>BSBN01001017.1:60000-1272500 GCA_027924645.1 Cunninghamia lanceolata | reverse complement strand
ATGGATAAGATACAAGCCGGATTCCAAAGGGCATTCCAATCTACTTCATAAATGCAGTGGAGTCCGCGAGTTGTATATTGCATGTTGTATGTGCAATATACAAAGCAATGATACAAAAGGGAACATGCAAGCCGAACCTGATTGCAATTGCATTTTGTTTCATAAAGATTTGGGGTCTGCCCTTTGTATGCAGGTGATTGTATGCACATACAATCTCATTTGTATAACCACAGATGCAAAGGGAAAAGTTACAATGGCTCATCGGCAAGACTTTGCCCATCAGCAGCTTCATCCATACTCACTCTGACAACCGATGGAGAGGTAAATGCATAGCAATGGAGGTCCAATCAGTGGCTGCCACATGTCCAAAAGCATTTGTATGTATATGCAGTTGCATATACAAAGGATTTGAAAGGTAAAGCAAGCGAAAAAGGCAAAAATGTATGTTGCGATGGGAAAAGTCAAAGGAGAAAAGGATTCCTGCGTGGCGCATTTTAATTGGTCAATGACTTTTTAGCATGTTTTGTGGCTGAAGATCTTGGCGATAGGAAGGAGATCGACGGCCCTGTTTCAAACTTTTGAGGAAGGGTTTTCTTGAGCATCTACAGTTACATTTCTTGGCAAGAAAACTATAGAGCACACAGTCTACTGCGTTTCCAAGGCCACGGGTAGGTTGGTCATTAATGGTGAAGTTTACAGAGGTATGGATCTGATTGACCGGCCAACTACCAAATTTGTGAAGAAAATCTTCAGGTGGTAGTGCAGATCCTGAATTCACCTGCTCCCTCCTTCGTCTTCTACTTGGAGCATTGAATGTTTTAGGCACCATTCTCCTGGTGCACTGTATCTGGCAAAATTTTGAAATGCCATGTAATTAATGCTGAGTACACTTTCTTGTTGTATAAGAGGACTGTGTCACTCATTTTTTTGGTTGTTGAAGACTTGGGCAATTTTTGGAGGAAATAACGAAGAACAAAGCCTTTCTTGGTTGTTCTATCTTTTTTGGAGTTTATGAGTTGCATTTTGATTGCATGTTGCACATATTTTTAGTTTCATGTTGTGTTTATATGAAAAATGCATTGTTGCATGTGTTTAGTTGTTTGTCTCCATTTGTTGTATGCATCCCTTCTTTTGAATCTGGTTGCTAAGGGTTTCTAAGATTCTAGGATACATATTTTCTGTATTGCATGCTTGATCTGTAACTTCCATTCAAGGAGTGGATTAAACTGTTTTAGGTTAAGTATGGAGAAGAATGTATGTCAGCAGGGATATTTGTAAGAAGAGGCAACTAAATACTCAGTCTTGGGTGGTGTTTGTAAGGCAAATACTAGTCTCAGCCCCTTGAAACTTGAATGCTAGTGAAAATCATTCATTTGTATACGTCTAGTTGACTCCTTGCCTTGAGATAGGCACCAGTCTGCTCCCTGTGTAGTAGTTATGATCCAAAACCCCCTGTCTTGCATCTAAACATTAAACCAACCATTTCATATTCCCACCTATTAGTTTGTAGGAGTAGGAATAGGACCCCTACATACTCTCATCCTCAACCAGTTAGATATGTCTAAGAACATTGCCAAACTTGTGATTTATCATGCAAATCTTGGTCCAAACATGAGAGTATTCTGCCTGTTGTTGTAAAGATAAATCTTTCTTTCTATTGGGTGAGTCAAGGTCAAATTTTTAGCTATAGGGATACCCCCCTTGGTGTGGTAGAACCAGAAGTGAAGGGGAGGCAGCTCACGCAACCTCCTGTATCTGTTGGCCGAATCTACCTATGCATTGGAACTGACAAACCCTCTGCTGATTCAAAGAGAAAGACCCAACAGGTCTCAAACTTCATAAACATATAGCATTCAGTTGAGTTGGTTAATGATTATTATCTCCTCATACCTTGACCTTACATTGGCCTTATCTCAGCCTTCAACAGATGTAAACAATATTGTTCTTTGGTCTACAAGGTTTTTATGAGTATTTGACAGCTTAATACTACACAAGGTTAACATACAAGTATGACAACCTTATATAACACGGTAGTTTATTTATACAAGATAGCCTTAAACACACCATGTTTTATCAACTACAATGAACAAGTCTCCAATATGTTCAATTCACACTTGATAGTAGACTCCCCGTCCATGCCAAAATGGAAGCTTTAGGGCAAAGTACGTATCATAAATGAAAGCTTACAGTTAGAGTAATTTTAGCAGATATTACACTAGTCTGGTAAAATTGTATGTGAAATGTGCAAGCATTCACCAAGCACGGGAGTTATTTCAAGAAAGAGCCACGAAGTAATATGCTATCAAAGAATGCAATGATTGCCAGATACACACAAAATGGGTCTGTTTAAAAAGGTTTTAAAAACTTTCAAGCAAATGCAATTGGCAGGTGTAAAACCTAACTCCACATTCCTTGCCAGTATCCTCCTTATCTACATTCAAATGGAGCCTTGAAAGAGGGTAACGACATTTATCAAAGTATAAATTAGTCTGAGTTTGTGCCCAACGTTACAGTTGCAGGTGCCGCTTCTGAACACCACGACCCTCCTAAACTTATGCAACTTTATTTGTAGTTTTCTAGACTTAATGGAGATTGAAACATAGTTTGACTTCTTTAAACAAGAGTTTAACTATATATAGTACGGTCTCAAACACTATATTCCCTAACATAAAACTCAAAAATAAAACATATAGCTGAGTATATTTGCATGAGCTCTCAAATTAACCTAAAGCTACAAAGAATATGGAACCTGTAGAGTTTGATATGGTGCAATATGTCTCCTTCCACGCTTACACCAATATTTCAATGCACACAGGCTAGCTTAGCGTCTATGAGCTCGAACTTGTGATCCATAAGAGAGAATAAAATCTCCTCAACCCTTGTTACATTCCAAGTTATGCCAAAACTACTCCCTAGATTTCATCCTCCATGTCCCTATCAAGAGAGACTTCTCCTATGTCAGTCTTGTTCGTTTTTTATGATAACAATGTTGTCATCTCTTTGGCTGTGCCGAACCTCCTCTCTTTTCACCATAACCAAATTCTCCTTTCTTTTTCATCTTGATAACAATTTTGTTATCATCTTCGACTCGCTATCCCTCCATAATAACTAACTCCTTCTAACTAACATGCTTTCTTATCTAACAAAATTGTCCCTATCCAAACAGTTTCCCCTAAAGTCTAATAAGACTCCACTACTCTCTTAACTACAAAACCTAAGGTAGATTTAGTGCCCTTCAAATGTGCTTCAACAACATGCAATAAGTGGAGTATGACCACTCTCTCATGACGGGGTAAAGAGAGTTAAGTGCTCCATAATTATATGGATAGGTATTAATTGCACAAAAACTATCGTTCTATGCAAAAGAAACTCTTCGATGGGGTATAATAAATATAACTTATAAATGATAATTAAATAAATAATAAAACATCATTATAGTGTAGGAATACATATGGCGTATCCTCTAGATGTTCCAAACACTTGACCACATAGCCACCTTAAAGGCTTATCTCTTAAGCCATGGGTATCTCCAATTACGTCATTGAGGTCACAAACATAAACCCGTTTACAATGTAAAGAATGATGTGTTGGACTAAAAGTCATCTTAGTCACAAAATAACTAACGTACAACCTTGACGACGTCGCTTTCCCAAAAACGACTAGGTTGACATTAAACAACACTAAAAAGACTCTAAACGACATCGACAACTTGTCGAGTCAAGAAATAAACTTAGACAAAAAGGGTCAAGTAGCACTTACCTAACTCAACTAGGTTCACCATTTTGCACCAACACAAGACTTACGATGGTGACAAATTGTTCTTTTCCCTAAATCTATTCCCTTCTCTCTAATGATGCTCTCCCTCACTTTCTCAGAGGGGTAAAAACTTGTTCCATGAATGCAACTTGCAATCACCAACTTGAGATTAGTGTATCAATAATTATTTCATAATCCTTATGAAATCATAACATCTTGACAACTTATAAACACATGCCAATTATAGTCAAATAAACATATTCATGAAAACATTGATTTTTCAAGACATTTTTACTAAACGTCAAATCATTGAATTATGTGTATTCATCTACTAATTACTTCAAAAGTAAAAAGTAAAATAGAGTCAAAGTTAGGGATGTAACAAAAAGTATAAGGATAGGGGTTCGCTTCTTTTGGATTCATTATTCACTTAGATGTTTGGAGTTAGAGAGCTAGAATAGAAGAGGAAAAGTTGAAGATAGTATTGTTCTTGAGTTAGATTTATTGTTTTAGAAATAATATTATAAGATTTGGAATGCTTTTTAGATCTTGTATAAGGGGAATGTTGTGTTTGGAGAAAGAATAAATCTAGTTGAAAATCTTCTTTTAGAAAGATCTTAAAGTGTTGAGGTAATATTCTTTGTTTCACCTATTGTATTTATTTTGGATGTTTCTTTAGTTGCATGGTACTTGAAATGATTTGTTGTCATGGATGTGCTTATGAGTGTGTTAAAAGATATCTTTAATCTCTTTTATTTGTTTGATGGGAGAGAAATCTTAAGATGTGTTAATGGAGTTCTTAAGAATGGTATGGGAAGAACTATGAGTATGTGTTATTTGTAGAAAAAGAGAAGTTTTAATTGCTTTGTATAATAGAAGGTGGGTAAAATGCTAGGAAAGGTGATTAGTAGGCTAAGGTGATATGTGGTGGTAGTTGGATAATGGGTTCAAGTATTTAAGTGTCAATGTATGCACCAAATAGGTTAAATTGAGTGCTAAAAAATTATTTAGAACATCTATGCAAAGTACCATAAAACATTGAAGGTGTAACTTGTGTAGGATATAGACTTTTGTACCATAAACTACTCTAAATTATATTCCACACTAGTTCACCAGTTATAGATTTTAGAGAGTTAGAATATGACAATTTAATAAATGACTATAAATGCTTACAAAATTAAATTAAACAAGGAAATTAAATTAAAGAGAGAACAAGCCATAAAAATTGAGGATAACTAGAGCAACATGGAGGAACCCCTTGCAGGTATAAAATCCACCAAAATAGAGCACTAAAATTGAATAAAAAAGGTTCCCAAATATTGAATTACAAGAATAAAATGTTTTTCTTGATCCATAATGTCACCTAAACATAGCATGCACATCAATTCCCAAGATTACTAGAAATTCAAAAAATCCCTAATAGATAAGAGGAAGATGAAAAGTCTAGAACACCAATAGCCACTCCTTAACAAGTTGCCAACAATTTGTCAATAACGATCTATTTTCTTGGCGTGATTCCATGTACAACATAGGAAAAAAAAAAACACACTCATTATGAAGTCAATATTGACATCAAACAATGCATATATAAATGAAATTATACCTAGGAATGTTGAGATTTTCTAGATATCAAAGAAACTATACCAATTAAATAAGCCTAGGTTATGAGGTGATAAAAATAAATTACCATAAAATAAGCCCTTATTAAAAGTTACCATGACTTTTAAATACTTTCAATGTTTACAACATCTAGGCCTAATAATTTTCCACTCCTATACTTATTTTTTGCTCACAAGCTTCATCAATTTAGCTACATCAAATTCATATAGGCATCCACCTTCTCAATCATAACCCTTGTATCCTCCACTATGTCACACAAAATAACTTATCACACATCAATGTGCTTAGTTTGCATGCTAAACATGTAGGGTTCTTTACAAATGTAATGTACACCTAGTCTCACTAGATATCACATGGAATTTACATTGTATCCTAATTTCATCTAGTATAATATTTCATCTAGGAATGAGTGTTTTTCATGCACTCTGTCTTCATAGTTGAAAGACCAACCACTTGCCTATCTTTTTCTCCGCCAACACTACGTGCCACCAACTAGGTTAAAAGCATACCCACTAGTAGAAATCCTGTTAGGTATATCTACTATCTAATCAAAATCCATAAATCCCTATATATTTAATGTCCTTGTCAAATCAAGTCCCCTTGGTAGAAAATATAATACATTATTTAACTTCTATGAATATATATGAAGACCCTCTTTGCTAGAGTCTAATTAACCTTATTAGGACTCCTACTCATTGGGCAATGTCTGGTTTGGTGCAAATAATAACATATATAAAGATAAAAACTACACTCATATACTTGGGGCACATGGTTTGGGTTCTCAATTTCATATTTAGTGTTGAAGATGTTGGCAGTGAGCTGCCCCCTTGTCAGTGAGGCGTTCAACCCTGACCTCGGGATTCATGACATGGCAGTGAGCCTCCCGTGGATCTGGGTTAAGTCTAGCATTTGTAGCGAGCGTTGATAGCTCGAGCTTTTGGCGCAATTACAAATGATTCCAACAAAAGACACTACTCAAATGAAGTCACTATTCCCATAGGAATGGAAACACTCATCCTAAATTTATAAAATAAATAGTCAACATACATCCTCTAACTTAACCAAAGTTTTATGTTAGCTCCATCTATTCTAATTGACATTCCTAAGATAAAATTAGCAAACTTAAAATTATTGATAAGAAACTATGATGAAATGTAAAATTTCAACAACCTAATCATTTGCTTATTATTTCCAATTAACGTGTTTTTGACATAAAGAATGGTAATAATAAAATAATCACCTATTATCTTTTCATTTAACCATATTGATCTAATTTAGCTTTGATAAATCCTAGGTGAACATAACATATGAATTAAAATTTTAATAACACATCTTGGGGTACTTATTTGATGTTTCAACTCGAATCTTTAATGTGTCTATTAAAACTATTTTAATTTCAATATTTAAAAAAGTAAATGTCTCTTGAGTCAAATGTAGTAAAAACACAGTACTCTCAACAATCAGGTCCATATTTTTTTCTTGACTAGTTGTACACTTGTGCATAATTTGTATTAAGCTTTCTATTCATGGATATTTTAAACTTACATTTCCAGATATTAGATTAAGTTTATTTCTAGGTATTTATTTGTAAGTTTTCAATATGGATATATTTGTGATTACATTTGTAAGTTTTTGATAATGGATATTTGGAAATGCAAGTGACCATCCAATGGATGAGTTTTTACTAGATGAAATTTTACAAAATCTCCCACCCCATCCACCTGAAAACCCCCCATCCCCTCCACCTAAAAACCCCCCACCCCCTCCACCTAATGAGGCTCAATTGCAATAGAGCATTAATGAAAATATTAACGCAATTGAGGAAAACATTAATTTGATTAATAATCAACCTTACTTGATGCCCCCCTTGTAGTACGGTTTGCATCTTCAATGCAAACCATTATTGATTTTGTTATGTCTATTGATGCAGACCTAGATAGATTCCGCCTTTGGTGAGAGCTGAGGAGGCAATTTTATGCGGATGGTCTTTCATATAGACATGTTTTATCTTCACATTACCAAACAAACATTAGCCCCATTCTTTGTTCACCCCACAACTAATCAACCTATACCTGCAACAAAAAAAATCAATTAAGTGGTGTAGGCATGAGGTGATCTCGAGACATTTTTGGGAGTGATGGTGGATGGTGTTTGATCACCCACCACACACTAATTTTGTGGCACCACTATATTTTTTGAGAAAATTATGGGTGGAGTTTCAATTGGGTCAAAAACCCAATTATTTTGATATTAGACCATTCCAGGATGTTGGTGGTGGCATGCCACAACATAGGCTAGGGGCATGAATTGATCCCAATCAACCCATTCTTGTTGCTCCTATGGTTTCTCCTATTTTTCCCATGATTCCTGCACCCATTTAGCACCAGACAGTGTTGTCGACATTAGGAGCATTGAGTAGACTCTTAGGTAATCTCACTGAACAAGCTGCCCACATGGCAGCTGAATTCAATGGTGGAGAGCATCATGGAGGAGTCGGTGCATCTCATCATAGAGCCTCACACATGTCGACGACATTGTTGGCACTTACATTTTTCTACAAAATCCAAGTGTTGGTGCCTTGTTGCAGAGGGTTTTATCTTCTAAGTGTCAGGGTGTCTCCATCATTTCGGCTAGAAATGTATCTCATATACATTTTCGATCACATGCATTTCATATAAAATGTCCTCCATATGCATCAGGTTTAATTCATGCCTTTATGTTTGTATCTTAAGCTGTCAAAACGAAGATACAAGTCTAGACTAGATATGAGCCCGACGTCATCCTCTTCTGACGGTGATATTTCTAAATATCCGTCATATTCAATAATATGACTCATATTCACTAAATGTGACCCTAACGTCATCCTATATGGCGATGACATCATCAATGTGCCTGACATTCAAAGGGTCATCTATACCTCAATATCCATCATATTAGTAAATATGATGATGATGTCATCAATATGATCTAGATATGCAAAAGGTAGTGTATATGATATACAAAAGGATAGATGATGCAGTCAAAGGGTTAAATAAATGACATGTGCACGATGAACAAGTGAAAATTGTATATCTGGATGTGCAAAAGGTAGTGTATATGATATGCATGAGGATATGTAAAAGATATACACAGGGCAAGCTCACGTGGCATACCTGACAAAGTGATAAAGTGAATCTACCTTTTCGGTGAGAGGTGGCATATCGGTGAGACTCATTCCTAGGTCTCCCCGACAGAGTGATAAAGTGAATCCACCATTTTGATGGGAGGTCTAGATATCAGGGAGACGCCTGTGTGTTGTAATGATTAACAATGCAATATGGAAGCATAGTGTGATAGGTGTATGCAGATGCTAGTCTCCCCTTGGAACATTATGTCCTGTTGTGGCTCCATGATGCAAATGGGCATATTCCTTTCTAATAGGCGATGGTTAGTGGCATGATGTTGGTTTTCAATGACTCTCATGTTCCTATAAATGGGACGCCTTAGCCATTGAAAAAGGGGTTGGTCCAGGTTCCAAAAAAATAGAGGATTCGATTAGTTTTTCATATTCTCCAGGTCTTAGGCATGATATAATTTTGTATAGGATTTTTACAATAGATTTTTAGGTGTTCTTTAAAGTTTTTCAGAGTTCAAGTATTGTAATCATCTGTTTAGATTATAGCAAGCATTTCAGTCTGTAGTTTTAATCAAACTATGCTTATGCAAGGATGTCTCCGAGAATGTGTGTTTCGTTTCTTCAGTCTTAATAATCAAAGATTATACTGATTGTTGTTGCACATTTGTTGTAACAAATATTTGGTTGATAACTCTGTTCAAAGAATGGGTTAATCTTGCTTTTAATCAAATATTGGGGATAAAGTATTTCATTTAGGATAACTAGGAATGTCTTCCGCATAAGAGGCCTCATTACTGTAAGGCAGTAGTGGTTAGAAGGTTACTGATCTTGCATCTCATGTTGTTATTTGAATAGTTATTAATTTCTTAACTCTACCCAATGGATAAGACACTGATCTAGTGTGTTCATTCTATGTAAGCCCTAGAGGGAATCACCAATCAAAACTGAAATAAATCTTTCCCATCTTTATGTTTAAATTGTTCTCAATGTTTGTTCAGGCCATAAAGGGATCATGCCCGGGGATAAGTAGATGAAAGAGTTTTCTTATTCATTTGTCTGAGAATTGTCCACATTCATAGGCATGTAGAGAGATGTCCATTGCATGTTTTATCATACATCCAAGCCCAAAATAGGTATACCCACCTGAGTCTTGTGGAGCTCAAAGCGTAGAAGGCTAGGTTTAGCCTTGTCAGTTGGCCTTTCTTGTCTTCAATCTATTGATAGGGTGTATCCTTTTGTCCTAAACCTTAGATCCCCTATTTTGGACAATGTATTATCCTTAGAATTGAAAGTAGCAAGAAAAAAGCCCAACAAAATGGTGACTCTACTAGGGAGTTGTTTCATTATAGATATCTTAATACAGTGGTGTGTCATGGGAATGTAGAGTTTGAATACATTTTAAGTGAAGTATAATTCCCTTTAAGAGGGTGGCAACTCCGATCAAAGCAAAAAGTAATTGTGTTTAAAGAAAGAAGGGATCCTTCTATGTTTTTACTTGTACCTCTACAGTATTTCTCTGAAGAGGCTGAGTATATCAAGTTCCCATAATTTGGGTGGCGACTCTGAATCTCTTATGCTGGTATAAAATTTGTCTCAAAGAGGTAGATAGAGAAAAGATGACGAAAACCAGAAACCAAAGAAGAAATTAGCCTAATCAAGAGTTGGAGGGAGAACTACCTCAGGGTACCAGTCAAACTTGGAAAAAGAAGGAGGATGATTCTGGTAAGTCCAATACCTGCCCTCCTCAATCTAGGCATCATAGTGTTAATGAGGAATTACACAAATATGGTATGCCTAAATCAAATATAGATAATTCAATTTTTGAGGATTTTATTGAAAAAGAATAGATCCATCCAAGTCTCTTTGCAAATAAGTCGTCTACTCCCATAGAGTCAAGCCCTTCACATTCCCATGACTATGATTTGTTTGGTAATCCTATTAGTAGGTCACCTACTCCTACTTTCCACATGAATGTTGCAAATCTCCTAGATAGTTCCTTGGAAACCTCTAATTCAAATACCACATTGCCTACTGAGGAGGATCTAATGAGGGAAATTAATGAGTTGCAAAGAGAGACTTAGAAAATAACATAAATAAATTCAAAAAGAATGAAGGAAAGGGAGGAAAGAATCAGAAGTGCTATGGAGGAAAGGGATAGAATGAAGGTAAGACTAGGACATTTGAAGTCAATAATGATAAATGAATCTGAGCCAGTATCTCTCATATCCACTGGCCCTGTAGTATATCAAATCTCTAGCTATAGCAATGTGAACATCCCTTTGAAAAATACCCCTATCAATACTTGGACTAGTTTTGTAGTTACTACTATAGTTGTACGCCCTCATGCTCCTAACCCTCTTGTGCATCAAGTTGATAAAGGGAAGAGACCTATGAAGGGAGTGAATTTGAAAGAGGCTGAAATGCATCAGGGGCTTCCTGCATCAGGAGGGATAGTTCCATTGGACCTTAAATTGAAAAGGGAGAATGAACAGCTGTAGATGGAACTAGAAAGGGTGGAGTTGTTAGCTGCAAATGCTGAAATGTAGAAGAAGATTCAATTCCTAAAGTCTTTTGTTGGGAATCTTGTAGTTTCTATTTCTCACAGTCAATCTACATTTGCACCTATTAATGTAAATGCCTTTGCTCTTGGTGGCCCATCTAACCCCAACCATAATGCACATGTGCAATCTAGAGGTCACAATGTAGGACAATAGAGGAGTTTGGTTGTAGGGGGAAGTGGTACAAGTATTCAACATTACAGTCACAAAGACCAATTCACTAGAAGGCCTATGCAGCTGGACATATATAAACACTTATGCTTTGTTGGGATACCTGGGTATCTGAATCCTCTCCCAAATGACATAAGGAAGGTGCTAGTTAGATTTTCTGGTAATAATGCTATAAGTGGAGAAGATCACCTGACGTCATTTAATAATATGATGGATGACTTTGAAGTAGAAAGTGAGGATGCAATGATGAAGTTGTTTATGTAGTCACTCACTGAGGATGCCAGAGATTGGTACAAAAGTTTTCTAGTGTAAAGCATTGGATCATGGGAGGAATTTAAGAGAGTATTCAGGGAGCAATATGGTGACAAGACTGATCCTAGATTCATGCTAAATGAATTTAATATAATCACTAAGGGTCATAATGAGTCAGTTTTTATTTCAACATAAGGTTTCAAAAGACCATGAATAGAATTCCAAATCATTTGAAACCAAATGAGCCTGTATGTTTAGTCACATATAGCAATGCTTTTGATCCTAAAGTGGGATATCTTCTTAGAGACAAGAATCCACCAACTCTAAGAGATGCTTATAGAACAACCCTGCATATTTAAAGCAACAGAAAAGCTGTTGGTAAAGTGGGGAGAAGAGAAGATGTGAAGATCTTGAACAATCCAAGAAGGGAGGATAAACGGTCTGCAGAGAAAGTGTCTCTACAGGAAGATAAAATGGATCAAGTTATGAATGCTTTAAAGGATCTGAATCACAAAATAGCTAGATAAGAAAAGGGTCTAGCAAATAAGAGACCAACTTTCCAAAGAAATGAAAGACCTGCTTTCCAAAGAAATGATAGAGCACCAAGATTGCATGATCAGCCCTATAATACAAATTAGCATGACGGTAAGCCTATTTTTAACAATCAGAAGAATCAGCAAAGTAGAGATCCTCCAGATCAATTGAAGAAGATTTCTACAAATTTTGTAGATGATATTCCTTGGTGCTTAGCTTTCTAGCTGCCCCACTCGCCACACCAATGTGCTCTTGCACAATCTGTAGAAGAAGATCAAAACACATGTGGTGATTGTGACTTGTCCCATGAATAGGGCGATGTGATTAATATGTTATTTTCTAATGGAGAGTTTCATTCTGATGAAGAAACAATTGAAATTGATGTTGAAAATTAGAGATACATAGCAAGTGCACACCAACAACAAGTATTTTTTAGATGAATATGAAGAAGATAATTGCGTTGTGCATTGCCTTGAAGATGAAGAATGTGATGTTACTTTGAGAAGACCATCAAAAGAAGAAATTAAAAGATTAACTGCTATTGTTGTTACTCAATTTAAAAGCAATTATCAGTTAAGGAACATAAATGTAAACAATGATTAGGGCAAGACCAGCAGTGTCTTCATCAAGGAAAACTAGACTGGTAAGAAGGGGGGTGAGCTTAAGGAAAGAAATGTCAAAGGGGAAAGAAGCCTAATGAGGTACAGGCTGGTGAGCCTGGTTTCCCCATCAGATTCAAACTATCCCCAAAGGCTGAAAAATGATGTTGAAGAGAAAAAGAGTGCAACCTAAGAGGATGGAACTTATGATGCTAATGGGAGGCATTCTCAAGACAATGTTATTACAGCTTACAATATGCCTAAATATGCCCCTGTTGACATTTTCCAAATATTGTCACAAGTGAAGGTGTCAGTTCCACTTTTAGAACTAATGAGGATTGATGAACATAAGAATAAAGCATTGGCTTATATCAATGATGTAGATTCAGCCTGCAATGAAAAAAGAGAAAAGGTTCGGCCTCAAGGAAACAAAGAGAAAAGAAAAGAAAAGGAAAACGAGGGAAGCAACAATGATAACCCTCAGGTGTTTTTGGGTTCCACACTCACTGCATGCCCTAATCAGGTGGATCCTTTCTATGTTTCCCTAATCATAAATAATAAGATTCTGAAAAATTATATGATTGATTCAGGGGCATCTTCCAATATTATGCCAATTAGAGTTATGCAATCATTGGGATTGAAGATCACAAAGGCATATGGAAAGTGTTATGCAATGGATAATAGGGAGGTCCCGGTCATAGGAATCATAAAGGAAATACCTTATAGGTTAGAAGCATACCCTGATAAGGAGTTTGTGATGAGTGCAACTGTGGTGGATATTCCTCCTACTTATGGAATGTTGATGTCTAGAAAGTGGTATGCTGCTATTGGTGAGAGCATGCAATGTGATATGACTTTTACCACTATCCCTATTGATGGAAAGAATGTTAAGCTTCTTAGAGAGCCTCTCTCTCCATTTATAGTAGTGGAGGATGAACCCGAGGAACACATCCATTTCACTGATGTGGACATTGGCAATTTCAAGGTCGAGAAATTGCTAGAAGAAGAAGAAGCGAGGAAGCCAACACCTTTGAAGGAGGAGGTATTACACCAATCAAACAGTGATGAGCTATGGACCATGTACTTTGATGGTGCTTGTTCGAAAGAGGGGTTAGGTGCAAGGGTAATCCTTATCTCTTCTAGTGGTAAAACTTTCAAGTTTTCATTTTCTTTGTTATTTGCATGCATGAATAATGTTGCAGAATATGAAGCTTTACTATTAGGATTGAGACTGGCTGAAAAGCATGGAATAAAGAAGTTAAGAGTCATTGTTGATTTTGAATTAGTTATATCCCAAGTCAAGTCAAGGTTTGTTCAAAGAATCAAAGGTTGAAACAATACAAGAATGTTGTTTGGGATACAATTGAACAATTTGATGCTTTTGGCATTGACTGCTTAGAAAGGGGGAAAAATCAAATGGCAAATTTGCTAACCAACATTGCACTCTGACCTGATGATATGACTTTTGCTGGTATTTCTAAGGTTGAGGTACAAACAAGACCATCAATCCTTGATAACATATAGAACTAGGAAGTTTTTAATAATGATAATGACATTCTAAAATTCTTGAGGTGTGTTGACCAATATGAGAATCAGGAGATTGATTTTGGGGCTTTTGTAGAAAATGTGGATGGAAAGGATACAATTTTTGGGAATGAAGTGATACAACTGAAGACAAACAAGATTCCCAGGGGATAGGTTGCTTTAGAAAGAGTATTTGATGGCCCAACAGAAGTGTTATAAAGCAAGCTCCTACTCATCAAGAAGACTTGGAAGAAGTTAACCTAGGAACTAGTAATGTACCCAAAAAAGTGTATGTAGGAAAAAACATGAAACCTCAAATTAAAGCTATGTTGATCACTTTGTTGAGAAAATATAGGCATGTGTTTTCTTTTTCTTATGATATCCTAAAGGCCTACAAGGAGGATCTTTTTCAGCATGAAATCCCACTAAAAGATGGTGCTAAGCCATTCAGACAGAAGCAGAGGCATATCAACCCTACACTGGCACCTAAAATGCAAGAGGAATTGATGAAATTTAGGGATGGGGGATTTATCAAACCCATCAGAAATTCGACCTGGGTGTCTAATCTTGTGCCAGTAAGGCAAAAGAATGGGGACATCAAGTTATGTGTAGACTTCAGAAATTTAAATGTGTCCTCTTTAAAAGATAACTATCCTCTACCTAATATGGAAGCAATGCTCCAGAAAGTGACAATGTGTGAGCTATTATCTATGATGGATGGTTTTTCTGGATACAATCAGCTGAAAGTGAAGGAGTTAGAGCAGTATAAGATTGCATTTACAACTCCTTGGGGCACTTATGTGTATGTCATAATGCCTTTTGGCTTGACAAATGCAGGTGCCACTTTTCAGAGAGCTATGGATGTAGCTTTTTCTGATTTCATAGACATCTTTGTGGTGGCCTATCAAGATGATTTAACGACATTCTCCAAAAAAGAAGAGGAACATTGTATGCATTTAGAGAAGATCTTCATCAGAGCCTTGGAGTATGGAATATCCCTTAACCCTAAAAAATGTTCTTTTGGGGTTATAGAAGGAAAATTACTGGGACATATAGTGTCCAAAGAAGGAGTGAGAATTGATCCAGAGAGAGTGGCTGCAATTGACAAGATTCCTCAGCCTAAGAGTATCATAGGTATACAGTCTTTCTTTGGTCAAGTGAATTTCTTGAGAAGGTTTGTAACAAATTTTGCTGAGATTACTCGACCCATCTCAAAGATGCTGAAGAAGGGTGAAAAGGTAGCATGGAGTGAAGAGCCATCTAAAGCTTTTGCAAAGATAAAAAGGGCCATTAGGGATGCTCCTGTATTGAAGTCTCCTAACTTCTCTAAGCCTTTTCAACTTTTCTCTTTTGCTTCCTTTCATACTATTGCTACTGTGTTGCTATAGAAGAATGATGAAGGATATGAGTAGCCAATTGCCTTTTTTAGCAAATCATTACAGGCTGCAGAATTAAAGTATGACATGACTGAAAAGAAGGCTTATGCTCTGGTCAAGGCAATCAAAAAATTTAGAACTTACCTGGTTGGTGCTACAATTGTTGCATATGTACCAACAGTTGTTGTCAAGGATATCCTTACTCAGCAAGAAGTTACTGGCCAAAGGTGTAGATGGATAAATAGAGTTCAGGAATTCAACATTGATGTGTAGATTACAAAATTGGTCAAAGGACAAGGACTGACCAAGTTGATGGCTGAAGTGAATCTGGAAGCAAATCAGGCAAATAATGTTGAATATACTGATGTATCCCCTATTTGTGATATGCAAACTACAGGATGGTATAGGGATGTTGTACATTACTTGCAGAATATGTCATGCCCTGAAGGGATGACAGATAATCAAAAAAATAACATTAAAGTTACAAGCTGTCAAGTATGTTATAATTGAGAATGAGCTATGGTGGAGAAATATAAATGGAGTTCTGCTCAAATGTGTAGATTGAAAACAAGCTCAAGAACTCTTAGATGAAATTCATAATGGTGTATGTGGCGGTCATTACATGGCCAAAATAACTGCTCACAAGATCTTGAGGGCAAGATTCTGGTGGCCAACCATTTTTAGAGATGCACAAAAAATGGTAAGGGCATGTGACACATGCTAGAGGTTTGTTGGTAAGTTAATTTTTTTTGGAAACTTACCTCTTAGACCAATCTCAATACAGGTACCTTTCCAGCAATGGGGAATTGATTTCATTGGTGAGATTGTAGAAAAGTCAAGTGGGGGACATTCATGGATATTAGTTGCTACTAATTGCTTCACTAAGTGGATAGAAGCTATTCCCACGAAGAGGGCAACAAGTAAAGTGGTTACTGACTTTTTAATGAACAATATTCTGACTAGGTTTGGTGTACCAAAGAAAATTGTGACTGATAATGTTATGTGCTTCAGGTCAGAAGAGTTTGTTGCTTTTTGTAATAAGTATGGAATTTCTATCTCACATTCATCCCCCTACCATCTTTAAGGAAATGGACAGGCTGAGTCCAATAACAAGAGTCTCATGAAGATCGTCGAGAGAGTGATGGAGAGGAACAAAAAGGCTTGGGATTCTAAGTTAAAATAGGCCCTATGGGCAAATAGGGTAACTATAAAGAAAGCAACTGGTCAATCACCATTTGAGCTAGTCTATGGGCTTGAGGCTAGAATGCCTACTAATAGTATGTTGTAGCTATATAAATTCATGCAGGAGTATGATGATGATATCCTAGATGAAATGCAAGTGAGGATTAATACTCTGGTAGAACTTGATGAAGCAAGAAGGGTAGCACAAAGAAAAAACATGAAGTTGCAATTGCAAGTAAAAACCCTGTATTACAAGAAATCTTCCTCCAGAAGGTTTGGGGTTGGTGATATGGTGCTTATGTGGAATACAAAAGTGCAGGAAAAGGGAAAAGCATGGCAAATTTGATGCTCTCTAGTTGGGACCATATCTGATCAGCAATACACATGGTGAGGATTCCTATTACTTGCAAAGTTTGATGGGTGATCTTCTGGAGTTGCCAGTTCATGGGCAATTCCTTAAGTTGTATTTCTCTTAAGAAGTGATGTTTTCTGTATATATTGTACTATATGTACATAGTGTGTTTTTCTCTGGTTTAGTCTGCTCTACTTGGAGATCTGGAATCTCGCCATGCCCACGAGGGGCATGCATCCCCGAACATGAGCCAATGTTGGCACTTACATTTTTCTACAAAATCCAAGTGTTGGTGCCTTGTTACAGAGTGGGTTTTATTTTCTAAGTGTCAGGGTGTCTCCATCATTTCAGCTAGAAATGTATCTCATATACATTTTTGATCGCATGCATCTCATATAAAATGTCCTCCATATGCATCAAGTTTAACTCATGCCTTTATGTTTGTATCTTAAGCTGTCAAAATGAAGATACAAGTTCAGACTAGATATGACCCTGACGTCATCATCTTCTGAGGGTGATATTTCTAAATATCTGTCATATTCACTAATATGACTCATATTCACTAAATGTGACCTTGACATCATCCTATATGATGATGACATCATCAATGTGCCCAACATTCAAAGGGTCGTCTATACCTTAATATCTGTCATATTAGTAAATATGACAATGATGTCATCAATATGATTGAGATATGAAAAAGGTAGTGTATATGATATACAAAAGGGGAGATGATGCAGTCAAAGGGTGAAATAAATGACATGTGCACGATGAACAAGTGAAAAGTGTATATCCAAATATGCAAAATGTAGTGTATATAATATGCATGAGTTTATGCAAAAGATATACAGAGGGCAAGCTCACGTGGCATACCTGACAAAGTGATAAAGTGAATGTACCTTTTCGGTGAGAGGTGGCATATCGGTGAGACTCATTCCTAGGTCTCCCTGACAGAGCAATAAAGTGAATCCACCATTTCGGTGGGAGGTTTAGATATCAGGGAGATGCCAAGGTTTTGGGGTGACTTATTTCTAAGTCTCTTCGATATGGCGAACGGTAAAGGCATGGCTGTATTTGAGCGGTAATAGGACAAATTTGAGGGTTCTTCACCTCCTCCTCTTCTGCGACTGATTTATTCATCATGAAAATTCAAGGCCAGAATGCTCACGTCTCTGCTGCTTCCAAGGAAACTGCCAGACCGTTACAACTGTTTCAACCACTACTTGGAGGGATGGCAAATTTTAAACCATTTGGTGAGTATCCACAATGAAATGCTTGTGTGCTGTAATGATTAACAATGCAAGATGAAAGCCTAGTGTGACAGGTGTATGCATCTCCCCTTGGAACGTTCTGTCCTGTTGTGCCTCCATGATGCAAATGGGCATATTCCTTTCTAACAGGTGGTGGTTAGTGGCCTAATGTTGGTTTTCAATGACTCTCATGTTCCTATAAATGTGAGGTCTTAGCCACTGAAAAAGGGGTTGGTCTAGGTTCCCAAAAAATAGAGGATCCGATCAGTTTTTCATATTCTCCAAGTCTTAGGCATGATATAATTTTGTATAGGATTTCTAGGTGTTCTTTAAAGTTTTTCAAAGTTTAAGTATTGTAATCATCTGTTCAGATTGTAGGAAGCCTTTTACTCTGTAGTTTTAATCAAACTATGCTTATGCAAGGATGTCTCCCATAATGTGTGTTTCATTTCTTTAGTCTTAATAATCAAAGATTATATTGATTGTTGTTGCACATTTGCTGTAACAAATATTTGGTTGATAGCTCTTGTTCAAAGAATGGGTTAATCTTGCTTTTAATCAAATATTGGGGATAAAGTATTTCATTTAGGATAACTAAGAATGTCTTCCGCATAAGAGGCCTCATTACTGTAAGGCAATAGTGGTTAGAAGGTTATTGATCTTGCATCTCATGTTGTTATTTGAATAGTTATTAATTTCTTAACTCTACCCAATGGATAAGACACCGGTCTAGTGTGTTCATTCTATGCAAGCCTTGAAGGGAATCACCAATCAAAACTAAAATAAATCTTTCCCATCTTTATGTTTAAATTGTTCTCAATGTTTGTTTAGGGCATAAAGGGATCATGCCCGGGGATAAGAAGTTGAAAGAGTTTTCTTATTCATTTGTCTGAGAAATGTCCACATTCATAGGCCTGTAGAGAACTATCCATTGCATGTTTTATCATACATCTAGGCCCAAAATAGGTATACCCACCTAATTCTTGTGGAGCTCAAAGCACAGAAGGCTAGGTTTAGCCTTGTCAATTGGCCTTTCTTGTCTTCAATCTATTGATAGGGTGTATCCTTTTGTCCTAAACCTCAGATCCCCTATTTTGGATAGTGTATTATCCTTAGGGTTGAAGGTAGCAAGAAAAAACCCCAACAGGCACATTTGTGTCAAAATTGCAATCAACTGTGTTATGGTCCTACTCCTACATCAACATCAGAGATGTGGAGTCATACTTGGATCTACTATATTCAGATGATCACCCTATATAGGTACATGGACCACATTTTGTTTTGTTTCAAGTACATATTTTGAATGTATCAAAATTTATATTTAATCATGAATTAAATATATATTGTGAACTATTTGGTGTAGATCTCAAGTCGCTCCAGGGCCTCAACACAATTTGATACATTGAGTTTTGCATCGACAACTGTAGAGATTGGCACACCTTATGGGGTAAACCAATAAATATTAACCCTAAAACCATATGTATTACATAGTTCTAGTTTAAATTTTATTCAAAACTTAGATATTATATTTAAATTAACAAGTGTATAATTAAATTTAACTATATGTATATGAAACATTTTTGTTGCAGCAAGGTCACATGGTAGTTTCCATGTCTAATTGGCCACCTAAAGATGTTGTTTGCAGTGTTCCTCCATCATCATCTGTTATCCCTCAGTATTCCCTAGTGTGTTCAAAAATTGTACTAAATTTGTACTTTGCTTTTTTGAGTTTATATAAATTTATATATGCCCATATATGTAAGTGTGGGATGATAGGAGTGTTGGCAAGAGACACTATATGGATTCATGGTTGTTGTCATTGATGGCAACAAAGGTCATCCCACATATCCGCAAGTCATAGTGTGTCTCTACCGGAAGTCAGAATGAAGATTATTGTGGTCCGGTGAACAAGAACAGAGCATGTGGCAAGGTCCGACAGACAAGTCCGGATCTCTTAGAGGAAGTATCTTGGTGCAGTATGGATCTGGGGAAGTCAAGAGGACTACCTTGAGTGGTATATTCCAAGGATTTAGCCTCCAGTGATAGATGAGGTAAAAGTTATGAATACTTGAGTATCGGGTTCCTGAGTGACAGTGTGAACAGAGGAAAAATTGACTGACAGAACATCAGACTATTTTTTGCATGTGTTACTAATGATGGTAAAGGTTGTGAAGGCATGAATCATGTTTGGCCGACATGATTAATGGCATCTACAAGTATATGCTTGATCTGCATTACTTGATGTGCAAGGATTCAGCCGACAGAACAGAGTTTGTGAGAAGATAGACTGTTCTGGGTGCCAACTAGAAAGATAATGAAATCACTTGTGTGGATATATAAATAGGATGGATTTAGTTATGAGAAGTGTGGTGATGTGATGTTATATGAGAATAAAAGTAGAGCAGAGCAGAAGCAGTAAAAAAGATCTGGTATGTGAAAGGAAAGCAGAATAAAGAGAAGAGGAAAGATGAAGTGCAGCAGATCAGTGTACTGAGCCTAACCGGAACTGAACTCCAGCATATGTGGATGCTTCCAATCAGTTCAAGTATTGTATAACATTCTTTTGTAGACAGTGTGTCTCCTTGTAGGCAGTGTACCTCCTTTGTGAGCAGTGTGCTCAGGCAGTGAGCCCTAATTGGCAAGTGCCATTTTGTAATTCCTTATTCTTCTAACAGAGAATAATCTTTGGGTTAATCACCCCGTGGTTTTCTCCCTTAACAGGGTTTCCACGTCAAAAATATTGTGTCATGTGTTTTTCATTTCATGGTAATGTTTGCTTGTTTGAATTAATGCTGCATTGATTAATAAGAAAGTTCAGAAAGAAGAAATAATTAGGATAACTAATTCACCCCCCTCTCAGTTATCAACAATTGGTATCAGAGCCAAGTTCCTCCTAATAGAGCCTAACAGCTTGAGGAAGATTTGGGAGTTCAAATGGATGCATATGGTTTAAGAGAGCAACTCAAGACTGCCCTTGAGGATCTTCAATAGTCAAACTCTGAAGTCAATGAATTAAAGGAAAGACTCAAACAGGCTGATGAATTCATGAGAGAACTAAAAGACAAATTAAGTTTCTCTATGAAAAAGAGAAAGGAGCTGCTCCAGCAATTGGCAAAACAAAGTGAAGAAAGTAATGCAAATGAAGAGCTGACTAAGAAAACCAAGTTATGTGAAAAGTTATCAAAAGAAGTCATTATGGTAAGACATGAAATGGAATTAGGAGTTATAAAGTTTACTCAAGAGATTGAAGAGAAAAGAAAAACTGAAGACAATCTAAGACAATCTCTCAAAGAGAAATCAAAAGATTGCCACCAGATGGATAGGATTATCAGACATCTTGAATCTGATCTTGAAGATGCTAAAGATAATGAAGAAAAACTTGAGGATCAAATTGTCTCTCTCAAAAGGGATCTTCAAACAACAAATGAATATAAAGAGAAATTCAAGATAAGTTCTGCTCAACTTGAAGTTCTTCTTGGAAGTCAAAAGAGGGCAGATGACAAGTGTGGTTTGGGATATGAGAAAGGAGAAAGCTCTGGATCCGGTCAGAAGAATTTTGGATCAGAAAATCCAAGGAACAGGCCTAGAAGACCTCCGGTAAGACAGCCCAATGCTCAAAGATATCCATCCTTCAATGGATACTGCCACAACTGCAATCACTTTGGTCACAAAGCTAATCAGTGCAGGAAGAGAATGAATTAGACTAATTCATCCTTCTCCGGACAGTGCTTTAACTACAAAAGGTATGGACACAAGTCTCGTGAATGCAGAAATATGCAAATGAACAAATTATTCAATGGTAGATGCTTTACATGCAATAGAGTAGGTCATATGGCTAATTAATGCAAATCAAGAGGTTATCAGTCAAATATGCACAGAAATGTTGTTTGCCAAATCTGTAATAGGTCTGGTCATAATGCAAAAGTCTGTAGAAGTAAGAATCAGGACAAAAGAGGTCTGGTTTATAATCAGAATCAAGACAAGGGTAAACAAAAAATGAATGTGGATGAAGTTAGGAATGAGATGAACAAGATTTGGGTGAAGAAAAGTTCAGAGAATGTAGAGGTTGGATCCGCACCAGACTCTGGTGCTGATATTCCTTCCAGAAATTAAAAGGTGAGCTCTGGCTCAGGGGGGGACACAAAGAAAACCCTGTTCCCCCAGCCAATCAAGTGGTGCCAGATTAGGCACAAGATGCGGAGTAAAGGGTTTGTAGATATGAGTCTTGAGATGATCCAGCTAAGATTTTAGAGGTCCACATGAAGATGAGAAGAAATTGTGATCGATCAAGTAGAACCTGTTCCAGGAGATGCTCCGGAATGACAGAGGATTACAAAAAGATCCGGAGAGATCCAGAAGTGCATTGTCTTATTCTGCAGATTGGACAAAGTGTTTGGGATGTCCTTTTGATGTCTCATCTTGATTTGTTCATGGTTGGAAGATCTGCATGATGTTCATAGAACAGGACTGATCCAGTTCTTCAAGTCATTCGAATAAGGCAAACCAGAATAATGTAGGTCAAGCATTTATTGCAATCAGATATTAGGGTTTGCGGAGCAATATAAGGGATTTCTCATAAATCACTTGTTCATTCTGCACTCAATAAGAAGCGAAAAGTGGAGCTCTGCAACAAAATTCATCAAGTTTATCAAAGATCACTCACAGAAGTTATTACATCCAGAAATCAATCAAACCAACTCCGTGTAACCAAAGGCACATAAGTTATTTTCTGTTCTCAAATATCTCACTGCAAATCTTTTGAAAAATGGCTACTCTGAATATAGTTAAGATCTCTGATAGACCTTGCCCCACATTCAAGAAACATCCATACAAATCTTTGGAGGTAGATCCCCTAGGAGCTTTCTCTAGTGTTCCGCATGGTGTATTGCATACAGAGGACATTAGGGTTTACATACATGCGAATTTTGAAGACTTTGGAGAATCAAAACTGATGGATATCTATCACAAATAGTTGATAGATGATTCCTTTGAGATTAAACCTCAGTATAAAGCCATCTGGGATAAGCACTTTGCACGGTGCATTCATTTCCCCTGTTTTGAAGAAGATGAATGGGTCCGGTATGTACTAAGTAGAGTGCATGACAATTTCCTATGGTTGAACAAGCCTTTTAAGATCATCAAAGATGTAATTAGGGCTGTAACTGGTCTGCACTCATTCAGTGGAATACCTATCCTCAAGTCTGTCAAAAATCAGACAGTTAGTGATGCAACCGGATCAAAATTTGATAAGAGAGCTATGACAATTGAAGACATCACTGAACCGGATGTCAAATTTGCATCTATGATAATTGGTTACAAGATTTATCACTCCAGTAGGGAAAATTCAGTATCGGGAACTGCAATTTACACAACTTATCAAATGCTAAAAGAGAATGTAGACTATGATTTGTGTGAGCTTCTTCTAAATCAACTTTTGGAAAATCTGCAGAAGATTAAGGACAAGAAGAACTCCTTCAAGTATGGTAGTTTGATCCTTTGTCTATTCTTTTATTACATGAATGAGCTTCTCGGATCCAGTAGATGGATATGGCAGAATGACAGACCAGTTTCCATCCAAATCAAAGATTATTTGCATGGACTTGGAGATGCTAAAGCAAGAAATATAGCCCTGTGGGGATATTTCAAGAACTTTCAGAACATGATGCAAGCAAGAGAAAGAATTGCCCAGCCTCTTATTGAGAAGTACAAAGACACAGTATGCTTTATGGTAGATACTGATCAGTGCCTAATGGAGGCACTAGAGCCAAGGACAGTCTAGATCATGCCCATGGGGTATGAGGTTGATGAACAGATTGTGGAACTGCATGTTCAACACATGCTTAGTCAGCCCAAAGATCCAAAGGCAGAAAGGTTTGGAACCTTTGAGGAGCTGAGTGTGAAGATCCATGTGGAACTCAAAGAACCTGAGATAAAAAGGAAGGTAAGAAAAGAAGTAGAACATATTGCTCAAGGCCTAGGCATCCCAAAGGGGGCACTTGATGCCAACCGGGAAAAGAGGCGAAAGGCTGAGGAAGAGCAGAAAGAGGCATAAAAGAAAAGCAAGAAAAGTACTCCGATGGAAACCTCAACCCAGACCAAATTATCAAAAGGATCTACACCTGTCACAACCAAAAGATCAAAAACATCAAAACTGGAAGGTCAGACATCTGGTAAAGGAGAGAAAAGGTCTAAAATAAAAGCCAAAAGGGCTTATACAAGTCAGAAAGATGAAGAGGAAACTGAATCAGATGAGGGGGTAAAGGAAATAAAGAAGCAGAAGAAGAAAGGATCCAGAAAACCCTCCACAGGCCAAGACAAGGAAGAAAAGGCAAAGGAATTTGTTGAAAAGCCCACCCTGTCTCTAGAGAGTGTAATCAAATCAATCACTGTGGATGGAAACCTTCAACCAATGGCCGAATTCTATGATGACTACAATGAGGCTGACCAAAAGATCTTGCAGGAAGCCACAATCAGGTATCTAAACATATACAATAAGGCTTTCATTGAGATTATATCTCTAATTCCTAAAAGCCTAGAAAAGGAGTTAGAAATAAGAAAGAACAATGCCCTAGCAAAAGATCTTGAGATCCGAGAATAGATAGCTATTCATCTATATCCTCAAATGGATCCCAAGACAATGAACATAATATTCAAAGACTGCAAAGATGAGTTCAGAAGTAAAGCAAGGATGAATCAACTCATGCTTGGTGAGACTAACAAAGTGGCCATGGATATAGAAGAGATCCTCCGGAAGGCCTTCAAAAGGTTTAATCTTCCTATTGTAGAGGACTTGGGTACTGATCCCTCATCCACAAGTGTTGCAGAAGAAACTTCTGAGAAAGCAACAGAAGAGATGGGCCCTAAACAAACCAACATTTCTCCTTTGGTTTCCCCTACAGTCTCCAGATCCAAAGGAGAAGACACTATACAGGAGAAAGAAGCAGGAGTGAAAGAAAAAGAAGTTGACAGTACCAAGGTTGCAGAGAAAGAGAAGACTCCAATAGAGAAAACCACAACTGATAGTGGTAAGAATGTAGGAGAGAAAACTACAAAGGACAGCTCCAAGACTGTAGAAGAGAAGAAACATCTGTCTCCAGCAAGAGACACTGCACAAACTGTCCAAAAATTTCTGAGCAAAGAAATAATAGAGATTTATGAACCGGAGCTTCTACAAGGTCCATTCAATTTTGATTCCCTCTCTCTGGTTCAGACAATGAAGATAGCTTCATTTGCAAATGCTAAGGCAAATGAAAAACTCCTAAAGTCTCATATGGAAGACTGTGAGTTGATAGAAGCTGCTTCTGGAGTGCTCGAAAAGATTATGCCATTGGTCCAGAAAGATCCCACAGCCTCCTCTTCCGGTAATCTCAAAACCTTAGTCAGCAGTGTTGGTACACATTTTGATTCTCTAGAAAAATCAGCTGAAGAAAAGGTCTGGAAGGAGTTTTTGGATAAGAGATTCTCAGAGGTACTAGGATTAATCTCTAATGATAGGAGAAATATGAGTATTGGAATAAAGAGCTTAGAAAATGCTCTTAAGGATGGCGGTGACATTTACAAATTTTGTATCTCCTGGTCAAAAGCAATAGTAGAAATTGAGAAGAGAATAAAAGAGAAATAGGACAAACTACTAAGTTTGTCTCAAAGTTTTGATCCTCTCTCTTCGTCCATAATAAATCAAGAATGTCAAACTATTGCATTCACAAGTGCAATAAATAACTTTGAAAAGGAAAGGAAGAATATAATTAATCGGATGGGAGAACTTAGAAGGATGATTATCCCTAACTTAGAGACCATGCATGAGGCCATAAGTGATGCTAAGACTACCGCCCAAACCAATGATCTGACAGATCTTAAGAGGGCAGAAGCTTTTGCATTTTTGTTGAGTGGTCACATTTCAATTTTGGATAGAATGAAGCAAAGTTGGGCTACAGAACTCATCCAATTGAAGACATGCTTTGCAGACATTCTTCAGTTTTTGTGAATATGTAATATACAACCAAGTATAGTAAAATTCTTGAAAATTTTGGTGTGTGGACCCTACCCTTTGCCATTGATGTCAAAGGGGGAGTGAGGAGCAATGAAAAATGAGGAATCCAACTAAGGGGGATCTCTGAAAAATGTATATAAAGACAAAGCATCAGCCAAGGGGGAGCATAGTGTAAACACTTAGTCATTTTTCACTAAGTGTTGCCATCAATGCCAAAGGGGGAGATTGTTGGAAAGAGACACTATATGGATTCGTGGTTGTTGTCATTGATGGCAACAAAGGTCATCCCACATATCCGCAAGTCATAGTGTGTCTCTACCGGAAGTCAGAATGAAGATTATTGTGGTCCAGTGAACAAGAACAGAGCATGTGGCAAGGTCCGACAGACAGGTCCGGATCTCTCAGAGGAAGTATCTTGGTGTAGTACGGATCTGGGGATGTCAAGAGGACTACCTTTAGTGGTATATTCCAAGGATTTAACATCCGGTGATAGATGAGGTAAAAGTTATGAATACTTGAGTACCGGGTTCCTAAGTGACAGTGTGAACAAAGGAAAAACTGACTGACAGAACATCAGACTATTTTTCGGATGTGTTACTGATGATGGTAAAGGTTATGAAGGCATGAATCATGTTTGGCTGACATGATTAATGACATCTACAAGTATATGCTTGATCCGCATTACTTGATGTGCAAGGATTCAGCCGACAGAACAGAGTTTGTGAGAAGATAGACTGTTCTGGGTGCCGACTAGAAAGATAATGAAATCACTTGTGTGGATATATATATATAGGATGGATTTAGTTATGAGAAGTGTGGTGATGTGATGTTATATGAGAATAAGAGCAGAGCAGAGCAAAAGCAGTAAGAAAGATCCGATATGTGAAAGGAAAGCAGAATAAAGAGAAGAGGAAAGATGAAGTGCAGCAGATCAGTGTACTGAGCCTAACTGGAACTGAACTCCAGCATATGTGGATGCTTCCAATCAGTTCAAGTATTGTATAACATTCTTTTGTAGACAATGTGTCTCCTTGTAGGCAGTGTGCCTCCTTTGTGAGCAGTGTGCTTGGGCAGTGAGCCCTAATTGGCAAGTGCCATTTTGTAATTCCTTATTCTTCTAACAGAGAATAATCTTTGGGTTAATCACCCCGTGGTTTTCTCCCTTAACAGGGTTTCCACATCAAAAAATACTGTGTCATGTGTTTTTCATTTCATGGTAATGTTTGCTTGTTTGAATTAATGTTGCATTGATTAATAAGAAAGTTCAGAAAGAAGAAATAATTAGGATAACTGATTCACCCCCCCCTCTCAGTTATCAACAAGGAGTGCCATTAGGATAGTGACTAGTCAGGATACTAATCAGGGACAATTTCATGAGTTATCTGTGACATATTTTTAGGTACTAAACTTTGCTAAATTTTCTATGTACAATTTCTAGGTGTTTATATGCTATATACATGGTTACATGTTTCGGTAAATATTCTAACCTATTTCAAACTTGCTTTATTTAAATTTCTAGGAATTAGCATCTCAAACTTTTGGTCTAGAATCTGAAACAACTATACCACCTGGACAACAAAATGTGGCAGTAGATGAGCATGATCTCATGGTGATTTATGCACACTTTAAAGCCTAGATTTAAATATTTAATTTCATATTTTTTATAAATTAAATCAAATTTGGATGCTAACCTAATTCTTCAGTGCTTTATTTGAATATCTAGGAATTAGAAACTAAGACTTTTGGTTCAGGACCAACAACTATACGATCACCTGGGCAACAGAATGTGGGAGGAGATGGCCAACATCATATGGTAATTTATGCATACATTAGTCTAGATTTAAATATTTAATATGAGTATTTTATAAATCAAATCAAATTTAAATTTCATATGCACATGTATGTATCATTTTTTTTAAATTATTTGATTTCAAGTTTCTTTCTCTTCTACAGCATGAGGTAGATCCATCTATTTCACGAGGAAGAAAGAGGCATCTTTCAGATTTGAACTTGAGTGATGATCATAGGACATATATTTATTTCATGGACTGCAGGATGCAATTTTTTTTATATGCCACCAGGACTATGACTAAATATGTTGAACTTGATATTTCATGGACTTAGAGATATTTTAGTATTTCATGAACTATGATTTGTATTTATTTATGTGTTGACTATGAGTAGATGTTTTAGTACATTTCATGGATCCTACCTATATTTGAGTATTTCATGGACTCATCTCTAGATCTACATGTATGTATATTATTGACTATATGCTTGTACATTTTAGTATGCTAGATAGTATGTTTATGCTTTATTGTTCACTTCTAGATTATATTATCGATACATGTTAGAATCTCTAGTACATATTTTAATTTAAAAGGAAAAACTATCTAATGTGTTTAAAATAGTTCTAGTATGTGAATATCTAATGTACATAGATAATTTTTTCAAATTTTGAATCTAGTATACATGACTATCAGAATGTATAAAATAGTTCTTGATAAATGATAACTTACAAAGATAGTTTATGCTAGAGACCTAACAATAATAATTCCTTACATAATAGACCTAAGTTAATAATTCCTTACATAAAGTTGTCTTTAAATAGTTCTTGATAAATGATAGTACACAACTTAGATAACTTTCATGCTAGACCTAATAGTAATAATTCCTTACATAATAGACCTAAGTTAATAATTCCTTACATAAAGTTGTCTTAAATAGTTCTTGATAAATGATAGTACAACTTAGATAGTTCATGCTAGACCTAATAGTAATAAATTTTCCATACATAATAGACTTACTAATAATTCCTTAAATAAAGTTGTCTCATGTCAATGCTTGAATATAAGAGTCCTCAACCTCAAGATGTTGACTCATAAATAAAGAAGATGAATCCTCTAAATTTTTAATAGGAACCATAGAATTTGAAGTCTCAATAGAAGTCTCTTTAGTAGGATAAGGAACAAGTAGAGAAGTCTCTATATTATCATAACACTCAAGCTCTAGATTCATCATTAACAATTTTTTTTGTTGTATCATCATCATATGGTAGGTTGTCACAATCATTAAGGGGTATAAGATAGTCCATAATAGCATCATCTATGAAGATAGTCCATAATAGCATCATCTATGAATGAAGGCTCGTTCTAGTTTCCATGCATCTCCCAAATTATGGTCCAAAGAGTGTAAGGGAACTCAATACATGATGTCATAATAGTGTCAGTACCAACACAACAACCATTCAATCCTAGGATATGATCATTCTTGTTAGCCCATACTTGCTTCCACCAATGACTACCTGCTTCAAGAAAAAGTCCATAAAGATGGGGCAAGAGGTGAAGCCACCTAAGATGTTTTAGGATTACATCTCACTAAGACTTATAATTTCCTTATTTTAAGGTGATAACATAAGGATAAATTGAATAACATGTTCTTGACTATGATAGACTCCTCTTATAAAACAAACAAAGATCAAGCCAACAAAAGCAATGCACAAGATTATTCCCCAAAATTACATAACCAATGATCCCCCTAGTAAAATATGATTTAGGAACTTTATATTTAGTGCAAGTATAGTTTCCAATAGCAAATATTACCATAATCTTAATGCTATAGAAATATCATAAAAAGAGTCTCAAAACTAAAAATATAGATTAGGAGAAAAATAATAATGAACCAATAGCACCACTATGTAGAGCTCAAAAAATTATGCAATTTCAAAGAATTGCACTAAAAAGGAGCTTGTATGAGCCCAAATGAGTCCCTAGAAGGTATCAAAATGGGAATTATATAGCAAAACCTATATGAGGATATGTATTTAAGTAGGTTAATATTAATGTTAATGTACATTCCATTACATAATAGACCTACTAATAATTCATTAAATAAAGTTGTCTTTAAGTAGGTTCATATTAATGTTAATGTATTAATTCATTAAATAAAGTTGTCTTTAAGTAGGTTCATATTAATGTTAATGTATTAATACATTAAATAAAGTTGTCTTTAAAAGTAGGTTCATATAATGTTAATATATTCCCTTACATGATAAACCTAATAAAATTCCTTTTAAATAAATCCAAGAATTTGAAAGAAAATATTGAAGACACAAAATATCAAGATACAATGCAACTATAGTGCTCATGATGAAACATATGAGTATCTAGATACAATTAGCTCATAGGTCCATTATTAGTTTGACAAGACTACAAAATTGATCTAGCATTTACATTATGATGAAATTTGTAGTGGCAGTCATGGAAAAATCTACTTGTAGGGTACACCTGCAAAAAATAATGAATGTACAAGTAAATTAACTATATATTTACATGAGTCGATACAAATTTTAAGATAAAGGGAATAATATAGAAGGTGAAATGAGAATAAAATAATATATACCAAAAACACAAAACATCAAGATGCAATATGTAACTAGATATAACATGTTGAATATGAAAGATATGAGTATATATATACAATTACCTAATGCATTCACTTGTAGTTGAAGACTACAAAATTGACCTCACAAATTTGTATGATGCAAACTTCTAATCACAATCATGGAAAAATCTACTTGTAGGGTACACCTGCAAAAAATAATGAATGTACAAGTAAATTAACTATATATTTACATGAGTCAGTACAAATTTTAAGATAAAGGGAATAATATAGAAGGTGAAATGAGAATAAAAGAATATATACCAAAAACACAAAACATCAAGATGCAATATGTAACTAGATATAGCATGTTGAATATGAAAGATATGAGTATATATATACAATTACCTAATGCGTTCACTTGTAGTTGAAGACTACAAAATTGACCTCACAAATTTGTATGGTGCAAACTTCTAATCACAATCATGGAAAAATCTACTTGTAGGGTACACCTGCGAAAAATAATGAATGTACAAGTAAATGAGAATGAAAGAATATACCAAAAACACAAAACATTGATGCAATATGTAACTAGATAATACTAGGGATGACTTAAGGGGATGTAAGAGGATAGCTTAAGAGGAGCTAAGAGGATGTCTTAAGGGGATACATAAGAGGATGTAAGAGGATGGCTTAAGGGGGGATGTACACGAGTCAATTTACAAATTATAAGATAAAGGGATGGGTTAAGGGAATGTAAGAGGATGGCTTAAGGAGAGCTAAGAGGATGAATTAAGGGGATGTACAAGTGGATGGCTTTAGAGTCCATGAAATGATAGGTGTTTGAATTACTGAAACCCTATTATTAGACATACGAATACCAACTAAGATTTCATAAACTTATTAACATGTTAAATGGGGATTTCACCATAAGAGTTAGAAACTATGTTTCTAAATCTATATGATGGATTGGACAACAATGCATATGATACTATAACAATGATGAAAGAACTACGTACTAATCCCACACACTATGAGATAGGTTACATCAACAACATTTGAATCAAGATACCAAGATAAGATTGCATTTCTTTACACCAATTGCATAGTTAAAATGTTTCAATGGATGACCTATGATTTACATAGTGACACAAAAGTATTACCAATCTAACATACGATAAATTAGTAACAATAACTTAGAAATACCATTGGAACATACGAACAAAAGCACTCTTCATTATCTTTGTGAAATTATACAATTTCAAAAGCCTTCATATACAAAGTGTTAGATCAAAGGTCTCTAAAAAGTTTCTCCATAAGTCCCCCTCAAAGTCTCTTTCAAAAAGTCCTTTGAAAAAGTCCCCTTTACCTTTGAAATAGCCTTGTATTTATAGGCTTCTCCTTTGTAACTACCTTGTAACCACTTGATATCTACTTCATAACTACCCTTTTTGAAATACAATAATTTAAAAATAAGCTTTATTCTAGTTAGATTTTACCTAACTTTTCTAGAAACAAAGCTCATTTTCTAACTTTTGAATTACAATAAGTGACGTAAGTCACTTTTTACAAAAAGGTAACATGAGTCTTCAAATTTTGAGTTATGGATTTCGCTAAGCTACTTTTCATTTTTTTCAACTCCATTTTGGTAACCAAACCTTGCCAGATCTTGACAACTTCTCTGAATACTTGAATCTTAGACTCTTGTGTTCGTGCATACAAAACATGGATGAAGAAATAGTATGTCTTCTACTAGCAACATCAACATGATAGAAGTAGACTGAAGCGCATTTTCTTGCCACAATTAAAATCATAAAATGTCGTTGCCATCATTTCCCAAGCTAATTTCTCTAATTTTTGCATGCATGTCTATCAGGTCCTTTGCAACCTAATATCTGATAAAAATATAAACAATCCTTCTTATATTTAGACTATGACTATCAATGTATCCTTGTTGGCTTTGGAAGTAGGTTAATAAGGTTTGGATACAATGTCTCCTTGAAAATTTTGCACAATGTTCATCATATCTTAGAATGAAATGCCACCTTCCTTTGTTATGGACCTAATGTCTATAAGGATCTTCTGGGAAATCATGCAATTCTTCCAAATCTTTGTATGTTGAGGTAATCACTTCAAGTTGTTTATCTTCTATATAATGCACATAAGTGTTGTAGTTTGTGGCAAGGGCTGACAAAATCAATAAGTTCCATGCTCAAATGGTTGCATAACTTAAATTCAAATAGACTGGTGTGGATAATAACTAAAAACATTTGGAACAATACCCTTTCTCCCCATTTCATGAAATAATAGTAGAGCTACCTCCATGTGATATTTCTTACAGTGACCTTTTATTAGGTCACGATGAGTCAGAGCATTTGGAAAAACACTCCTCGATAAGCTTCATGTAACTCTTAAAAAGATCCATAGTAAAATCCCCAAACATAGCCCTTTTGATTGTAGAGTAGAAGCCAATGCCTTCTCCTTGCATCTTTAGAAAATGAAGAATTTGTGAGAGTACATAAAGGTTGTCTTTTCATGAGATCTTTACAATTCTAAATTTATCCAAAACACATCACTGCTTGTTATTGTCTCCTCTCGTTCATGCTCAAAATTTGATTTGTAACATCTATGATTACAACATAGATGACCAAGACGATGATTGAATCCATTTGCACTCCTTTTGAAATCACAGTTTTATAGAGATCCAAAATAATTACAGTGATAACATTACATTTTCCACTCACATCCTTTGTATCCTCTCACCATTCTATAGAACGAATCCCAAAATGTAATCACACCATGCATAGTATAAAGAACTTTTACATTTCAGCCAGTCCTCTCTACACAACGTTGTGATATGGAGTAGTGGATGGCATATGGCTTTTCATTAGCCAATTAAATTTGCAAGAAATTTCTAAATCCATTACAATGAATCCATTTTATACCTATCCTTTAATCATTGCATTCGGTGAGATTATATCTCTCTGAGGCATTTTATCAAACAGTTCACATGCAACTTCTATAGATCAACCAAGGCACTTGCAATTACCACATATAACAAAAATTCACTTTCTATTATGCTTTGATGGATGTTGATGCCTTTTTCTGTGGCTCTCATTTGTGTACAGGTTGTGAGGATGTTGGCATAGGTTGTGGAATTTGGGTTTACAATAACAAACTACATTTTCTTGAAAATTTCAAAAGTCTTCACAAGGGATCTGTTTTGTATGCATGTTGCAATCATTGCATATTATGAAATGATATATCTATCACATAGCTTACATGCCTTGTCTATGTATCAACATTTAGTATGCAACAACATCCAATAAAATCGCTTATCATTTATTCTTTGCTAGATTTCTATACCCTATTTCAAGGGCAGGTTGTGAGGGTACTGGTAAAGGTTATAGAGTTCTTTTTTACACCTGCAAGGCTTATTTTCTTGAAAGCTTCTAAAGTCTTTTCAACAAACCCATTTTGTGAGTATCCTACAACCATTACATGACATGAGATGACATCTCTTTGAGGCATGTTGTCATATAGTTTACGTGCCTTGTCTATGCTTCCATATTTTGTAGATATGTTTGACAGGGTGGCTGTATCTACAGTAACTAATTAAAATCTACTTTCAATATCCATATTCTTTACCAGAGCTAATTTCATTGCAATTCATGAGACCATTTCTCTTTGAGGTAGTTTATCAAATGGTTCAGATGCCTTGAAATCACATTATTGAGAATGCAGGTCTGCAATAATTTAGAGTAGTCTTCACAAGGGTTTGTGTGCAAAAGAACGTGCCATGCCTCCATCAACTAGCTTAAAAGTTTATAGTCTTTATAAGAAATCAATTTCATGCATATACATAGGCGTTTAGTTTCTTTGAGTAGTTACAATAACTACTTCTTGATTTTGTCATCGGCACTTTGTGAGTGTCTCGTAACTTGATCGGTGTTTCAAACTACTTTCGAAACTTGCTATATTCACCAATGGTGAATAGTAGCACTCTTTTCACTAAATGCAATGCATAGTATTTTGGCTTGTCTCCTATCGGTACTTTAGGTGACTTTTAAAACTTCATCGGAGGGAACAAAGCTTTCGAAACCAAATAATTTTCCTGATAATAGAAGTTTGAATTTCCTTTGTCGGTGATTAAAAGCACTTTAAAAATTTGTATAAAGAGATGATTCAAGTTCTAAAGCCGAGTTGTTTTCCCAATAGATAACCTTTCAAAAGGCTTCATCCACAACTTAGAAAGTTTTTAAAACTTTGGAGGAGACAGATGAAGACTTTTGAAATCAAGATTTACTTATCATCAGCATTCGAGAGAAGTTCTTAAAATCTCATTGCTGGCTAAAAGCACTTTTGAAAGTGCTTATATTCTTCGATGATAGAAGTGACTTTCCTCTGTCAGTGGCTTAAAAGCCTTTCAAAACTTTATCGATGATTGATAACACTTTAAAACTGACTTCCACATCTAAAAATAGAAGAGTTTATTTTTCTCGATGATAACGTTTTATCCTCATCAAAGAACTTTCATTGGCACTTTGTTGGAGACTTGATAACTTCACATGTGTGAATTTAAAACCACTGAGACCAATTGCATTGTCGATGTTACTTTAGAAGAGTTCATAAAAATTTCTTGATTGGTCTCCAAGCATGAAAATGGTGAAAGATGCGTAACTTTTGATCAGAATAGTATTTTATCATGAAATCTTGCCACATTATCCATAATAGCACCATGAGATCCCCTACTAGTCGATTTTGCTCCGTCCTGTACAAAAACCATGATTTAATCATTTTCACAATTTACTCGTCAAAAAATTAAAGTTTTAAAATATTGCAAACCAGGTGTATGAGCCTAAAAAGTTACCACATTAGGTGAAGTAGCCATAGAAACATCCCTGTAAAAGGATTTTTTCCAACCCTTGCACATTTTGAAATTTAATTGTTTCTGTGATTTGCCGCGTACCAGAACCGCTTCCAAGACTTCAGCTGAAACAGGGAAACAATTCCTCCTTCAAATTGGGAAATGACTTAACACTCAAGGAGAATTTGTGACTAGAGGTGACTCAACTTAGGAATTTTGACACAAAAGTTTAAAATTTGGCATGTTGAAAACAAGGCCAACAATATCTTGCCACTTTCTCCTTACTCAATTCACTATGTCAAGTCCTTATGATCATCTTATGAAGTTCTTCAATATATTCCTTCACAAATTTCTCCTTTTGTCTTAGGTTTTCCAATCTCTTCAACAATTCCAACTCATAGTCAGCAGGTATGAATTGATTTTTGAACTTTGTTACCATCTTATCCCATTTTATGATCTTCTCTTTTCCTCTCTTGTTCCTCTCCAATTGAACTTCTTTCCACCAAATACCAGCATGTCCTTTCAACTTAGTTTTTGCAAATCTCACTTTCTCCGGATCTTTAATTTCCTCATAATCCAGTCAATCAATTCCTCTGGATTCAAATTTCTAGTATAGTTCGATAATTCCACTCTAGGTCTCTTTCCCATCTTCAAAATAGCTTTCAACATCTTCACCTAATCTGATTCTTCTTCTTCTTCTAGGGCTTCTTCATTTTGATCAGCAGATTGAAATTCTTCATCATCACTTTCAACATCATGTCTAGGGTTTAGTCCTCTTCTTCTATCTTCTTTTACAACATCCAATCTAACTTTCATTTTCCTCATCATCTCAATCATTTCTTCCATTCTTCCAGCAACATTGGCCATAGCAGGCATTCTCCTTGGTGGCATCTCTTCCTAGGATCTGGTGCAACTGCCTCAATTTGGTGATTAGACTCCTCACAATTAGTGCTCTATTGACAAACACAAGTAGACTACCTCAAGTTAGTGATTGGTTCACGAGATCTTACAGAATGTCTTCACTTCCCAAAGGATTCAAAACTTCACTCTGATACCACTTGGTGCAGTCATGGTCAGAGGGTTCATAGAATGAACTGTCCAAACCATGCAGCTAGAGTAAAGACAATGGAAACAACACAATTGTAGAATGTAATGGAAGATTCATATACTCAGTATATCAAAGAATTACAATGCTAATATGCTAGCAATATGCAGGCTACAATCAAAGGTCTCACATGCCTGAACTTTAACATACATGAAAGATATGGCTCTGAAGTGCCTTCCATAAATCCACAAATCAAAGACTAAAACATCATAATATGATTCACTTGCTTTCCTATGCATCTAAGACATGCTTATATACCATCTTCAGACTAAAAGGATCCTCTGTGTCATCCTTGAAAGATCTCCAACCTCAAACATGTTGATGAAACATGTAGCAACAAATAGGTCAGCATCCAACACTCATCAACATTCCGCAAATGATAGAAACTTGATACGGTTCTCCATGAAGGTCAGCTAGGTCCCAAATTACCTTAAATGATGTTCCATCAGGCTTTGCAAGTCACGAAATTGCTCCGTAACCCATTAGGCTTCAACTGAACACTGACTACTCTACTTTGCGAAAACTAATGATCTTCTGATACCGATAACTTTTAGCAGACACCATATGAATTATGGTATGACATATTTGCGCCTATCAAATTTTTTAAGGTGTTTGGTAGCAGATGCTACATCAGAAGAGATGAAGATGGCCTTGGAAGATTTGATTCAAGATGCGATGAAGGCATATTACTTAGATATTCTAGCAGATCCAAAGCATATAAGTGCTACAATAAGAGACTACATAGAATTGTAGAAAGTGTTAATGTCAAGGTAGACGAGGATCAGCCACATCTAACACACAAGAAGGATAATGGCTCAGATGGATCAACTATAATAGAAGAAGAAGATATTACTATTGAAGAAGAATTTGAAGGGATAATCGTTAAGGCACTTGCTAAGTATGTGTAAAAAGATCATCCTGAACAATAGATAATAGGAGACAAGAATGAAGGAGTTCAAACTAGAAGAAAGATGGCAAATTCAAATGAACAGGTAAATTTCTCATTACTATCTAAGATTGAACCTAGAACATTTACTGGTGCTAGTGAGGATGAAGGATCGATTAATACTATGGAAGATGAACTCAATCAGATTGAGAAAAATCACTTGGGAATTGGTTCCATGACGTGCAAATAAGAACGTGATAGGCACAAAATGGGTATTTAAAAACAAGTTGAATGAGGATGGAGAAGTCATGAGAAACAAAGTACAATTGGTTTGTAAAGGATACACACAAGTTGAAGGCATAGATTTTGAAGAAACATTTGCACCTATAGTAAGATTGGAATCCATTAGGATGTTTTTGGCATTCTCTATTTATAAGAACCTTAAAGTTTACCAAATGGATGTTAAATCTGCATTCATGAATGGGAATCTTAATGAAGAAGTTTATATTAAACAACCTAAAGGATTTCATCTGTCAGAGAAAGAAGATTATGTTTGCAGACTGAAAAAGGCTTTGTATGGTCTAAAACAGGCTACTAGGGCTTGGTATTCTAAGTTGGATAATTACCTCTAGTAGCAAGGATTCAGAAAAGGATGTGCAGATAGTAACTTATACTTCAAATCAGAAGGTGATCACATGTTGATTGTTGTATATGTTGGTGACATCATTTTTGGTGGTAGTGATGGCAGGATAACCAAGAAATTTGTTGATCTGATGCAGAAAGAGTTTGAAATGTCCATGCTTGGAGAACTTTCTTTCTTTCTTGGTTTACAAATATCAGAATTAGACCAAGGTATATTTATATCCCAAACCAAGTATGCAAATGAAATGCTCAAGAAGTTCAAGATGGAAGATTGTAAGCTCGTGAGTGTTGAAATGTGAAGTCAGTTTGACTTATTCCAGCAATGACGAGCACCATGCAATTTTGCATGCAAAAGTGTCACTCACACTTTTATGCATGGAGATCTATCCTTAAATTTGATCATTTTTTGCATGTGCTTTTTCATGATTACTTAAGGTTGTCGAGCTTGAATCCCAAGGCGTGAGAAAAAGTTTTGTAACTACAAATTTTCTTCTATGAATAAAATTGAGAGATCTTTGCCCGTGGTTTTTTTTTGATATATTACCAAGTTTTCCATATATTTCTATGTTGTCTTTTTTCTGCTTTTATTGCTAATTCACTATTATTTCAATTCTGCACTGCTTATATTTCTAACAGTGAGTACCCCTTGATGACATGATGCAATTTGAGCAAGAATGATGAATCACCTAATACATATTAGATGATGTACAGATCTATGATAGGTAGCTTACTATATCTAATTGCATCCAGACCAAATATCATGCAAGTAGTATGCATGGTGGTAGATTTCAAGCTGCTCCTAAGGAATCACATGTTCAAGTTGTGAAGAGAATTTTTATATATTTGAAAGGTATCATGGATTGTGGATTATGGTATCCTTGAGATAATGATTTTACTTTGACAACATATACAGATGTTGATTGGGCAGGAAGTATAGATGACAAGAGAAGCACCAGTGGTGGAGCTTTCTTCCTTGGTGATAGGTTAGTATCATGGCTCGACAAGAAGCAAGATTTAGTCACATTGTCTACTATTGAGGCATAATATGTTTTTGTTGTTTCATGTTGTACACAAGTTTTATGGATGAAGCAAACACTCAAGGATATAAAGGTAGAGTTTGATGATCCTATTTCCATTCTTTGTCATAATACAAGTGCAATCAATATCTCAAAGAATCCTGTGATGCACTCAAGAACAAAACACATCTCCATTAAATATCATTTATTAAGTGAAAAAATTACAGATGAGGAAGTCAAAATGGAGTATGTGCCCACACAAGATCAGATTGCAGAAATTTTCACAAAGCCACTTTCCAATGATACTTTTTAATATCTTAGGCAGAAGCTAGGAGTTATTGCTCCTTCTTATCACAAGTAGAAGTGCAACCGTAACAACTATCCAGGGAGAGCAACTCAAGGCATATCTTTCATCCCTATTTTGACAATGACTACTGATGAGTCTAGTTTATGACTCAATTTTGTTAGAATTTATTATCCATTTGTTGAAGTTATCATGGACTTTGGTACCTAGATCTTGATGTTTTTATGATATTTCCTCAAAACCATAGATATTGGGCATAGGTTATTTCCTATAATCTTTAAATGACATTGACATGCTATATGAACTATCTATGTTAATTTTACATGTGGATTAATGAATGTTACTCTAAGATAGTTACAGATATACAATTATTGTGTGTACTAATATTGTTATGCAGATATAATTATCAGCCTATAAAATTGAGGAAGATTCTGATAGTTGGTCACTCACCATCAAAGTCAACAAGATGGTCATTCAAATGTCAAATGGAGGTAAGATAACCACCTTGTAATTGGTCTTAATTGCTTGTTGAGTGAATATAGGAGTTACTGTTGTGCTAGATCTACGTCAAAGTGAACCTGCTTGACCAAATTCCACGCATACATAACCTCCTCTCCACTTTCTATGCTTTCCTTAGAGTGGCATCCTCCTATTCTGTTGGAGTTGACAGCCTTGCTAGGTATGTTGTTATATGGAGCCTAATCAGACTCGAAGGTTACATTTTCCCCACTTTTATTAGCGCGGTTTCCCCCCAAATTCCTACGAGGTCAAGGGGCAGCGCCCTTGGCATGTTCCCTGTCACGATATAGGGTGGGGTCAAGGGGCAGTGCCCCTGAAACCTCAAACGGTTTTTTATTATTTTATAAAAACACCGGGAGTTATTTTTCATTGACTGACATAAAAAACCCTATTTTGTAACTGACAAAAAGGCTTGATAAAAGTGGCTAAGGGTTAGGGTTTTGATATATTGTATTGTAGCATTTTGCAGTGGTATTGAGTTGTAGGGATTGCTGATTGTAATCAGTTTGATTTACTAGATAATAATATTGGACTCTCTGTTTGGTGGATGTAGCCCGAGTTTGGGTGAACCATGTTAAAACTTATCTCTCGCTGTTATTATTTCTGTGTTTTTCCATTCCTTTGTTTAATTTTTATTTGCATTTAATTGATATCTTCTACCAACTAACCCTAACAAGGTAGTTGGTTTGTAGTTTTTCTTTCTATAAATAAGACTCAGATGCTCCTTCTAAGGGGTTGATTAATCTAAGGTTGTACTCGCATTATTAAGTTTTTTCAATAATATAGTTACGTTGCTCATTTGTACTCATGTTTTCTAATGAATAAAATGAAGTTATAAGTTCGCATCTCTGAGTTTACATTTGTCTTAAAGGATACTCATCCAAGGGAGCCCACTTGGTGAGCATTCCATCCTTTAGTTTAGTTGTTATTTTCTGTTAAGCAGTTAGTTGAAATTTGGCACCATATGTTCCTACAGCCACAAGAATTCCATTCTGTGTCTATTCCTGCAGCCAAAGCAGACATAGTAGTTTCCTGTTTGTTTTCCCAGATTTTTATTTTATGTCATGCACTTTAGCTTAGTATAGTTGTTGGTTGATGTTCAACATTTATGTTATTTCTTTCCAAGCAATTTACTTTTAGCATTATGTCTTTCTTAGCTATAGAATGAATGTGGCTACTTTGGAGTTCCTAGTGCACATACTGTGCTGACCCATTTCAAGTTCATGTCCCTGGGTTGACAAGTTAAATGCACCTTCATAGTGATTAAGACAGCTATTCAGGTTAGATGTCTAATCTCTTAGTCACAGCTTTATGGACTTAGTTGTTAAATCATTGTAGGAGGCCAACAACTACCTCTTAGGGGGAGCAGGTAGATAGATGACAGTAGCAGGTTACTGTCAGAAAAGAGGTTGATTACCTCTCTTTGCCATTGATGTCAAAGGGGGAGAATTAGAGTAAGGGGAGAAAAAGAAGAAGAAAAAGTGCAAGACAACATTATTACAGAAGAATTAGAGCAGCACTAAGAATAGATTATGCATAAGTGTTGCCATCAATGACAGAGGGCGAGATTGCTGATAAATATTGCCATTGATGTTAAAAGTTGATGTCTAAGGCATTATTTTTCTATCTAAGGTAGAGAAGCATTGCATAGAAGCAAAAGTTGTTAGATTTAGGGCAGACAACTGAGAGGGGGGTGAATCAGTTGTCCAAAACTTTCTTCATTTTCAACACTTATATTCACTTAGCAGTATAACAATAATCAAACATGAAACTTAATGCATTTAATCAAGAGAAGAAACACATCAACACATGAGACACTAAGATTTTGACGTGGAAAACCTAGTTAAGGGAAAAACCACGGGGTGACTAACCCAAGATTGTATTCTCTGTTAGAAGAATAGAAAGAACAAAATGGCCCATGTCAATTAGGGCTCACTGCCCAAGCACACTGCTCACAAGAGGCTCATTGCCTACAAGAGACACATTGTCTACAAAAGAATAAGTATAACATACTTGAACTGGTAAATAGCATCTTCATCATGCTTGAGTTAGTTCCATTTAAGCCCAAACCTTCTGCTTTGCCTTTCGCTCTTCTCCTCGCTACCACATACTCATCTCCACAAGTCACACTCTGAAATGACTTTGCAATCCCTTATTTATACATGACATCAACTTAGGAACAACCATCTAAGTCAGAAAACATCCATAAGAACATCCGCAAGATGTATAGTTCATCCAGTCAGCCTGTCACAGAAAGATCATCATCTGGAAGTTATTTTTCATTTCTGGGACCCCAATTCTAATGCGGACCATAAACATGAACTGAGCATGATCCAAGGACCTCCGCAAACTTTCCTGAAACACCAAGAACATCCGCACTTCCTCTACTTATTGAAACCCTTCTCTCCTTCATCTGGAACCTTAAGAACACAGTCTACCATTACTGTCACAAAGGAATAGATACTTCCGAACCTTCAAACCACGAACCAATCAAGTTGACATACCACACAAACTTCCCCAATACTTCCTCAAATCTGGAGAACCAGAGAATGCATTTCTGGATCTCACCGGACCTATCTGTATCACTCTGTCACCACTGAACATCTGTCAGAACCAGTTTTACTTGAACTACCATAACATCTTCATATCTTCATGCGGACCTCTGAATTCTCTACTAGAACATCTTATGACACATATCTACAAACCCTTTAATCTGCATCCTCTGATCCGCGACCTATCTTGGACTTTTACCTTGTTGTCATCACTATTCCTGATTGAGACTAATTTTCTCAATATCCTCAACATACAGCTCATCCAATCCTTCTCATTAATGCAACATGAGTATGTTGACATCAATGACAACACCAGTTAAACCCATACTTGCAACAATCTCCCCCTTTGTCATTGATGGCAACATATGATGTGAAAAACCATCAAGACAAGAACTTCTCCTTACTGTCACAACTCCCCCTATCAACAACAACTATTCACATGTCTTTTCTTCCTGTACTGCTCCCCCTTTGGTCATCAACCACTTGTTTTTCACGTCTTATCTCCCCCTTTGACATCAATGCCAAAGGGCGCATACTTGCAACTTCAGAATCACACCTGCTACTCCCCCTGAGTAGCAGCTCCCCATCATCAATCCGGATCACAAGATATGACTGTGATATCCACCGGACTGATGCACATCAGTGCATCTTAGTTCACCACCGAAGGGGCAATAACCCCTAACTTCTCCCTGAGATACTCAAAAGAGTCTTTGGGAAGAGGTTTAGTAAAGATATCTGCAATCTGATCCTTGGAGGGCACATATTCTAGTCTGACTTCATCCTTGTTCACTTGCTCTCTTAGAAAGTGAAACTTGATAGATATATGCTTAGTCTTAGAATGCAACACCAAATTCTTAGAAATATTTATTGCTCTTGAATTATCACAGAAAATTGTGATAGGCTCCTCATACTCTACTTTAATATCTCTTAACATTTGCTTCATCCACAAAACTTGAGTGCAACTACCTGCAACTGCAATGTATTTTACTTCAGTTGTCGACAGGGATATTGCCTCTTGTTTCTTGCTTAGCCAAGAAACTAATCTCTTCCCCAAAAAGAATGCTCCACCACTGGTACTCTTCTGGTCATCCACATCACCTACCCAATCAGCATCTGTATATGCATGAAGAGAGAAATCATGATCTTTAGGATACCACAACCCATACTCAACTATCCCCTTTAGATATCTAAAAATCCTCTTGATTGCCATAGCATGAGATTCTCTAGGATCAGCTTGGAATCTAGCAACAAGACCAATAGCCTGCATAATATCTGGTCTAGTTTGAGTGAGATACAACAATCCTCCAATCATTGACCTATATTTTGTCTGATCAACCTTGGAAGAGTCATCATCTTTACTCAACTTGCATCCGATTGCCATTAGTGTTCATTGGCTTTGAGTCTTCCATCCCAAATTTCCTCAACAATTCTTTCACATATTTTGACTGAGAAATGAAGATTCCTTTCTTTGTTTGAGTAATTTGTAGACCCAAAAAGAAATCCATTTCTCCAAACATGGACATCTCAAACTCACTTTTCATTTGACTTGCAAAAGTTTTACACATACTATCTCTTCCTCCAAAAATGATATCATCAACAAATACTTCAACAATTAAGATATTTTCATGATCAATTTTGAAATATAAGTTACTGTCAACAGTACCTTTGTTGAAACCAATCTTCAAGAGATGCTTATCCAATCTTTCATACCAGGCTCTTGGGGCTTGCTTCAGTCCATACAGTGCCTTTTTCAATTTGCAGACCATGTCACCATGATCAGACAATTGAAATACATCTGGTTGTTCAATGTACACTTCTTCTTCCAAATTACCGTTTAGGAAGGTAGATTTGACATCCATCTAATACACCTTGAAATCCTTAAAGGTAAAAAATGCAAGAAATAATTTGACTGCTTCGATTCTTGCCACTGGAGCAAAAGTCTCTTCAAAATCAACTCCTTCAATCTGAGAGTAACCCTTGTAGACCAATCTAACTTTATTTCTGATTACTTCACCAGCTTCATTCAGTTTGTTCTGGAAGACCCATTTGGTTCCAATCACATTCTTGTTTCTAGGTCTGGGAACAAGATCCCAAGTGTGATTTTTCTCAATTTGCATTAGTTCTTCCTCCATTGCTTTTGACCAATTTTCATCATTACAAGCTTCATTCACTGTCTTAGGTTCAATCTTTAAAATTAGACAATACTCATCTAAATTTTGAGCAATTCTCCTCCTTGTTTGCACTCCTTTGCTTTTATCACCTATGATCTGATCTTCAGAATGGTTTAGGGTTACATACCTTGGAACTTTGGGAGTTTCTTGTACCACTAACTCTTGATCAGTCTCATTGAGATTTATCTCTTCTTCCTAACTTACCAGATCAACTTGACTTTGTTTCTCAGAAGAGGCTTGGATACTTTGAATCTGAACATCATTCTGATTATCTTCATCATACTCATGAATTCTTAAGGGTCTTTCAACTTCTTCATCAACCTTCACATTTACACTTTCTACAATCTTTCTCAGTCTCTTGTTGTAACACCGGTATGCTTTGCTTTGAGTAGAGTAACCTAAGAATATTCCTTCATCACTTCTAGCATCAAACTTTCTTAGATCTTCATCCCTTTTAATGTAAGATCTGCTACCAAAAACTCTAAAATATCTCACAGTGGGAGTAATGCCAAACCAAAGTTCATAAGGAGTCTTACCGGTATTCTTTCTAATTTGAACTCGATTGAGAGTGTAGACTGCATTGCTGACAACTTCTCTCCAATAGATCTGAGGAACATTTGCTTCCATCATCATGGTCCTGGATGCTTCCTAGATGGTTCAGTTCTTTCTCTCAACTACTCCATTGTGCTGTGGAGTTCTAGGGGCAGACAACTATCTCTTTATTCCATGTTTCTCATAGAAGTCTATGAACTCACCGGATGTGAATTCTCCACCTCTATCAGACCTCAGACATTTCAATTTTAATCCAGTTTCATTCTCCACCATGGCCTTGAATATTTTGAATTTCTCAAGTGCTTCTAATTTTTCTTTTAGAAAAGTTACCCACATCATCTGGGAATAGTCATCAATTAGCAACATGAAGTACCTATCACCTTGGATACTCCTAACTCTTGCCGAACCACAAAGATCAGTATGAACTAAGTCCAACAGTCCGGTAGAAGACAATTCCTTACTTTGGAATGTGACTCTGCTCAATTTGCCCAACTGACATTCTTTGCACAAGCTATTAGTAGGTTTCACTAATTTTGGAAGATCTTTTACAGCCTCGGTATTGCTTATCTTGATGATATTATCAAAATTCACATGACACATCCTCCTATTCCATAACCAACTCTGATCAATTTGAGCAAATAAGCAACTTTTACCAGTACCAACCAAGTGGAAGATATTACCTTTAGTTTGAGTACCGGATGCAATCTCTGTTGCAGAACTTTCAAAGATCTTGCATTTTCTATTCCTGAATCTGAGATCATAGCCTTTGTCCACCAGCTATCCAACACTGAGAAGATTGTGCTTTAATCCTTCAACATACAATACATTACCGGTTTTGTTCTTTCCATCAAGAGAGATAGTTCCTCTACCTCTGATTCTACTAGCAGAATTATCTCCAAACTTTACAATTCCTCCTTCATACTTTTCCAAATTTAAGAACTTATTCTTGTAACCTGTCATATGGTGAGAGCATCCACTGTCAATGACCCAATCATCCTTTGTTTCAACTTGGGTAGCCAGAGCTCTTTCTTCAACTTTATGATTGACAAATATAGAGGATATTTGTTCCTCTTCTTTGATGGCAATAAACACCCATTCATTACCGGATTTGTTTCCTGTCTCTGATTCATCATCTGTTACTCCTTCATTATCATCTTCTTCATGAACATAGTAACAATTCTTTTGAAACCTTGGTCTATTAGGATTTGATCTTGGAAATCTTTCTGGACATCTTGAGGCAAAATGACCAATTTTATTGCAGTTAAAACACTTAAAAGGTAATTTCCCTTCATACTTACCAGATCCTCTTGGCAATCTTTTTGCAATAAGAGCTTCAAGATGAGCAATTTTAACTTCTTCTTCCAAGTCTTTTCTTGCTTTTTCATACCATGATGGGTCCCTTGAAGAATTTTCTCCCGGATCAAACCTTTGTTTCCCTTTTACAGAGGCACTAGCTTTGAATGCAGATTCAGTCTTTGGAGGATCATCTCCAAACTCGGCCATTTCAAAAGCAGCCAACTTACCAACCAATTGATCTCTTGTGACTATTGTGTGAGCTCTAAATTCTTCGATTGCAAAAGCCTTGATTTTATAAGACTCAGGAAGGGATTTGAGAACTTTGCCAATGATCTCATCTTCACTCAGGGTTCCACCTGCATTTCTAATTCCACAAACCAACTCATTCACTCTTGGCATAAAAGAGGTAATATTTTCATCATTTCTCATCTTTAGTTTTTCAAATTTCCCTTTTAGACTTTGTAACCTTGCAGATTTAACATACTGGTCTCCTTCATGCAAAAGTTCCAATTTATTCCAAATCTCAAAGGCAATTGGTAGATCAATAACATTTGAGAGTTCTGAGTCATATAATGCGCTTAAAAGAGCCTCTTTGGTCTGCAAATTGTTTTCAGCATCTGTGATTTTATTTAGGGTTGTCGAACCACCCTGTGGAAGTACATAAGCTTTTGTAACCATGGACCAATATGCAAATCCCATACACTGCAAGTGATATTTCATGCAACCTTTCCAAAGAGCAAAGTTAGTTCCATCAAACTTCAAAGTATCCTTCTTGTAGGACGACATCCTGGATCTCCTCAAGCAGTTAAACTCCTTTCAGAGGAACTTGGCTCTGATACCAATTGTTAGATTTAGAGCAAACAACTGAGAGGGGGGGTGAATCAGTTGTCCAAAAATTTCTTCATTTTCAACACTTATATTCACTTAGCAGCAATAAATCAAACATGAAACTTAATGCATTTAATCAAGAGCAGAAACACATCAACACTTGAGACACCAAGATTTTGACGTGGAAAACCTGGTTAAGGGAAAAACCACGGGGTGACTAACCTAAGATTGTATTCTTTGTTAGAAGAATAGAAAGAATAAAATGGCACATGCCAATTAGGGCTCACTGCCTGAGCACACTGCTCACAAGAGGCTCACTGCCTACAAGAGACACACTATCTACAAAACAATAAGTATCACATACTTGAACTGGTAAATAGCATCTTCATCATGCTTGAGTCAGTTCCATTTAAGCCCAAACCTTATGCTCTGCCTTTCGCTCTTCTCCTCACTACCACATACTCATCTCCACAAGTCACACTCTAAAATGACTTTGTAATCCCTTATTTATACATGACATCAACTTAGGAACAACCATTTAAGTCGGCAAACATCCATAAGAACATCCGCAAGATGTATAGTTCATCCAGTCGGCCTGTCACAGAAAGATCATCATCCAGAAGTTATTCTTCATTTTTAGGACCCCAATTCTAATGCAGACCATAAACATGAACTGAGCACAATCCAAGGACCTTCGCAAACTTGCCTGAAACACCAAGAACATCTATACTTCCTCTACTTACTGAATCCCTTCTCTCCTTCATCCAGAACCTCAAGAACACAGTCTGCCATTACTGTCACAAAGGAATAGATACTTCTGGACCTTCAAACCATGAACCAATTGAGTTGACACACCACATAGACTTCCCCAATACTTCTGCAAATCTGTAGAACCAGAGAATGCATTTCCAGATCTCACCGGACCTATCTGTATCACTCTGTCACCACTGAACATCTGCCAGAACTAGTTTTACTTGAACTACCATAACATCTTCATATCTTCATGCGGACCTCTGAAATATCTACTAGAACATCTTATGACACATATCTATAAACCCTTTAATCCGCATCCTCTGATCTGCAACTTATCTTGGACTTTTACCTTGTTGTCATCACTATTCTTGATTGAGACTAATTTTCTCAATATCCTCAGCATACAGCTCATCCAATCCTTCTCATTAATGCAACATGAGTATGTTGACATCAATGACAACACCAGTTAAACCCATACTTGCAACAAAAGTGTCTAAGGCAGAAGGGAAAGAAAAACACAAAGGCATTAAATTTTGCCCTTAGTCAGTAAAAAGTCTGGTTTACAAATTTGCAAGTTCACCGGTTTTGAGTTTTACCAGTTTGCCGATTTAGCAATTTGCCGACAAAAGAGGAGGAAGAAAGTCTTTTCTTGTTGAAGCCTTTGAAGAAATAAAAATTTTAAGTTATCGGTAAAGTTTTCATTTTGAGAACTAGTTCGTGAATTTGGTTTTTTGCTGATTCACTAACTGAGTGACCAAGGCATGGAAAAAAAGTATTTGAAGTAAAAAGACTTATGATATTGGCAAAGTCTTTGTTTTTTGAACTTGTTTGCAAGTTTGGTTTTTCTCTGATTTGTCGACTAGCCGATATAGGCTTGAAGGCAAGCTTGTAAATTTAAGTCACTTTGGTTCGAAGAATTAGAATACCATGCCAATAAAGGAAAAGCTTAAAGTCTTTGGAAGTTTGTGAGTTCGGTATTTCTTCAATTCACTAACTGGGTGACAGAGGGCTTAAAGAGTAAGTTCATGGTTTGGTTCTTTTGTTGACTAAGGATAAGTTGATGACAAAGTGTTAGAGAAAGTCAAAGTTCGTGGTTTGACTATTTTGCTGACTAAAGAGTTTTTTAAGATAAGAATAAGTTTAGAAGTTGAAGATTCTAAGTCATTGGGAAATCTTCATCAGAGAAACTTTTATTTTGGGAAGTAAGTTTGCAAGTTAGCTATTTCCCCGATTCGCTAACAAAGAAGATGTAAGTCATTGATAAAGAAAAGAAAGCTTGAAAGGAAAGTTTGTGTTTTGGAACTTTTTCTGATAGAAGGGAAGAGACGATCATTTGAAGAAGGTAAAGTTTACCGATAAAGAAGACAAAAGGTAAAGTTTGAAGAAACAAGAATTCGCCGATAAAAGATACAAAGGCCAAGGTTTAGAAAAAGTAAAGTTTGTTGATAAAGGAGTTAGAAGCCAAAGTTTGAAAAAGTGTGTTTTCACTGATAAAGAAAAGAAAGCTTAAAAGAGACCAAAGTTTGAAAAGACGAGAATTTGCCGATAGAGGCAAAAGGTAATAAAGTTAAGTTTGAAGAATGGGATTTTTTCTGATAAAGAAGAAGACAAAGGCAAAGTTCTCAAAATTTGAAAATCGTCGATAAAGGGCTAAAAGCCAGAGGTTCAAGAAATGACAAATTCGTCGATAGAGGATGGTTAAGGTCACACAATTGTTAAATAGTAGTTAAATGAAATGAATGCAGCACAAAGCTACATGCATAGTTTTCTTTCTGGACATGTAAAAAGAAGTACAGAAAGACTGGAGTGCACACATGCATATGTGCGAGTGTATGCAAAGATAACTATATACTAGAAGTGAGAGTTTTAACATGCAGAAAAAACTAGAGTGCAGACATGCAGATGGTTGAATACATGCAAAAGGGTGCATATATATAAAAGTGATCGTAACAAAATGAAGGATATGGAGACAAATTGATGAATGTGTGAGAAGAATTCAGTGTAGAGAGAATCTGGGTGAGCAGAGTGAGAGGAGAAGATTGTATATGATTTTAATAGATGCAATTGAGGTTGATGAAGAACCAAATGAATGCATACTTGAATATGTAAAGATTTAGTGAGGTTAGTGCCTCTTGTGGATTGAGTTGGTGCTAAGATTAGGAGATTGTAGTATCCTTATAGTTGGTGCTCTTAAATCAGGGGTTTGGTGACTCCTTAGAGTTGTTGCTCTTAAACATTGTAATCAATGGTTTAAATTGTGAGGCTAGATTAGGACGGTAGATCCTAGCAGCATTTTCTCACCATGGTTTTTCCCATATTGGGTTTTCCATGTATATCTGGTGTTCATGTGTGCATGTTTTTTTGTTGTTGATGTTATTGCACTGAAAGTCAATTTGATCTGCATTCTAGAGGCTTGAAGTTTTAAGTTTTATTGATCTACTAATTCACCCCCCTCTTAGTAGATTGGTTGTGCTCTAACATTGACTTACTCCCTTAGCCATCTGACAAACCCTGCAACTCTATACAAACCTTTTCACATCCTGATACAATTGTAGCCAATAATAGTTCTCACTTACTAATGTAATTGTCTTATCTCTCACAAAATGTCCTACTTATCCTCCATTGTGCTTTTCTTTTATCAAGTTCTCCCTCATGGAATTTTTTGGATTGCATAACTAACTTCCTCTAAATAGCATGCCATCTTGGATTATGTAATCCAACCACTATGTTCTATCCATGGTGACAGGATCTAGGCAAGAATTCTATGCCTCTGAAAAATTTGGATCTTCTCAATACAAACGCTTGAATTCTTCAAACCCCAAAACCTCAATTCTCATCTCCACCAACAAAATTTTCCTCCTACTTAATGCATCTACCACTCTATTAGACTTCCCACTTCTATGCTTCAACACAAATGCATAGCTTTGCAAAAATTCAACCCATTTCAAATGTCTTTGACTCAACTTCACTTGGCTATTCAAATACTGTAAATCTTGATGATGAGTGTACAAAACAAATTCCTTAGGAAAAAGATAGTGTCTCCATTTCTTTAATGCTTGAGCAATAGCATAGGATTCTTGATCATAAACATAATACTTCTTCCTATCATCATTGAGTTTTTCACTAAAATATGCAATGGGTCTTCCCTCTTGACTTAATAAAACTCCTATGGCACTACCACTAGTATCACAATCTAACTGAAATACCTTGTTAAAATCTAGAAGTGATAAATAGGATGCTCTATAACCTTTTGTTTCAACAAACCAAAACTCTTGGCTGCCCCTATAGTCCATTTAAGTTCTTTTCTATCTCCTCTCATTGTTTCAGTTAAAGGTGCACATATGCTGCTGAAGTTTCTAATAAACTTCCTGAAAAAACTAGCCAATCCATGAAATGATCTTAACTTGGTAATATTCCTTGGTGTAGGCCATTCTATGATAGTCTTTACTTTTTTTGGATCCATCTTAAGACCCTTAGCTAATATCACAAATCCCAGATACACTAATTCCTTCTTCTTAAAGGTACACTTCTTTAGATTTATAAGTAATTTCTCTTCCTTCAACTTCTCAAAAATACTATGAACATGCATCAATTGTTCCTCCAAAGTTTTGCTAAAAATTAGAATATCACCCAAACAGAAAATAATAAACTTACCTAGAAATTATTTGAGTACTTCATTCATGAACCTCATGAAAGTGATCAGTGCATTGGTTAGTCCAAATAGCATCACTAACCACTCATACAATCCTTATTTTGTCTTGGATGTTATCTTCCATACATCACCTTCTCGTATCTTGATCTAGTGATACCCACTCTTCAAATCTCTTTGTAAAATACTTTACTTGACTCAGACAGTCCTTGATATCATCCATCCTTGGCAAAGGAAATTTGTACTTGATTGTGATTTTGTTGATGGCTCTAGAATCAATAGGCATCCTCCATTCCCCATTCTTCTTAGGTACTAGTACTGGAGGTACTGCACGTGGACTCAAACTCTCTCTGATTAGCCCAATTTTCAACAATTCCTGAACTTGTCTATTTAGCTCCTCATTTTCTGTATGATTCATTCTATGGGCTGCCTTGCTAGGAAAACTAGCTCCTGGTATCAAATCCATATGATGACTTATGCTTCTCATTGGTGGCAAACCTTCAGGTACATTATTTGAAACAATATCTTTAAATTTATCCAATAGATCTACAATTTCTACAGGTACATCTCATCGTCCTTCTTTATTGAGTTAAGGAATCAAGGCAAAGCAAATTCATTCTTATTTCATTCCACCCAAAACATTTCTACCATCTACCAAACAAATCCTAGCATTGTTAAATACCTTTTCCTCTACTTTTTTCATGGGTTTTAGCTTGTGTCTCACTCCATCTTTTTTTAAAGAATAGGTGTTAGTATGACCGTCATGAATAACTCACCTATCATACTTCCATGACCTTCCCAATAACAAGTGACATACATACATCGGCATAATGTCACATAATACCTCATCTTGATAATCTCCAATCTTAAACTTTACCAAAAGTTGTTCATTAACCAAAGCTTTATGATCTTTCTACAACCAAGAAATTCTATAGGGATGTGGATGATCTATCCATTTTAAATTCAACTTTCTTACCATCTTTTTAGAGACTAGATTATCTATACTTCCACTATTAATAATCACATCACAATACTTACCTCCTGATTTACACCTTGTTCAGAATATTCTCTTTCTTTGTTGTGGTTCTTTTCCCTCTTCTTTTAGCAAGGTTCCTCTAATAACAAGAGATTCTCCTCTTTCCACATCTTCTAAATGTTTAGATCTAGCCTCCTCATTAGCATGGAAAACTCTAGCATTACCATTTGGTTTTCTATTTGTTCCTCCCCGCTTTTGTTGACAGTCATATGCTCTATGCCCTTCTTCACCACATCTGAAACTTGTTCCTCTAAATATTACTCTTCCAAGCCCTCTTACAATTCTACCTCTTCCTATCTGGTACCTGTTAGTGCTTGCATGAACATTCAGGTTTCAGGCATTTAATTTTGTAGGCGCCCTCCCAAAAAATCCAAAAATTTCTAAGTCTTTGGGCCTCCTCATCATATTTCAAATATGACCTAATATCTCTTGGAGGGGGATCATCATATTTCTATCACCCCGATATTCTTGTGGGGGGTGATATTTCAAATATCGGGTCATCTTACGAATATCACCCATGCCCCAATATGATGATGATGTCATCTAGGTCTGATGGGGTCATAGTTGAATTCTTCAATCTAGCCTGATTTTTTGAATGAGGAGGGGGGTCATATTTTTTAACATCGGTCATCTTACGAAGATCACCTTGATATTGTAATGTGACAATGATGTCATCAGGATCAGTGGGGTGCATCATGTGGTCTTCAGCATGATGGTTATTATCAGCAGGTATGTTAGAGATTCCCCCGATTGCTAATGAGGATGTGAAGATGATGATGACGTGGACAAGTACAGGATGTTCATCAGTGATGTATTTGGTATGAATATGCAGGAAGATCTTCCTCCAATGCATCAGGTTGTGCTGATGAGGTTGGTCATCAGGATGTTTCTTCACATCGGGGTGATATTTCTGATAAGGGTGATATTTTGCATTAGGGTGATGTGAAATATCAGGGTGATGTTTCATGTCGGGTGAGCAGGTGGGAGGTTCGCTTATGTCAGGGTGATATTGGCCGATAGGATCATCAACAGGAGGTTCGTTGTTGGCGCGGGTCATGATGATGAGGTCTAAACTAGCGTCGTTGGGAGAAAAATCACCGATGTCATATATGCTCACGACCTAGTTTATAAAGTGTTGGGGAGGTTGCTATGGGGTGAATGTGGGATAATCAATTCCTGCATGATTTGAAATATCAGGGTCATGAATCTTGGTGAGAAAGTTTTAAGGATGCACAATCTACTGCATTTCCCAAGGTACACCATTAATGGCAGATGTTACAGGGTATGGGCAATGGAAATGATGGATCAGGTACCTGATTGAAGTTGTACATCCCCAGGTGATGACACGGGGCTCGAGACCAACCACTCCCTGTCTCCTTCTCTACCTGTTGAATTCAATGATTTAGGTGCCATTTCTCACGGTGCATTGTATCTGGCAAAATTTTGAGATACCATTGTACAGAAATGTTGAGCGCATGTTTTGGTATATATCAGAACTGTGTTGCTCATTGTAAGGTTGTTGAAGACTTGGGCATTTTTTGTGTGAATAGTGAAAAAATAGGGCATTTCCTTATTGTTTTATCTCATTTTGGAGTTTATGAGTTGCATCATGAATGTACATTGCAGATATATTCAGTTTCATTGTTGATTTATCTGAAAAATGCTTTTATGCATGTGTTTAGTTGCTTGTCTCCATTTGTTGTATGCATCTCCTTCTTTTGAATCTGGTTGCTAAGGGTTTCTTAGATTCTAGGGTATAGATGTCTGTATCACATGCTTAATCTCTAACTTCTATTCAAGGAGTGGATTAAACTGTTTTAAGTTAGGTATGGAGAAGGTTGCATGTCAGCTGGGATGTATGTAAGTAGAGGCAACTAAATACCCATCCTTGGGTGATGTTTGTAAGGCAAGCATCAATCCAACCCCTTGAAACTTGAATGCCAGATGCAATCCATTCTTTTGTATACGTCTAGTTGACTCCTTTCCCTGAGATAGGCACCGGTCTGCACCTGGGTTAGTAGTTATGATCCAAAACCCCTTGTCTTGCATCCAAAACATCACTTCCAACCATTTCATAACTTCCACCTGTTAGTTGTAGGAGTAGGATTAGGACCCCTGCGTACTCTCATCCACAACCAGACACATATGTCCAAGAATGTTGCCAAACTTGTGATTTATCATCTAAATCTTGGTCCAAACATGAGAGTATTCTGCCTGTTATTGTAAAGATAAATCTTTGTGTCATTAGGTGAGTCAAATGTTACATCTTTAGTTATAGGGATATGCCCTTGGTGCAGCAAAACCAGAAGTGAAGGGAGGCAGCTCACGCAACCTCCTGTATTAGTTGGTTGAATCTACCTGTGCATTGGAACTGGCAAACCCTCTACTGATTTAGAAGAAAAATACCAATAGTACCCATCATTTTTCTTTTGCTCATCTTGTTTTCCATGACCCCCATATGATCTTCCACTAGTTCTTCCACCATGACCTCTCCCTCTTTGTCTCTTCTCAAATTTTATTCTCAACTTTTCTTCTATTTTCATTGCAAATTGATATGCGTCTTCAATATTTTTCAATCTAACAAGGCTTAATTCTTCTACGATATTGGGTTTCAACCCATTGATATAGCTATATATCTTATCTTTATTACCATTTGTGTGACCTACTCTAATGATGACTTTGTTAAACTCTTTAGTGTATTATTTGATTGTCTTGTTCATTTAACTTAGACCTTGCATTTTCTTCAGAAGTTCCAACTCATAATCCATATGAATGAACTATCCATTCAATTTCACAATCATTCTATCCCATCTGGTGATTTTCTCTTTTCCTTTTCAGTTTCTTTCTAGTTGTACCTGTTAGATTCAGGGCAGACAACTGAGAGGGGAGGTGAATCAGTTGTCCAAAACTTTCTTCTTTTTAAACACTCGTGTTTACTTAGTAGTATAGCAATAAATCAAATATGAAACATAATGCATTTAATCAAGAGCAAAAACACATCAACACATGAGACATCAAGATTTTAATGTGGAAAAACTGGTTAAGGGAAAAACCACGGCGTGACAAACCCAAGATTGTATTCTCTATTAGAAGAATAGAAAGAACAAAATGGCACATGCCAATTAGGGCTCACTGCTAGAGCACACTACTCACAAGAGGCTCACTACCTACAAGAGACACACTGTCTACAAAAGATAAGTATCACATACTTGAACTGGTAAATAGCATCTTCACCATGCTTGAGTCAATTCCATTTAAGCCCAAAACCTTCTGCTCTGCCTTTCACTCTTCTCCTTGCTACCATACACTCATCTTCAACACACCAACTTGAAATGACCTTGCAATCCCTTATTTATACGCTACATCAACTTAGGAATGATCATCTAAGTCGGCTAATCACTCATAAGAACATCTGCAAGATGTATAATTCATTCGGTCAGCCAGTCACAGAAAGAACACCATTATCCAGAAGTTATTCTTCATTTCTGGGCCCCAACTCTAATTCAGATCATCAACACAAACTGAACATGATCCAAGGACCTCCACAAGCTTGCCTGAATCTTGAAGAACATCTGCACTTCCTCTACTTACTGAAATCCTTCTCTTCTTCATCTGGAACCTCAAGAACACAGTTTGTCATTGCTGTCACAAAGGAATAGATGCTTCTGGATCTTTAAAATAGGAACAAATCAAGATTACACATCATAAGGACTTCCCCAACACTCCTTCAAATCTACAAGATAGGATAATGCATTTCTGGATCTCACCGGACCTTTTTGTAACACTCTGTCACCTCTGAACATCTACCGAAACTGGTTCTACTTGAGCGATCACAACTTCTTCATATCTTCATGTGGACCTCTAAAATCTCTACTGGAATGTCTTAAGACTCATATCTACAAACCCTTTAATCTGCATCCTCTGATCCTTAACCTATCTTGAGCTTTTACCTTGCTATCATCATTGTTCTTCACTGTTCTTGATTGAGACTAATTTTCTCAGTATCCTCAACATATAACTCATCTAATCCTTCTCATTAATGCAACAGAAGTATGTTGACATCAATGACAATACCAGTTAGGCCCATACTTGCAACAATCTCCCCCTTTGTCATTGATGGCAACATATGATGTGAAAAACTGATTTGACCATCAAGACAAGAACTTTTCCTTACTGTCACAACTCCCTCTATCAGCAACAACCATTCATATCTCTTCTCTCCTATTACTGCTCCCCCTTTGATCAGCAACCACTTGTTTTTCACATGTCTTCTCTCCCCCTTTGACATCAATGGCAAAGGGCACATACTTGCAATTTTATCACTTCAGAATCATATCTGCTGCTCCCCTTGAGTAGCAGCTCCCCATCATCAATCCGTACCACAAGATGTGACTGTGATATGCACTGGACTGATGCACCTTAGTGCACCTTAGTTCATCACCGGAGGGGCAATAACCCCTAACTTCTCCCTTAGATACTCAAAAGAGTCCTTAGGCAGAGGTTCAATAAATATGTCTGCAATCTGATCCTTGGAAGGCACAAACTCCAATCTGACTTCATTCTTGTTCACTTGTTCTCTCAGAAAGTGAAACTTGATGGATATATGTTTAGTTTTTGAATGCAACACTGGATTCTTAGATATGTTTATTGCACTTGAATTATCATAGAAAATTGTGATAGGCTCCTCATACTCCACTTTGATATCTCTTAACATCTGCTTCATCCATAATACTTGAGTGCAACCACTTGCTGTTGCAATATATTCTACTTTAGTTGTAGACAGAGATATTGCCTCTTGTTTCTTGCTCAGCCAAGAAACCAATCTCTTCCCCAAAAAGAATGCTCCACCATTGGTGCTTTTTCCGGTCATCCACAGCTCCTGCCCAATCTGCATCAGTATATGCATGAAGAGAAAAATCATGATCTCTAGGATACCACAGGCCATACTTAACTGTCCCTTTTAGATATCTAAAAATCCTTTTGATCACCATGACATGAGATTCTCTAGGATCAGCCTGGAATCTTGCAACAAGACCAAAAGCCTGCATAATGTCTGGTCTAGTTTGAGTGAGATACAACAGTCCTCCAATCATTGATCTATACTTTATCTGATCAGCCCTAGGAGAGTCATCATTTTTTCTTAATTTACATCTGGTTGCCATGGGAGTGTTCATTGGCTTTGAGTCTTCCATCCCAAATTTCTTCAACAATTCTCTTGCATATTTGGTCTGAGAAATGAAGGTACCTTTCTTTGTTTGAGTGATTTGCAGACCCAAGAAGAAATTCATTTCACCAAGCATGGACATCTCAAACTCACTTTTCATTTGATTTGCAAAAGTTTTACACAAACTATCTTTTCCTCCAAAAATGATATCATCAACAAACACTTCAACACCTAAGATGTTTTCATGATCAATTTTGAAATATAAATTACTATCAGCAGTACCTTTGTTGAAACCAATCTTCAAGAGATGTTTATCTAGTCTTTCATACTAGGCTCTTGGGGCTTGCTTCAGTCCATACAGTGCCTTTTTCAACTTACAGACCATATCACCATTGTCAGACAATTGAAATCCATCTAGTTGCTCAATGTACACTTCTTCTTCTAAATCACCATTCAGGAAGGCAGACTTGACATCCATCTGATACACTTTGAAATCTTTGAAGGCAACAAATGCAAGAAATAATCTGACTGCTTTAATTCTTGCCATCGGACCAAAAGTTTCTTCAAAATCAACTCCTTCTATTTGAGAGTAACCTTTGCAAACTAATCTGGCCTTATTTCTGATCACTTCACCGACTTCATTCAATTTGTTCCAAAAGACCCATTTGGTTCCAATCACATTTTTGTTTCTAGGTTTGGGAACAAGATCCCAAGTGTGATTCTTCTCAATTTGCATCAATTCTTCCTCCATTACCTTAGTCCAGTTTTCACCATTGCAGGCTTCATTTACTGTCTTAGGTTCAATCTTTAAAATCAGACAATACTCATCTAAATCTTGAGCAATTCTTCTTCTTGTTTGTACACCTTTGATTTTGTCACCTATGATCTGGTCTTCAGAATGGTTCAGTCTCACATACCTCAGAACTTTGGGAGTTTCTTGCACTTCTAACTCTTGATCAGGCTCGTTGAATCTTATCTCTTCTTCCTAACTTACCGGATCAGTTTCAATATGTTGTTCAGAAGAGACTTGAGCACCTTGAATCAGACCATTATTCTAATCATCTTCTTCATACTCATAAAACCTTGAGGGTTTTTCAATTCCTTCATCAACCTTCACATTAGTACTTTCTATAATCTTTCTCAATCTCTTATTATAACACCGGTATACTTTGCTTTGAGTAGAATAACCCAAAAATATTCCTTCATCACTTCTAGCATCAAACTTGCCTAGATCTTCATCTCTCTTGATGTAACATTTGCTACCAAACACTCTGAAATACCTTACAGTGGGTGTAATACCAAACCAAAGTTCATAAGGAGTCTTACCGATATCGCTTCTAATTTGAACTCAATTGAGAGTATAGACTGCAGTGCTGACAGCTTCCCTCCAATAGATCTAGGGAACATTTGCTTCCATCATCATGGTCCTAGATGCTTCCTGGATGGTCCAGTTCTTTCTCTCAACTACTCCATTTTGTTGTGGTGTCCTGGGAGCAGACAATTGTCTCTTTATTCCATGTTTCTCACAAAAATCTATGAACTCACCGGATGTGAATTCACCGCCTCTATAAGACCTTAGACATTTCAATTTCAATCCGGTCTCATTTTCCACCATAGCCTTGAATATTTTGAATTTCTCAAGAGCTTTTGATTACTCTTTCAGAAAGGTTACCCACATCATCCGGGAATAGTCATCAATTAGCAACATGAAGTATCTATCACCTTGCACACTCCTGATTCTTGCCGGACCACATAAGTCAGTATGAACCAAGCCTAATAATCCAGTAGAAGATTGTTCCTTGCTTTTGAATGAGATTCTGCTTTGTTTTCCCAACTGACATTCTTTGCTCAAACTATTTGTAGGTTTTACCAATTTTGGGAGATCTCTTATAGCCTGAGTATTGCTTATCTTGATGATATTATCAAAGTTCACATGACACATTCTTCTATGCCATAATCAACTCTGATCAACTTAAACAAATAAACAACTTTTACCAGTACCAGCCAAGTGAAAGATGTTACCTTTTGTTTGGGTACCAGATGCAATCTCTATTCCAGAACTTTCAAAAAAATTGCACTTTCCATTCTTGAATCTGAGATCATAGCCTTTGTCCACTAACTGTCCAACACTGAGAAGATTGTGCTTCAATCCTTCAACATATAATACATTACCAGTTTTGTTCTTTCCATCAAAAGAAATAGTTCCTCTACCTCTGATTCTACCAGTAGAGTTATCACCAAACTTTACCACTCCTTCATATCTTTCCAAATCTATGAACTTGTTTTTGTCACCTATCATATGGTGAGAGCAACCACTGTCAATGACCTAATCATCCTTCTCTTCAACTTGGGCAGCCAGGGCTTTTTCTTCAACTTTATGATTGACAGATTCAAAGGGCATTAGATCTTCTTCCTTGATGGCAATGAACACCCAGTCACTTCCAGATTTGTCTCCTTTCTCTGATTCATCATCTATTACTCCATCATCTCCTTCATGAGCATAGTAACAATTCTTCTGGAATCCTGGTCTATTGGTGTTTGGCCTAGAAAATCTTTTCGGACACCTTGATGCAAAATGACCAATCTTATTGTAGTTAAAACACTTAAAAGGTAATTTCCTCTCATACTTACCAGATCCTCTTGGCAGTCTTTTTGCAATAAAAGCTTCAAGATGAGTAGTTTTAGCTTCTTCTTCTTCCAAGTCTTTTCTTGCATTTTCATACCATGATGATTTCCTTGAAGAGTTTTCTCCCAGATCAAACCTTTGTTTTCCTTTTACAAAGGTACTGGCTTTGAATGCAGATTCAGTCTTTGGGGGATCATCTCCAAACTTGGCCATATCAAAAGCAGCCAATTTACCAACTAATTAATCTCTTGTGACAGTTGTGTGAGCTCTGAATTTGTCAATTGCAGCAGCCTTGATTTTATAGGAAGCATGAAGGAATCTAAGAACTTTGCCAACAATCTCATCTTCACTCAAGATTCCACCTGCATTTCTAATTCCACAAACCAGCTCATTCACTCTTGGCATAAAAGTGGTAATATTTTCATCATCTCTCATCTTCAATTTTTCAAATTTCCCTTTTAGACTCTGTAACCTTGCACATTTAACATACTGGTCTCCTTCATGCAAAAGTTCCATTTTTTTCCAAATCTCAAAAGTAGTTGGAAGTTCAATAACATTTGAGAGCTCTAAGTCACATAATGCACTTAGAAGAGCCTCTATGGTCTGCAAATTGTTTTCAGCATCTGTGATTTCATTTAGGGTTGTCAGACTACCCTGTGGAGGTACATACAGTTTTGTAACCATGGACCAGTACGCCATTCCCATACACTGTAAGTGACATTTCATGCGACCTTTCCAAAGAGCAAAGTTGGTTCCATCAAACTTTGGACTATCCTTCTTGTAAGATGACATATTGGATCTCCTCAATCAGTTAAGCTCCTTTTAGAGGAACTTGGCTCTGATACCAATTGTTAGATTCAGGGTAGACAATTGAGGGGGGGTTGAATCAGTTGTCCAAAACTTTCTTCTTTTTAAACACTTGTGTTTACCTAGTAGTATAGCAATAAATCAAATATGAAACATAATGCATTTAATCAAGAGCAGAAACACATCAACACATGAGACACCAAGATTTTAACGTGGAAAACTCGATTAAGGGAAAAACCACAAGGTGACTAACCCAAGATTGTATTCTCTGTTAGAAGAATAGAAAGAACAAAATGTCACATGCCAATTAGGGCTCACTACCCGAGCACACTACTCACAAGAGGATCACTACCTACAAGAGACACACTGTCTACAAAAGAATAAGTATCACATACTTGAACTAGTAAATAGCATCTTCACCATGCTTGAGTTAGTTCCATTTAAGCCTAAAACCTTCTGCTCTGCCTTTCGCTCTTCTCCTCGCTACCACACACTCATCTTCAACACACCAACTTGAAATGACCTTGCAATCCCTTATTTATATGCTACATCAACTTAAGAATGATCATCTAAGTCAGCTAATCACTCATAAGAACATCCGCAAGATGTATAATTCATCCAGTCGGCCAGTCACAGAAAGAACACCATTATCTGGAAGTTATTCTTCATTTCTGGGCCCCACCTCTAATGTGGATCATCAACATGAACTGAACATGATCCAAAGACCTCCACAAGCTTTCCTGAATCTCCAAGAACATCTGCACTTCCTCTACTTACTGAAATCCTTCTCTTCTTCATCTAGAACCTCAAGAACATAGTCAGCCATTGCTATCACAAAGGAATAGATGCTTCTAGATCTTCAAACTAGGAACAAATTGAGATTACACATCATAAGGACTTCCCCAACACTCCTTCAAATCTGCAAGATAGGATAATGCATTTCTGGATCTCACTGGACCTTTCTGTAACACTCTGTCACCTCTCAACATCTACCGGAACTGATTCTACTTGAGCGATCACAACTTCTTCATATCTTCATGCAGACCTCTGAAATCTCTACTGGAACATCTTAAGACTCATATCTATAAACCCTTTAATCCACATCCTCTGATCCTTAACCTGTCTTGAGCTTTTACCTTGCTATCATCACTGTTCCTGATTGAGACTAATTTTCTCAGTATCCTCAACATATAACTCATCCAATCCTTCTCATTAATGCAACAGGAGTATGTTGACATCAATGAGAATACCAGTTAGGCCCATACTTGCAACAGTACCTCCTTCCACCAAATTATAGCATGACCTTTGAGCTTGGTCCTAGCAAACTTGACCCTCTCAAGATCTTTTATTTCTTCATATTCAAAATATTCCTCCATATCATTGATCCAATGTATCAATTCTTCTAGATTTAGATTACTAGAAAATGTAGAGATGCCAATCTTTGGCCTTTTCTCAATCTTTTTATGGCCTTTAGTAATCTAACATGTTCAGGTTCTACTTCTCCATCATTTTCTTCAGATCATGCATCATCTACATCTTCACTTTTATCTCTCCTTCTTGGTTCAAACCCTCTTCTCAGTTCCTCTTGGATTGCATTAATTTGCTTCTACAAATATCTAAACCCTTCTTCGTTCACAATAGGATTTCTACCAACACAGTTTATGTCTAGAGGCATCTTGATTTTCTTCTTTCTTCTCATATACTTAATGTAAAAATTCCTCAGTGTGAAGTTGCCTCAAATCGATAGTTCTGCTTCAACCTTTAAACATACAATCTCAAGGTCCTGGCACAAATTACCTCTTTGTTCGGTGATATGTTTACACTCTCAAAAAAACTTGCTCTGATACCACTTGATGAGGGTGTACTCCACCCAACACACTCACAATAACAAATTATAAGCTTCAAACCACAAACACAATGATTTACATGGGGAAACCATTTTGGGAGAAAACCCCACCTCAAAAAGAACCTCAATATATTATTCATAAATCTCAATAGGATTACAATACACTTGCAAAGCAAGCTTCCACAAGAATATCTCCAACTAGAGATCTAAAGACAACTCAACATCTATCATACTCCCACACACAACCTCTATCTCAAGAACCTAATATATAGGAGATACAATACATGAAATCATCAAACAATATTACAAAACCATGAGCTAAAACCATCCAAAAGTGGCACCCAAATTATCTACTAGTAAAAGATGCCTTATGATATGTAAAAACAATCATCAACACATGTAGCTTCCCTTAACATCTCTTTCCTATGTCTAACACGTTTTTACATTTTCAAATATGGGACGCCCAACTTCTGGAAGCCATAACTTTTGATTTGTGTGTCCGATTGATGAACCGTTTGATGCATTGGAAAGCTTGCGAAAAACTGAAGCAATATCCCAATTGGATATATTTTTTATTTTCAGATAATTTTTGGGCCATTTAGGGATTTCTAAGTGCTTCAAATTTGATTCCAAAACTTTTTTCGAGAACTCCAAAAACTAAAACTTTAATAACTTGAAATCTATACATGATCTTGAATTGAAATTTACCAAGAATGCTTATGTTGCTATTCAAAATCTTTGGGGAAAATTTTGGACCCAACTCTTTCTTTGATATAGGGTTACTAAAATTAGTAAGTCCTGGTATTCTTTGATGTTTTGGAAACTTTGAAGGTGTTGAATCGTTATACAAGCAAATGGATATCCGTAGAAATAAAAATTGAAACAAATAGAAAAGAATATCACTTTTTTGGTGATGCAATATTTCTCTACACCTTTGGATGCTCTTGCATTAATGGAGCTCGTAAGTGGTGGCTTCATATGAATGGCGGTGAAATTGGGCAATTTGGCTCCCATAAATGCAAAGAAACTGTGAGGTACAAGTGATGGCATCATTCCACCAAGAAATCTATCCCATGTCATGCAAAGGGCATGGAGCCAAATTCCAAACACGTTAAATGTGAGCCGATGTGGTAGTATGGTTGAGAAGAGACATGTTTAGAAATACTAGCTTTTCTATGATTTAGGTCGTGAATACTACCAGTCAATACAGAAACGGATCTAAAAGTGATCTGATACGATTGCATCATCTAACAGTTTCACTAGCAAGGAAAAATAGATAGCAAAGAAAAAAAGATTGAGTGAATATCATAGCTCTATCAAGCCTCTTTAAGACCCTGTTATGACCAACCCGCAAATTGGTCCAAGTGTACCATTGTGAATTAAGAAGGTGATGACTTGCGTTGGGATCAAAAAGACCCAATTTATTACACATATGGAACCATGCCTCCCTTTCGCCAGCTATCCACCAAATTGGAAAAGCACTACATTTATCATAGGCCATTTCAATCCTATTGAAGTCCCCGCATAAAACCCAAGTGGTGGCAAGCATTGAATTTGCAATCTAGTGCTAGAGGACAATCTCTCTATGGCATCATTGGGAACATAAACATTAATAACCCCAAAGGAATTATTGTCAACATTGAAAAGAGTCTACAACATGTGGTTAGTGGGGTCACATTCAAGATCAACCAGTAGTTGGTGCCACATAGGAGGGAGAAAGGTGACAACTTCACCATGACCAACTTCATGGTTATTGCAAAAAACATGGATAGAAGCCCAAATTACATGGCAAGTTGTAGACAACAAAAGCCAAAGATTTTAACTTCCTCAAGGTAGAAAATGTCTAAACCATGGAACTTTAAACAGAAATCATGAACTGAATATTTCTGAGGGAGGCCTATAAGACCTCTCACATTCAAGGAAATACAATTCATTTAATGATTGTCAAGGGGCATATCATCACTATCCATGCCATTAAGGGCATAATAACTATTCATGTTATGAAGCACTACCTCCTCAAATCTCCCAATTTGGAAGCTAATAGACCATAGCTAGCGAGTGTATGGTACAAATTCACCTTCCTCTAATCTCCCGAAAGGGCTACAAGACCTCATCCAACCAATGAGTGGGGTAGAATATTGTTGGGCATTGAGAGCTAATAGTTGAGCCATAGCTGAAGACACAGACAATTCCTTAGATGCTTTCACCATGCTCAACATACCAGTATCGATTGTCTTTGAAATAGTTAGGGCTAGATTTGATCCCCCGGGGCCTGTTGGTTTAGCCTAGGGTTTGGAAGTGCTAGCATTTTTGGCTTTTCAGATAGCAACAATAGACCATCCTTCATCTTTTTTCGTTGGAGGTACCAACCTGGAAGCAGGCTGAGCTAAGGGCTTAGGTTGTTGTGTGGCCAGAGAGAAATCCCATATCTTATGAACAAATGACTGACGTCGATAACATGTGTTAGCAATATTGATATACTAGGAATATTGATATACTTGTTGACTAGGAATTATGGGTCTCATGGTGTTTAGTCCAAGTTGTGATCTTTGTGTGTGTAAAATGGCCAAGGAATCATATATGGCTATATGGGAATTGTAAAATGGAAATGAAGCTATATAGTGGATTGCAAGAGGAAGCTTATATACTACAATATGGTATAATGCAAATCAATTAAATACATGAGAAATTCATGAGCAATGGTATTGCCTATTTTAATCTTGAGGTATTGTTCAATAACATATAGCCCTGGTGTAATCCATGAAGGAATCTAGCAAGGAAACATATGATACAATAAGTGTTGAAGTATGGCCCAAAGAGTCAAGCTTGACATAGGCTTTTGAAGCTTGCATTTAAGGGTGAGACTCAACAATCATTGATCTTGATCAATGACCTGCACTAACTTAGGAGGTTGCAAAATGGATTTTAGCACTAAATCCATGCTATTGTGGGGTCCACATGATAAGTGTGATCAATGAGATCAAAATGAAGATTAAAACATAAATCAAATGCATAAACAAATGATTATACCTCCATAATGACTCACAAATCCAAGAGGGAAGGAGTTGCACCCGATAGAGCTCCTCTGATTTTACCCAAGACTAGAATGTATGTGGATTGCTCAATGCTTTCAAAAAAATGGAGATGAGTGATTTGGACTTAGATGGAGATGGAGATGGGGATGAGGGATAATTTTGGCATTATGATGTTAGGATGAGGAGATTGTGGAGAGATTTTGGCAGAGGTTTGATGCATCAAGAAGTCTCTCCCAAATGGCTTGGAGACGGTCTTATTTATAGACTTTCTGAAATGAGGATGGAGGGTGAGGATTGAAAGGTGAGATCAAGGGCTAGGAATAAAAGTAAATCTTTTATTCATTTTGGGAAAACGGGTGATAAATGAGGTATGGGTGTGAAAGAATGTGAAATGAATTAAAAATTCATTTGGGGAATGGGAAATGAATTAAGAATTCATTTGGGGATAAGAGGTAATGAATGAGGATGGGTGAGGTAAGGGGTGTGTAAGAGAAGTAAATGTAATGTGTGATTTATTTCAATTTTAAATTTGGGGGATGTGGGGAAGGGTGTTAAACTAGGTTTGACCACCCAAATGAGAGGTTAGGACTAATTAAACAGAGGTTTTGCTTAATTGATCCTAGGGCTAGGATGAGGTAGGCTAGGGTAGGTTAGGGTAGGTCAATTAGTAGGCTAGATCAATTAGATAACCATGATTTATCTAATTAATGAGGATTAGGGAAAAGGAGAATTGAACCAAATAAATATTGTGAATATTTGTTTAATCAAATGAGGATATAGTTATAAGGTAAAAGTGATAAATTAAATGAATTAATTGATCACAAAGGATAGACAGATGGTTAGGGAAGATACGAGAAATTGATTTGCAGAGCAAGTCAATTTTAGGTGTCTACATTTGCCCCTCTTTGAGATGGTGTTGTGGCTAAGTAACATCATTTCAAAGAAGTCAAAACATAGAGTTGGATTTGATAGAAAAAAAAATTTGGCTTAGAAGAATAGGGTAAGGTTTGGGGATAATTGGTAAGGGTGATGCCCCCTCGAGAGGATAGGCGGGTTGCGAGAACATAGTTGTGCTCTCGAAATGGATGGAAGAGATTGGTAGAAGTGGTTGGAGGATAAGTGGTGAGATGAAAGGATGATGATGGTGGGAGATTGATTTTTGGATGATCATTGTGCTAAAAATGACTTAGAGCAATCCTAGGTTTGATATAGCAAAGTGGATATGTTCACCAAGGTATAGAAGACCAGGGTGATGATGTGTATCCAACATTTGCATGGACTAGACATGCAAACAAAGGGATGATCCCATGCATGCCCAAGACAGTACAACCTTGTCCTAACAAGGGAAGGGGACTCATAGCATAAGTCCTTAGTACACAAAAGGTATGATGAACCTTAGATGCATAAGGGGATCAATATGCTAGAACCAACCCTATGATCAACAAGATATGAATACTATCTTGGAGTAAGGAAACCAACCCACAAGCACAGCATACAAAAGCAAGACTATGCCCCGTTCTAGATATTTTCGCCACATACCATGATATAGTGAAATCAAGGTAGCTTTGATGTGATCTTCAAATAGGACAAAAGATAAAAATCAAAAATAAAAAGACCAACGAACCAAAATAAATAGCCATTGTATCTCTTGCCAAGATGGATGATGATTGGATAGATTCTGGCTATCGTAGGAATGATATATCCTAAGGCAGGAATCAGTTGATGATTGGATCATGTTTTGTTGACGTTGTAAGATTGGCTCAAGATATGATGGTGACAAGTTGTGGTTGATGCTGCTTTGATAGTTGATGATTTTTGTTAAGGTATGATGCTTTGAAAGGTGATGTGATGCTTCGATCTAGTGTAAGCTCAGCGGGTTGGATGGGTGCATCTTATGTACCTGAGTACTAGAAACTTCCTGCGTATCTCAGACTGCCTACATATCATGTATCCATGGGATCAAGGCACATTAAGATGCAAGTGGTTATGATATGTAGTTATGATTTGTGATGATGATGTGGGATGATGATAGATGTGATGATGTTGGAAAATGATGTGTTGGATGATGAGATGTTGATGGAGCAATGTTGATTTTGTGATGGATAAATTATTTTTGGAATTTTGTGTGTTTTCTATTGTTTTTGGTATTTTTAGATTTTGTGATGTTTTTGGATTTTCATGATTTTGGAAAAGGAATGGTTTATTATGAGATGGTTGCATTGGATTTCGTGTGGATAACCTTTATGCTAGATACCAATGACAAGGGAACACCAAGTCTAGAGGTGAAAGTGATGGGGTTGGATAGGGGGATTGGATATCTGATTCATGATAGATGAATGGACACGTGATAGGGATGTGTGTTAGATAGATGGAATATAAGGATGAGGGGTAGGATAGGTATGCATGATATATGGATGGGGGATTTCAGGATTTTCTCCCAGGGCTAGGTTGCAAGGAATCATATGCCCCAATGCTTAGAATTTTGCATGATGGGTTCAGGTGGACTTTGCAGTAGATGGATGGAGGATGCACTTGGAAAGGAAGTATGCCAAGAGGTCTCCAAAGCATGTTGTTGATATTTTGCCCCTTGTCTTCATCAAGATCTAAGGTGGGAGATGGTAAAAGAAATATATTGTGGATAGGATGGATGGGAAATGATAGGATAAATAGGGGGTAGTGGATAGGAATGTGATAAGATAAGGATAAGATAGTGGATAAGATGTGCAAAGGATATTATGTATGTGGATGAAGGATATGGTTTTGCCCCCAAGTGTAGGGATACAAAATGGATGGAGAAGGGATTACGCATGACGCCCACAAGGGGTTTTCATCAAGGTACTTGCCCAGGGTGCCACAAGGAGTGGTTTTCACCTTTGGACAGATTTTTCTCTTTACAATTTTCTTGATTTTTTTATTTTTTTGCTTTTTTGATGGGATAGGGACTCTAGCGTCTATTTCCATAGCAAGGAGAAGATGGTCCCATATTGGATAGAATTATGGATGATGATTGCATGGATTGTTGGTAGATAGGAGAAGATGGAATGGATGGTGGATAATGGATTATGATGTGGATTATGTAGATTATGATGTGGATTGTGCAAAAGCATGGACCATAGGAATGTGATGGGGAAGATATGTAGGATAGTGAACAAAAGATGGAGAGATGGGGGTATGTGGGAATGTTAAGTTGTGGAGGGGAACCAAGACCAATGGTTGCACACACCGTGATGTATTTGGAAGCTTGTATTTTGGATGTGGAGTTGGGAGTAATGGGGGTCGGGATGGGGGATTTTTGGATGGTCGATTTGGGGTTTTAGGGACCCAAATAGACTTAGGATTTATGGGATTTTTAGATGGGGAGCATGATGTTTGGGATTGTGGAGTGGATTGGGAGGTAGATGCCTCATTTGTTTTGATTGATCTTTGCTTAGGGACCCACACCATTTTTGCTTTTGCTTTTTCTTGTGATGGTGTGGGCTTTGATGGCCTTTGGGATTTTTGATTTTGTTTGGAAGGGATAATATCTTTGGGCTTTTGTGATTTATGCATTGAGGCATTCAAATTATTACTTTTGAATCCCATGGATTTGGGGGAAGCTTCATGTTTGAAAGATGTGTGCTTTTGTTGGTCTTGATTGGGAATTTTAGGGGGTTTATGGGTAGAGAAATTAAAAGTGGGTTTATGGATAAATGGATGAGGAGATTTGAGGATAGCGATATTAGGAGTTGGTAGGAGTGGAGGTAAAGTGGATTTGATAGAGATATTTGGAGTTGGAAGTAGTGGAGGTAAAGTGGATTTGATAGAGATATATGGAGGTGGAAGTAGTGGAGGTAAATTTGATGGAGGGAGATGGATGGTCACATGCTTTTGCAAATGATAGGATGATGGAGGAGGGACGGCAACATATGTTTTGGGAGTGTGATGAGATGCACCATGTTTGGGATTGGATGAATGGATTTTAGAAGGTGTGTGGGTGGTACCAACATGTTTAGATTATTTTTCTTGGGATGTATAGCCGAGGCCATGTGAGGATGGATGGAATGTGGTGTGGATGGGCTCCAAGATGCCTTGCTCATGAAGGCCTAAGCCTTTGCCTTGATAGTTCATGTGTTGGAGTATGCGACATGCGATGGGATGTTTAGTGCTTTGGAAACAAGACGCGAGTCCATTATTTATTAGAGAAAGATAGGTGGTAGATGGAAGTTGTTCGCATCCTACAAGGGGTTTACCACGGATGAAGGTGCTTTTTCCAAGTGGATAAGGGGGTGGATTTGGGATGGGATTGGTAGATGGAGGTGAAGGATTCATGTGGGATGGTAAAGGGGTGGTAGAAGATGGTGTGAGATCAATAAGTTGATCAATAGATGGGAGGGGATCGTGGATGGGATTAGATGGGATGGTTAGATCTTGATTAGGAGAAGGGGTTGATGTTTCAACATGCTTTAGATTTGATTCTTGATATGGCTCATGGGTTTGGATAGAAGTGGGAGTGACTTGGATAGATGTGGTGGGTGCTTGGATGGATGTGATAGGTGCTTGGTTGGATGTGATAGGTGTTTGACTTATGGGTTCTTGAACATGGCTGCGTGATGGTTCTTGACTTATGATAGGGGGTTGTTCAAGAGATTTGGTGGATGTTGGATTGCATGAGGGTGTTTGATTCCTTGCTAGTAGCCAATGGATGGTATCCTTCATGAGTTTATGGGTTGAAGAACAATGTAATGGATGGATAATGATGGTGGATGGTGTAGGATTAGGATTGGGATTGGATGGGGGGTGATGGAATTAAGTAATGATGGTTCATGGGTAGGTTCAAGGATAGGTGTTGGATTAGATGGTGGTGTTGGAGGGGTGGGGGATTGGAGGGATTCCTTTGCTTTGCTTTCATTTTTAGGTGATGTTCTTTGGAGGAAATCCCACAAGGATTCTTGGATGTGATAGTGTTGGGACTCGGAAGATTTGATGGTGGATTAGATGGTGGATGGGTGATAGGGATTGGGGGATTGGGAGATACATAAGGTGATGGATTAAGGTTGATAAGGTTGGAGGGGTATTGTGATGGTGGGATTGGAGGATGAGGATTAGGAGATGGGGGATTTGGTTGTTGATATAAGGTTTGGATTTCGGATATAAGGTGTGCTAGATTGGTGTTCCCTTGATCAAAGTTAGCGTGACAAAGGTTGGGGGATGGATAAGTTGGAGGTATTGGATGATTGGATAAGTATGATGGCATGGATTTGTAAGGGGATGGTGAATGAGATGAGGGTAAAGGTTGATATGATGAAGGTTGATATGATGGATTTCCCTAGCAGGTCATCCACATAATCTTCCATGATGTGGTGAAACAAGTCATGGAAGATGACGGTCATAGCTCTTTGATAGATAGCTCCTACATTCTTTAGGCCAAATGGCATTACTACCCAACAGTACAGGTTCCCCATGGGTAGATGAAGGTTGTTTTGTGTTGATCTTCTTTGACAATTTTGATTTGGTTATACCCTAAAAAGCCATCCATAAGGGATAACATTTCATGCCCTGCTATTAGGTCCACTATCATGTCGATATTTGGTAGTGGGAAGTCATCTTTTGGGCAGGCCTTATTGAGGTCTCTAAAGTCAGTACAACAATGGATGCGGTCGTCTGGTTTAGCTACTGGTACTAGGTTTGACACCCATTCAGGATAATCAATTGGGGGAATGAACCCAACATCCAGTAACTTCTTCAGTTCTGCTTTGACTAGGAGAGCCACCTGAGGATTTATTTTGTGGAGTTTTTGCTTTATGGGTTTTGCATCAGGATGCATTGCAAGATGATGAACAACCAAGGCGGGATCTAGCCCTAGCATTTCTGCATAGGTCCATGCAAAATTGTGGTTTCTGCGTGTGAAGAATGCCAAGAAATCTTCCTGTTCAAACATGTTGAGAGATTCTGCTTTGTATGTGATTTTCAGCTCTTGTTTTGTCCCTAGGTTCATTTCCTGAGTCAGTTCTACCAAGATGGGTGATCTGTCTGGATATACTTTGTCTACCTCAGGGAGGCCCATGCTTCCATCTCCTAGTGCCTCATGGAGGTTTTCACCAGGAGATACGTCTTTTATTTTTACTATTTTGGGATCTGATACTACCGTAGAATAGTTTTCACCATCAGGTCCATGTTTTACTTTTGTGTTTTTGTGACTGGAAGCAGAGGTTGTCTCCCTGAAATAGGCATTCAAATTGAGTTCCATAATATATCCTACCCTGTGGTCTCCCAAGGGGAAGTTGTCTCTGGCTCGCATCATTTTAGCAATAGCTTTGTCATTTGGTCCCACCGGGCATGCCAATGTGAACAATGAGATCAAAATGAAGATTAAAACATAAATCAAATGCATAAACAAATGATTATACCTCCATAATGACTCACAAATCCAAGAGGGAAGGAGTTGCACCCGATAGAGCTCCTCTGATTTTACCCAAGACTAGAATGTATGTGGATTGCTCAATGCTTTCAACATAATGGAGATGAGTGATTTGGACTTAGATGGAGATGGAGATGGGGATGAGGGATAATTTTGGCATTATGATGTTAGGATGAGGAGATTGTGGAGAGATTTTGGCAAAGGTTTGATGCATCAAGAAGTCTCTCCCAAATGGCTTGGAGAGGGTCTTATTTATAGACTTTCTGAAATGAGGATGGAGGGTGAGGATTGAAAGGTGAGATCAAGGGCTAGGAATAAAAGTAAATCTTTTATTCATTTTGGGAAAACGGGTGATAAATGAGGTATGGGTGTGAAAGAATGTGAAATGAATTAAAAATTCATTTGGGGAATGGGAAATGAATTAAGAATTCATTTGGGGATAAGAGGTAATGAATGAGGATGGGTGAGGTAAGGGGTGTGTAAGAGAAGTAAATGTGATGTGTGATTTATTTCAATTTTAAATTTGGGAGATGTGGGGAAGGGTGTTAAACTAGGTTTGACCACCCAAATGAGAGGTTAGGACTAATTAAACAGAGGTTTTGCTTAATTGATCCTAGGGCTAGGATGAGGTAGGCTAGGGTAGGTTAGGGTAGGTCAATTAGTAGGCTAGATCAATTAGATAACCATGATTTATCTAATTAATGAGGATTAGGGAAAAGGAGAATTGAACCAAATAAATAATGTGAATATTTATTTAATCAAATGAGGATATAGTTGTAAGGTAAAAGTGATAAATTAAATGAATTAATTGATCACAAGGGATAGACAGATGGTTAGGGAAGATACGGGAAATTGATTTGCAGAGCAAGTCAATTTTAGGTATCTACAATAAGTTTAGTGTATAAATTTGTAAAAAAAGCCTAGAAATATTAGAAAGAAAGCCTATGTATTAAACTCCATCCACTCCATTGGATTAATCTAAATCAGTTTCCACTACTATTCTTAATGGTTTGCCTCGAAGAATTGAGAATGAGGTAGCACTATTGGTTTTTCAAGTTTAAAGTGGAGGCTAGGACCCACGACCAAGTACTTTGGATAACTTTTAAATTCATTGTTTCTACTTGGTTAGTTTAGGAATTTCCTAGTTTATTAGACTTAAATGATAGTTTAGAACTCCTTACTTCTCATTAGATTTAAATCTTAGATTAATTGCACTTACCTTCATTAGATTGAATTATCCTAGAAAATTAAAACCAAAAACATAGAAAATTACATTCAGTAGAAAATCCACATAGATTGGCATCCATTTAAAAAGTTCATTTCAAGCAAGTAGTACTTACATAACCTTCAAATCTTGGGAAAATACAAAAAAGTAGATTAGCTTGATTATTTATTGCATTCACTTAGAGTTACGAGTATTTTGAGATTTCATATATCTTGGAAAGTGAAACATGCAAAGAGAAATCCCTCAATCCTATCATGAGTCATTCAAGAATTCAACACTCAAATAACATGCAACATTAGACACACAAAGATAGTCATTCCTCTTTGTTATGCCATAAATTATTGACATTGGAGACTTACACTAGGTTTAGCACCCTTATGGACTTATATGTAGACTCCTATTGAGAGAAGACTAGATTCTGAACACAAACTAGCTCGAGGTGTCACTATCTAGGTTCAAGCCTTGAAAGGACCTCAAACACTTGGATACTAACACCCAAGCACTGGTGTTCTTGACATTTGCAAAAATAAAGTTTGAGTGGACTTGGATGTTGGCCTTGTTACTCTGGGTGTTACACCTTCTCATCTTTCCTTGAAAGGTTTTCCCAAAAATGAGTTGATATGCTTATATAAAGAAGTTTTTTCCTCCCATTTGAACTAGAAAATCATTAGATGAAATATATTAAGGAATTGATATGAACAAAAGTGTTATGCAAGTGATGAAAGATCTATTGTAAAGATTATGCAGATTTATGTTGTAGATTTATGATATTTATTGATTTTTCCTCTTTTCTCCAAGGACACACACTCTCTCATCATCATCTTGGTTGTTTTGTATGTGTAAACACCATTCATAGGGTTTGACTAAGGCAAGCCCCTAAAATAGCCCAAACCTTTTCCACTCTTGTGTTTGTGTAGATTTTGAAAGATTGAGAACATGCATGGAAGATCTGTAAGGAGATAGACAAACACAAGCTCTGAATCTCAGAAACCACCTTTGGAGGGCCTAAAACCATAGGATACTAGTGCTCAACCAACTTTGTCCTCCTAGATCAACCCTAGTTGCCTTGATACATGGACTATCTAATTCTACATTGGCACAGTATGAGAGTTACTTCCTAGATTTACTTCCATATGTGGACTACCTCCAGGAGAAGAAGCTTGAGGTTAACCATTTTATCAAAGGCTTGAATCCTAGTATAACAGGTCTTGTTCGCATGGCTAATCCCGTGACCATACAGGACATTGTGGAGAAGGCCTATATTGTAGAGGAGATACAAAGTAAGACCTAGGAGGCATGAGACCTCTCAAGGAACTGTAATCAGTTTCAGTAGGATCAGAGTTTCTATAGGCCTCCATTCCCACAGAAGAGGTGGTTTAGATCCACTCCTGCACCTTCAAGGACTATACAATAGTAGCATCAACATTAGGGGCAGAGGCCTAGGCCATAATAGGGGGCACATGGTGGACATTCTAGAGGATGGCAGGCATAGGGCTAGCATATAGATCAATGCCCATAGACACATAATGCGATACTAACCCGTTCTCAACAGTCCTTTAGAGGTGGTCATGTAAGCTCTAGTAGGTTGGGAGCACAACAGTCTAGCTGGACCCAGTTAGTTTAGGTTTAGACTAGGAGGCCTTACTATATTTGTGGAGGTGTTGGGCACTTGGCTAGAGAGTGTCCTCATGGGTTTGCGGCATTAGGAGGCCAGCGGGCAATTGTTTCTGAGTAGACAATAGGAGATGTGGGCAGATCTCATCAATTTTTTGTAGTGGTTGAGAACTACCAAGCTGAGCATCAGGCCACAATTATTGAGGCCCCAAGTACCATTAGTGGACTTCTCATCACTATTTTATTAGATTATAAAGGTTCTGGTTCTTTTATTTCCCCATCTATAGTGGAGCATTATAGGCTGGTGGCTTCTAGGTAGGACAATAGGTGGGAGGTTGAGTTATCTTCAAGGGCCAAGGTGTTAGTAGGCTTAGTGGTTAGGGGTTGTTCCTTGGGACTTAGAGCTTTCACCGTATCAGTGGATCTTCAAGTTACTCCTATGGGATCTTACGGAGTGGTATTAGGTATGGATTGGCTAGATGCCCATCGGGCTAAGTTAGATTGTCGACATAAGACCATTGAGTGTATTGATAATCATGGTGCTTCAGTTGAGCTTGTGGGAGTCTAGAGACCTATCTCCATTCGCATGATCTCCACTATGCAGCTTAAGTAGTGCATGCAAAAGGGTTGTTAGTTATTTGCTATATCGATGAGTGATAGATCAGAAGATGGACCAGAGACTACCTTATATGATCACCCTATGCTTAGGGAGTTTGTAGATGTATTTCCTTCAGAGCTTCCAGGGATGCCTCCTCATCATGAGATAGACTTTCACATAGATCTGGTGCCAAGAGCAGAGCCAGTATCTAGAGCACCTTATAGGATGAGTACCCATGAGCTTAGTGAACTCAAGCTACAGTTGGAGTTATTAGAGAAGGGTCATATTTGTCCTAGCATCTCTCCTGGGGTGCACCAGTCATCTTCGCTAAGAAGAAGGATAGGTCCCTTCGACTATGTGTGGATTACAGACAATTGAACAAAGTGACAGTAATGAATCGTTACCCTTTGCTGAGGATTGATGACTTGTTTGACCAGATGTAGGGTGCCAGGGTATTCTCGAAGATAGACCTTAAGTCTGGGTATCATTAGTTGAGGATTGCAGAGGTAGATATCCATAAGACAACATTTCAGACAAGGTATGGGCACTATGAGTCCACAGTGGTTCCATTTGGGTTGACAAATGCCCTTGCAGTGTTCATGAGTCTCATGAACGGGGTATTCTGTATATTTTTAGATTAATTTATATTGGTCTTTCTAGATGATATTTTGATATATTCTCGGATGGAGGAGGAGCATGAGGAGCACTTATGTCAAGTTTTGCAGTGTTTGAGGGAGAACCAAAGTGTGCCTTCTTTAGATTAGAGGTTTAGTACTTGGGTCACATCTTGTCTAGCGATGGTAGCTTAGTAGATCCATCAAAGATAAGAGCTATTATGGATTGGCCAGCACCTACTAGTGTCACTAAGGTCAGGAGCTTCATGGGTTTAGTGTGATATTATCGTAGATTTTTTGAGAGCTTTTCTAGGATTGCACATCCCATTACCTCATTTCAATGGAAAGGGAAGAGGTTTGAGTGGATAGAGCAGTGTGAGAGAGCATTCCAACTCTCAAGGAGCACCTCACTAGTGCACTAATTTTAGCAGTACCTAATCTGATGGTAGACTTTGTAGTATGTATGGATGCTTCTATAGAGGGTATTAGTGCAGTGATCATGTATGAGTCACGAAAACTTAAGAACCATGAGCTAAACTACCCCACACATGATTTGGCACTTGTAGCAGTGGTTCATTCCTAGGTGGAAACACTTCCTTTTGGGACACAAATTTGAGTTGCATATAGATCATTGTAGCCTTCAGTATATATTTACACAACCTAATCTTAATGCTCATCAGCAACGATGGATGGAGTTTCTTTGTAAGTATGATTTTGATGTGTATTACATCAAAGGCAAGGAGAATTTTGTTGCAGATGCCTTGAGTAGGAGATGACATGAGATGATGGCTATGATTGTGGGTATAGACTTAAGAGGACATATCCTGGTGCAGTCATGGTTGGAGGGTCCAAAGAATGAACTATCCAAACCATGAAGCTATAGTAAACACAACAGAAACAACACAATCTTAGAATGCAATAGAAGACTCGTGTATTCAATATGTCAAAGAATTACAATGCTCATATGCCAACATTATAGAGGCTACAATCAAAGGGCTCATAGTGGTGTAGGAGCACCCCTTCATCAAGTTAATTTTACAGAAAAGGGAGACTAATAGGTTGTTATATTTTATGCATTCCAAAGCATTCAAATGTAATAAGGTCTGTTTGATCAAAGCTTGCTATTTTTAGTTTGTTTCTGTTGTTAGGACACATGTCGATCTATAATGATAGGTTAGTTAAGAGGTTGTTAGTTAGTTATGATCTCCCAGCTACCTCAAATTGTTTCCCAGCTGCTGGGAATTATGTCAGTACTACTGTTGGCAAGCTGATAAATAGCTCAGCTTAGATCGATTAGAGATAGAGAGATTGATAGATCGAGATTGAGGTAGATATAGTTGATTTTGGTTTTGAGAGAGACAGAGATCTAGACAACAATTGTAATTGAAATAAGTTATCTGAAAGCAATAAAAGAAGATCCTATTTGTGTTAGATTCTACTGAGAAATCAATTTCTGATTTACAGTCGAGATGGGGTTTTAACCCATTCCACCGGTGGATTACTTCGTAATCAGTGGAATGGCTCTGTATAATAGTTTATGTCTTTGTTTTGTTTTTATGTTTGCAGGATCGATCGATGTCATGGTTTATTGAATCCTAGCATCCTCATGTGCTAGGTTGTGAAAGGTTAAAATCTAGATTTGTATGGTTTAGAAGTTTTGGTTGTTCACAGGAAAAAGTTTCAGATGATCCGCGCAGGGTTCGATAGACTTCATCGATGAAATTTGTAGTGTTAAGTTTCCATTGGTTGAACCATTTTTAATGGTTCAACAGTTCACTAGTTCAATGAAAGACAGTGCGTGGTGTTGATGTGCAATACACCATCAACCTGAGTGTATCAAGTTCAGCTGATGAGTTGAATCGGGCCGAAATCCTTTGGTTGAACCAATTTCAAAAGGTTCAAGGTTCGTTGTTTCCAAAGAAAGCAAATTCCAAAAAATGATCGACATGTTTTTGTTCAATGAAGAGGCCCTTCGATTGAACCTTTGAACCAGTTCAAAGGGTTCAATGGTTTGATAGTGCGGTTGTTAAGCTAGCCGAAGAGAGAGAGAGAGTTGAATCGTCAGTTCAAATGGTTCAACCACTCAAGTGGTTCAGAGGCTTGGAAGATTCAAAGTGCTCGCCAATAATGAAGATCCCGTCGATAGGCAAAAGATTGACCCTCCAAGGTAAAAGAAAAGATTTTGGAGCTATAGGAATTTAGCTCGCTGATAGATGATGTCTAACTGATGGAAGATGTCGGGAAGATTTTCAAACAACTCTTGCCGATAGGAAGGAATATTCCTAATTCCACCAATTTATTGAATGCTTCTGTTGCCCGCTCTGCATCATAGTGGTATCAAAGAAAAAGGACTGTCTTTTGGGAAGGAAAAGATAGTGAGATGTCAGATGAAGAGGGATCATTAGAAGTCCCAGCAAGAATGACCAACACTGAGTTGCTTATTCTGGTGAAGAAGCAGATTGCAGAGATTCTGGTGAAGAAGCAGATTGCAGAGAGCAAAGCAGTAAAAGCTCAGAATCAGGCCTTGAAAGATGAGTTGGAGAAGTTGAGGGACAAAGTAGGTTCTGGTAAAGATGATGATAGGGATGAAGAGGAAATCCCTAGGCAGGAAGAGGTAGATGTTCCTGCAAACTAGAGACCCTTATTGAATGCCCTCAAATCCATGGAGAGGAGAACCATGGATGTAAAACTAGATTTGCCAGTATTTACAGGAAAGATGGATCCCGATTCAGTGATGGAGTGGATAGACTCCTTGAATAATTTCTTTGAAATAGAGGAAATACCAGAGCATCAAAGGGTAAAGGTGGCTCAGTCCAAAATGAAAGAGGCTGCATTGACTTGGTGGAATTTCATCCAAGATGACAAGGTGAAAGAAGGTAGAAACAAAATTGCTACTTAGAAGAAGATGGTGTCTTTAGTGAAGGAAGCCTATGTTCCATTGGATTACAACATCCAATTACATAAAAGGAGATAGAATCTAAAATAGAAAGAGTTAGATGTCAGTTCATACGCTGAAGAATTCATGAAACTATGTGTCAAGACAAAGGTAAAGGAAAATGAGGAAGAGAGGGTAGCAAGGTATCTCAATGGGTTGAGACTTGCCATCCAAGAAGATTTAAATCTGCATAGTCCAGATACAGTTCAGAAATGCTATCAGTTGGCACTCAAAGTGGAATAAAAATTAAAGAGAAGGCAAGAACAAAATAGTAGAGGAAGAGGAAGATAGCAAAGAGGGGGAAGAAGTCCTTTCAGAGGCAGAGGATATGGATTTGGATTTCAAGGTGAATCCAATCAGGAAAGTAGTAAAGAAGAAGGCAGTCAAACTCAAAAAGGAAGTTATGATCAGAAAGGAAACTTTAGGGGCAAAAGACCACCATTTAGAGGAAGATCCGGGGGTAGAGGATCTATCAGATGCTACAATTGCAATCAAGAAGGCCATATAGCCAGCAGATGTCCAGAAAAAGCATCAAGTTCCATGGGCGAAAGAAGAACAAATCTGATACAAGAATCTGATTATCAAAGTGTGACAAGCTCAAACACTGGTCAAAGTGTAAAAGCTCTTGATAGTTATGGATATCCTAAGACAAGAGAATCTTTGATGATTAGAAGGGCTATGACCAACATGAAGGTGCCTGACAGAGAACCCCCACAAAGAAAATCTCTTTTCAAGACTACTTGCAAGGCAGGAGGAAATGTATGTAAAGTTCTGATTGACTCTGGATCTACTGAAATTTTTGTGTCGGTTGAAATGGTAGAAAAACTGAAGCTTAGAAGACAACCACATCCTTGCCCATATAAGATTTCATGGCTCACTCAAGGTTAGCAGACAGTTGTAAAGGAGCAGGCTTGGGTAGAGTTTCAAATTGGAACATATAAGGACAAATTATTGTTTGACATAGCTCAGATGGATGCTTGCCATCTCTTATTTGGCAGACCATGGCAGTTTGACTTAGGAGTACAACATGATGGAGTCAGAAATACATATTCAATCACCAAGGATGGTAAGGTGATAGAGTTACTACCACTGATGGAAAAGGAGGTAGAGTCAAAAGGAAAAGAAATCAAGATAATGCTGGTGGAAGGTAAACAGTTCATGAAAGAGGTAGTAGAAGAAGGTGCAGTTCCATATGCACTAATTCCATACCTGACAGTAAATAAGAAACTGCAGTAAGAAATCAAGCGAGAGAAGAGATAGATGTTCATAGATCCTGCTATCCAAGAGTTGTTGGATAAGTATAAAGGCATCATCTCTGATGGAATGCCAAGATCCCTACCACCTGTAAGGGATATCAGCCATTGCATAGACCTGATCCCAGGATCTACACTTCCAAACAAGGCAGCATACAAGCTTACTCTAGAGAAAAATGTAGAAGTTGCAAGATAGATTGAGGAATTGTTAGAGACAGGTCTGATTGGTAAAAGCTTAAGCCCATGTGCAGTACCAGTTGTATTAGCACCAAAGAAGGAAGGCACTTGGAGTCTTTGTACTGATTCCAGGGCTATTAACAAGATAACAATCAAGTATAGATTTCCAATACCTAGGATAGAAGATTTGCTTGACTATTTAGGAGGTGCTAAATATTTCACAAAAATAGATTTGAAGAGTGGTTATCATCAAATCAGGATTAGGCCAGGAGATGAGTGGAAAACAAAATTTAAAACAAATGAGGGATTGTATGAGTGGAAGGTCACACCTTTTGGATTGTCTAATGCTCCTATTACTTTTATGAGGTTGATGAATGAGGTTTTGAAAGAATTTATAGGCAAATTTGTCATAGTATATCTAGATGACATCCTGATTTTCAGTAATACAAAGGAAGAACATCTCAAACATATAGACATGGTTCTCAGAAGGTTACATGAAGAGTAGCTAATGATCAATTTGGAAAAGCATTTGTTTATGCAGGAGGAGATCACCTATTTGGGTTTTGTCATTGCACAAGGTAAACTGAAAATGGATAAGGAGAAGGTAAGTGCCATATTGCCTTGGCCAACTCCTAGAACCATGAATGATGTCAGAAGCTTCCATGGGTTAGCAACCTTCTATAGGAAGTTTATAAGAGGGTTTAGTCATGTCTGTGCACCCATGCTTGACACCATAAGATGAGGATAGAAGTGAAGATTCACTTGGACAAAGGAAGTAGATGATTCATTTGAAACATTGAAGAAGAAGGTGGCACAACAGCCAGTCCTTGCACTTCTAGATTTCAACAAAATGTTTCAAGTAGAATGTGATGCAAGTCACATGGCAATTGGTGCAGTACTCAGTCAAGAAGGTAGGCCTATTGCATTTTTCAGTGAGAAGCTAAATGATGCAAAGAAGAGGTATTCACCATATGATTTGGAGATGTATGCTCTAGTCTAGTCACTCAAGAAGTGGAGGCATTACTTGATGCCAAAGGAATTCATAGTATTCATAGATAATCAGGCCCTTAGTTTCATAAACAGTCAAGAGAAGTTGAATCACAGACACATGAAATGGTAGAAACTTTGAAAGCTTTTACTTTCACACTTAAGCACAAGAAAGGGGTCAAGAATAAGGTAGCAGATGCTTTGAGTAGGAGAGCTCTAACAGTAAATTAGATTCAATTGGAAAGTGTTGGCATTGATTCCTTGAAGACTATGTATGATGTTGATGAAGACTTTGGAGAGATATATCAAGTATGTACTTCTTTTGGAGATAAATATCATGTTGAATTTTCTGAATTTCTAATCCAAGATGGATTGCTATTCAAAGGTGGACAATTGTGTATTTCGAGGTGTTTTATTAGGCTGAATATCATTAAGGAAAAACATTGTGGAGCTATGGCAGGACATTTTGGTTTAGATAAAACTCTTAATCTAGTAAAGAGACATTATTATTGGCCTAAGTTACAGACAGATGTCAGAAAATTTGTGGAAACATGTGTGATATGTCAGAAAGCAAAAGATAGATCAACTAATGCAGGATTATATCACCCATTACCTATTCCTTCTCGACCATGGGAAAGCATAAGTATGGATTTTGTCTTGGGTTTACCAAGGACAAGAAAGGGATTTGATAGTATTTTTGTTGTAGTGGACAGATTTAGTAAAATGGCACACTTTTTTCCATGCAAAACCACTTGTGATGCTTCCTATGTTGCAAATTTGTTTTTTAAGGAAATAGTAAGGATACATGGATTGCCATTGAACATAGTGTCCGACAGAGATGTGAGATTTATAGGTCATTTTTGGAGGACTCTTTGGAAGAAGCTTGGAACCAATTTATCCTTCTCATCATCTTATCATCCCCAAATAGATGGACAGACTGAAGTGGTCAACCGTTCTTTGGGAAATTTGCTAAGATGTTTGACAAGACAACATGGAGAAAAGTGGGATAACATCCTACCACAAGTAGAGTTTTCCTATAATGATACCATTAATAGGAGTACAGGGAAATCACCTTTTCAGATAGTTTATGGTATCTATCCCAGAGGTATTTTGGAATTGAGAGATCTACCTACAGGAGAATCTATTAGTGCAAATGGAGAAGCTTTTGTAGAAGCAATCAAAGAGGTGCACGATCAAGTCAAGACTCAACTCCAACAAACCACATTGAAATATAAAGAATATGCTGACAAGAAGAAGAAGGATGTACAGTTTAATGTTGGAGATTTAGTATGGGTTCACTTGAAGAAGGAAAGACTTCCAAAAGGTAAATATACCAAACCAATGTAGAGGAAGATTGGACCATGTTAGATTTTGAAGAAATGTGGACATAATGCTTATGAGATCCAACTTCCTCCTGATCTTGGATTGCCACCCATATTCAATGTATGTGATTTAACTCCATATAGGCCTAATACAGATGAAGAACATGAATCATTACAGGGTACAACAGCTGATGACATTCCTAAACATGGTCCACCATACTTGCAGAAGATTTTAGACTCTAGAGTGACAAAGAAGACCAGGAATAAAGAATATCTGGAATATTTGGTAGCTTGGCAAGGGAAATAGGATTCAGAAGCAGTTTGGATGACTGAAGAATAGATCAGAAAACATGGAACAGACTTACAAACTCTCATCTCAAGTGGACTTGAGATTTCTTCTCCCAGGGAGTATGGTGCAGGAGCACCCCTTCATCAAGTTAATTTTACAGCGAAGGGAGACTAATAGGTTGTTATGTTTTATGCATTCCAAAGCATTCAAATGTAATAAGGTTTGTTTGACCAAAGCTTGCTATTTTTAGTTTGTTTCTGTTGTTAGGACACCTGTCGATCTGTAATGACAGGTTAGTTAAGAGGTTGTTACTTAGTTATGATCTCCCAGCTGCCTGGAATTGTTTCCCAGCTGCTGGGAATCATGTCAGTACTACTGTTGGCAAGTTGATAAATAACTCATCTCAGATCGATTGGAGATAGAGAGATTGATAGATCGAGATTGAGGTAGATATAGTTGATTTTGGTTTTGAGAGAGACAGAGATCTAGACAGCAATTGTAATTAAAATTAGTTATCTGAAAGTAATAAAAGAAGATCCTATTTGTGTTAGATTCTACTAAGAAATCAATTTCTGATTTACAATCAAGATGGGGTTTTAACCCATTCCACTGGTGGATTACTTCGTAATCAGTGGAATGGCTCTGTATAATAGTTTATGTCTTTGTTTTGTTTTTATGTTTGCAGGATCGATTGATGTCATGATTTATTGAATCCTAGCATCCTCATGTGCTAGGTTGTGAAAGGTTAAAATCTAGATTTGTATGGTTCAGAAGTTTTGGTTGTTTGTAGGAAAAAGTTTTAGATGATCTGCGAAGGGTTCGACAGACTTCATCGATGAAATTTATAGTGTTACGTTTCTAGTGGTTGAACCATTTGTAATGGTTCAACAATTCACTAGTTCGTTGAAAGACAACGCGTGGTGTCGATGTGCAATACACCATCAACCCGAGTGTATCGAGTTCAGCCGATGAGTTGAATCGGGCCAAAATCCTTTGGTTGAACCAATTTCAAAAGGTTCAAGGTTCATTGTTTCCAAAGAAAGCAAATTCCAAAAAATGATTGCATGTTTTTGTTCAGCGAAGAAGCCCTTCGATTGAACCTTTGAACCGGTTCAAAGGGTTCAACGGTTTGATAGTGTGGTTGTTAAGCTAGCTGAAGAGAGAGAGAGAGAGAGAGAGAGAGAGAGAGATTTGAATCGTTAGTTGAACCAGTTCAAACGGTTCAATAGTTCAACCACTCAAGTGGTTCAGAGGCTTGGAAGATTCGAGGTGTTCACCGATAATGAAGATCCTGCCGATAGGAGAAAGATCGACCCTCCAAGGTAAAAGAAAAGATTTCAGAGCTTTAGGAATTTGGCTCATCGATAGGTGATGTCTAATTAATGGAAGATGTCAGGAAGATTTTAAAACAACTATTGCTGATAGGAAGGAATATTCCTAATTCCACCAGTTTATTGAACACTTTCGTTGCCCGCTCTGCATCACACAGGCTTGCCTTCTAAATTACAACAAATATGCAAGTTTTGGCATTGCAGTGCCTTTTGACAAAAATCTAACTATATATCTTGTGAAATTCACTAACTACCTTCCTAATGCATGTAAGAGATCTATATATATCATCTTCAAGCTCATAGAATCCTTCACATTGGCCAAAAGAGGTTACAAACTCTGATGAAAGGTGTAGCGTGTAGAAATACGTAGATTGGCCTACAACATATGGTATTGCTCTACAAATGGATGAAACTTGGTTCATACCTCAAGGAAGGTCTATCTAGTCATTATGTGTCATGTATGATGTTCCACTAGGCTCCTCAAGTCACAAAAATGCTCCATAAACCTTCTCCTTCCAATGTATGTCTAATTGCTCAGCTCTGTAAAAGCTAATAATCTTCTGATAGTGATATCTCTCAGAAAACAAATCCAAATCACTTGAATTCTTAATATGATGTAGATGACACTATGTAGATGCTAAGTCCTGCTCTGCAATCTATGATATGAAGATACGGTAAAATGTGGTAAAAAATGTTAAAACTGCAAATGATTGAACTGAACTAAAAATAAAAGGAAACAAAAGAATGCAAATATTTTTGGTTGATGCAAGATTGCTCTGTGACCTGGGACACTCTTGCATCAAACACCCAGGGTTGTTAAAAAAGTGAGTCCCTCACTTTGTTGGGGCTAGAGGAAAACTAAGGTGGTCGACCTTAGCCTAAGATATCCATGACAAGTCTTCTTCTAGTCTTCCTTTCCACTTGACTAGGTATTCTTTGTATTGCTTGTCTGTGGTACTGTGTCCAATTTTGCTATCCAAGATGTCCCCTATCCGGTCTAGTGATTGCTGTGGTAACTGTTTCTTTAAGCCATCTTCAATGTTGTCACTTGATTCTCCTTCATGATACTGGTATAGGTTTGCAAGGTTGAATATAGGTGATATACCCAATGTCTCTAGTAGCTTCACTTCATGTGCATTCCCATAATCAAATTTCTTAAGAATCTTACATGGTCCAAACTTCTTCATCTTTAGCTTGGTGTATGTCCCCACTGGAAATCTCTCCTTTCTCAGATACACCATAACTTCATAACCAACAAAAATTTATTAATGTCTCCTCTTCTCATATGCTTGCTCCTTATACTTACTATTTGTCTCCTCCAAATGCTTTTTGACTTGATTATATAGTGTCTCCATGTATCCTACAAATCCTTCTGCCTTCACACTTAGCTTAGTCTACATACTAATGTCTCTTAACTACTAATGGTGTCTCTAGCTTTTACTCCGGTCACAACTCCAAATGGTGTCTTCCCTGTACTCCTATTTACTAATTATTGTATGCAAACTCTGCTTGTAGTAGAATTAGATCCCAATTTCATATCTTATCTCCTAATAAACATCTCAACAACTTACCCAAACTCCCATTTACCACTTTTGTTTGTCCATCTGTATGTGGATGAAATGTTGAACTGAACTTTAGGTCTGTCTTCATCTTCTTCCACAATGTCCTCCAAAAATATCCCATGAATCTTTAATCCCTATCTGAAACTATACTCTTAGTTAATCCATGCAATCTCACAATCTCCTTGAAAAATAGGTTGGCAACATTCACTGCATCATTTGTCTTCTTACAAGGAATGAAATGTGACATCTTTAAAAATCTTTCCACTACTACAAATATAGAATCATGTCTACTCTATGTCTTTGGCAATTTTAATTTGAAATCCATCCTTATATCTTCCTAAGGTCTCTCCAATACTCTCAAAGATTTGTACAATCTGGTATTTTGACTACTCCCTTTTGTAACTTGACATACTCTACAACTATGTAGTATGACTCCTACTGGGAATATATCCTCTGATATTAGATGATCTCACTAATATTAGATCATCCAATATCCTCGATATTAGATATCCTCCGATAGTAGATGATCTCACTAATATTAGATCATCCAATATCCTTCGATATTAGATATCATTCGATATTAGATATCCTCCGATATTAGATGATATTAGCAGAGTCCAAAACCAAGAGTATGACTCACAAGTCTCATGGGAATATATCCTCCGATATTAGATGATCTCACTAATATTAGATCATCCAATATCCTTCGATATTAGATATCCTTCGATATTAGATGATATTAGCAGAGTCCAAAACCAAGAGTATGACTCACAAGTCTCATGGGAATATATCCTCTAATATTAGATGATATTAGAAGAGTCCAAAACCAAGAGTATGACTCACAAGTCTCATGGGAATATATCCTCTGATATTAGATGATCTCACTAAGTTCATAGCCAATAATACATTTAGTAGTGTTGACTTTGATATGTTAGATGTACCCCTAGATGAATTTATATCTATTGAACATTCCACTATGACTCCTACTACTAAAACATGTGATGGTAACCTAGTTCTACCTTATGACCTCTCTCCTAAAGTTGTTCCCACTTATGAAGACACTTTGGTAAAAGAGGATGAATTCATTGACACATCCCTTAATATCATACCACCATATCTTTATTCCAATGCTCTCTTTGGCCAAGATGAAGCACTAGTGAATGAAGAACCCCCTCTAACAAAGAACATTCCATGGATAGATAATGAACATTCATTTAACAATATTAAAACTTCTATCCCAACCATAGTGCACGAAGCCTCTATGGAAAATCCCATCGACCTTCCTCCTTTAGTTGATTATTCACGTACCTCGGATAACACTAAGGAAGAGAAGACCCTTGATCTTCCTCCTTTGGTTGAACATTCAAGGCATTTGGATATCACTAAGGATTTAAAAAACATTGACTACCTCTCCTTTGGTTGCATATTCTTTGAACATCACTAAAGATACAAACTTTAACAATCATCCTCACAACACCTTACCTTCCCTTCATTCCTATGCTCTCTCTCCAAAAGATGCAGCACTAGTGAATGAAGAAAGGTCTCTCACATTAAATCCCTTATGGATGGATGTCAAGAACACTAAAAATAAATCACTCTGAATAAGTGTACTAATGCTACTACAATATCAACAATTTCAAGACTAAATATGATATATCCTGAGACTATAGACATGACTTATCCACCAGGTAATATCCCACTGAAATAGGTAAGTATTTCTCCCTCATTTTGTCACACTCATTGTAGCACCTATTCTAGTTGCTCTCAAGGGTGGCCTCCTAGATATATATGTTGTTAGCATTGGGTTGTATCAGGTAAGTATTTCTAACCTTTCTCTCTATGTTGTGATTCCCCCCGTGATGTGTTATGTATTGTTTAGGCTTCCTAGGATGACCCTTGATACTCTTATAAGGTCAAGGATACTGGGAGACCTCCTCTATTGTGACCATTCTTTTATTTGTATCACCATTCTTCTATATTTCTCCTCTCCTCTATTATATTGTTGTGTGTCATGCCTTAGGGGCATAGCGTTGCGGTTGGTGACCTGGGGGCACCTTCTTACATGAAGACCCTAAGGCACTTGTTCTCCTCTCTTAATTTATTGTTTACCTTCTTCTAGTGGTTCTATCTAGTCGGTGGATGACAAAAAACAATAAATACTAATAAGGACCAAGTATCGCTTCAGTAAGCAAAACAAAAATGGACCTAGTCCTTACATGATGACAGGATTGATATATTTATCCGATGCTTGACTAGCAGAACCACTCTATGTGATATTTGATGTTATCTTATCTTCTCTAACAATTTCATAGAAATACATCTACTCCGTGCACTTTGATTATTTTGAATCTCGCCTTGGTTACACTCAGTTTTGATATTTCTGCACTGTGTAGCCCCACAGTTATACTCGACTTCTGAACCCATAGTATAGCCTTGGTTCTTTATGTGACTATTTCCATGCATTATAGTTATCTTAGCATATTGTGTGTTTGTGGGAACACTCAGCAATCATGAAACACATGTCACCTTGGGGGCATGAGCTTTGTGAGAGCTCTTGTTTCCTTGTGTGTTTTCTCTCTTCCTTAACGTGCTTGATATCGATACACGACATCAACCACCTTAAGGTGGGGGCATATAAAGGTAAGTTGTTTGATGATTTTTGTACTAACAAAGCATGTTTGTAAGCCCTTTGTGGAGACAGGATGATGTATCTCTGGAGTCAAGATTGGATTTAAGACTATCCTCCCTTAGGTGTGTTTTTGGTAGTTGTTGTGGCATAAGCCCAACCGTCAAGTGTGTCTACAGTGTGTTTGAGATGGTGGGAACTTAGCAATAAGTTCCTTCTATCACCTTGTTTACAGTGTTTTAGACGTATAGTATGTCTTTGGCATGCTATAAGGTGCTCGTGTATTCTGTGTGTCTTCCGTGTGTTTTCCCCTGTCTGTAGTCTCAAGAGCATGGAAAAATGCCCCTCCTACATTCAAGCTTTGTATGGCATGTTTTCTCCCAAGCATAGTCTCAAGAGCATGGAAAAATGCCCCTCCTATGCTTTGGGATTTGTATTGTGTGTTTGTTCTCAAGTGTAGTCTCAAAAGCATGGTGAAATGCCCCTCCTACACTCTAGGATTTGTATGGTGTGTCTTCTCCCCCATATGTAGTCTCAAGAGTGTGGTGAAATGCCTCTCCTACATTTTGGGATTGTGTGTTGTATTTTTCCTTTTCCTACATTTGCATCTATAAATGAAAATGAAAAAGAAAATCAAGTGTATTCTCCGTGACTGCTCTTGTGTCTTCTCCATGTTTTGCATGCATGTAACTATCTTCTCCATGTTTGGGGTACTTGTAACTATCTTCTTCATGTTTTTCATGTTTGCGATGTGTTTTCTAGTGCTTACCTAAGATTGGGGGATAGAAATAGTCTCTCAATCTTGTTGTATGCCTTAGCTTTAAGTGCCTGACGTGTTTGATGTATTTTTTATCATACTTTAATGCATGTATGGGTCGTAAGATCATACATACATTAAAGTGGGGGCTAAATGTTATGTCATAAATTGCCCCCCTAGGACTTTTACCTCCTAAGGTTTAGCTCTCAGGTCCCTTGGATTTAATCATGCATATTCATTTTAACTCCCAATGTAAAATCCTCTGAAACCCATGTCAAATGGGGCTAAGGGAACATTATTGAACTGATTTTGCCTTGAAAATGGGTCCCATGGCTTGGATGCTTGCATCCTAGCCCTGCCCTATCTTGTCGGGACCTAAATTTTAAATGGTGACAATGTTACCGTTAAAGGTCTCCCTTATTGGCATCTCAAGTTTGAATTATGAAATTACAGCAGGAATGCATATATAAGCATGTTTAGGGTTTTATTTGTAAACTAGAAGATGATCTTGAGATTTTGGCAAACTTATGATTATAGAGCATTCAAATCATTCATTGTGTTATAGAGCAGACTTGTCTTATTGTGTTTGTTATTGCAGAGTTGGCTTCATCTTCTCATGGTGTGAAAGATCTTCATGTCATTAAGGGATACACCTCCAAGGTGATATCTATTTGTGTTTCAATTCATTTATCTTATCATTACTTTTTGCCTTTATCCTACAAGGATACACACTCTCTATCTGTCAACGGTGTTGGAAGGCTTGAATTCCATTCTGGGGCTTGACTGAGGAAATCTCTTAAACACCACAACCCCCAACCCCATTCTTGTGTTTGCAGGTAACAGGTGTTGAATTCTATGGAGTGGAGTTGCAGAGGTCTATGGAAGAGTGCAGAGATTTTGAATCTAAGGAAAAGAGCACTACCAGGGCTTGGGTGCCTACCTCGAAGCCTCCAGATTTGCAGAGCAAAAAATCTCTGAGATAGTGGTGATCAGTATCAGACAAGGTCCAAAAGTCTCTGACAAAAATCCTATCTTGGGCTCCAGTGCCTACTCTTTAGCCCCTAACTTTTCCACCTCTCGAATCCTAAAATTTGGTATGTATCTACTCTAAATTTAATATCTCTGTGTGCGAGCATTTGTCAAAATTTGTCTGTTTATTTACAATTTAGCATAATTAGGGTTTTGAGCATAATCGGGCTTAAATTAACACATTAATCAGCAATTTCCAAATTTCCATATCATTTCGAGTGACAAATAACCTATAGTTTAATCCTCTTGCAAAAGTTGTGATTCTACTTGGTTGAATGTCCTTGAATGTATGTAGTGAAAGGAAGATCTAACCTAACTTTACATTGAATTGAGAAACCCTCTTTTTCTACATTACAATAATATATATCACAATATATATACTGTATATATATTATATGCAACAATTTTGATTTATTTATTTATTCTCTCTTTTTTTAATACACACAACAAGATTTGTATAAATATATCCCTGAGTATATCACAGAGATATCAATATACCTAGAAAAATATATATACCTCTCTGTATATATATATATCTATGTTTTTTTCTTTTAAGCATTTTTATTTCTTTTGTTTAATGACATGGAAGGGTCTGCGGACCTGTGTACAGGTTGTGGTCCCTTTTTAGGGGATCCATGACCTGTCACAGGCCATGTCCCCTCTGTGGGAGGGGGGCAGAGCCCCCAACTGCCATAAGCCGGCGGCCTGTGTTGGCAGCAGCGGTGTTAGGGCATGCGTGCCCTAGCCCACAAAAGAATTAAATTGTTGTTTTTTAGTTTTTCATTATATATATATATATATTCTTTTTTAAAATCATTCACGTAATTTTTAATATTAATATTTGTCTATTTCCCCTTATAAACCCTAACCAAAAAAAGTTCATTTATCTAGTGTTAGTATATCAATGTTTTAATACCAATATATTTCTGGGTTAAAATAATATATAAAGACAACGATATATATACATATATATTAAAATATGTAAGTATTTCTATAACACAAAATAATACCTTTATAAGGAAGTTACAAGAAAAACTATAATATCTTTTTGGTTGAATTTGGGTAGCCAACCCAAACCACATTTCTCCCAACCCAATAACACAACTACAAACCCATCAATAATAAAGGAGGACAAATACAAGAACACAACCACATATTCACTAAATTTCTATTTTTGATAACATTCAAGAACAAAATCTAAATCTACAAAGAAAGAAGCTTACCTCACAAAAGCTTTTCTCAAAGGTTGGTGAAGCATAATTTTGGTGAAGTCCCTCCAAGAGCTCCACTAGCCTTCTCCTTCAATCTCCCCAAATCTCTCACTCTCTAACTCTCAACTTCACAAGTGAAATTGATTTGCTAAGTGTTTTCTCCATTTGCAAAGAGGGTATAAGTAATGGATGACATGTCACACCTCGTCTCCAAATGAGAAAGTGCCACATGGAACCCACCACACCCCTCTCCACCAATCCTCACACCCCAAGGAGTGATTTGACTCCTCATGGCTCTCACACATGTGTGAGGCCTAGGGGAGAGGAGTGTACTTGTATACTCTTCTCCAAATTTCTTCCTAAGTTGGCTCCCACATGTGTGGATCCTTGGGATGAGGTGGTATTTGGTCAAATCCTCATCCCCAAACCTAGGAGATTGGAAGGAGATGGTGACAATTCCACCATCTCTCTTCCCAAAACTTACCCACGCCACTTTTTTCCCAAGGCATTTGGGAGTGGTCTAAATCACTCAAATTCCAACATTTCAAAGCCCAAAAGACTCCCAACCCGAAGGTATATGACCTAGGGACTTAAAATGAATAAAATACTCATGAAAAGACCTCTCAAACCTCCTCAAAAGTGACCCCAAATTTTAAATTCAAAATAAGACACACAAGCAACCACCTCACCACCCATGCCAACTCACATTTATACAAATTTTTGAAAACTAAAATAATATCAGTAAATAAATCACATTACAAATTTATAAAGACTTTAGTCCCCATATAGACCAATGTTAGGCATCATAGAGAATTCACATGGGTTTCTAGTTGACCTCTGAATTTCCATTGGTCATGGAAGGCACCTGCACATCTCAATTACACACATCAATTTGTTCAATACACATATATACATAGCCAAATCAACTTGAATTAAATTTCAGTTATAATCATATTCAATGCAAACATCTTCACTCTAATGATAATAAAAAACCATATGAATGTCAATTACATATCAGTACAATTTCAATCACCATTTCACAATATCTCCTAATGTCATCACATATTCACCATAATGATCTATTAACACATATATTCAATTTCAATTCATCTCAACTATCTAATAGCATAATCCATAATACATAATTAGACAGCATATATGATCAGTCAAAACATATCCCCGTCACATAATTTCAGCTATGTTAAAACTATCTCATGATTAGGTCACCATCACCAAATGCAAGTAATTAGCTAATCTCATAAAATGAACCATGTCTACTATAGTTTATTAAAACATCATAATCCAAAATCCATAGTCTAGTATCTAGGCATCTCAAAAATAATAAGTCCAATGTCCACACATAACAACAATAACATGTCTAATAGAGTAACTCAATAATCATAAATGAATGGGCCTCACATCCTCCCCCTTAGGATTAGGCTTCCTCTTGGAATCCCTCAAACAAGTGGGGATAGGGTGTCATCATCTTGGTAGTGTCCTAGCATGTAGTTGAAACCTCGTCATAGTGGTCCCACTAAACCTTGACCTGATCTAGCTCCCGTCCTTGAAGGGCCAACGTCCGTTGAGCTAAGATATGTATGGGATCCAAAGCCAACTACCTATTCACCTCTACCTATAAAGCACCCCAATCCAATACATGTGAAATACTAGGTACATATCTCCACAAAATTGATACATGAAATACATCGTGGATACGTGATAGGCTAGGTGGCAAGGCTAAATGATAGGCTACAAGTCCTATCCACTCCAAAATCTCAAAGGGGCCCACAAATCAAGGTGCAAACTTAGAGCCTTTTCCATAACGGATTGCACTCTTATGTGGTTGCACTCTCAAAAATACCTTATCGCCAACTAAGAAGCTCCGATCCAATCTCTTGGCATCGGCATACTTCTTTTGGTGATCCTATGCTTCCTAGAGATGCTACCTAATCGGTATCACCTGTCGCTCCATGTCTTGTACCATCTCAAGACCAATAGCTACTCTTCCCTCAATGTGATCCTAACTTAAAGGTGTCCTGCAAGGTCTATCATATAATGCCTGGAATGGTGCCATACCCAAGGAATTGTGGTGACTGTTATTATATACGAACTCCACTAGATAAAGGTAATCCTCCCATATAGATTGTTGATCCATCAAATACATCCACAACATGTCCTCGAATACCTGATTCACCCTCTCTGTCTTCCCATCTGTCTCAAGATGGTATGTCATGCTGAAATTAAGTTGTGTGCCTAATGCCTGTTGTAATGCTATCCAAAATGCTGAAGTGAACATTGAATCCCTATCTAAAATAATTCGATGAGGAATCCCATGAAGTCTAACAATGTGATCCAAGAAGACCCTCACCACTCCAAGAGCATTATAAGTAGTCCACATAGGAGAGAACTGTGCCACCTTGGTCAACTTGTCAACTGTCACCATGATGGCATCATGGTGGCGAGATGACAAGAGTAGGCCAACTATGAAATCCATGGAAATGGTGTCCCATTTCTACTCAGGTATCTCATGGGGGTAAAGTAATCCTGTTGGATGTTGATGCTCAGCCTTGAATCTCTGACACTCAAGGCATCTAGAAACAAACTCTGCAATGTCTTAGCGCATACCTACCTAATGATATAATTGTATAAGATTTGCATGCATCTTCTTCACCCCTGGGTGTGCTGTATAAGGTGCTCTATGAGCCTCTATCAATACCACTATCTATAGATCCCCTGGAAGAGGTACATAATTCCGCTCTCAATGATGTAGTAACCCATCTGCATCTAGAGAGTATCTTGCAAACTTGCCCTTAAGGGCCCTCTAAGACTGTAACTCATGTTGAACCTCTCTGTACCACCCATCCTCTGGTCACTGCTGAAGGATATGATGTAGGAGAATCCCAGGTTGTAGAGCAATCTTGCATCAACCAAAAATATTTGCATTCTTTTGTTTCCTTTCATTTTTAGTTCAGTTTAGTCATTTTTAGTTTCAGCATTTTCTACCGCATTTTACCATATCTTCATATTAGAGCTCACGAAGCATGACTTAACATCTACATAGTGTCATCTACATCATATTAAGATTTCAAGTGATTTGGATTTGTTTCCTAAGAGATATCACTATCAGAAGATCATCAGTTTTCATAGAGCAAAGTAGTCAAACAAACAGTGGAAAGAGGAGTTTTACGGAGAATTTTCATGACTTGCAGAGCCTAATGGAACATCATACATGACACATAAGGATCAAATAGAGCTTCCTTGAGGTTTGTACCAAGTTTCATCCATTTGCGGAGCAATACCATATGTTTTAGGCCGACCTACATGTTTCTACATGCTACACCTTTTATTGGAGTTTGTAACCTCTTTTGGCCAACACGGAGGATTCTATGAGCTTGAAGATGATATATATAGATCTCTTAGATACATTAGGAAGGCAGTTAGTGAATTTCACAAGATAGATAGTTTGATTCTTGTCCGAAGGCACTTCAATGCCCAAACTTGCATATTTGTTGTAATTTAGAAGGCAAGCCTATGAGCCCTTTGATTGTAGCCCGCATAATGTCAGCATATGAGCATTGTAATTCTTTGACATATTGAATACACTAGTCTTCCATTGCATTCTAAGATTGTGTTGTTTCAGTTGTGTTTACTCTAGCTACATGGTTTGGATAGTTCATTCTTTAGACCCTCTGATCATGACTGCACCAAGTGGTATTAGAGTGAAGTTTTGAATCCTTTGGGAAGAGAAGGTATTCCGTAAGATCTTGTGGTGAACAGATTACTGACTTGAGGCAGTCTACTTGTGTTTTTCAACAAAACATCGATTGTGAGGTAGTTGCAATTGCCAGATCACCAAATTGAGGTAGTTGCACCAGATCCTAGGAAGAGATGTCTCCAAGGAGGATGCCATATATGGCCAATGTTGCTAGAAGAATGGAAGAAATGATTGAGATGATGAGGATAATGAAAGTTAGATTGAATGTTGCAGAAGAAGATACAAGAAGAGGACTAAACCCTAGACATGATGTTGAAAGTGATGATGATGAATTTCAATTAGTTAATCAAAATGAAGAAGCCCTAGAGGAAGAGGAATCAAATCAGGTGAAGATGTTGAAAGCTACTTCTAAGATAGGAAAGAGACCTAGAGTGGAAGTACTGAACTATACTAGAAATTTGAATCCAAAAGAATTGATTGATTGGATAAATGACTTGGAAGAATACTTTGAATATGAGGAAATTGAAGATCCAGAGAGAGTGAGATTTGTAAAAACTAAGTTGAAAGGACATGCTGCTATCTGGTGGAAGGAAGTTTAATTGGAAAGGGAAAAGAAAAGATCATAAAATGGGATAGGATGGTCACAAAATTGAAGAATCAGTTCATACCTATTGACTATGAGTTGGAATTGTTAAAGAGATTACAAAACCTAAGGCAAAAGGAGAAATCTAGGAAGGAGTATACAGGAGAATTTCATAAGATGATCATAAGGACCAGACATTGTGACGCAAGCAAAGAGAAAGTGGAAAGATACATAAATGGATTGAGGATGAACATTCAAGAAGAACTAAGTTTGGTAAGGATGACAACAATAGAGGAAGCATATCAGTTTGCATTAAAGGTTGAAGACAAGTTGAATAAGAGGCATGAACAAAGACAGAGAGGTAGAGGAGGTAAATTTTAAAGAGGTAGAACATATTCCGAAGGATAAAGACCTTATGAGGAGACAAACAAAGAAAGTAGCCCATACCAGAAGGAAGAAAAGGACCATAATTCACACTTCAGAGGGAGAGATGACATAAGTTTCTACTGGAACAACAAAGGGAATCATAATTCTTACCGCAATGAAGGATACATGAGAGAGGAAACTAGATTTGATAAAAGATCATTTAGAGGAACTTGTTTTAAATGTGGATGTGAAGGACACATAGCATTTGAATGTCATTAGGGAAGTACAAGCAATAAGACATAGAACAGTGCAAGAGCAGCTTATGCAGAGGAAGAACATGTTGCATCACCTAGTTCAGTTGGAAAACTAGAGAAAGGAGAATCATTAGTCATGAGGAGAGCACTATTTCAAGCAAAGACAACTAAGGAATGACCACAAAGGAAAAGTTTGTTTCAAACCAGATGTAAATTAGGAGGTAAATGTTGTAAATTGATCATTGATAGTGGAAGTACTGATAATTTGGTTTCGGAGGAGATGGTGACTAAGCTGAACTTGGAGAGATTGAAACATTTGAAGCCCTACAAGATAGCATGGATCCAAGATGAACATAAGGTACTGGTGAGTGAACAATGTTTGGTGAATTTCATAAAGGATATTATAATGATGAAGTATTGTGTGATATTATAATGATGGATGTATGTCATATATTGTTGGGGAGACCATGGCAGTATGATAGAAAGGCTATGCATGATGGAAGAAAGAATACTTATACTGTAACATCTAACAGGAAGAAACATACCTTGATACCTTTGGAAGATGAGCCTAAAATTGAAGTATGTGGAACTGTTAGAATCTGTTTCGTTGATGGAAGGAAATTTTTGGATGGATTGAGACATGAGAATATGTGTTTTTCTTTGATTCCAAAGAAGTACAAAACCCTAAGTGCAGAGACTGTTACTGGAAAAGAAGAAGAACCACTACTAGAGGAGATAACATAATTGTTGACAGAGTACCAAGATATCATATCAAATAATGTGCCTGAAGGATTACCACCCATCTGGAGTATCAGTCATCATATGGACCTTATACCAAGAGCTAGTTTGCCTAATAAAGCAACACACCGGATGACACTAGTAGAGAATGCATAGATGAATAGACAGATACAAGAACTGTTGAGGAAAGGATTGATCAGAGAAAGTTTAAGCCCATGTGCGGTACCTGCAGTACTAGCACCGAAGAAAGATGGAGAATGGAGGATGTGTAAAGACTCTAGAGCAATCAATAAGATCACAATAAAGTATAGACTTTCATTGCCAAGGATGGATGACATCATGGTTTGTTTGAGTGGAGCAAAGTATTTCACAAAGATAGACTTGAAGAGTGGATACCATCAGATTAGTATTAGAGAAGGAGATGAGTGGAAGACTACATTCAAGATAAATGAAGGATTGTATGAATGGTTAGTGATGCCTTTTGGATTGACTAATGCACCGAGTAATTTCATGAGGTTGATGAATGAGGTTTTGAAGAAATTTTTGGGTAAGTTTGTTATTGTATACTTGGATGATATTCTAATTTTTCAGTAAGACAAAAGAAGAACATTTGTGGCATATCAGACAAGTATTGCAGAGGCTGAGGGAAGAGAAATTGCTGATAAACATTAAGAAGTGTAGTTTCATGATGGACGAGTTGGAATATCTAGGATTTGTGATTTCTATGGAAGGATTGAAGATGGACCATGAGAAATTTAGAGCAATTGTTGAGTGGCCAACACCAGAGAACATTGGAGAGGTAAGATCATTTCATGGATTAGCAAGTTTCTACCAGAATTTCATTAGGAATTTCAGTTCAATATGCACACCTATGACAGAGACAATGAGGGGTGACAGAAAGGATTTTAAGTGGACATCAAGAGCAAATAAGAGTTTTGAATTATTAAAGCAGATGGTGACAGAGCAACTAGTGTTAGCATTATCAAATTTCAATAAGATATTTCAAAGATTGTGATGCCAGTGGAAATGCAATAGGAGCAGTGTTACGTCAAAAAGGGAGACCAATAGTATATTTCAATGAGAAGTTGAATGATGCAAGGAAACGATATTCAGTTTATGATCAGCAATTCTATGCCATAATTCAAGCTTTGAAGAAGTGGAGGCATTATTTGTTGCCTAAGGAATTTATGTTGTACACTGATCATCAAGCTTTGCAGTATTTGAATAGTCAAGGAAAGTTGAATCAGAGACATATGAGATGTGTAGAATTCATGTAGAGTTACACATTTGTATTGAAGCATATGAGCAGGAAGTAAAACAAAGTTGTAGATGCATTGAGTAGAAGAAGGAACCTACTAACAGATATGAGAGTAGAAGTATTGGGATTCGAGGAACTAAAGCACATGTATGAAGAGGATCTTGATTTTACAGAACCATGGAAAGCATGTAACGAACCTGTTGTGATAAATAGGAGCAACTAGTTGGATTATTTCATTTAAGAGGATATGTTGTTCAAAGGAAATCAATTATGTATACCTAGGAGTTCAATGAGAGATAATTTGATCAAGGAGAAACATAGTGGTGGATTAGCAGGACATTTTGGAATTGACAAGATAGTAGCTTTGGTAAGTGAGCACTACTTTTGGCCTCAGATATATAAGGATGTAAGGAAGTTTGTGCAGAGGTGTAGAGTATGTCAAGTTGCAAAAGGAAGTAGTCAGAATATTGGATTGTACAAATCTTTGACAGTACCGGAGAGACCTTGGGAAGATATAAGCATGTATTTCATAATAGGATTGCCAAAGACACATAGGGGACATGATTCTATATTTTTAGCAATGGACAAATTTTCAAAGATGTCACATTTCATTCCTTGTAAGAAGACAAATGATGCAGTGCATTTTGCTGACCTATTTTTCAAGGAGATTGTGAGATTGCATGGATTACCTAAGAGTATAGTTTCAGAGAGGGCTACAAGATTCATGGGATATTTTTGGAGGACATTGTGGAAGAAGATGAAGACATACCTAAAGTTTAGTTCAACATTTCATCCATAGACAGATGAACAAATAGAAGTGGTAAATAGGAGTTCGTGTAAGTTGTTGAGATGTTTAGCAGGAGATAAGATAAGAAATTGGGACCTAATTCTACGACAAGCAGAGTTTGCATATAATAATTTAGTAAATAGGAGTACAGGGAAGACACCATATGAAGTTGTGACTAGAGGAAAACCTAGAGGAGTAGCAGAGTTAAGAGATATCAGTATGAAGACTAAGATAAGTGTAGAGGCAAAAGAATTTGTAGGATACATGGAGACACTACATAATTAAATTAGAAAGCATTTAGAGGACATGAATAGTAAATAGAAGGAGCGAGTAGATGAGAAGAGGAGACACAAAGAATTTTTAGTTGGTTATGAAGTTACGGTGTATCTTAGAAAGGAGAGATTTCCAATTGGTACATATGACAAGCTGAAGATGAAGAAGTTTGGACCATGTAAGATTCTTAAGAAATTTGATTTAGGGAATGCATATGAAGTGGAGCTATCAGAGACATTGGGTATATCTCCTATATTCAACATTATAGACCTATACCAGTATCATGAGGGAGAATCAAGTGACAACATTGAAAATGGCTTGAAGAAATAGTTACCACAGCAATCACTGGACTAGATAGAGGACATCTTGGATAGCAGAATTGGATGTAGTGCCAGAGGCAAGCAATACAAAGATTACCTAGTCAAGTGGAAAGGAAGACTAGAAGAAGACTCGTCATGGATATCTCAGGCTAAGGTAGTCCACCTTGGTTTTCCTCTAGCCCCAACAAAGTGAGGGACTCACTGTTTCAACAACCCTGGGTGTTTGATGCAAGAGCAGCCCAAGTTGCAAAGCAATCTTGCATCAACCAAAAATATTTGCATTCTTCTGTTTCCTTTTATTTTTAGTTTAGTTCAGTCATTTGCAGTTTCAACATTTTCTACCACATTTTACCATATCTTCATATTAGAGCTTGTACAGAAGGAATTAGCATCTACATAGTGTCATCTACATCATATTAAGATTTCAAGTGATTTGGATTTGTTTCCTGAGAGATATCGCTATCAGAAGATCATTAGATTTTACAAAACATAGCAATCAGATAGACAATGGAAGGAGAAAGTTTACAGAGCATTTTCGTGACTTGCAGAGCCTAATGGAACATCATATATGACACATAAGGACTAGATAGACCTTCTTGGAGGTCCAAACCAAGGTTCACCATTTGCAGAGCAATACCATATGTTGTATGTCGACCTACATGTTTCTACATGCTACACCTTTCATCAGAGTTTGTAACCTCTTTTAGCTGACACAGAGGATTCTATGAGCTTTAAGATGATATATATAGATCTCTTAGATTCATTAGGAAGGTAGTAAGTGAATTTCACAAGATAGATAGTTAGATTCTTGTCAGAAGGCACTTCAATGCCAAAACTTGCATATCTATTGTAATTCATAAGGCAAGCCTATGTAGCTTGCATAATGCCGACATATGAGCATTGTAATTCTTTGACATATTGAATACATGAATCTTCCATTGCATTTTAAGATTGTGTTGTTTCCGTTGTGTTTACTATAGCTACATGGTTTGGACAGTTCATTCTTTGGACCCTCCAACCATGACTGCACCATGATACATCCTCTCAAGTCTATACCCACAATCATAGCCATCATCTCATGGCATCTCCTACTCAAGGCATCTACAATCACATTCTCCTTTCCTTTGATGTAATCCACATCAAAATCATACTCACAAAGAAACTCCATCCATCATCGCTGATGAGCATTAAGATTAGGCTGTGTAAATATATACTGAAGGTTGTAGAGATCTGTATGCAACTCAAATCTATGTCCCAAAAGGAAGTGTCTCCACCTAGTCAAGGCATGAACCACTACTGCAAGATCCAAATCATGTGTGGGGTAGTTCATCTCATGGTTCTTATATTTTTGTGACTCATACATGATCACTCGACCCTCCTGCATAAGTACTGCACCAATACCCTCTATAAAAGCATCCGTACGTACTACAAAGTCTACCATCAAATCAGGTATTGTTAAAATCAGTGCACTAGTGAGACACTCCTTGAGAGCCTGGAATGCTCTCTCACACTGCTTTGTCCACTCAAACCTCTTCCCTTTCCACTAAAGGGAGGTGATGGGATGTGCAATCTTGGAAAAGCCCTCAACAAATCTATGATAATATCTTGCTAAACCCATGAAGCTCCTAACCTCAGTGACACTAGTAGATGTTGGCCAATCCATAATAGCTCTTATCTTTGATGGATCTACTGAGATACCATTTCCAGACAAGATGTGACCCAAGTACTAAACCTCTTATCAAAAGAAGGCACACTTTGCCAAGTTACCATAAAGTTGGTTCTTCCTCAAACACTGCAAAACTTGGCATAAGTGCTCTTCATGCTCCTCCTCCATCCAAGAATATATCAAAATATCATCCAGAAAGACCAATATAAACTGATCTAAAAATGTATGGAATACCCCATTCATGAGACTCGTGAACACTGAAGGGGCATTCATCAAACCAAATTGAACCACTGTGAACTCATAGTGCCCATACCTAGTCTGAAATGTTGTCTTATGGATATCTGCCTCTGCAATCCTCAATTGATGATACCCAGACTTAAGTTCTATCTTCAAGAATACCCTGGCACCCTACATCTAGTCAAACAAGTCATCAATCCTCGGTAAAGGCTAACGATTCTTTATTGTCACTTTGTTTAGTTGTATGCAATCCACACATAGACAAAGGGTCCCAACATTCTTCTTAGCGAAGATGACTGGTGCACCCCAAGGAGAGATGTTAGGATGAATATGACCTTTCTCTAATAACTCCTCCAACTATAGTTTGAGCTCACTAAGCTCAAGGGTAGTCATCCTGTAAGGTGCTCTAGATACTGGCTGTGCTCTTGGCACCAGATATATGTGAAAGTCTATCTCATGACGAGGAGGCATCCCTAGAAGCTCTAAAGGAAACACATCTGCAAACTCCCTAACCATAGGGTGATCATCTAAGGTAGTCTCTGGTCCATCCTTTGATCTATCACTCATCGATATAGCAAATAATTGACAACCCTTTCGCATGCACTGCTTAAGCTGCATAGCAGAGATCATGCGAAGGAAGGTAGGTACATAATCAAATAAAATAGTGATGGGAAGTCCACTAATAGTACTTGGGGCCTCGATAATTATATCCTGATGCTTATCTTGGTGGTTCTCAACCGCTACAAAAACATGATGAGATATGCCCACATCTCCTACTGTCTGCTCAGAAACACATGCTTGCTGGCCTCCTGATGCCACAAACCCATGAGGACACTCTCTAGAGAAGTGCCCAACACCTCAACAACTATAGCAATGCCCCTAGTCTGAACCTAAACTAACTGGGTCCTACTAGACTACTGTGCTCTTAGCCTACTAGAGCAAATCAAATCTTAAAAAAATTAAAAGTCATTAGATCAAATCTTACAAAAAAAAGTGATTTTTTTTGGTTGATCACTCTGCCAGGGTTTCCTTTCGACCTCCCCATGTGTATGTCATACTACAGTGTTTTGTGGGAAATTCCTTGTGTTATCCTAGATTTATTGCAGAAAATTATCATTCACTAGGGTTGAGGGCATTTCCTACCCTTTAAATGGCCTCAGCCTTTCATTCCTTTGCATCTATTGTTGTTGGAGTTGAAGGTTTGACCACGAACATCAATGGCAACTCCCTCGCCCAAGCATCCCTGAAAGTTTCTTCCCAAGGTGTTTCACGAGGTATGTCCCTTGATTCACCCCCTGATATTGTTCTTCCCATTCCAAGGTTTGATAATGCCTATAAATGGCTAGAAACTTTTACCTTGATTGGTTACTTTGTGGGTAGAGTCCCACTTGAAAGTGTGCTTTGTGACTGGATTAGCTAGGCCTAATCCCCACATGGGATCTACCTTGAGGCCGTGCAAAACCTCACTAAGGTTTTTTTCTTTTTTGCTTTATTGAAGCCAACCATGCTAAAGTCATCCTTTCCTGAGGCCCATGGTCAGTATGCTCATCTCTACTTGTTTTCAAACCTTAGACCTAAGACTTTTCTATATCTGATTAGAAGTCCATTCGCATCCCATTCTGGGTGGAATATTGGAACCTTCTTAGGCAAATAACTTCTTCGGGTTATGTTATTTGTTTAAAATAGGAGAAGTTTTATTCAACCTATCCCTAGTGATGTGTCTATGTTGAGGTGGACCTCTCAAAAGACCTCAAAGAGTCTATTTATAATTAGATAGGTCAAACCCTCTACTCTCAGCGGGTCTAGTATATCAATAGTCCTAACACATGTTATCGATGTTAGTCATCTGATCATAAGATATGGGATTTCTCTTTGGCCACACAACTACATAAGCCCTTAACTAGATGTGCTTTCGGGCTGGTACCTCCAACAAAAGAAGATGAAGGATGGTTTATTGTTGTTATTCAAAAATCCAAAAATGCTAGCACTTCCAAACCCTAGGCTAAACCAATAGGCCTAGGGGATTGAATCTAGTCTCGACTATTTCAAAGCTAGTCAATGTTGGTATGTCAAGCATGGAAAAAGCATCTAAGGCACTATCAGTGGCTTCAACTATGGCTCAACTGCTAGCTCTCAATGCCTTATAATCTTTTGTACCCCACTCATTGGGTAGAGGAGGTCTTGTAGCCCTTTGGAGAGATTGGAGGAAGGTGAATTTGTACCACACACTCGCTATCTAGGGTCTATCAGCTTCCAAATTGGGAGCTTCAAGGAGGTAGTGCTTCATAACATGAATAGTTATTATGCCCTTAATGGGATGGATAGTGAGGATATGCCCCTCAACAATCGTTAAATGAACTGTATTTCCTTGAACGTGAAAGGTCTTACAGGCCTCCCTCAAAAATATTTAGTTCATGATTTCTATTTAAAGTTCCCTGGTTTAGACATTTTCTACCTCAAAGAAGTTAAAATCTTTGGGTTTTTGTTATCTGTAGCTTGCCATGTAATTTGGCCTTCTAGCCATGTTTTTTGTAGTAACCCTGAAGTTAGTCATGGTGGAGTTGTCACCTTTCTCTCTCCTATGTGGTATTAGCTACTGGTTGATCATGGATGTGACCCCACTAACCACATGTTGTGGACTCTTTTCAATGTTGACAATAATTCCTTTGGGGTTATTAATGTTTATGTTCCCAATGATGCCATAGAGAGATTGTCTTCTAGCACTGGATTGCAAATTCAATGCTTGCCACCACTTGGGTTTTATGTGGGGACTCCAATATGATTGAAATGGCCTATGATAAATGTGGCACTTTGCCAATTTGGTAGATAGCTGGGGAAAGGGAGGCGTGGTTCCATATGTGTAATAAATTGGGTCTTTTTTATCCCAACACAAGTCATCACTTTCTTAATTCACAATGGTACACTTGGACCAATTTGTGGGCTAGTCGTGACAAGGTATTAAAGAGACTTGATAGAGCTATGATATTCACTCAATCTTTTTTTTCTTTGCTATCTATTTTTCCTTGCCAGTGAAACTATTAGATGATGTAGTCTTATCAGATCACTTTCCAATCCGTTTCTATATCGAGTGGCAGTATTCAAGACCTAAATCATAGAAAAGCCAATTTTTCTAAACATGTCTCTTCTCAACCATACTACCACGTTGGCTCACATTCAACATGTTTGGAATTTGACTCCACACCCTTTGCATGGCATGGACTAGATTTCTTGGTGGAATGATGCCATCACTTGTACCTCATAGTTTCTTTGCATTTGAGGCAACTTGCCCAATTTCACTGCCATTCATATGAAGCCACCACCTGCGAGCTCTGTTGATGCAAGAGCATCCAGAGGTGTAGAGCAATTTTGCATCACCAAAAAAATGATTTTCTTTTCTATTTGTTTTAATTTCCATTTCTACGGATTTCCATTTGCTTGAATAACGATTCATAACCTTCAAAGTTTCTAAAATGTCTAAGAATACTAGGACTTACTATTTTTAGTAACCCTATATCAGAGAAACAGTTGGGTCTGAAATTTTCCCCAAAGTTTTGGAATAGCAGCATAAGCATTCGTGGTAAATTTTAGCCCAAGATCATTTATAGATTTCAAGATATTAAACTTTTAGTTTTGGGGGTTCTCAAAAAAAGTTTCAGAATCAAATTTGAAGCACTTAGACATCCCTAAATGGCCCAAAAATTGGTTAAAAATCAAAATATATATAACTGGGATATTTCTTTGGCTTTTCAAAAGCTTTCCAATGCATCAAACAATTTGTCAATCGGACACCGAAATCAAAAGTTATGGCTTCTGGAAGTTGGGCATCCCGTAATTGAAAATGTAAAAATGTATCAGATATAGAAAAGAGATGTTAAGGGAAGATACATGTGTTGATGATTGTTTTTACATATCATAAGGCATCTTTTACTGGTAGATAATTTGGGTGCCACTTTTGGATGGTTTTAGCTCATGGTTTTGTAATATCGTTTGATGATTTCATGTATTAAATCTCCTATATAGTAGGTGCTTGAGATAGAGATTATGTGTGGGAGTATGATAGATGTTGATTGTCTTCAGATCTCTAGTTGGAGATATTCTTGTGGAAGCTTGCTTTGCAAGTGTATTGTAATCCTATTGAGATTTCTAAATAATATATTGAGTTGCTTTTCGAGGTGGGGTTTTCTCCTGAAATGGTTTCCCCACATAAATCATTGTATTTGTGGTGTGAGGCTTATAATTCATTATTGTGAGTGTGTTGGGTGGATTACACCCTCATCAAGTGGTATCAAAGTGAGTTTTTTCTGAGAGTGTAAACAGATCACCAAACAGAGAGGTAGTTTGTGCCACAACCTTGAGATTGTATATTTAAAGGTTGAAGCAGAATTACCGATTTGAGGCAACTTCACATTGAGGAATTTCTACATTAAGTATAAGAGAAGAAAGAAGAAAATCAAGATACCTCTAGGCATAAACCATGTTGGTCGAAATCCTCTTGTGAAAGAATAAGGCTTTAGATATCTGTAGAAGCAAATTAATGCAATCCAAGTGGAACTGAGAAGAGGGTTTGAACCAAGAAGGAGAGATGAAAGTGAAGATGAAGAGGATGCAACCCAAGATGATGCACAATTTGAAGAAAAAGATGGAGAAGTAGAACCTAAACATGTTAGATTATTGAAGGCCATAAAAAGATTGGGAAAAGGCCAAAGATTGGCATCTTTACATTTTTTGGTAATCTACATCTGGAAGAATTGATACATTGGATCAATGATATGGAGGAATATTTTGAATATGAAGAAATAGAAGATCCTGAGAGGGTCAAGTTTCCCAAGACCAAGCTCAAGGGTCATGCTAGAATTTGGTGGAAGGAGGTGCAGTTAGAAATAAATTGAAAAGGAAAAGAGAAGATCACCAGATGGGATAGAATGGTTGTGAAATTGAAGGGACGGTTCATTCATATGGATTATGAGTTGGAAATTCTGAAGAAAATGCAAGGTCTAAGTTAAATGAACAAGACAGTCAAAAAATACAATGGAGAGTTTAACAAAGTCATCATTAGAGTAGGTCACATAGAGGCTAATAAAGAGTTGATAGTTAGGTATATCAATGGGTTGAAACCTAAAATCCAAGAAGAATTGATCCTTGTTAGATTGAAAAAGTTTATTAACCAGGGATTTGGCTTGACACACATCTCCCAACTTCTTCCAAAGTAAGGTTGCAGTCTTCTCCTCATGGACATTTAACAACACAGAATTAGCAAGACTAAGTCTTATGAGACCCTTAGCCTTCCGATCCTTGAGATCCCAATCAACTTGTTGCATTGTAGTTGGTTTAGTTCTGGTAACGACTTCCCAAAGGTCTCGATCAACAAGCATGTCTTCCATCTTGAGCTTCCACAGCTCAAAATTAGTGCCATTGAACTTCTCCACTTCCATTCTTCTAGATGTGCTTGCCATCTCCTTGCCATAATAGAAAATAGAATACTCTGCACAAACTCCCACTCAACTTAAGATCATCTCAAAAAACCCCTACCCAACAACTAGGACCAAAGGTGATCAAGCTCTGATACCAACTGAAAGGAAGCTAGGTGTGCAAAAATTAATCTAATGAGGGGAGAGCTATACAAATTCAATTTATTCCTTATCACTATAGAAACAGACAACATCCTATAGAGTTATTACAGCAATACACAAGAACTAGAAAGAAGACAAAAGAAGAGAGACAAAGATATAGGGTGGGGAAAACCCTTATCGGGTGAAAAACCCCACACCCAGAAACCTGCACAATGTATTAACAAATCTGAAAGGTGTTGACAATACACTTGCAATGCAAGTTTCAATGGTCTTCAACACTCATGTTTGGAGTCAATTCGGTAGCATAACAATACCTGTAAACCTATAATACAAACTCCATCTCCAAGCACCTATTTATATAGAAAATACAAGGCAATATTGGACCTATCTTGGGATGGGCATCCAACATGGCTTCATGGACCAAAACCCATGCCTAAGGACACTTGGTCAACATTGTAGAATGTGTGTGACACTTTTCCACAGCTCCCATCCCAAAGAGGTCACCTATTTCCAAAGTGGGCTATGATAGATGCTCTTACGACACTTACGACCATCATAGAATCTATCATACACATGCTATAAATAGCATATTCTCTTACAACGTGTCATATTCCACCTTGGGGTGCCCAAATATGCCTTATTCAAAAATGCTTCATGACACATGTCATCACCTATCTTACAAACTTCTATTTCTGACTCTTACATGTCATAGATTCTGTCATAGGAATCCATCATAACCCTTTCGGTCAATATTCCCTTACACAACATGGAAGATGCCGACACATGGCAAAATGCTCCTACCACAAAGTGGGACGCCTATCTCCTCATGTGAGGACAAAATTACAACTTGTCATATTCCATGTAGGATCGACACATCACCGTGCCACATCCCACAATATGACAATATGGAATTTACAAATATTTACAACATAGACAATTAATTAATAAATAAAAACATAATAAATGCAAGGAATTACCAAGGTTGAGACACCTTAATTCCCAACCGATATATGTCACTTGTTATTGGGAAGGTCATTGCAGTATGATAGGTGTGTTGTTCATGACGGTCGTGCTAACACCTATTCTTGAAAACAATATGGAGTGAGACACAAGCTAAAACCTGTGAAAAAGTAAAGGAAAAGGTATGTAACACTGCTAGGATTTGTTTGGTAGATGGTAGAATTTTTTTGGATGGAATGTAATAAGAATGAATTTGCTTTGCCTTGATTCATTAATTCAATAAAGAAGGAGGAGATGTACCTGTAGAAATTGTAGATCTGTTGGATAAATTTAAAGATATTGTTTCAATTAATGTACCTAAAGGTTTGCCACTAGTGAGAAGCATAAGTCATTAGATGGATATGATACCAGCAGCTAGTTTTCCTAACAAGGCAACCCATAGAATGAATCATATAGAAAATGAGGAGTTGAATGAACAAGTTTAGGAATTGTTGAAAAATGGGATAATCAAAGAGCGTTTGAGTCTATGTGCAGTACCCCCAGTACTAGCACTTAAGAAGGATGGGGAATGGAGGATGTCTATCGATTCCAGAGCCATCAACAAAAACACAATCAAGTACAAATTTCCTTTTCCAAGGATGGATGATATCAAGGACTACCTGAGTGGAGCAAAGTATTTGACAAAGATAGATTTTAAGAGTGGGGTATCACCATATCAAGATACAAGAAGGTGATGAATGGAAAATAACATTCAGACAAAATAAGGACTGTATGAGTGGTTAGTGATGCCATTTGGACTAACCAATGCACTAAGCACCTTCATGAGGTTTATGAACGAGGTACTCAAATAATTTCTAGGTAAGTTTATTATTGTCTATTTGGATGATATTCTAATTTTTAGAAAAACTTTGGAGGAACAATTGATGCATGTTCTTGGAGTTTTTGAGAGTTTGAAGGAAGAGAAATTGCTTATAAGTCTAAAGAAGTGTAGCTTTATGAAGAAGGAATTAGTGTATTTGGGATTTGTGATCTTAGCTGAGGGTCTTAAGATGGATCCAAAAAAGTAAAGGCTATCATAGAATGGCCTACACCAAGGAATATTACTGAGGTAAGATCATTTCATGGATTGGCTATTTTTTATAGGAAGTTCGTTAGAAACTTTAGTAGCATATGTGCACCTTTAGCTGAAACAATGAGAGGAGATAGAAAAGAATTTAAATGGACTATAGCAGTAGCCAAGAGTTTTGATTTGTTGAAGCAAAAGGTTACAAAGCATCATGTTTATCACTTCCATATTTTAACAAGGTATTTCAGTTAGATTGTGATTCTAGTGGCAGTGCCATAGGAGATGTATTAAGTCGAGAGGGAAGACCCATTGCATATTTTAGTGAAAAACTCAATGATGATAGGAAGTAGTATTATGCTTATGATTAGGAATCATATGCTATTGTTCAAGCATTGAAGAAATGGAGACACTATCTTTTTCCTAGGGAATTTGTTTTGTACACTCATCATCAAGATTTATAGTATTTAAACAGCCAAGTGAATTTGAATCAAAGATATTTGAAATGGGTTAAATTTTTGCAAAGCTATACATTTGTGTTGAAGCATAGAAGTGGGAAGTCTAACAGAGTGGTAGATGCATTGAGTAGGAGGAAAATTTTGTTGGTGGAGATGAGAATTGAAGTTGTTGGGTTTGAAGAATTCAAGCATTTGTATCGAGAAGATCCAATTTTTTTAAAGGCATGGAATGCTTGCCTAGAGCACGTCACCATGGATAGAACATAGTGGTTGGATTACATAATCCAATATGGCATGCTATTTAGAGGAAGTTAGTTATGCATTCCAAAAAAAACCATGAGGGAGAACTTGATAAAAGAAAAGCACAATGGAGGATTAGTAGGACATTTTGAGAGAGACAAGACAATTACATTAGTAAGTGAGAACTATTATTGGCCACAGTTGTATCAGGATGTGAAAAGGTTTGTATAGAGTTTCAGGGTTTGTCAGATGGCTAAGGGAGTAAGTCAATGTTAGAACACAAGAAATCTACTGAGAGGGGGGTGAATCAGTACATCAATAAAACTTAAAACTTCAAGCTTCTAGAATGCAGATCAAATTGACTTTCAGTGCAATAACATCAACAACAAAAAAAACATGCACACATGAACACCACATATACATGGAAAGCCCAATATGGGAAAAACCATGGTGAGAAAATGTTGCTAGGATCTACCGTCCTAATCTAGCCTCACAAATGAAACCATTGATTACAATGTTTAAGAGCAACAACTCTAAGGAGTCACCAAACCCCTGATTTAAGAGCACCAACTCTAAGGAGACTACAATCACCTAATCTGAGCACCAACTCAATCCACAGGAGACACCAACTTCACTAAATATTTACATATTCAAGTATGCATCCATTTGGTTCTTCATCAACCTCAATTACATCTATTAAAATCATATACAATCTTCTCCTCTCACTCTGCTCACCTAGATTATCTCTGCACTAAATTCTTCTCACACATTCATCAATCTGTCTCCATATCTTTTATTCTGTTACAATCACTTATATATATGTGTGTGTGTGTGTGTGCCCTTTTGCATGTATTCAACCATTTGCATGTCTGCAGTCCAATTTTTTTGCATGTTAAAACTCTCACTTTAGTATACAACTATCTCTACATACACTCGCACATCTGTATGTGTGCACTCTAGTCTTTCTATACTTCTTCCTTTTACATGTTTAGAAAGAAAACTTTGTATTTAGCTCTATTGATGCATTCAATTCGTCTAACTATTGTTTATGCATCGCTATAATCAATCACAGTCGCAGTTCTATTTATATCTTCATTCTTGCAAAACATTCAGCTATTTTTCATCACCATCATCACCATGCATCCATTGTGTGATCTTAACCATCCCCTATTGATGAATTTGTCATTTCTCGAACCTCTAGCTTTTAGCCCTTTATCAGCGATTTTTGACTTTTGAGAACTTTGCCTTTGTCTTCTTCTTTATCGACAAAAATCCCATTCTTCAAACTTATCTTTATTACCTTTTGCCTCTATCGGCAAATTCTTGTCTTTTCAAACTTTGGTCTCTCTTAAGATTTCTTTTCTTTATCAGTGAAAACACTCTTTTTCAAACTTTGGCTTCTAACTCCTTTATCAACAAACTTTACTTTTTCTGAACCTCAGCCTTTGTCTCTTCTATCAGAGAATTCTTGTTTCTTTGAACTCCACCCTTTGTCTTCTTTATCTGTAAACTTTGCCTTCTTTGAACTATCCTCCTTTCCCTTCTATCGGTAAAAGTTCCAAAACACAAACTTTCCATTCAAGCTTTCTTTTCATTATCAATGCCTTACACCTTCTTTGTCGGTGAATCAAGGAAATAGCTAACTTGCAAACTTACTTCCCAAATTAGAAGTTTCTTCGATGAAGATTTTCTTGATAACTTAGAATCTTCAAGTTCTAAATTTATCCTTGTCTTCAAAAACTCATTAGTCAACAAAACAGTCAAACCACAAACTTTGACTTCCTCTAACATTTTGTCATCAACTTCTCCTTAATTGGTGCAAGAACCAAACCATGAACTTACTCTTTAAGCCCTCTATCACCCAGTTGGCAAATCTAAGAAATACTAAACTCACAAACTTCCAAAGACTTTAATCTTTTCCTTTATTGGTGGTATTCTAATTCTTTCAACCAAAGTGACTTAACTTTACAAGCTTGCCTTCTCAAGCCTACATCAGCTAGTCAACAAATCAGAGAAAAAATGAACTTGCAAACAAGTTCACAAAACAAAGAGTTTGCTGATATCATAAGTCTTTTTACTTCAAATACTTTTTCTCCACGCCCTTGTCACTTGGTCGGTGAATCGACAAAAAACCAAACTCACAAACTAGTTCACAAAAAGAAAACTTTACCAATAACTTAAAATTTTAATTTCTTCAAAGGCTTCAACAAGAAAATACTTTCTTCCTCCTCTTCAATCTGTGAATCACTAAATTGGTGAACTGGCGAAACTTGAAACTAGTGAACTTGCAAGTTTGCAAACCAAACTTTTTACCGACTAAGGGCAAAACTTAATGCCTTAGTGTTTTTCTTTCCCTTCTACCTTAGACACTTTTGCTTCTATGCACTGCTTCTCTACCTTAGACACAAAACGAATGCCTTAGACATCAAATTTTAACATCAATGACAATATATATCAACAATCTCCCCCTTTTTCATTGATGGCAACACTTATACATAATCTATTCTTAGTGCTGCTCTAATCCTTCTGCAATAATGTTGTCCTATACTATCTCTTCTGCTTTTGCTCCCCTTACTCTAATTCTCCCCCTTTGACATCAATGGCAAAGGGAGGTAATCAACCTCTTTTCTGATAGTAACCTACTACTGTCATCTATCTACTTGCTCCCCCTCAGAGGTAGTTACTGTCAAAACAAGGATGAAAGATATGCCTTGAGTTGCTCTCCCTAGACAGTTGTTACAGCTGCACTTCTACTCCTGATAAGGAGCAATAACTTCTAGCTTCTGCCTAAGATATTCAAAAGTATCCTTGGCAAGTGGCTTTGTGAAAATGTTCGCAATCTAATCTTGTGTGGGGACATACGCCATTTTGATTTTCTGATCTGCAAATTTTTCTCTCAAGAAATGATATTTAATGGATATGTGTTTTGTTCTTGAGTGCATCACAGGATTCTTTGAGATATCAATTGCACTTGTATTATCACAAAGAATGAAAATATGATCATCAAACTCTACCTTTATATCCTTGAGTGTCTGCTTCATCCATAAAACTTGTGTACAACATGAAACAACAGCAACATATTCTACCTCGGCAGTGGACAATGTGACTAAATCTTGCTTCTTGTTGAGCCATGATACTAACCTATCACCAAGGAAGAAAGCTCCACCACTAATGCTTCTCCTGTCATCTATACTTCCTGCCCAATCAACATTTGTATATGTTGTCAAAGTAAAATCATTATTTAAGGATACCATAATCCATAATCCATAGTACCTTTCAGATATCTAAAGATTCTCTTCACAACTTGAACATGTGATTCCTTAGGAGCAACTTGAAATCTAGCCACCATGCATACTGCTTGCATGATATCTAGTCTGGATGTAGTTAGATATAGTAAGCTACCTATCATAGATCTATACATCGTCTGATCTGTATCAGGTGATTCATCATTCTTGCTCAACTTGCATCCTGTCATCATGGGGTACTCACTGTTAGAAATATACGTAGTGTAGAATTGAAATAATAGTGAATTAGCAATAAAAGCAAAAAATAGACAACATAGATTTACATGGAAAACTTGGTAATGTATCAAGAAAAACCCACGGGCAAAGATCTCTCAATTTTATTCACAGAAGAAAATTTGTAGTTACAAAACTTTTTCTCATGCCTTGGGATTCAAGGTCAACAACCTTAAGTAATCACAAAAAAGCACATGCAAAAACTGATCAAATCTAAAGATAGATCTCCATGCATAAAAGTGTGAGTGGCACTTTCGAATGCAAAATTGCATGGTGTTCATCACTGCTAGAATAAGTCAAACTGACTTCACATTTCAACACTCACATGCTTACAATCTTCCATCTTGGACTTCTTGAGCATTTCCTTTGCATACTTGGTTTCGGATATAAATATACCTTGGTCTAATTGTGATATTTGTAAACCAAGAAAGAAAGACAGTTCTCCAAGCATGGACATTTCAAACTCTTTCTGCATCAGATCAACAAATTTCTTGGTTATCCTGCCATCATTACCACCAAAAATGATGTCATCAACATATACAACAACAATCAACATGTGCTCACCTTCTTATTTGAAGTATAAGTTACTATCTGCACATCCTTTTCTAAATCCTTATTGCTGGAGGTAATTATCCATCTTAGAATACCAAGCCCTAGGGGCCTATTTTAGAGCATACAAAACCTTTTTCAGTCTGCAAACATAATCTTCTTTCTTTGACAACTGAAATCCTTTAGGTTGCTCAATATAAACTTCTTCATTAAGATTCACATTTAGAAATGCAGATTTAACATCCATTTGGTAAACTTTAAAGTTCTTATAAACAGAGAACACCAAAAATGTCCTCACTAGAATCAGTAAATGTTCTAGGTTCAATCTTAGATAGTAATGAGAAATTTACCTATTCATTTGACGTTGCTATCTTTCTTCTAGTTTGAACTCCTTCATTCTTGTCTCCTATTATATGTTGTTGAGGATGATCTTTTTACACATACTTAGCAGGTGCCTTAACGATTATCCCTTCATTTTCTTCTTCAATAGTAGTATCTTCTTCTTCTTCTTCTTCTTCTTCTTCTTCTTTTGTTATAGCTGATCCATCTAAGTAGTTGTCCTTGTTGTGTGTTAGATGCAACTAATCCTCATCTACCCTGACATTAACACTTTCTAAAATTCTATGCAGTCTCTTATTGTAGCACTTATATGCTTTAGATCTGCTAGAATATCCAAGACATATGCCTTCATTGCATCTTGAATCAAATCTTCCAAGGCCATCTTCATCTCTTCTGATGTAGCATCTTCTACCAAAAACCTTGAAATATTTGACAGACGTAGATTTGTCATACCATAATTCATACGATGTCTTATCAGTGTTTATCCTTAACTACACTATTTAAAACATACACTATTGTGTGTATTGCATCTCTCCATTAAACATCAGGTAACTTCACCTCATTTAGCATAGTTCTTTCCATCTCTTTTACTATTCTATTTTCCCTTTCCATAATGCCATTCTGCTATGGAGTTTTGGGTGCATAATATTGTCTTTTTATTTTGTGTCTTTCACAATATTCCACAAAATTGTTGGAGGTGAATTCTCCACCTATGTCTGATCTTAAGCATTTGATTTTTAGACCACTCTCCTTCTCAACCATAGATATAAAAGTCTTAAATCTCTCAAAGGCTTCTGACTTATCCTTAAGAAAGGTTACCCATATCATTCTTGAGAAATCATCAACTAAAAACATGAAATATCTCTCACCTTTTAGTCCTTGTGTCTTGGTTGGACCACATAGGTCTGTATGAACTAACTCCAAGAGTCTTGAAGTAGAGTATTCTTTTGTTTTGAAGCTAGACCTTATATGTTTCCCATGTTGACATTCATTACATACTATATTGGCTGGCTTGGTGATTTTAGGCATGTGACTAACTGCACTTTTTGAACTTACCTTCACAAGGTTGTCAAATTGATATGTCCCAATCTTCTATGCCACAACCAACTTTCATTAACCTATCCCATCAAATAACTTCTTCCTTGAATCTCCTTGAGATTGTAAAGATTATTTTTTGTTTTTCTTTCCTCAACAACCAACTTACTAGAGTGTGCTTTCCTAATCTCATAACCATTTGCATTAAATGTCATATTATATCCATTGTCACACATCTAGCTTAAACTAAGCAAATTGTGCTTTAGTCCTTCAACATAACTAAGATCTTCAACAATGTGAGTCTTGGCCTTTCCATCAATACTCAGTGTTCCTTTACCATAGATCTTTGCAAATGTGTTGCCACCAAACTTAACTAAGCCTCCATTCCATTCTTGCAGACTTATAAACTTACTTTTATCTCTGGTCATGTGATTGGAGCAACCACTGTCTATCGCCTATGGATTTTGTCTCTTAGCATGAAAAGTTGTTTGTACTATCATAGATTCTTCTTTCTTCTAATCATCCTTCTTCTTCTTCTTCTATATTTTCTTAGTTTCCTTCTCCTTATTCCCAAGAGAGTTTGATGCATTATCCTCCTTAGGAGGAAAATTCTCCTTTCTTTCCTGTTTGTTAGTTTTTACAAAGTTTTTTCTACAAAATTTTGTAATATGACCAAAGTTATTGCATTTGTAACAAACTATTCTGAAATTTCCTAGAGGTGCAAAAGGATTATTGCTAATACAATCAGTTCTTCTCCTAGGAACAATTCTACAACTAACATCCCTATGACCATATTGATTACATGAATAACAATTGCCATAAAAGGATTGAGGAAACTTGATCATGCCATAATATCTTATAGGAGGGGGACCTTTGAATCTTTTCTCCTTCAAATATATGACTTTTGTGAAGCCATCATCTTCCTTCTTCTGCTTCTTCTCTTCAGTCCTTTTAGGAGGATCACTGGACTTTGAATGCTGACCTTCTTCAAATCCTAAACCAGCCATGTTCTTTGGAAATCTCTAACTGCTTATCATTTCATCAAGCATGCCACTGCTCTTTTCAAATTTCATACTTAGGTTAATTTGATCTTTAACCTTTTATAAATCTTTTCTCAGAGACACAATTTCAGATTCCAACTTTAGATATTCTTCAGATTTTGTAACTTCTTCTATTCTCTTGGATTCTTCCACTTGTTTCCTCAAGTGAACAATCAACTCTTTTGATTCTACAAGCTTATTAGACACCATATCTTCCTGAAGTTGCAACTTTAGTTTGGAGTTTTTCTTCCTAAGTTTCTCAGTCTCTTGTAACACACACACTAGCTTTCCTTCCAAGTCTACTTATCCTTCTTCTTCATTCTCGGGGTCGTCCACATTAGTATTGTTCTAATCTTTATCGGTAGTCTCCACTGTCATAAACATGAATTCATTTCCTTCAACCTCATAAACACCTTCATTGTTGTCTTCTGAAATGGGGCTTTCTTCAAAGGAATCATTGTCACCTTTTATGTAAAGACTCTTCCTATTCTTCTAAAAATTATTTGTCTTTGGATAGAACTGCTTATTACTTTTCTTACTATCAAATTCATCACTTTTATCTTTTCCTTCAAAAGGACATTTACAAGCAAAGTGACCAACCTTTCCACAATTAAAACACTTAAAGGCTAATGTACCTTTATACTTCCCAGATCCTCTCTTCAATCTTCTTACAAAATTGGCCTCTTCTTCATTTGTCTTAGATTCGGGCTCTACATTATTTGCCTTCTTTGATGCCTTAAATGCACCTTCTCTCTTTGAAATCTTAGTGGCACCTATCCTCATTTCAAAGGCAATAAAAATACCATGTAGCTCATCAACAGTTATCTTATTAAGATATTTTGCTTCTTCTATTTTAGAGACTTTAGAATCATACCTGGAAGGTAAAGATCTAAGTACCTTCTGAACAATCACTAGCTCTTTTACTTCATCTAGTCCTCTCGCAGCATTCATAACTTCATCAACTCTGAGCAAGTAATTAACAATCTTTTCTTCCTCTCTCATTTTTAGGCTTTCAAATCTTCCTTTAAAGGTTTGCATCTTGGCTTGTTTCACCTTTGTATCTCCTTCATAGATGATTTGAAGCTTATCCCAATTTTCTTTGGTAGACTTGCATTACATCACTTTCACAAATTTAAAGTTAGCTAAACCACATAGAATTGCATTCTTAGCCTTAGCATTATTCTCACATCCCTTCTTACTCGTCTAGTCTATTGGAGAAGTTGCAGGAGCAACATAACCATCCTTAACAGATTGCCATACATCAAATTGAAGTTAGGCAGGTTTCCATCCGTATACTCCAAAATGCATAACTTGTTCCATCAAACAATGGTGCTTTGTTTGAGTGAGATCCTTCTTCACCGGCCATGTGTTCAAACTCCAAGATTAACCTTAGCTATTATGCTTCTCCAAGGAACTTGGCTTTGATACCAATTGTTAGAACACAAGCAATCTACTGAGAGGGGGGTGAATCAATAGATCAATAAAACTTCAAACTTCAAGCCTCTAGAATGCAGATCAAATTAAATTTTAGTGCAATAACATTAACAACAAGAAAGCATGCACACATGAACACCAGATATACATGGAAAACCCAATATGGGAAAAACCATTGTGAGAAAATGCTGCTAGGATCTACCATTCTAATCCAGCCTCACAAATGAAACCATTGATTACAATGTTTAAGAGCACCAACTCTAAGGAGACTACAATCCCCTGATCTGAGCACCAACTCAGTCCACAGGAGGCACCAACCTCACTGAATCTTTACATATTCAAGTATGCAGCCATGATGTAGAAGCATCCCAGGTTGCAGAGAAATCTTGCATCAACCAAAAATATTTGCATTCTTTCTTTTCTTTCATTTTCAGTTCAATTCAATCATTTACAGTTTTAACATTTTGTACTACATCTTCATATCAAAGCATGTAGAGTAGGGTTTAGCTTCTATGTCATGTCATCTACATAATATTAAAATTTTAGGCCATTTGGATTTGTCTGCTAAAACTTATCACTATCAGAAGATCATCAGTTTTCTCATAGCAGAGCAGTCAATGTTCAGTTGAAGCCTAATGGGTTTTAGAGAAATTCCATGACTTGTGGAGCCTAATGGAACATCATTCAAGGTAATCTGGGACCTATCTGACCTTCATGGAGAACCACATCAAGTTTCCATCATTTACAGAGCATTGTTAAGTGTTGGATGCCGACCTATTTGTTTCTACACGTTTCATCAACATGTTTAAGGTTGGAGATCTTTCAAGGCTGAAGTGAAGGATCCTTTTAGTCTAGAGATGCTATATAAGCATGTCTTAGATGCATAGGAAAGCAAGTGAATCATATTATGATGTTTTAGCCTTTGATCTATGGATTTACGAAAGGCACTTCAGAGCCATATCTTTCATGTATGTCAAAGTTTAGCCCTGTGAGCCCTTTGATTATATCCTGCATATTGCCGACATATTAACATTTTAATTCTTTGATATATTGAGTATATGAATCTTCCATTACATTCTACAATTGTGTTGTTTCCATTGTGTTTACTCTAGCTACATGGTTTGGACAGTTCATTCTGTGAACCCTCCAACCATGACTGCACCAAGTGGTATCAGAGTGAAGTTTTGAATCCTTTGGGAAGTGAAGGCATTCCATAAGATCTTGTGGTGAACATATCACCAAACTAAGGCAATCTACTTGTGTTTGTCAATAGAACACCGATTGTGAGGCAATTGCTACCTTGTAGTCAAATCACCGAATTGAGGCAGTTGTGCCGGATCCTAGGAAGAGATGCCACAAGGAGGATGATTGCTATGGCCAATGTTGTTGGAAGAATGGAAGAAATGATTGAGATGATGAGGATAATGAAAGTTAGATTGGATGTTGTAGAAGAAGATAGAAGAAGAGGACTAAACCCTAGACATGATGCTAAAAGTGATGATGAAGTATTTCAATCTATTGATCAAAATGAAGAAGCCCTAGAAGAAGATGAATCGGATTAGGTGAAGATGTTGAAATCTATTTCAAAGATGGGAAAGTGACCTAGAGTGGAAGTACCAAACTATACTATAAATTTGAATTTAGAGAAATTGATTGACTGGATAAATGACTTGGAGGAATATTTTGAATACGAGGAAATTGAAGATCGGGAGAAGTGAGATTTGCAAAAACTAAGTTGAAAGGACATGTTGCTATTTGGTGGAAAGAAGTTCAATTGGAGAGGAACAGGAGAGGAAAAGAGAAGATCATAAAATGGGATAGGATGGTGACAAAGTTGAAGAATCAGTTCATACTTGCTGACTATGAACTGGAATTGTTGAAGAGATTGGAAAACCTGAGACAAAAGGAGAAATTTGTGAAGGAATATATTGAAGAATTTCATAAGATGATCATACGGATTAGACATATTGAAGCAAGTAAGGAGAAAGTGGCAAGATACATAAATGGATTGAGGGTGATCATTCAAGAAGAACTAAGTCTGGTAAGGATGACAACAATAGAAGAAGCATATCAGTTTGCATTGAAGGTTGAAGACAAGTTGAATATGAGGCATGAATAAAGACAGAGAGGTAGAGGAGGTAAATTTCAAAGAGGTAGAACATATTCCAGAGGAGAAAGACCTTATGTGGAGCAAAACAAAGAAAGTATCCCATACCAAAAAAAAGAAAAGGATAATAATTCTCACTACAGAGGGAGAGATGACAAAAAAAATTTTCGCAAAAATAGAGGGAATCATAATTCTTACCGCAATGAGGGATACAAGAGAGATAAAAGAGGATTTGATAAGAGATCATTCAAATGAACTTGTTTTAAGTGTGGAAGTGAAGGACATAGAGCATTCGAATGTCATCAGGGTAGTACAAGCAAGAGGACAAACAACAGTGCAGAAGCATCTTATGCGGAGGAAGAACCTATTGGATCACCTAGTTCAGTTGAAAAACTAGAGAAAGGAAAATAATTGGTCAAGAGGAGAGCATTATTTCAAGCAAAGACAACTAAGGAACCACCACAAAGGAAAAGTTTGTTCAAGACAAGATGCAAATCAGGAGGTAAATGTTGTAAAGTGATCATTAATAGTGGTAGTATTGATAATTTGGTTTCAGAGGAGATGGTGACTAAGATGAACTTGGAGAGATTGAAACATCTAAATCCCTACAAGATAGCATGGATTCAAGATGAACACAAGGTACTGGTGAGTGAAAAATGTTAGGTAAAATTTCATATAGGATCTTATAATGATGAGGTATTGTGTGATATTATACTGATGGATTATGTCATATATTGTTGGGTAGACCATGGCAGTATGATAGAAAGACTATACATGATGGGAGAAAGAATACTTATACTATAACATCAAATGGGAAGAAACATATCTTGATACCTTTGGAAAATGAGCCTAAGAGCGAAGTATGTGGGAATTCTAAAATCTATTTGGTTGATGGAAGGAAATTTTTGGATGGATTGAGACATGAGAATATGTGTTTTTCTTTGATTCCAGAGAAGTGAGGAGACCTAAGTACAAAGACTGTTATCGAAAAGGAAGAGGACCTATCGCTAGAGGAGATAATTGAATTGTTGACAGAATACCAAGATATCATATCAGATAATGTGCCTAAAGGATTACCAGTAATCTAGAGTATCAGTCATCATATGGACCTTATACCTAGATCTAGTTTGCCTAACAAAGTAGCACATTGGATGACACTAGTAGAGAATCTGGAGCTAAATAGACAAATACAAGAGCTATTGAGGAAAGGATTGATCAGAGAAAGTTTAAGCCCATGTGTAGTACCTGCAGTACTAGCACCAAAGAAAGATGGAGAATGGAGGATGTGTACAAACTCTAGAGCAATCAATAAGATCAATGTTCAGTATAGATTTCCATTGCCAGGGATGGATGATATTATGGACTGTTTGATTGGAGCAAAGTATTTCACAAAGATAGACTTTGAAGAGTGGATACCATCAGATCAGGATCAGAGAAGGAGATGAGTGGAAGACTGCATTTAAGACAAATGAAAGACTATATGAATGGTTAGTGACCTTTTGGATTGACTAATGCACTGAGTACTTTCATGAGGTTGATGAATGAGGTTTTGAAGAAATTCTTGGGTAAGTTTGTTATTGTATATTGGATGATATTCTAATTTTTAGTAAGACAAAGGAGGAACATTTGTGGCATATCAAACAAGTGTTGCAGAGGTTGAGGGAAGAGAAATTATCGATAAACATTAAGAAGTGTAATTTCATGAAGGAAGAACTAGTATATTTGGGATTTGTGATTTCTGCAGAAGGATTGAAGATGGACCCTGAGAAAACTAGAGCAATTGTTGAGTAGCCAACACCTAAGAACATGGAGAAGTGAGATCATTTCATGGGTTAGCAAGTTTCTACCAGAAGTTCATCATAAATTTTAGTTCAGTATGTACACCTATGACAGAGACAATGAGAGGTGACAGAAAGGATTTTAAGTGGACATCAGGAGAAAATAAGATCTTTGAATTGTTGAAGCAAAAGGTGACAGAGCAACCAATATTAGCATTGTCGTATTTCAACAAAGTATTTCAAGTAGATTGTGATGCTAGTGGAAATGCAATTGGAGCAGTGTTAAGTCAAGAGGGGAGACCAGTAGCATATTTAAATGAGAAGTTGAATGTTGCAAGGAGAATATATTCAATTTATGATTAGGAGTTCTATGCTATAATTCAAGGTTTGAAGAAGTGGAGACATTACTTGTTGCCTAAGGAATTTATGTTGTATACTGATCATCAAGCTTTGCAATATTTGAATAGTCAAGGAAAGTTGAATCATAGACATATGAGATGGGTAGAATTCATGCAAAGTTACATATTTGTATTGAAGTTGTTTAGTGGTAAAAAGGTGGGTTGTTTCAAGGGTTTATGTGGAATCCTCCTTTCACACAAAACCTTCCAAGGGCATATTAACCGAGTTGAACCTCCAATTTGCGTAAGAGGATTCACCTATCAGGTTGGGCTACCACATGGGAAGATGCAAAATATTGGATGTGTCAAACAATGTCTCAATTTAATGCTCAAATTCACTTAAAACCCTAAATATATTAAACAGTAAGCAAATTGATTAATTACGACAAATCCTCTTAAAACAAGGTGAAGGACAGATATTCTTAACTCACTATTTTTCAAAGTTCAGAAGGTAGAAAAGTTAGGGACACGGGGACTAGCACCCAAGTCCAAGGTGTACTTTTCATCATGGAATCTGGAACTTCTTTCGACACTAATCTGCACTGTAACTTTTATTTCTACCTCAGAAAAACTAGAGGACACATGGACTAGCACCCTAGTCCAGGAATGTTCACCGGAGTCCTCTGCTTCTTAGATCCTAAATCCTTGATGTCTACCACTCCCTTTCTACAACTCCACTCCAATAAACTTAGTACCTGTAACCTATAATCACAAGGAGTGTGGGAGGGGGTTGTGGTGTTGAGAGGCTTACCTTGGTCAAGCCCCAAAGAGACATTCAAGTCTTCCAAACACCATTGTCAGATCAGAGTGTGTATCTCGACGGGATAGAGGCAAAAATCCAAATGATAAATGATTGAAAACACAATAGATATCACCTTGAAGTGTAGATCTCATGGAAGGAAGATGATCTTCATGCCATGAGGAGATGGATGTCAAATCTGCAAATACAAACACAATAACAACAAAGTATTACTATGTAACATAATGAATGCCTTGAATCACTTTCACAAAATCACAATGATCATCTAATTTCCATCCAGTTTGCAAATGAAACCTAAGCATGCTTATATATGAAACTACAAACATTCCCACTAAGAATTTCATAATTGAAACTTTAGATGTCAGCATATGACCTAAATAATTGTCATAAAACTGACATTTGAAATTAGGGAAGACCCAAAATATGGTAGGACTAGGGCGCTAGTGCCCAAGTCCACCCTGCCATTTTTGTTCAGGATTCATCAAAGTGTAATCCCCTAGGTCCTATTTGCCATAAGAATTTAGGGTTTGCTCATTGGGAGTCAAAAATAACACACAAGATGCTCTAAATGCAATTTAAGGACCTGGGAGCTAAACCATAAGAGGGAAAAGCTCCCATGGGGACATTTTTTGACATAACATTTAGCCTCCAGTTAAATGTATGTATAAACGCAAGGCCAATACATACATTAAAGTATAGTCAACAAACATAGCAAATGCACCAAGCACGGAGAAGACATACCAAACATATTGAAGACAGTAACAAGCACGAAAAACACAGAGAAGACAGTTGCAGTCAAGCAAAACATAGTGAAGACAACATTGAAGACACACAAAACACAGTGAATACAATGATTATTTTCTTTTTCTTTTTCTCATATATGAAATGCAAAATGCAAGTACAAGGAAAGTAAACACACAACCCAAAATGTAGGAGGGACTCATCGCCACCGGTCTTTAAGACTGCATATGGGGAAACAGACATGCAATACAAATCTCAGAGTGTAGGAGGGAGTCATCGACACCAGTCTTTAAGACTGCACTTGAGAACAAACATGCCATACAAATCAAGCATGCCATACAAATCCAAAAGCACAGGAGGGACTCATTGCCACCAGTCTTTAAGACTATGCTTGGAAACAAACACGCCATACACACACGTAGAAGACACAGAGAAAACATGACATAAAAGCAATGGAAGAAACCTATTGCTAGCTTTGTAACCATCTCAGGCACATTACAAGCACACATCAACAATTGGGCTTCGCCACAACAATCGTTGAAGACACGCTTAAGGGTTAGGATAGTCTCAAATCTGCTCCCTACCTACTTAGAGGACTTTTGAAAATGCAACCCCACCTGCATCATAGAGATGCCTTATAGTGAAAAGGAAGCATGGAATACAACCTCACCTGCATCACAGAGACACCTTATGGTGAAAAGGAGGTATGAGTATACAACCCCACCTGCATCACGAAGATGCCTTACGGTGCAAAGGAGGTATACCAAGTAGATTTCAATATTGTTCAAACACACTTTACTAACATCTAGAACATACAACTTACCTTATATATGCCTCCACCTTAAGGTGGTTGATATCATGTATCGATATTAAGAACGTTAAGGTAGGTAGAAAACACACAAGAGAATATGAGCTCTCACAAAGCCCATGCCCCCTGGAGGTGACATGTACTTTACAATCACTAAATATTCCCACAAACACACAATTCCCTAAAGGAAAAGGTGTTAGCATACATATAATCATGATAATCAACAATGCATATGATCATTCACATAAAGAATTGAGGAATGCAAGATTCAAGATAGACAAAGTGCACAAAGCAGTAGTATTATTATGTTTTGTAAGTGTGATAAGACAACATCAAGATCACATGGAGTGATTCTACTAGCCAAGCGTCAGATAAAATATAACAACCCCATCATCATGTATGGACTAGGTCCGCATCAGTATAATATGTTTTTTTGTCATCCACCAGCTAGATAGAACCACTAGAGGAAGGGAAATAATAAATCAAGAGAGGAGAAACAAGTGCCTTAGGGACAGTCATGTAGGAGGGTGCCCCTAAGTCACCAACTGCAACGCTATGTCCATAAGACACAATACACAACAATGAAAATAGAGGAGAAGCAATATAGAAGAATGATGATACAAATAGAAGAAGAGTCACAACAAAGGTAGTCTCCCAGTATCCTTGACCTTATGAGAGTATCAAGGATCATCCTAGGAGGCCTAAACAACACATAACACATCACGGGGGAAACACAACATAGAGGTAAAGGGTTAGAAATACTTACCTATAGGGGCAATCAAACTAGGGGTTGTCATCGAGCAAATCATCCTCTTCCCAATCTCGAATTCTAGAGGAAAGAGGTGTGTAACGTACCATATCCCAATTATTGTTCTTATCTTCCAATTGTTCAATGTTAAGGTTTTCTATGCTTGATTCAATGTTAGGTTGAATGTTTTCTTGTTAAGGTGCATTAGTATATTTATCCATTATGCTCTTAAGAGATGGAAGAAGTGATTTGTTTTGAGTGATCTCAACATCCATCCTTGAGGGATTTAATGTGAGAGACCTTTTCTCATCTAGTGCTACATTGTTTGAAGAAAGAGCATATGAATGAGAGGAAGGTAAGGTATTACGAGGAGAGGTTGTCAATGTTTTTAAATCCTTAGTGATGTCCAAATGACTTGCATGTTCAATCAAATGAGGGAGATTAAGGGTCTTCTCTTCCTTAGTTATATCCAAGGTGTGTGACCAATCAACTAAAGGAGGAAGGTTGGTAGTATGATCCATAGAGGTTTCATGCACTATGATAGGGAGAGAGTTTTTAGTGTTGTTGGTTGAAATCTCATTGTCTACCCATGGAATGTTCTTAGTTGGAGGGAACTTTCATTCAGCAATGCTTCATCTTGGCCAGCTAGAGCATTGGAATGAAAAAGTGGCGGTGACTCTTCATTTGCTAATGCTTCATCTTGGCCAAAGAGAGCATTAGAATGAAGGTTTGGTGGTATGATGTTAAGGTATGTGTTAATGAATTCATCCTCTTTCACCAAAGTGTCCCCATAAGTGGGAATAAATTTGGGAGAGAGATCATAAGGTACCACTAAGTTACTATCACATGTTTCTAAAATAAGTTTCATAGTGGAATGTTCCATAAAGTCATCTAAGGCTTTGTCTAACATTTTGAGGTCATCACTACTATATATATTATTGGACATGAATTTAGTGAGATCATCTAATATCAGAGGATATATTCCCATGAGATTTGTGAAGCTATCAAAATCAGATACATAACAAAGGATTTCATATGTGGAGCAGATGGAAGGATCAACATCATGTATGTATGCTATTTGTTCTAATACTTGAGGATATTCATGGGTAAATTTAGAGAAATGATCAATGTCTATGATGTATGCAAAGAAAACTTCCAAAGAAGTATCCATGATGCGTTTTCACACAATTGAATGAAATAAAGCTAATTTTTTCAAATGGTGATTGAATGAATGCTTTAATATGAATTCAATATCTAAAATTAAAGAGATTTAAGGTGAATGTAATGAAACAACACCAATTTAGGTTTACTTATGTGCCTAAAATGCTCAAATTTTCCACTTTTTTCACCTTTTTTCAATGCAAATGAGTGAAAGAAGAGTTGTTGTCAAGAGTTTCAAGAGGAAAAAAAATAATACACCTAATAAAAGTCCTATGATGCAGAAATATATTTCACAACATGCTTTTGATGCAAACTTAGAGTGATGACAAGTCAAAACCTAGTGAAAATGCGCTAAAATATACAATTTTTCAACAATTCTCAATGCAAATGAGTAAGAGAAAGGGTGTTGTGAGGAAAATTGTGATGGAAATAATACTATAATAGTAATATCAGTCACCTAATGCAATAAAATCTGTCATAACACGCCTATAGTGTCAATCTAATTCAAACCTTAGTGAAAATATAGCTAAAATATGCAAATTTTCACAAATTTCCAATGCAAACGCCTAATAGAAAGGGTGTTGTAAGGAATATGAGGAGGTAAAATAGATAATAACCCTAATAAAATCCAATTAAAGAAGAAAATTCCCTTACAACACGCTTGTGATGCAAATCTAGAGAGACAGTAAGGCCAAATCTAGTGAAAATGCAAAGTTTTCAAACCCTAGACACAAAATTTTGCAAGAAGACCACTATGATGCAACACTACAATTATAAATTAGTCCTAATGAGTGTTTGAAAAGGGTAGAAAAATCTGAAACAAGATTTTGACTACAAACCCTAGCTAATGCAAAACTAGGATTTTATGAAAAATGCACAATTTCAACCAATTTTTATCGATTTGAGCAAAAACATGCAATGCAAGTGAATGGTGAATGAAGAATTTCTATATTTAAATAGAATATAATGAAAATGATAGAAATTTAATGAAATTGAATGCCAAATAATTCAAACTATGCTAAAATTCAAGCCAAAGATGCTAATTTTTTCAAAATTTTCAAATTTTTGTGATTTTTCAAATGCAATAAGATGAATGAATGCAAATATATCAAACAACACTCAGCAAGGTGCCAAAAAGTTCAAAAACATGGGTTCACCAAAATGTTTAGTGGTAAAAATAAGGTGACTCGTTGCAAGGGTTTATGCAGAATCCTCCTTTCACACAAAACATTCCAAGGGCATATTAACCGAGTTGAACCTCCAATTTGTGCAAGAGGATTCACCTATTAGGTTGGCCTACCACTTGGGAAGATGCAGAATCTTGGATGTGTCAAACAATGTCTCAATTTTATACTCAAATTCACTTAAAACCCTAAATATGCAAAACAATAAGAAAATTGATGAATTACAACAAATCCTCTTAAAACAAGGTGAAGGACAGATATTCTTAACTCATTGTTTTTCAAAGTTTGGAAGGCAAAAAAGTCAGGGACATAGGGACTAGCACCCAAGTCCAAGGTGTACTTTTTGTCACAGAATCTGGAACTTCTCCTAACACTGATATGCACTGCAACTTCTGTTTCTACCTTAGGAAAACTGGAGGACACAAGGACTAGCGCCCTAGTCCAGGAATGTTCACCGGAGTCCTCTGCTTCTCAGATCTCAACTCCTTGATGTTTGCCACTCCCTTTCTACAACTCCACTATGCGAAACTCAGTACCTATAACCTGTAATCACAAGGAGTGTGGGAGGGGTTGTGGTGTTTACAGGCTTGCCTTCATCAAGCCCCGAAGAGACATTCAAGTCTTCTAAACATCGTTGTTAGATACGAGTGTGTATCCTGATGGGATAGAGGCAAAAATCTAAATGATAAATGATTGAAAACACAATAGATATCAACTTGAATTGTAAATCTCATGGAAGGAAGATGCTCTTCATTCCATGAGGAGATGGATGTCAAATCTGCAAATACAAACACAATAACAATAAAGTACTGCTCTACAACACAATGAATGCCTTGAATCACTTTCACAAAAATCACAATGCTCATCTAATTTCCATCTAGTTTGCAAATGAAACCTAATCATGCTTATATATGCAACTACAAACATTCCCGCTAAGATTTTCGTAATGGAAACTTTAGATGCCGGTATAGGACCTAAATAATGGTCATAAAACCAATGTTTGAAATTAGGGTGGACCCAAAATAGGGTAGGACTAGGGCACTAGCGCCCAAGTCCACCCTACCATTTTTGTTCAGGATTCATCAAAGTGTAATCCCCTAGGTCCTATTTTCCATAAGACTTCAAGGTTTTCTCATCATAAGTCAAAAATAACACACAAGATGCTCTAAATGCAATTTAAGGACCCAAGAGCTAAACCTTAAGAGGGAAAAGCCACCAAGGGGACACTTTTTGACATAACAGAAGCATAGGAGTGGGAAGTCAAATAAAGTTGCAGATGCATTGAGCAAGAGAAGCAATTTGCTGACAGAGATGAGAGTAGAAGTACTGGGATTTGAAGAACTGAAGCACATGTATGAAGAAGATCTTGATTTTTTACAACTGTGGAAAGCATGTAAGGAACCTATTGTGACAGATAGAAGTAAGTGGTTGGACTATTTTATTTAGGAAGATATGTTGTTCAAAGGAAATCAGTTGTGTATACCTACGAGTTCAATGAGAGGTAATTTGATCAAGGAGAAGCATAGTGGTGGATTAGTAGGATATTTTGGGATTGTCAAGACAGTAGCTTTGGTAGGTGAACATTACTTTTGGCCTCAGATACATAAGGATGCAAGGAAATTTCTTTAGAGTTACAGAGTTTATCAAGTAGCAAAGGGGAGTAGTCAGAATAATGGATTATACAAATCTCTAACAGTATTGAATAGACCTTGGGAAGATATAAGCATGGATTTCATATTAGGTTTGCCAAGAACACAGAGGGGATATGATTCTATATTTGTAGTAGTGGAAAAATTTTCAAAGATGGCACATTCCATTCCTTGTAAGAAGACAAATGATGCAGTGCATGTTACTAACCTATTTTTCAAGGAGATTGCGAGATTACATGGATTACCTAAGAGTATAGTTTCAAACAAGGATACAAGATTCATTGGATACTTTTGGAGGACATTGTGGAAGAAGATGAAGACAGACCTAAACTTTAGTTCAACATTTCATCCATAGATAGATGGACAAATATAATTTGTAAATAAGGGTTTGAGTAACTTGTTGAGGTGTTTAGTAGGAGATAAGGTAGGAAATTGGGATCTAAGTCTACCGCAAGTAGAGTTTGCATACAATAATTCAGTGAATAGGAGTACTGGGAAGACACCATTTGAGATTGTGATAGGAATACAACCTAGAGGAGTAACAGGGCTGAGAGACATCACTATGGATAATAAGAGAAGTGTAGAAGTAGAAGAATTTGTAAAGTATATGGAGACACTATATAATCAGGTTAGGAAGCATTTGGAGGAGATGAATAGTAAGTATAAGGAGCAAGCAGATGCGAAGAGGAGACACAAAGAATTTTTAATTGGAGATGAAGTGATGGTATATCTGAGAAAAGAGTGATTTCCAATGGGGACATACAACAAGTTGAAGATGAAGAAGTTTGGACCATGTAAGATACTTAAGAAGTTTGATTCAATAAATGCCTATGAAGTGGAGCTACAGGAGACACTTGGTATATCACCTCTATTCAACATTGTAGAGCTATATTAGTACCATAAGGGAGAGTCAAGTTATAGCATTGAAGATGGTTTAAAGAATCAATTACCATATCAACCATCACAACATATAGAAAACATCTTGGATAGCAGAGTGGGACACAGTACCAAAGGCAAGCAATAGAAAGAATATTTGGTTAAGTGGAAAGGAAGACCAGAAGAAGATTCAATATGGATTTCTTAAGTTGAGGTAGACCGCCTTGGTTTTCCTCTAGCCCCAACAAAGTGAGGGATTCACTTTTTCAACAACCGTGAGTGTTTGATGCAGGAGCATCCTAGGTTGCAGAGCAATCTTGCATCATCCAAAAATATTTGCATTCTTTCTTTTCTTTCATTTTCAGTTTAGTTCAGTCATTTGCAATTTCAACATTTCATACCACATTTTACTGCATCTTCATATTAGGGTGTGTGGAGTAGGGTTTAGCTTCTATGCCATGTCATCTACATCATATTAAAATTTTAGGCCATTTGGATTTGTTTGCTAAAAGTTATCGCTATCAGAAGATCATCAATTTTCTTAGAGCAGAGCAGTCAATGTTTAGTTGAAGCCTAATGGGTTGTGGAGAAATTTTGTGACTTGCGGAGCCTAATGGAACATCATTTAAGGTAATTTGAGACCTAGCTGATCTTCATGGAGAACTGTATCAAGTTTCCATCATTTGCGAAGCATTGCTGAGTGTTGGATGCTGGCCTATTTGTTTCTACACATTTCATCAACATGTTTGAGATTGGAGATTTTTCAAGACCGACACGGAGGATCCTTTTAGTTTGGAGATGGTATATAAGCATGTCATAGATGCATATGAAAGCAAGTGAATCATATTATGATGTTTTAGTCTTTGATCTATGGATTTGCGGAAGGCACTTCAGAGCCATATCTTTCATGTATGTTAAAGTTCAGGCCTATTATCCTTTTGATTGTAGCCTACATATTGTCGGCATATTAACATTGTAATTCTTTGATATACTGAGTATATGAATCTTCCATTACATTCTACAATTGTGTTATTTCTGTTGTGTTTACTTTAGTTGCATGGTTTGGACAGTTCATTATGTGAACCCTCTGGCCATGACTGCACCAAGCCATTTGGTTCTTCATCAACCTCAATTGCATCTATTCAAATCATATACAATCTTCTCCTCTCACTTTGCTCACCCAAATTCTTTTTGCACTAAATTCTTCTCACACATTCATCAATTTGTCTCCATATCTTTTATTCTATTACAATCACTTATATATATACGCCCTTTTACATGTATTGAACCATCTGCATGTCTGCACTCTAGTTTTTCTGCATGTTAAAACTCTCACTTTTAGTATATAGTTATCTTTAAATACACTCACACATCTACCAGTGTGCACTCTAGTCTTTCTATACTTCTACTTTTTGCATGTCCAGAAAGAAAGCTCTGCATGTAGCTCTATGCATGCATTCAATTCATTTAACTATTATTTATCCATCGCTATAATCAATCATAGTCGTAGTTCTATTTATATCTTTGTGTATGCAAAAAATCTAGCTATTCTGCATCACCATCATCGACATGCATCTACTGTGTGACCTTAACCATCCTATATTGACGAATTTGTCATTTCTCGAACCTCTGGCTTTTAGCCCTTTATCAACGATTTTTGACTTTTGATAACTTTGCCTTTATCTTCTTTATCAATGAAAATCCCATTCTTCAAACTTAACTTTATTACCTTTTGCCTCTATCACCAAATTCTCATCTTTTTGAACTATGGTCTCTTTTAAGATTTCTTTTCTTTATTGGCGAAAACACTCTTTTTCAAACTTTGGCTTCTAACTCCTTTATCGGCAAACTTTACTTTTTTCTGAACCTCAGCCTTTGTCTCTTCTATCGGCGAATTCTTGTTTCTTTGAACTTTACCCTTTGTCTTCTTTATCGGAAAACTTTACCTTCTTTGAACTATCACCTTTTCCCTTCTATAGGCAAAAGTTCCAAATCGCAACCTTTTCTTTCAAGCTTTCTTTTTTTAATCAATGCGTTACATCTTCTTTGTCAGTGAATCCATGAAATAGCTAACTTGCAAACTTACTTGCTAAAACAGAAGTTTCTCCGATGAAGATTTTCCTGATAACTTAGAATCTTCAACTTCTAAACTTATCCTTGTCTTCATAATCTCTTTAGTCAGAAAAATAGTCAAACCATGAACTTTGACTTCCTCTAACACTTTGTCATCAACTTCTCCTTAGGCAGCGAAAGAACCAAACCATGAACTTACTCTTTAAGCCCTCTATCACCTAGTCAATGAATCGGCGAAATACTGAACTCACAAACTTCTAAAGACTTTAAACTTTTCCTTTATCGGTGTTATTCCAATTCTTCGAACTAAAGTGACTTAACTTTACAAGCTTGCCTTCTCGAGCCTCAATCAGCTAGTAGGCAAATTGAAGAAAAATTAAACTTGAGAACAAGTTCACAAAACAAAGACTTTGTTAATATCATAAGTCTTTTTACTTCAAATACCTTTTCTCCACGCCTTTGTCGCACAGTCGGTGAATCAACGAAAAACTGAACTCACGAACTAGTTCTCAAAAAGAGAACTTTATCGATAAATTAAACTTTTTCTTTCTTCAAAGGCTTCAACAAGAAAAATACTTTCCTCCTCTTCTTCTATCGGTGAATCACTAAATCAACAAATCGGTGAACTTGTAATTTTGCGAACCAAACACTTTGCCGACTAAGGGAAAAAATTAATGCCTTAGTGTTTTTCTTTCCCTTTTGCCTTAAACACTTTTGCTTCTATGCACTCCTTCTCTTCCTTAGACACAAAACTAATGCCTTAGACATCAACTTTTGACATCAATGGCAATATATATCAACAGTCAAAATACTAGTTTGTATCCACCTTTACTTGTATCTGAAAGACCATGGGAAGACATTAGCATGGATTTTGTACTTGGTTTGCCAAGGACTCAAAGAGGTCATAATTCTATTTTTGTGGTGGTTGATAGATTTTTCAAGATGACACATTTCCTTCCTTGCCAATAGACAAATGATGCAATTCATATTGCAGATATATTTTTCAAGGAAGTGGTTAGACTTCATAGTCTACCAAAGAGTATAGTTTCAAACTGAGATACAAAATTTGTTGGATATTTTTGGAGGATATTGTGGAAGAAGTTGAAGACTGGTTTGAAGTTTAGTTTTGCACATCATCCACAAATTGATGGTCATACATAAGTGGTAAATAGAAGTTTGGTAAACCTTTTGAGATGTTTGGTAGGAGAAAATCCAAAGGGATGGAACTTTATTTTTCCATACGCTGAGCTCGCATACAACAATCCAGTTAACAGGAGTATTAGAAAATAATTGTTCTAGATTGTATATGGAAGTAGTCCTAGAAATGTTTTAGGGTTAAGGAAGATGAATAAGGAGGAGATGAAGATGAGGAGTACAAATGCAAAAGATGTTTTAGAACACATGAAGAATCTACATGAGGAAGTAAGGAAGCATATCCATAAAATGAATAATCCATATAAGGAGAAGGCAGATTAGAAAAGAAAATTCAAAGAATTCAATGTTGGAGAAGAGGTTATGGTCCATATTAGAAAAGAAAGATTTCCCATAGGGGCATATAATAAACTGAAGATGAAGAAATTTGGACCTTGTAAGATTTTGAAGAAGCATGAACCAAGGAATGCCTATGAAGTTGAGTTGACGAGTGGGATCAGTATTTCACCTGTGTTCAATATTGCTAATTTGACATAATATCATGAAGGAAGTATGGAAGATGGGAAAGTAGATGGACAGTGGAATATCCCGGTGCCTATTTTAGAGAAGGAATAAATTGAAGAAATCTTAGATAGTTGTGTGGGAAGGAGCACAAGAAACATGCACTATGAAGAATACTTGGTCAAATGGAGAGGAAGGCCTATTGAATATTCAACATGGTTATCCAAAGCAGAGGTTGACCGCATTGGTCTGCCTCACACATTGGAGATGTGACAAGGTCACTTCTCAAATTATCCTCAGTGTCTAATGCATGAGCATCTCGAGGTGTAGAGCAATCTTGCATCACAAAAAAATGATTTTCTTTTCTATTTGTTTTAATTTTGGTTTTTGCGGATACCCATTTGCTTGAATAATGATTCGAAACCTTCAAAGTTTCAAAAACATCTAAGAATACCAAGACTTACTATTTTTAGTAATCCTATTTTGAAAAAATGGTTGGGTCCAAAATTTTCTCCAAATCTTCAAAATAGCAACATAAGCATTCTTGGTAAATTTCAGCCCAAGATCATGTCTAGATTTCAAGATATTAATTTTTTTTTGTTTTTAGGGTTCTTGAAAAAAATTTCAAAATCAAATTTGAAGCACTTAGACATCCCTAAACGACCTAAAAATTGGCCAAAAATCAAAATGTCCTTAAATGGGATATTGCTTCAAATTTTCACGAGCTTTCCAACGTATCAAATGGTTCATTAATTAGATAACCTGATCAAAAGTTATGGCCTCCGGAAGTTGGGCCTCCCATATTTAAAAATGTAAAAATGTGTCAAGCATAGAAAAGAGATCTTAAGGAAAGCTACACATGTTGATGAGTGTTTTGACACATTATAAGACATATTTTACTGGTAGATAATTTGGGCGCATCTTTTGGGCGGTTTTAGTACAAGGTTTTGTAATACTGTTTGACGGTTTCATGTATTGTATCTCCTATATATTAGGTACTTGAGATAGAGGTCGTGTGTGGGAGTATGATAGATGTTGAGTTGTCTTTAGATCTCTAGTTGGAGATATTCTTGTGGAATCTTGCTTTGCAAGTGTATTGTAATCTTGTTGAGATTTCTAGATAATAAATTGAGTTACTTTTTGAGTTGGGGTTTTCTCACGAAAGGGTTTCCCCATGTAAATCATTGTGTTATTGGTTTGAAGCTTATAATTTGTTGTTGTGAGTGTGTTGGGTGGAGTACACCCTCATCATCCACCTTGCTACCACTGGTATGGAGGCTCAACCATCCGACTCTGCCACCCAACTCCAGTTGGCTCAGCCAAGGTAGCATAAGCAAATTGTGGATGCTCATTCAGCTTGAGGAGCACAAATCAAAGCTTGGCTCCACTGGCTTAAGATTGGGGATAAAGTTTCTAAGGATTTTTTCAAGCTCTCAAAGCTCATCATACTTCCCAATCGATTAAACAAATTTGTGAAGGACAACATCTTCTTCGTGAACATCATGATATCCTACAAGCTTTTGTTCGTTACTATGAACAAGTGTTTGTGGCTCAAGATAATACTCCTGCTAGGCAGTGTGCTTTACAGCAGCACCTTGCAGCCATCCCTTGCCAACTTTGAAATGCTTAGCAAGTTTTATGTGACTAGCTTCTTACTCAAGGTGACCTCAAGGAAGTGATCTTATCCATGACCAATGACAAAGCACTTGGTCTTGATGGCTTTCCATGTGAATTTTATAAAACTTTTGGGGATACAGTGGGCAATGACCTACATATTGTCTATCTTGAAGCCATGCAAACTAGTTCTGTAGGTTCTCTTATAAACAAAGGAAATATCAAGTTCATACCTAGAGATGGCGATCCCCAGGATATCAATAATTAGTTACTCATCACATTGTTGAATGTCTCCTATAAGATCATTGCTAAGGCTTTAGTGCTTAAACTTCACTTGATGTTACCTCTCATTGTTCAACTTGAATAGATGGGCTTCATTAAATCTAGTTTTATCTTGGATAATATCATTGCGGTTTGGGAAGGTATGGAATGGGCTTGCTGCTCTCAACAACTCTGTTGTTTATCAAGATAGATTTTGCTAAGGCCTATGATCGCATCGTGTGGTCTTTCATTCTTGCCATGCTTCAAGATCTTGGTTTTGGACTTTGCTTCATTCACATGGTCCAAATACTATTTCTAGATGCCTCTGCTTGTATCACCATCTCTAGGAGGAAAGCTAACTCCTTTGGTCTTTTCAAATCTATACGACAAGGCTGCCCTCTTGCTCCTACCCCTTTGTGTTTTAGCTACAGAGGGCTTTGCTTACTTGCTCAAGCAATTTCTTAGTCCCATGTTAAGGGAATTCCCCTTCCCAATTCTTCTCAACAACTTATGAATGGTCATTTCTCTAATGACTCTTTCCTCACTCTCATTGAGGATGAGGAGAATATCACATAGGCACTTTGTTGCTTAAATATTTTTTGCTAGACATCTAGTCCAAGAATTCAGTGGTAGAAAATATTATGTTACAGACAATTATTCCTCCCTAAACCAGGCTAGTTGGATTCTTTTGGATGGAAATGGATTGACCACGAGGAAATATTCCTTTTTTGGCATTCCTTTTTCCTTTCAAGCCTCCCCCTCAGAGCTATGGCAAGCTGTTATTGCTAGAATTAAAAAAATTGTAATATTGGATTACCAAATCTTTATCATTGGCGGGTAACTTTCAAGTTTGTTCTAAAATTTTAGGTGCCACACACATTTTCTACTCTTCATGTTGGGTTCCTTCCAAAGCCTCTTATTTGAAAATTGAAAAGTTGCTCAGAGATTTTATGTAGGCTTCCTATGACGGGACTCAAGGTTTTCACCAAGTTGCTTGGGATTTCTGTTGCCTTCCTCGTGAGGCTAGAGGTCTTGGCTTGATATCCATTTGTCGTCAAGGCATTGCCTTGTGTGCTAAATGGATTATTCGAGCCCTTCAAGGTAATGAAGCTTGGAAAATTCTTGTTAGGTAGTACATTAGCACAGGTACCCCAACAGGCCGACCGACATGGAAAGGTTTGGATATAGGTTCCATTCTCATCATGACAGAACCTGTTTCCATCCAAGGCACTTTTATGGTCAAGAGTATTTGGAAAGCCTGGAAAGCCCTTAAACCTTGGCTTTGCTAGGTTGGAGATGATTATTGTAATGGTTTATCCATTAACCAACAATCCATTTGGCGGTCCCCTATTTTAAGCAATCAAAACCGATTGCTTGCAAAGCTGCCTTGGGTTCGGGCGTTGAATTTTTTTAAACATGGAATTTGTGTTCTTCTTGATTTTTTACACCATGCCTCCAAGAATTTCCTTTCTTGGCCCAAGTTCAAAAAAATACAAACTTATTAATATAGACCATGAAACTTATCAGGTTGTCATAGAGGTTATTCCTCCTCACATGATTCATAAACTGGGATTTAGATCCCTCAAGCCATGGTGGAAAGATAGGAAATGGTAGCCCAACACTCCTTTTCGGAGCTACAAACCTTGTAAAGGGTACTCTTGGTTGTCTCCCCATTTGCATATGATGGAGCAACTAAATCACCATTGGCATATTCAATTTTTTCATGGGACCTAACATGGATAGTTTCAAATTATTTGGTATGTTGTGGTTGAGCCTAAATTGTCACATTTTGCTTGGTGTTTGTTGTATCAAGGCCTCCCTTTGGGGGACTACCTAGCTCACATGGGCATTACCATTCCTCATTGCCGATTATGTGGGCAACTTGAGTCTCTCAAGCACCTTTTCTAGTTTTGCCATCGAGCTCAAAAAGCTTGGAATTAGATACATGATTTATTTTGGCCTTTCATACCTACTACTTTTTCTTGGCATATGGTCTTACTTGGGGATTGGCCTTATCTTCCTCGTAGATATGCTCAGATTTGGCATGCTTCCAGGATGGAAATTATTTTTAGCATTTGGAAAGATAGAAATAATGTTGTTTTCAATCATTGTTCTACTGATAAGCACTTTTTTTTTATACACTAAAGCTCTCATTTGCTCTAATGTTCTAATGTAGATTTAGGTGCAAGATAGTAAAGTTGCACTTGAAGTTGCCCACCTCTAGGAGCTGCTGGACCATTGAGGCAATGCGCTCTGCACTATTGCCTGAGTTCTACTTTACTCTTCCTCCTCTTAGGGCATCATCGTGGCTGCAATCAATCTTCTCAACGTGACTAGTGGGATTGTGGTGGCAACCATGGTGATTATGATAATGGCTCTCACTCCCGTGGCCCTTAGCCTTCCACATATTTTATTTCCCATAGAGGATGGTCCTTCCAGATTGCCATCTCCTTGGCGGGATGCTGGCTAGCAAGACATATGCAAGTTTCCTTGGCTACAGCTTGCCATTTCCCTAGTTCACACTCGACCTCTTGAGGAGAATGAATATGCTAATGCTGCTCTTGACAGTTGGGAGCCTATTGAGGATGCCACCCATGGGGACTTTTGGGGGAAATTTGATGATAAAGATCCTCCTCCCTCTGCTGGTGCTGCTCTTGTTGCTTAGTGTTTTTTATGTCTTTTCTTGTTAGATATTATGTTTTGATTGCCCTTTGAAGCTATGACTCATGTTTTATTTGCCTTTTGAGGTTGTGACTATGTGGGTGTGACTTTTTACCACCCTACTTTTTTGTGTGAATATGTACTATTTATTCCTTTAATATAAGTTAAGCAGGATATTCAAAAAAAGTAAATTTTTTTTACCAAAATGCACGGTTAGAGTAAAAATCTATAACATGACAAAAAATGATCGTTGGAATAAAAATCCACTGCATGACAGTTAATGTCATTGGGAGAAAGGAATTCAAAATCCATATCATGAAATTTAATGTCATTGGGGAGAAATTGATGGGGAGAAAGGAATTCAAAATAAGGTGAAGTTATAAATACTTGTGAAAACCTGTACAAGTCATTTTTTCTATTTACAGACAATGTTCCATATTTTTTCTTTTGTGAATGTTTTTTTTCTTTTTTCATAGATGTTTTCTTCCCTTCTATCAATGTTTTTTCCCTTCTCATTAGATTTTTTATCAATGTTTTGTTTCTCTCTGTAATTTTTCTTAGGGTTTTGTATTTGATACATTTTTTCGTGTGGTTTTGTTTTAGCGCTGGTCATCTATTCATTTTGTTTTTATATACATTTTAATTTTGTGTCATGTTATGTTTCTTTTTTTGGTTTTTTTCCTTTATTTTTTTGCGGTCTTGTTGACAGTGGCAGCAAAAGAAGAGGCGAAGCAGCAAACTGGGAAAGGCATAATTCTTCTTCTTCCAAGTACGAGTTTTTAATATATATTATGTTTATCATTTTTTCTACAATAGTTAAGTTTAGTGGGTAGAAACAGGTTTCTAATACTGTAACCAAAAGATTTCGTTTGGTATTCAAGTGTCTGGGAATGCTTTCAGGCTGTTATGGTTCATTCACCCTGTAAAACACACTTCTTATACCTATGCTATGGAATAGTATGAGAATAAGAGGCTTGATGAATGCTAAAGTATTCTTTGGCTTGTAACAAATTTTTTTTCCCTTTACTAATTTTGATTTTAGAATTTTTATACCATTGTGCATATCCTCATAACCCTTGTACTTGAGTTAATTTACCCATTGCAACACCCACTTAATGATTTTTAATTTTTTTGGAGCTAGAAAGGTTAAAATGCTAACCCCCATTTGTTGGCACCCAAGTCAAGCCAAGTTGCGAAAGGAAGTGGAGTCTAAATGAAGAACAAACCATTGTAGGGATATGCAGTTATTGTAAATAGTTTGTAAATTAAGGGGGTCTGCACAAATAACAACCACAATCTAAAGAGGGCCACACATAAAAAAGACCTAGTTTGTTAAATTTAGTCTCAAGTCTTTTGTCATACCTAGCTATAGCGTTAGCTAATTAGAGTAGGATTAAAGTGAAAAGACTTCATTTGGTATAATTACATACACATAAAAAGAATCTAAATTGTTCGCCCACATATGTTTTCTTTCTAGACTCTTTGAGTTCAATCTCAAGGCATGCAAGAATACACCTAAAATCAAAAGCTTTAAATTCAAATTTGAACTTTCTCACCTCTTTCTACTAGTTATTATGAGCCGACTTAACACGTGTGTGTTTATGCTCAAGACATGTTGCAATGTCATGGTATTTAAAGACATCCATCTGTGCATTGAAACATGATCCTAGAAATAGAGGACATCAAGGAAAATTTGTTCACCTATTGAGTTGGCAAACTCCTAATGGTGTCCCTAGGCAACGCCTTGATAGGTTCAACTATTTGAAAGATGAATGTGAATCAATTTTCAAGTAGTACAAGATCATTTACGTGTACGACAAATTAAGTTTGCGATGATCATGATCAAACTCACGATGGTGAAAAGTGAACTGCAAAGTTTTTTTGGGACGACACAAAAATTGAGACAATCATCTGACAAAGGCCGTTAATATGAACTAGAGACGACAAATTAATACTCCACTCTTCCATAATTAGTTCTAGGTTTAGGTACTCTCATTCATCCCATTTATTCCTTTTGAATTTATTACAATTATTTGTCTCGACTCTAATCAATCTATGTTAATTTATGCCTAATTGATTGCATTTCTTTAATTAGCCTAAATTATTTGTGTAGAGTGCTTTTGTAATGGTGAAAATTGCATAACCATGATAGTTTCCATTTAATTCCGGTCCCATTTCCATGGAATGGCTCAATACAATTACAAATTGACAAATGCCACGTTCTTGTATAAAGGTAGTGTTGATGTTTGTTTTTCGACAAGTCAACAATAGAGTGAAAACACTAAGTATCCAACCCTCTCCTGAGCAAAGCCTCTCGAATGCTAAACAAAGTGATCAGACAAGATGACTCCAAGGTTCCTTTTTATGATTTTATGAGGGATAGCTCAGTGACTTAGTATGATTCTGCTAGTAAACACAAAGGGACTTACACAATTGTTCGACAACTCATTGTTTCAATGAAAGAGGTGGACATCGAAATATCTAAGTACTACAATTTATGACGTATGATATGGCAATAAAGTGCTTGATCCTAATTCTAACCAAATTGATAAAAGAAAAGACAAACTTAGATGAAAGGGTTCAGTAACACTAATCTAATCCTAGATGCAAGGGATAATTACTGTTTAAGCAAAATCAAACTAAATCTTGCTTTGCCAGATCAAACAACTACACAAGATTGGTGCTATCTTCTAAGGTTATACAAGATGTTTAAATCACTTATGCTCATGAAGGACTCAACAAACATAAAGATCAAAGTTAATCTCGATTCGTTCAAACCAACTGCAATTTGCAATCCACAAACTACAAATGATGTGAACATAAAGATTTCACCACAAGCAATAATAAAGCCTTCCACCAACTAACATATACTTAAAGAAAACTTAATCTAATCTTAGTATTCACTTGAAGAAATCTAAACCATGCAACACTTAGAAACATATATAGAATTACCAAACAATGAGTCTTATATTATTTCAGAGAGCTCTTACAACAATTTTTAGAGTCTTCAATTGTACAAATGAGAGCAAAAGGAGCCCTTTTATAGACCTCGAGAATGTATGAAGGTCAAGATCGATCAACAAAGCCAATGGACCAAATCATGCCACATCACAAGTAGTTATAAAAAACTCCTATTTTTAGTATATGAAGAAGGGAACAAAGGCACGTTTCCCAAGAAGATAAGGATGACAAATCAATAGCCTATGAGGAGTCTCCATGTGAATAACCATCACTAGTATTTTGACATTCAATGAATCTAGACACTATCTGCTCGACATCATCAAAAGGTACACTTGGCGTGTTCTTAGTGGTTCCTTCAGCTTCAAGCACATCATCTGAATAGAGGCCAAGTGTCTTCTTCCAATCAGTCATCCTCGCTTTGTTAGCGCCAATGTGTACAGCAAGTGAGAATATACTATCAAGCTTCTCATCAGAAACATCATCCTCTTGGAAGTAAAAATCTTGAACTTGTTCTTTCATATTATCAAGAGTCATCTCTTCAAATGGATTACATATCTTCATTAAGGATGCATGTATTCCATCTTGAATTCTTTGAAGTACACTCCTTACTCTTGACATATCTATTTCTACCTTATCAAGTAACTATCCTTTATTGCGAAAGCAATAATACCAAGAAGAGAAATCATATATCCTTCCTTCTTCTATCACTTCAGCATGTATCAAATCATCAACTGAAGTCTCCATCAAGCTCTTCAAATGTGACATGTATTGTTCCTTGATAACCTTGAACTCAACACAAACTATCATCAATGCAAGTACCCTCTCCTTGAGATTAGCAATCTTATCATACTCTTGCATGATATCTTGCAGGTGTTTATATGTAGTTTCTTTTGATCTTCTCATCCAATCTTTCAACCTGTGAGATGAAGACTTCAACTCTTCAAGCTGTACAATTGTTTCTAGAGGAAGAAGAGATGGAAGTGTAGAAACTCTCCTGTTGATGAATAGGATGAACCAAGTGCTGAATATACTGCTCCAAAGCTTGACATCTTTGTTCAGCGTTAATCCTGCGTTTTGTTTCCTGCCTTATGATAGCTCGAGCATTATCAATTAAATCTTGAAGTTCTTCTACTTGTATGCCAGTTAATGGACCCAAATTAATTGTATTGATGTCATAATCCTCAGGTATTATATCTTTTATATTCTTTTCAAGCCTTGGAACTGCTACATGTACCTTCCTTATACCTGCTTCATCTCTGGTGATCTTTGAAAGAATAGTTGCTTTCTTCTTTGGTTTTTCATTAGACATGTTTAGAAGCAACTCTTCAACTGGAATAGGAGGATATTTCTCAACTTCACAACTTTCCTTGATTCTATCTTGTAGCCACTCCGGCAATGATGAAAGATCCTGTAATTATTGCATTTTCTTTCCTTGTACAGGCAATGATTGTTCTTCAGCTTCATCCTTCTCTTCAGTGTTAACTTCATCAATAATCTTAGTATCATGTGGACTTGAAGGCACTACTTCAAATGGAGTTTTTGGAACTGCATCCTCAACATGCACCACTATGTCTTGATTCAGCGGAGTATCACCTGGCTGTCTAGATGAGGTAGTTTCATTACTTATTCTTTTCCTTTTGTTGCTTGATTCTCCTTGTGCAGATTCAAGTTGTTTTCTTTTCTTTGCTTGACTTGAATCTCTTTCATTGTCTTTACTTCGTGAACTCCTACCAGGTGCACTATGTTGTTCCTGCTGTTTAATTTCTCCCATCTTGATGTAAGTAAGTTTCTTTCCCTCATCAATCAATGCTTGTACTTGTTCTTTTACATGCTCTTTAGTGATAGCAATGATAGGTTCTATCAGTTCCTCATCATAAACTCTTTCTCTGTCAGTCCAGTCAACATCGTAAGGCAAGTTCCGGATCTTATTATACTCATCACCTGAAAGAGTTCTATCATCAACCAACTGATCAGGAATCCTTAATACATTAGTAGCTCTCACTAGATCCCATTTCAATCTTGAACACTTTTGCATCCTAACATCATCATCATCAATGACATTAGCCCAATGATCCTCAAGCTGCTCAACATGCCTGTAGGAAGAATATGACTGCTTAATGGCTCCATGTGGATCAAAGTTTTCCCTCCTTGAATCATGAAGATGTAGATGATACGCTTGAAGCTCTACCTCTGAACGTTCAGCTGCTTGAAGTGATGGACAAGAGTAATATCTGCCAAGCTAGAGAGGAAACTGGACTCCGGCCTTCTTCCTTGCCCTTTGCATCTTATGAAACTCTAACAACTGTCTTGAAACTTCTAGCAACACCATCCTATTGGTAGGATATCTTGGCAATCTGTATGGAAAGGAGGTGAAACCCTGAATTCTGATATAGGTAAACTTGTCATATTGAATGTAGTACCTTCCATATTGTTCAATGAAGTTCTTAGCGGCACCTGTTAGTCTTCTATGCATCTCTCCTCTCAACTTTCTCACTATGTACATGGCGAAGGCATCATTAAACCTCTTGTAATGATTGATATTCTTCAAATGAAGCTGAGGATAACACTGATGTGATAGGATCTGTCCAAACTTGGTACCAACTTCTCCCTTAGATGTTAATCCTTTATGAACCACATTTCTTGTTAAAATGTAAACAAGATAGGAAGTCATGAAGAATGATTTTGTTTCATCAAACCTTTCAAACGGCTCATCAAGGCAATGGCTTGTAAGACCAGCCCAATCAACCATCTTATTCTTTGTAAACACATGATCAAAGTAAGTATACATCCATCCTTCGAAAGTAGATGATTGAGGCCTACCTATTACTCGATTCAGAAACATGATGAAGTAACTTATTTCTTGTTTGAAGTCTGCCTTGTGATACTTTGGATCTTCAGAGTTGTATATCTTGATTGATGAATCTATCATCCAATTCTTCCTCACTTGTTGCATGTAGTGCTTGGGGTTGCCTTCAAAAGTACATTGAGTAGTTGTAGGACAGATGAACACTGCCTTCTTGTTTGGGATGTTGAAAATTTCCTAAATAGTTTCTCTTTGCAGGTAAGCTAGGACAATCTTGTCTTTAGCTATGATTTGTCTCTTCTGTTTGTCATGTGCTGAACACATTCCAACACTAATTCAGTGCTAGGCAAGGTAGGTGGGAAGCATGCCGCTTGAACAATTCCACTCTTCGCAATAGCCTTGATGTCTTCATTCCTCGTGATGGTGAGCAAGAAGTCCTTCATCTCCTCCAGGTTGACATGTCCCATGTTGGTGTCTCCCACGTTCTTCCAATAAGTTTCGAGTTTAGAGTTGGGTATGTTGGACTTGGCATCCATCTTGATCATCACTTGCCTCTCCTTCGCTGTCATGCCCATCTATCTACAAGACACGACTCAAAAAAGTGACTTGAAATGATAGATTTTACCTTCATAAACCTAATTTTTAGATGATAAAATCATGATAATCTACAAAATTAAATAAATAAAAGGCAATTTTATGAAGTAAAAGGTGATTGAAACATACCTTGTATCAATTTTTTGATCTAGAAAATGTAGATTTATGTATTTATTGATGAAAATCAGTACTAAAATGCCAAAAAATTAGAGATAAAATGTCAGAAATCAATCCTCAAAATGCAATTCTACTAACAAATCTGCTCCTTCTCCTTGAGAAAATTTGCTCCTCTCCTTAGAAAATTCGCTCCACTTGCAATATGAATTATAACCAAATAAAGAGGGGCGCCCATGCTATATAGTGATCTTGCTAGTATTAAATGTTGGTCGGCTAGAAGGGAGGTCGGCCTTAATTAGGCATTTAATGCATTATTTTAAAATTTCAAAGTTCTCCTTTTCAAAGGCGCCAAAAGTGACTAGAATTTATATGATGGGCATCCAAAGCTATTCTTCCTTCATCTAGGCACCAGAAGTGGATGAGATGCACATGAAAAAATGCCTTGGTCTCAGATGATGCTCTGTCATCCTCAATAGTTCTTCAAGCCTTGTGAAATTTCAATAAGTGTCACTTGATGATGAAAAATCACCTAGGAGCTAGGCGCCCTATAGGCATTTTGGAGGAGCTTCAAATATTTTCTTCAAGGCATCACTTGATCCATTTTCACATACTTTCTTCCTTCCTTCGAGGCGCTTCAAGATAATGGTTCTTCAAACAAGGAGAGGCCATGTTAAGTGCTAGGTGCCAAAAGTGACCATTCAGACACATTCAAGGGTGCCAAAACTTCCAACTTCAAACTCTAAGCGCCAAAAGGTCATTTCTCCAAACAAGGGCGCCGAAGGCCACTTCAATATTAGAGGTTTAAAACACATGGCATTCAATCTTCCAGCATCGAGATTTTGATGATTGTTTTGACAATAGGCGCCTAGAGTCTTCATGCAAGGTCTTAGTCATTTAGAAACTCCTAACACTAGGCGCTCAAACTTATAGGTGCTCAGATGATATCATTTGATTGTCAAGGCACTAGAATGAGGTTACTCTAGATACATAGTGCGCCTAACCTCAAGATACTTACTCCCTCCTTATTTAGGCGTTGATTTGGGGGGGGGAATTTAGGTGACAAGAGGCACTTAAGGTCATCTCTCCAAACAAGGTGTTTCATGACTCTAAATATCCATTACTAGACTAGATTAGATGGCTTCAAATAGTTTGCATTCCTAGGCGCTTAGTGGTAATTGTATAAAGGGTAACATGCGCTTAAGAACTTAACATAGTCATTCTCACTTGTGGGTGCCAAATGTGGTCTTCCTGAATCCCTAAGCACCCAAACTCACTTCATTTATCAATCCTTCCCTTAGGCATCTTCTTTAGGTCATTTAAACAAGGAAGTGTGCCTAAAGTGCAAAAGTTGGGTAAAAAGACTTGAAAGGGCATCTAAATTTCTTTAGTAACTAATATCCTATCAAGGCGCCTAGAGTCCTAATACCTCCAAACATGACTCCCTTATCGATTTGAAAGAAATCTCTCACTAGGGCGCCCAAAATAGATTTTACTAACAAGACATAGAGCCTTCATCTATTTCACGTTTAACTCTCCTTTCACCATTCCAAGTGCACTTTGGGGGGATTCAAACATCTTTCCTTCAAAGCTTCATTCAAGACTCACTCCAGTATAGATAGGCGCATAAAGTGACTACTCAAACACAGGGCGCCAAATATGGGCAATTTGGATATAGTCAAGCGCTTAATTTGTTTGACCTCTTAAAGGCGCTATTAAAGTTGATCTTGGCATACTTAGGAGCCCAAAGAGTTCATTCCATCCTTCTAAATTCAAAGGCGCACTTGAAGGGACTCCGACATTTCTCTTCAAGGCACATAAGGTGATCGACTTATCTTCTATTCCTTATACAAGTTGGTTTTAAGACCCTTAGATGCTAGAAAACCTCAGAACACACTAGGGCGCTAAATTCACCCAATCCTCCCTAGGTGCCCAAACCTTGATCAGTGGATATTTCTAGAGACAAAAGGGCGCCTTTATTGGAGTTTTCTTCACATAAAATCCATGATTTCTTTTCAAACATAAGGCGCTCTTATCATGTGAAACTAAAGGCCAAGGGCGCCAAAACCTTATTGACCCACTTCCTCACTCTTATAGGTGCCAAAACATGATGTCTCCAATTTAGGGCGCTCACAAAGAGGGATCTAGACATACAGGGCACCCTTTAGTCTTGGTCCATTTGAGGGTTCTTGATTCTAGGCGCTCATCAAACCTCGTCATACTCAAAGCACTCATTTGAGAGTTATAATCTACCTAGGCGCTCAACAGGGGTGGAATGAAAAGCAAAGTGCGCCTAGGGCGTTGCCTCAACCCAATACCTTCAATCTTGACCCTCAGAGAGTCTCTATGATGCACTTACAGAGCTAAATTAGATAACCGACTCCGAGATGATAAAAAAAAATAGGGGGGTCCCCATCACGATGGGGTTATGTGTGATATGGTCACAAAAGGTAGGCCCATTCCTCGACCTCCATTTCCACTCATTTCTATACTTTCTCTTATAATTGATTTCCTAAAATAATATTTATTTATTTACATACTTTATCATTGTTTATTTAATCTAGTGCGATGCATTCTTTTGAATTGGCCTAAACTAACATTTCCATTTACAATAATTTTGTTCCTCTATAAATATATAAATTTTAAATTTAAGTTTGTGTGTAAGAAAAACAAAATCAAAGTCTAGGTAATAAAACCAAAATGACACACCCCAGCATAGAGCCGTTGGGAGAAAAAGCAAAAAGCAGTTCAAAGTGAAGAATGTCGTTGAGGAAGGCGCCAAAATCAGAGGACTATTAAAAATGGGGAACGCCGTTAGAGGTTGAAGGCCGTTTCAGGAGGTGGGAAGGAGTGAAAAGCTTCTTCATCGATGAATTCTTTATGACTTGCTTGGTTCTGTTTATTTTTCTGTTGTGAATTTTTGGTGAAATTGTTTGACACACTTTTGTTTCTCTGTGTTTTGTGAAATTGTTTGATATTTTTGTGTTTGGCTTGAGTCTTTTGCTTCAGCGTGCACGCTGGTCGGTCCATCTTATTGTTTGGCTTTGTTTTATGGCGGAAGCGGCAGCGGCAGCAGAGGAGGCGGCAGATGCAGATGATTTTCTTCTTAATCCAGATTCCAGGTATTCTTCCAGGTATTCTTCACTACTGTGGGTTTTCCTTTAGCATTCAGTTGCATTAATTCTACATGGACATGGCTAGTTTGTTTGAAATTTGAATAGCCAAGCAAGTAGTATACAGGGGACACTCTGTGATACAGAGAGAATAGATGGCTTGTTTAATCTGGGCCAAATTGAAGGCAATGTTGATTGACCTATTCATCTAGATCCCTCCCTCTGATTCACCTTCCTATGAAAGGAGCACCGACTTAGAAATGGACAGAATGTTCTGTAGAAAGGATAGTTAGGCACCCAATTTCTGCACTATGAGTATTTGTTTGTTGGTTGGTCTGGTGCCCATGGTGGGGGGCTGCTAAGAATTTTCAGGAGCCTTTGATAATCAGGTGGTCCGATGGATTTTATAGCAGTAGGTAATGCTAAAATTTTTAGCTCACAATTTTAAGTAGGCTGGTTGTTCCATGGAATTTTTTAGTAGCAGCTATTGTTAAAATATTGCAGATGCCTTTTAATGTCACCAGGCAACCAAAAACCCTTAAACCGGTGGGCGGAATTTCCAACCCTACCCCAAAGGTAACAGTTAGAAATCTGAGAACTAAAATGTAAGGACCACTATATCCCAGGATAAGATTCCAGTTTATCCTGTAGCAGGTTTTCCCTCATCTCATACAACCTCCAGCTTCCTAAAATACATCTTAAAGCCCCCTGCATAGGGATTGCTTCCTTATTACCAAAGAATTTTCGAGCACAGTGGTCTTAGTAGGCCAGGCAATCCTACTGATTGAGTACATGTTATCCTACTGACTGAGTGCATTTTTTGGTTTGGTCTTGTATTTTTGTTTGGCTTTGTTTTATGGCGGCAGCAGCAGCGGCAGCAGTAGCAGAGGAGGTGGCAGGTGCAGATAATTTTCTTCTTAATCCAGATTCCAGGTATTCTTCACTACTGTGGGCTTTCCTTTAGCATTCAGTTGCATTAATTCTACATGGACATGACTAGTTTGTTTGAAATTTGAATAGGCAAGCAAGTAGTATACAGGGGACACTCTGTGAGACAGAGAATAGATGGCTTGTTTAATCTGAGCCAAATTGAAGGCAATGTCAATTGACCTATACATCTAGATCCCTCCCTCTGACTCACTTTCCTATGAAAGGAGCACCGACTTAGAAATGGACAGAATGCTCTGTAGAGAGGATAGTTAGGCACCCAATTTCTGCACTGAGTATTTGTTTGTTGGTTGGCCATTGGGGGCGGGTGGGAGATATAGTTTAGTTTTGATTCTGACTGTGATATTGTTGGCTCTGTGTCCTTTATCCTAGTTACCTTCTCCCCTGCTAGTAGTGGCAATGTTAGGATATGGTGCCATGGAGGGGGGAATTTTAGGCTATGGGCCCATGGTGGGGGGCTACTGACAATTTTCAGGAGCCTTTGATAATCAGGTGGTCCCATGGATTTTATAGCAGTAGGTAATGCTAAAATTTTTAGCTCAGAATTTTTAGTAAGGTGGTGGTTCCATGGAATTTTTTAGTAGTAGCTATTGTTAAAAAATTGCAGATGCCTTCTAATGTCACCAGGCAACAAAAAACCCTTAAACTGGTGGGCGGAATTTCCAACCCTACCCCAAAGGTAGCAGCTAGAAATCTGAGAACTAAAATGTAAGGACTCCTATATTCCAGGATAAGATTCCAATTTATCCTGTAGCAGGTTTTCCCTCATCTCATACAACCTCCAGCTCCATAAAAATACATCTTAAAGCCCGCTGCATAGGGATTGCTTCCTTACTACCAAAGAATTTTCGAGCACAGTGGTCTTAGGAGGTCAGACAATCCTACTGACTGAGTACATTTTATCCTAGGAAGAATCACTCTACTTTCACCTTTTCATACTCAGCAAGAGTATTTTCCTGTAAGTGGTTTCAGAATATGCCTGTAAATAGTTTCAGAATACGAGGGCTTGCCTGTTAATGGTTTCAGACTAAGATGGGAGAGGAAATTGAATTGGAAATAATTAGAATTGATGAGAGTATCCATTAGAGCATATGCTATATAGAAGTAGTTTTAAAATGAGGCTGTGGTTTGGCTATCATTTTTGGAGATTTTAGGAAAACTGCGAGTGAAACTAAATAAGGCAAGCACGAATCTCATCTTGCCTCTTGAAAATTTGAACCTCTTCTTCAGCAATGCATGCATAGTTAATTTCATTAAAAAAACTTATCAAACTAGAACATTTAAAACATATCTCAACCTTCAGTGGAAAAAAAAATCTTCCGTGACTCCCTAAACTGCAAATCAGAAAACTGTGCTTTCTGCTCTTTCTTGATCATTGCTATTGTCATTGAAGGCTGTTCTTGAAACCTGCCATTTCTACTAAGAGTCGAGTATTGGTCAACATTCTGCAGTTCTCATTTTTTTCTCAAGGCTGAAATATAAAGTTTTGACCAGAAAGATCTTGACCTGCCAGAATTGCATGATTACATCCCTCTTGGTAAGAATAGGCAGAGTTTCTTTTTGAGGTCTGCTATGGCTTCTATCTCCTTGCAACCATCCATGTCCTGTTCACAAGAGCAAGAGATAACCTCTGACTTGTCTAGACATGTTACAAAATTCACAACAAAGCTTGAGAGATTCTTCTGGACGTGGGCTAAATATACGATTCTTCATGAACATCATGGCTTGCCTCACCAGACGGCAGTTCCAGGTTTGCATTCGGTATGGCTAAGAAGCACTTTTTGAAGCAGCAGTATCATAAACTCAAGCCCATCTGCTATAATCCTTGCATCACTACCTGAGTACTATGGTAGTAGGTCTAGATGCTTTTTGCTTGAATTTACCAGCTTAGCTTGATATCCATGAAATTGTTAATGTTAGCAACACTCTCTACATCTCACTTTCTTCCTGGTGTTGCTCTTTGTCCTCGTCCAACTGGATAAATCTTCTGGCTAAAGTGTGGGGCAAAAGAACCATCAATCATTCTTCTTGAATTGCATACTAAACTATCACAGCCTCTTGAGGCGTCTATTGTCTGTCGTTTGCATCTTGTTAAATAAAATCATTGATGGTTATTCTCCAAAGAAAACTGATGTATCTTGCGACTTCATTCTCTCTGGTTGTTTACTTGTCTATTTTATAGCCCAGTAGTTTGAAAATTTCTCTATGTTTGATTTTTATGATTCCTAGATAGTCGTGACTGTATATGGACAATTGTGGGTGAAATAAGAGCAGGACTGGAAATATAGATGGTAATCAAAGTTCAAACATTGATAGATTCAGATAGAACACATACTAATTAATGAATTATCTTATAATTAATTACAAACTTTTCACAAAGCACTAATCTCCAAAGTATAGACATTGCACACAATTATAGGAAAGCAAAATGATTTCAGTATCTTTATATGCAATGTACACTGTCTATATAAAGTTGGCTTTTCTGTCTATAAAGAGAATCCTTTTAATAGTAATTAATGAAGTACATGGAGAATTCTGAGTAAATCAAAATGGGTGCATTGGCTGAACACAACCGCCTTGAGATGATCAGATGTGGCTAAACACAATAAGAGAATAAGATAGGCTTAAGTACATAAAGTATTATTTAATCATGCATGTTTTTGAAACATGCACATTTGATCATGAACAACAAATGTAGATATGTATGATAAACATCTTACTAAAACCACCGCCCACATTCGACATTCCAGTTCAGTCAATAGCCATTTCTTTTCTAATATTAAGAACATACCTTAACATATAATACAACCACATAAATAAAATGGTCAATGAATCCTGTCAATAAAACTGATAAGATCTCAACTCTGTACCTCACTGTATCCATGATGCACATTTGTGCAAGACGAAGACCGCATCAATACTTGCCCTTCTCATTGACTAATTTAACTCAAGGGCTCAAAAGGTGGCAGATAAGCAATACATCTCCCAATCAAGAAACCAATAAATAATCCTCGTATGAGCGTTGATGTTTTGGAGACCAGTAGGATCCTAATGCTTAAACGCTGAAACAATTTGTCTGCCAAACACTTTTCATGTTGGCCTAAGATACACGACTTAATTACATCCAACCAAAGTATGAACCACCTGTAGATAACCCTTGAAATTTGTTTTGTGTGTGTGTTATACGTCTATAGCCACATCAATTCATCAAGAAGTAAACTAGATACATACCAACACTAGAGCGGACTAGCATTTTATATTTTTAACTTGTCCAATGCATTTATATGCAAACCGATTGTCCGGTAGTCTCAAGCATGCTATTGAAAATTCACTAAAGTAGCACTCAAATTTTGAAGTTTCAAAATTTGGTGATAACATAGGCCATCCTACCTGGCCCTGCTACCTTTATTTTAGGTTAGAATGACAAAGGTACCACCATTAAAATTTCTATGTATAGAAACCCAGGACCACTTTCGTTATTTTAACCATTTCCTCATAATATGCTAGTCATATTTCTTATTTCTTCATCTTATTGGGTGGTTGTAATCTAATTATATTATCTTCATCTCTGTTGGGCGGGATCTTAGTTTTTGTTGCTATATATACACACATTCTTCATCTTAGCCACCAAAGCATTCTTTTTCCTCAAACTCTCTTATTCCTATCTGGGTTGGTAGCCTTAGTTTGCAGCTCAATTCATTTTGCTTTGATTAACTATTCTGTAATGGCCAGGATAAAGAGAATTTCCCAAGTCTTGCTTGTGAAGCACATAACCAAATCCCTGTGTAGGTTTGTCAATACCCATAAGGCAGCTGTGTATGCTCTTTCTTCAAAGAGCACAAGGTATTTTAGCTTTACAGATGAGTTCATGGGCAGATCATGTGGTGCTCTCCCCATTGATGTCCCAAAGGGCCACTGTGCAATCTATGTTGGTAGTGAACGCTCTAGTTTTATAATCCCCACTGAATATTTGAATCATTCTCTATTCCGGGCATTTCTTGATAAGGCTGAGGAAGAGTATGGATTTGACCATCATGTGGGACTCATCATTCCATGTGAGGAAATTGCTTTCTAGTATCTGACATCCATAGTTGAGAAGAAGGATCTGGGACTCAGAAGTACAGGGCCAAATTTTACAAAGATGTTTGAAATATTTTTTGAAAATGGAGGAGAAAGGTCCATGGTTTGGCAAAATTCATGGGCATATACTTCTCATACGGTAACATTTCACTATATTTCAATTGGCCAACACATTTTTTCCCAGTTGGTATTTAGAGTAAATTAATGTCTACGTAGTACTTGGATAATTTAAGTCTTTTAAAAAATGATTTTGGTTGTGATAGATACTCTTATAATTGGAATATGAATCAGGACAAAACTTTTATTTAAAATTGTTTTGACACACTCTTTTTTTTTTCTGTGTTTTGTGAAATTGTTTGACACACTCTTGTTTCTCTGTGTTTTGTGAAATTATTTGATATTTTTGTGTTTGGTTGAGTCTTTTGCTTTAGCGTGCACGCTGGTCAGTCCATCTTATTGTCTTTGAGTGCATTTTTTGGTTTGGTCTTGTATTTTTGTTTGGCTTTGTTTTATGGCGGCGGCAGCAGAGGAGGCGGCAGATGCAGATGATTTTCTTCTTAATCCAGATTCCAAGTATTCTTCACTACTGTGGGCTTTCCTTTAGCATTCAGTTGCATTGATTCTACATGGACATGGCTAGTTTGTTTGAAATTTGAATAGCCAAGCAAGTAGTATACAGGGGACACTCTGTGAGACAGAGAGAATAGATGGCTTGTTTAATCTGAGCCAAATTAAAGGCAATGTCGATTGACCTATCCATCTAGATCCCTTCCTCTGACTCACCTTCCTATGAAAGGAGCACCAACTTAGAAATGGACAGAATGCTCTGTAGAGAGGATAGTTAGGCACCCAATTTCTGCACTGAGTATTTGTTTGTTGGTTGGCCATTGGGGGCAGGTGGGAGATATAGTTTAGTTTTGATTCTGACTGTGATATTGTTGGCTCTGTGTCCTTTATCCTAGTTACCTTCTCCCCTGCTAGTAGTGGCAATGTTAGGATATGGTGCCATGGAGGGGGGAATTTTAGGCTATGGGCCCATGGTGGGGGGCTGTTGAGAATTTTCAGGAGCCTTTGATAATCAGGTGGTCCCATGGATTTTATAGCAGTAGGTAATGCTAAAATTTTTAGCTCAGAATTTTTAGTAAGGTGGTGGTTCCATGGAATTTTTTAGTAGCAGCTATTGTTAAAAAATTGCAGATGCCTTCTAATGTCACCAGGCAACAAAAAACCCTTAAACTGGTGGGCGGAATTTCCAACCCTACCCCAAAGGTAGCAGCTAGAAATCTGAGAACTAAAATGTAAAGACTCCTATATTCCAGGATAAGATTCCAATTTATCCTGTAGCAGGTTTTCCCTCATCTCATACAACCTCCAGCTCCATAAAAATACATCTTAAAGCCCCCTGCATAGGGATTGCTTCCTTACTACCAAAGAATTTTCGAGCATAGTGGTCTTAGGAGGCCAGACAATCCTACTGACTGAGTACATCTTATCCTAGGAAGAATCACTCAAGCCCTACTCTCATCTTTTCATACTCAGCAAGAGTATTTTCCTGTAAGTGGTTTCAGAATATGCCTGTAAATAGTTTCAGAATACGAGGGCTTGCCTGTTAATGGTTTCAGAATAAGATGGGAGAGGAAATTGAATTGGAAATAATTAGAATTGATGAGAGTATCCATTAGAGCATATGCTATATAGAAGTAGTTTTAAAATGAGGCTGTGGTTTGGCTATCATTTTTGGAGATTTTAGGAAAAATGCGAGTGAAACTAAATAAGGCAAGCACAAATCTCATCATGCCTCTTGAAAATTTGAACCTCTTCTTCAGCAATACATGCATAGTTAATTTCATATAAAAAAACTTATCAGACTAGAACATTTAAAACATATCTCAACCTTCAGTGGAAAAAAAATAATCTTCCGTGACTCCCTAAACTGCAAATTAGAAAACTGTACTTTCTGCTCTTTCTTGATCATTGCTATTGTCATTGGAGGCTGTTCTTGAAACCTGCCATTGCTACTAAGAGTCGAGTATTGGTCAACATTCTACAGTTCTCATTTTTTTCTCAAGGCTGAAATATAAAGTTTTGACCAGAAAGAACTTGACCTGCCAGAATTGCATGATTACATCCCTCTTGGTAAGAATAGGCAGAGTTTCTTTTTGAGGTCTGCTATGGCTTCTATCTCCTTGCGACCATCCATGTCATGTTCACAAGAGCAAGAGATAGCCTCTGCCTTGTCTAGACACGTTACAAAATTCACAACAAAGCTTGAGAGATTCTACTGGACGTGGGCTAAGTATACGATTCTTCATGAACATCATGGCTTGCCTCACCAGTTCCAGGTTTGCATTCGGTATGGCTAGACAGAAGCACTTTTTGAAGCAGCAGTATCATAAACTCAAGCCCATCTGCTATAATCCTTGCATCACTAACTGAATACTATGGTAGTAGGTCTGGATGCTTTTTGCTTGAATTTACCAGCTTAGCTTGATATCCATGAAATTGTTAATGTTAGCAACACTCTCTACATCTCACTTTCTTCTTGTTGTTGCTCTTTGTCCTCGTCCAACTGGATAAATCTTCTGGCTAAAGGGTGGGGCAAAAGAACCATCAATCATTCTCATTGAATTGCATACTAAACTATCACAGCCTCTTGAGGCGTCTGCTGTCTGTCGTTTGCATCTTGTTGAATAAAATCATTGATGGTTATTCTCCAAAGAAAACTGATGTATCTTGCGACTTCATTCTCTCTGGTTGTTTACTTGTCTATTTTATAGCCCAGTAGTTTGAAAATTTCTCTATGTTTGATTTTTATGATTCCTAGATAGTCGTGACTGTATACGGACAACTGTGGCTGAAACAAGAGCAAGACTGGAAATATAGATGGTAATGAAAGTTCAAACATTGATAGATTCAGATAGAACACATACTAATTAACGAATTATCTTATAATTAATTACAATCATTTCACAAAGCACTAATCTCCAAAGTATGGACGTTGCACACAATTATATGAAAGCAAAATGCTTTCAGTATCTTTATATGCAATGTACACTGTCTATACAAAGTTGGCTTTTCTGTCGATAAAGAGAACCCTTTTAACAGTAGTTAATGAAGTACATGGAGAATTCTGAGTAAATCAAAATGGGTGCATTGGCTGAACACAACCGCCCTGAGATGATCAGATGTGGCTAAACACAATAAGAGAATAAGATAGGCTTAAGAAATTCTGCTATAACTGATTCTGGTAAATTAAATCATACAATAATTTAGAAGGTCAATTTCCCCTAATTTGGATATGTGACCTTAGACCTCATAGGCCCTCAAAACACTAAACTTATCTTTAATAAACTCATTGGGACTATCCCCAACCAAATTGGTATACTTATTGCTAAGATTCAGGTTCTGGCTTTGTCCAATAACAAATTATTTGGTTAAATACAATCCAGTATAACCAATTGGTCACTTTAGAAAATTGAACCTAGAAAATACTGCTTTTGAAGGAGAGATTCCATCCACAACGGGCAGACTGTATCAGCTTCAGACATTGCACCTGAATGACAATAAGCTTAAGGAAGAATTGCCTTACAATCCTTCCTAACTGTTCTAATTTGGAGATCATACATATTAGCAACATTTTTTTCTCTAGAAAGATACGACGTTTGTTGTCAAGACATCTCAACTGATGATACTTTTGTTGAGGAACAATGTTTTTACAAGATACATTCCACCTGAACAGCAGACCATGTGTTAAGCTTGCTTTGTCTACTCACATTTCTTTTGTTTTTGGTGAAGGGTCTCAAGTAAACGAGTCGAATTCATGTAGTGCAAGTGCAAATGAGCTCCCTTGTAATGTACAATATGTTTTCATTATGAAATCATTCTCCCAATGCGGTAGAATATTCAACATATTGTCATGTTTTTTTAGCTGGCATGCTGCTTATATCATTTCTGGCTCTGTCCAATAACAAATTATCCAGCAAAAAACCATCCAAAATACTGTTTACATTTTTTTCTGTTATAAAATTATTTCAAATATTTGAACTTTTCAGTTTTCAATGAAGTGTAATTGATTTTCTTGGGTTCTAACTAATTTTTAATGAAGGTAGTTATTTTGTTTAAGTCTAATTTTACTATTTAGACGTATTGCTTTGTATTTTAGGTTTGTTAGTATGGAGATAGTCTTATTTTCTTATTTTGTACTGTTGATTAACATCCATGACCCCTCTTCACTCTCAATGTGGAGCTTCTCTTGGAGTTTTGTGTTCATATATGTTCTGAGATTAAGCCCTTTTTTCCCAGAAAATGAAATGGATCGATGTTCAATTCACAGACTGCAGCTTGAATTAAGTGGGTCTCCTTGCAGCTCTGTTTTGTTGCATTTCCACTCAAATTAACAAGTTAGTTTAAAGTTTAGCATTTATTTTATTGTGAAAGTTGTTGTAAGCTACAATTGTAGATGAGTGTTGAAAAAAGGAGAGGCTACTGGTCATATTGTTTGTTATTTGGAATTCATTTTCATATTCATTTGAGCATAGTACTTGGTAGTATTTTTTTTTAAAAAAAAGATATGGTTAATTTTTTGAATGTAATGTAAAATTGTTTTCTAAGTATTTTTTCACCATGCGGTGTATTTGCTATGGTAATTAATTGTTTTATTTTCTAGGTAAATTTGGATAATTATATTGCTCACTAGTTGTACTTTAACAGGGAATACAGAGGTTGATTATATGTGAGCAGTCATTCAAGTAAGAAAAGTTTGGAAGGAGGGTATTTATAGTGGCGAAGTTTTGGATAAGTTGCTGAAGTGAGAAGGATTTCTACAAATGTAATATGTAAAGATATTTTTAATTTTAATAAAATATTTTTTTGGGAAGGGGCCAAACTGCCTCTTCTAAAGGCTAGAGGGAATGGCTACTGGCCATGGTCATTCCTAAAAGGCAAATGTCTTTTATAGCTAGGTGTGGTGGTTTTATTTCATATTTCTAATATTTAATGTTCTATTAGAATCACAATATTTAACAACATATAATTAGCACTTTGGTACTAACAACAACATATAATATTAACAAATCATAAGACAATTAAATAGCACAATGACAAATCAATTTTCATTACAATTACAGTTTTGATAATCATAATAACATCAATTTTTAGCACAATATTCCTATTCCTAACTATGTTGAGCTACACTTTGAATTTTAATTTTATTACATAGCCTACATAAACTACATTTATTGTTTTTTTTCCAAGTTTGATTTTGATGTTCTTTTAATTTATATGGCATGAAAACTTTTTATTCTTAATTTAAGTTTTATTTTTGAACATTCTTAATTTATTTTTAATTTTATGTGTTGTTTTGTGAAGTAAATCGTGGGAATTTTGATTTGTTTTATCTTTTATTCCACTTATTGTGATTTTTTTTGGTCTTTTGACTCACTTATGAACTTTTACAATTTTTATTAAGTTATTGTGTGTTGTTTCAATTCTTTTGATCCACTTATTGTTTGTGTGAAGTATATTTTGAACTTGTATTCAATCCGCTTATTGTTTGACATTCATTTTGAACTTTTGCATTCACTTTTATTCAATCCAATTATTAATTGATTATGCAAAAGTATGTTTGTAATAGATGACATACACTTATTGTTTGTGTTTTCAACTTAGAGAACCACTTATTATTTTTTTAAGTGTTCATTCTCAACATTAAAATTCAATTTTTTTTTGGTGTGTGTGTGTGTGTGTGTGTGTGTGTGTGTGAGAGAGAGAGAGAGAGAGAGAGAGAGAGAGAGAGAGATTCACTTTGTATGAATTGACTTTTGCACTAACTTGGGTGGGGAGGGTATGTTTTTAACTTTATTGAGAATTTTTCAACTTTTGTGAGAAGTATGCTTTTTTAGGCATCTGCTTTGTATCAAGTGTGTTTGTACTAGGCATTTGCTTATTTTGTTAAGTATTTGTTTTGAACTTTAGCATTCAATTTTGTTTGTATGTGTTATATTTTGAACTTTTGTGAGAATGTTTTTTCTTAAACTAGCATTTATGAACTTTTGTGTGAAGTGTGTGTTTGAAATTCAGTTTTCAAGTAGAATTTGATTTACTTATTGTTTATGTGAAGTGTGTGTTTTTACATTCACTTAGATTTGATCCACCTATTGTTTGGAATTCACTTTATATGGTGGGGAGGGTATGCTTTCAATTTTTGTAAGAATTTTTTAACTTTTGTGAGAAGTATGTTTTTTTGGTATAAAGTGTGTTTGTACTAGGCATTTGTTTATTTTGTGAAGTATTTGTTTTGAACTTTAGCATTCAATTTTGTTTGTATGTGTTATATTTTGAACTTTTGTGAGAATGTTTTTTTTCTTAAACTAGCATTTATGAGCTTTTGTGTGAAGTGTGTTTGAAATTTAGTTTTCAAGTAGAATTTGATTTACTTATTGTTTATGTGAAGTGTGTGTTTTTACATTCACTTAGATTTGATCCATTTATTGTTTGGAATTCACTTTATATGGAGTGTGTTTTAAATATTTGCATTGATGAACTTTGTATGGAGAGTGCATTTACAAACTTTGTATGAAGTGTGCTTTAAACTTTTGCACTAATGGACTTTGTATTAACTTTGGTTTGATGTTTGGCATTCATGAACTTTTTATGAGTGTATTTGAAATTTGACACTTATTTTGTGTGGACTTATTTGTTTGTGTGAAATGTATGTTTGAACTTAACATTTACTTTGTTTGCACTTATTGTTTGTGTTAAATGTTTTGACTTTTGCTCTAACTCGTATGAAGCAAATTTTAAACTTTTATTTGATCCACTTAGTGTTGCATTAACTTGTATGAAGCATGTTTCAAACTTTTATTTGATCCACTTATTGTTTGTATGAAGTGTGTTTTCAACTAGGCATCCAATTTTTTTGTTAAGTATTTGTTTTAAACTTTGGCATTCATCTTTTTTTGGTGTTATATTTTGAACTTTTTTGAGAAGAATGTTTTTCTTAAATAGGCATTCATGAACTTTTGTTTGAAGCATGTGTTTGGTGTTTGAAATTTGGAATTATGTGTGTGTGTGTGCATTTACTTTGTATGTACTTATTGTTTGTATGAAGTGTATGTTTGAACTTTGACATTCATTTTGTTTGCACTTATATTTTTGAACTTTGACATTCATTTTATTTGTTTATTGTGTATCACTTTGGCATCTACTTTTTGTTTGTTTGAAGTGTGTATTTCATTTTTGAACTTTAGTGTGTGTTTGTACTAACTTTATTTGAAACTTATCATTCACCTTTTGTCTATGGATGTGTGGACATATGCATGTATAAATGTTTGTGTTGACATTAGATTTTATGTACATGAAATAATGTAAGAACTAATTTCGGCATTCAATTCATATATGTGTGCATTTGTCCAAACTAACATTAGCACTCACTTTGTGTATGTGTCTATTTTTGAACTAACTTTAACATTCACTTTGAATAAATTGTGTTTGATTTCACCATTCACTTGGATTTGATTGTGTGTGTGTGTGTGTAAACTAAATTTGTGAGTGTGGAATGTGTGTTGAACTAAATTTGTGTGTGGAACGTGTGTTTGAACTTTGGCATGTTTAGCATACTTTGTGTGTGTTAAGCTTGAACTAACTTTGTGTGTTTGAACTTTAGCATACTTTGTGTATGTCAAGTTTGTGTTTGATCTAACTTTGTTTGAGTCATAGTGTACTTGGCATGCGTGTACAAGCATGTGTACATTCATGTATGCATATTCACTTTTTGTGTGCATGGAGTGTGTGTTTGAACTAACTTAGCATTCATTTTGCATGGATGTCCATTTGTTTGAACTAAATTTTGACACTCATTTTGTTTAGTATGTATTTTTTGTTTTGAATTCACTTGGATTTGATCCAACTATCATTTGTGTATGTATGTTTAAATTTTAGTGTTTACTTCGTGTGTGTGAAATGTATGTTTGAGCTAACTTTGTGTGAAATGTGTTTGAACTTTGGAATGTTCTAACTTTAGCATACTATGTGTGTGTCAAGTGTGTGTTTGAACTAACTTTGTATGAAATATGTTTGAATTTTAGCATACTTTGTGCATATCAAGTGTGTGTTTGAGTTAAATTTGTTTGAAGTGTGTTGTGTGTGTGTTTAGATTTTAGTGTTTATTTTGTGTGAAATATGTTTTAACATTGGCATGTTTGAACTTTAGCATACTATGTGTGTGTCAAGTGTGTGTTTGAACTAACATTGTATGAAATGTGTTTGAATTTTAGCATGTTTCAACTTTAGCATACTTTGTGCATATCAAATGTGTATTTTAGCTATCTTTGTTTGAATTTGTGTGTGTGTGTGTGTGTGTGTGTGTTCGCATGTGCGTGTTTTTTACATTTTTGTGTTTATTTTGTATGTGTGGAAAATGTGTTTGAGCCAAATTTGTGTGAAATATGTTTGAACTTTAACATACTATTTGTGTGAAATATGTTTGAACTTTAACATACTATTTGTGTGTCAAGTGTGTGTTTGAATTAACTTTATATGAAATGTGTTTGAATTTGGCATGTTTCAACTTTAGCATACTTTGTGCATATCAAATGTGTGTTCTAGCTATAATTGATTGAATCGGTGTGTGTGTGTGTGTGTGTGTGTGTGTGTGTGTGTGTGTGTGTGTGTGTGTGTGTGTGTGTGTGCGTGCGTTTTATATTTTAGTGTTTACTTTGTGTGTGGAAAGTGTGTTTGAGCCAAATTTGTGTGAAATATGTTCAAACTTTGGCATGTTGAACTTTAGCATACTAAGTGGGTGTCAAGTGTGTGTTAGAACTAACTTTGTATGAAATGTGTTTGAATTTTGGCATGTTTCAGCTTTAGCATACTTTGTGCATAACAAATGTGTGTTTTAGCTATCTTTGTTTGAATTGGTGTGTGTTGTGTGGCTATGTGCATGTGTGTGCTGTTTTGACCAAATCACACATCACCCCATCATGATGGGGACCCTCAATTTTTTTTTCACCTCAGAGTCAGTTAAACGAACAAGCTTTGCAAATCCAATACAAAGACTTCTTGAAAGACAAATTTAAGGGGGGTTTTATGTTAGAATGAGGTCATGAGTTCAACATGTTTTAGTGGGTAAGGTCTACAAGTAGAGTTGATTTAGTGATGAACTCTAGGTGCACTTTGCTACTCATTTCACTCTAGTTGAGCGCCTAGAAAGTGGATGGCTTTTAAAAGAGAATTTTCTGCCTAAGGAAGGGTGATTGTTAAGTTACCTACAAGTAAGTGCACCTTATGTATATCATCTCTAAATTGGGGTAAATTGTTTAAAGGGACAGAGGGTGCACTTCCTTAGTATTTTCATCATTTTGAGTGCCCTAGGTCTAAGATGGGGAGAATGATGTTAAGTTAGCCTCTTTTAGCACCTTGGTGAGATTGAGTGACTCCACATCTTATCTTATCATCACTTAACCAAGGCACCCTTTCTTACCATTTTTTGCCATTGTGAGCACTATTGACTAAGGGTTGATTGAGAAGTGGGCGCCTAAGATTGTTGAGGTTATCATCATGAGCGCATTAGTCAGTAAGTAATCCTAGGCGATTTGGAATGCTTTGAAGTCATTAGAAGTTTGGGCGCCCATTCCATACATAACAACTAAACAATAGCGGCTAGATGAGGAAATTCATTAAAGGCTTTGTTACAAGCATAAAGGATGATAAGTAAATATATTGGGTTTGAAGAAGCATCTAGGCACATTTTATCCCTCTTTTCACCCATTTTGGCACCCCTCAAGTGGATTCTTACCTCATTTGGCGCCCTGTGTTGAATGATCACTTTATGCAAGGTGCACTCTAGGATGGCGAAAGGTAGGTCAAAGCATGAAGCAAGATGAAGGCGCTACTTCCTTCTATGTTCACCCATAGTTGGCGCCTAGCATCTAAATGGCCTTTCATTGAGGGGCATATAATTAGATTTTGCAAGGTCATGGAGAGATGAGTGAGGAGAGTAGGGCGCCTTACTAAGAAGGCCTTTATCCTTTGAGCGCCTTGATTGAACACATGATAAATGAAACGAGAAGTTATCTTAAGCAAAGGCGCTCTCCTTGCCCCTTTCACTCAATTATGAGCACCCTGGCACATTGTCATCTGAAATCATCTTGAGTGCCTTGAAAGAGGATGATGTAAGGTTTAGGCACCAATTAGACTCTGAGTAATCTCATGCATGCGCCTAAGAAGGTTCTTTGTGATTCAAGATTGAGGAAGGTAAAGGTAGACCTTTAGGTGCTCTTGTAGCATTACAACAACCACAAAGTCCACCTAGTATCAAAGAGATTAGTAATCACCAGTTTAAGCACTTTGGGAGAAGTTATACTCAAGAGGTTTAGGCGCACTTGGCCATCAAAAGAAATCATCTTAAGCACCTTCAAGACTGGATGTTATGAATCTTCAAATCAACGCCCAAATTGGAGAAGACACTCACTCAAGAGTTGGGCACTCCCTTTGTGACTTTAGTCATCTCAAGATAAGATTATATCCAAACGTCATCAAATGAACTCAAGAGGTGTAGGCGCATTTCCTTGCTTCTCCTACCTAGTCTTGCTCTATACCTTTAACAAGTGCCTTAAGTAGCTCACCATTGCAAATGTTGGAAATGAGGTGAATGAAAGAGAACTTCACTAGGCGCTAGTTTATGTCCAAGCTAACTTCAATTTACACCTAGGTGGAAAGTTGTATTCCAATAGCCCCTTTGAGCACCTTAAAAATTAGATATCATTTTGGGCGCCTAAGGGAGAAACTACATTTGGGAGTGGGCACCTAGAGAAAGAATAACTCCAAGTCCCCTCTAATTTAAGTGCATTGGAAGAAGTGGGTGATTAGGATACATAAGCGCACAATCTTGTTTAAGTAATCCTCAAATGGCACCTTAAAGGAAGTAAGTTGCTTTGATTACCAAAGGGGTTCCAACATTTTGAATTGAACATCATTATGTTTTGGTGCCAATTCACATTAAATCATTATTACTATGTGCCTAGTTTGGAGTCAAGTACTTATCATGATAAAACACCCTTAAGAGAAGATTTAACTTGAAGGATTCAACAAGGTCATCTTTCATTCATAAGAGATTACTAAGGAGATCCTAGTCAAGGTGCATTTCATTGCCTTTTTCATCAATTTTGGTGCCCAAAAAGGTTTTGAATTTTGAAAGCTATATTAAATGCCTAATTAGGCCGACCCCTTAGTTGGCTGACCAACGTTAAATGCAAGTAAAGTCACTATATAACAAGGGCGCTGCATTTCATTTCTACATAGTTCACATCACAATTTCACCAAGGAGCGAATTTTTCAAGGAGCAGATTTTAAAGGTAGACCTGCATTTTGAAGACTGATTTTTGACATTCTTGTTGACCTATTTTCCTCTGTTCGGAGTTAAATAGTTCACCTTGTATATTCCTTGAATATCCTTTAGAAAATGCCCCTACAAGGCTTAAATCCTTCAAATACTCATGCTATGCCTTGCCAAAAAATTCCAAAAGCTTGCCTGGAGAATCCTTGCAGAAAACTTAGAAAAATTCAGAAATCTTTTGTCTTCAAGTGTTTTCCATCGCAGATATTTCTCAGTTTCACACTTAGTCATTTTTATATGCATATACAATTGCATGTGTCATTGTATGTTCACATATACAAGGGAATATACAATGGTATATACAAAGGGAAGATGCAAGGCAAAAGACACAAAGTCAACATACAGTCACATATACAATGCGATATACATTCCTTACATACAAGGCCTAGACCCCAAAAGGTATGCAGTTTAGTTGATAAAGGCCGACATGTTTGTTTGCATATTTTGCTTGTATATTCGCATTGTATGTTTAGACATACAAAGGGCAGATACAAGGGAATATACAATGATAACATACAAAGGTCAGATGCATGTTTGCAATGTACAAGTGATTGTATATAGTTCTGCTTGTATATTCGCATTGTATATGCGATATACAAAAGGAAAAGATACAAGCCGGACCCGTTCTAGAGAATCAAATATGGTGGATATCATTTGGAGTTCGCAGTTGTATATTGCATATACAAGGTCAAAAGGTGCAGACATACAAGAAGATAGGATACAAGGCCCAGACTTGATGATAATTTCAACTTGTTACATAAAATGTTGGGGTCCGTGCATTGTATGTATATGTGATTGTATTTCATATACAATCATATATACAAAGGTCACATACAATGGACTTTCGGCAGGACAATATGTATCGGTAGCTCAGTTTAAGGTTTTTCTGACAGTCGATGGAGGATGCATTGTTTAGCGATGGTCTAAGGCTCAACTTAGCGGCCAATCAGATGGTGCCACGTGTCAGGCCGATTCAAAAGTATTTACAGAAAGGCGATTCAAAGGCCGATTAAGATGCGGATGCAAAAGCACATATAATGGTTTTTCGACGAGACCTTGCATATCGGCAACTTAGTTTGAGGTTGCCTCGACAGCTTGATATATACAAGTTCAAAAGTACATACAAAGCATATGAAGGGTGATATATAAGAGTAGTTTGACCATATCTTTGACCATGAATACCTTCCGCATCCTGGCGAATTTTGACATGCTTCAAAAGGCAAAAGTGCTTGTTTTTGCCTCCTCTTCCATCTGGTGGGCTTTTGAGGGGATTTTTCTCACTTTTAAATTTTGAATCTGGATTTGCATGCTCAATTGACTGGACTTTTCAGCGACCAAATTGAGATATGCAGATGCAGATATTTGTGGCATTTATGGGTGCAAATTGATAATTCAGCAACTTACATTGAAGACTCAAAATATCTCCCATCTTCCCCAGTTCTAGATCTTTTATTCCATAACTTCTTGTCGATGGACGTCCCTTCAGATGGAGATATTTTCCTGACACAGCCCATGAGGCAAATTTATTGTAACTGACTTAGGTCAATTTGAAAAATGCTATATATGCATAAGCTTGAGATGTAAATAGGGTTGGAAATTTTTTAGCATTCTGTCTTTCTGTTTCCAAATAGAACTTTCCTTTACTGTAACTATGCCTTCTTATTGAATATATGCAAGTTATTTTGACCTCTTTACTTATTTTTAGTTTAGTGTAAATCTGCATGTGATTGTCTGTTAACATCTTTGTTCCTCTCAATCATTTTGTTTCTTACCTCTACTAGAATCATCTAAATCTGTGTATATCTACTTGCTATATTTGGTTGTGTTGTGCATTTTCTCAGTTTTGTGAAGTTTCTTTTATTCAACTTGGTGAATCACCCCTTTATTTTTAAGTTTTCATGTTCCATCTTTCATTAAAAATGCATTCCTTCTCCCTTTTCCTCTGCAAATTTAGTAGATTTTAGGTGATAACCAGTTAAGGAAGCCGGTCTTCTTCGGAGGTTTGATCTCAATTTGTAAGGTCCCACACTTCGAGATCATTCCCATGTTTCTCCAGATTGCTAAAGTGTTACAACTGCAACAAGGGTGCAAATATGAGACAACAATTCCATATTTGATTTTTGTGATTTTAATACTAGTTTTCATCATTTTATACATAAATCTGCATTTTCTAGGTTAGAAAATTGGCACAAGGTATGTTTCAGTCATGTTTAATTCATGAAATTGTCTTCTTTTTACTAGATTTTGTTAAATTTCATAGTTTTATAATCTAAAATCAGGTTTGTGAAGTCAAATTTATCATTTCAAGTCACTTACTCAAGTCTTGTTTTATAGATAGATGGGCATGATGGCGAAGGAGAGGCAAGTGATGATCAAGATGGATGCCAAGTCCACCATACCCGACTCCAAGCTCGAGACTCATTGGAAGAATGTGGGAGATACCAACATGGGACACGTCAACTTGGAGGAGATGAAGGACTTCTTGCTTGCCATCATGAGGAATGAAGACATCAAGGCTATTGCAAAGAGTGGAATTGTTCAGGCGGCATGCTTCCCACCTACCTTACCTAGCACTGAGTTAGTGTTGGAATGCATTCAACACTATGACAAGGAGAAGAGACAAATTGTAGCTAAAGACGGGATTGTCCTTGCCTACCTGCAAAGAGAAGCTATTCAGGAGATCTTCAACATCCTGAACCGGAAGGCAATGTTCATTTGTCCTACAACTGCCCGATATACTTTTGAAGGCAATCCCAAGCACTACATGCAAAAAGTGAGGAAGAAGTGGATGATAGATTCATCAATCAAGATATACAACTCTGAAGATGCAAAGTTTGACAAGGCAGACTTCAAACAAGAGATAAGTTACTTCATCATGTTCTTGAATCGAGTAACATGTAGGCCTCAATCATCGACTTTTGAAGGATGGATGTATACATACTTTGATCATGTGTTTAGAAAGAATAAGATGGTTGATTGGGCTGGCCTTATAAGTCATTGCCTTGATGAGCAGTTTGAAAGGTTTGATGAAACAAAGTCTTTCTTCATGACTTCCTATCTTGTTTACATCCTAGTAAGAAATGTGGTTTATAAAGGATTAACATCTAAAGGAGAAGTAGGTGTAAAGTCTGAATAGATTCTATCACATCAGTGTTATCCTCAGCTCCATTTGAAGAACATCAATCATTACAAGATGGTTAATGATGCCTTCGCCATGTACATAGTGAGAAAGTTGAGAGGAGAATTGCATAGAAGATTAACAGGGGCTGCTAGGAACTTCATTGAACAATATGGAAGGTACTACATTCAATATGACAAATTTACTTATATCAGAATTCAGGGTTTCACATCCTTTCCATATAGATTGTCGAGGTATCCTACCAATAGGATGGTGTTGCTAGAAGTTTCAAGACAACTGTTGGAGTTCCATAAGATGCAAAGGGCAAGGAAGAAGGCCGGGGTATAGTTTTCTCTCAAACTTGGTAGATATTACTCTTGTCCATCATTTCAAGCAGCCGGACATTCAAAGGTTGAGCTTCAAGCATATCATTTGCACCTTCATGATTCAAGGAGGGAGAATTTTGATCCGCATGGAGCTGTTAAGCAATCATATTCTTCCTATTAGCATGTTGAGCAGCTTGAAGATCATTGGGCGAATGCCATTGATGATGATGATATAAGGATGCAAAAGTGTTCAAGGTTAAGATGGGATCTAGTGAGAGCTACAAAGGTATTAAGGATTCCTGATCAGTTAGAGGATGATAGAACTCTTTCAGGTGATGAATATAATAAGATCCAGAACCTACCTTATGACATTGACTGGACTGATAGAGAAAGAGTTTATGATGAAGAATTGATAGAGCCTATCATTGCTATCACTGAGGAACATGTAAAAGAGCAAGTACAAGCATTGATAGATGAGGGAAAGAAACTCACACCAAAATGGGAGAAGTTGAGCAATAGGAACAACATAGTGCACCTGGTAGGAGTTCACGAAGTAAGGACAATGAAAGAGATTCAAGTCAAACAAGGAAAATAAAACAACTTGAATCTACACAAGGAGAATCAAGCAAGAAAAAGAAAAGAATAAGTATTGAAACTGCTTCATCTAGACAGCCAGGAGATACTCTGCTTAATCAAGACATAATTGAACATGTTGTTGAGGATGCAATTCCAGAAACTCCATTTGAAGAAGTGCCTTCAAGTCGACATGATACTGAGATCATTGATGAAGCTAACACTGAAGACAAGGATGAAGTTAAAGAAGAATCATTGCCTGTACAAGGAAAGCAAGTACAATAGTTAAGGGATCTTTCATTATTGCCGGAGTGGTTGTAGGATAGAATTAAGGAAAGCTGTGGAGTTGAAAAATATCCTCCTATTCTGGTTGAAGAGTTGCTCCTGGATATGTTTGCTGAAAAATCAAAGAAGAAAGCAATTGTTCTTTCAAAGATAACCAAAGATGAAGTAGGTATAAGGAAAGTACATATAGCTATTCCAAGGATTGAGAAGAATGTAGAAGATATAACGGCTGAAGATTATGACATCAATACAATCAACTTGGGTCCATTGACTGGAGCACAAGTAGAAGAAGAACTTTAGGATTCAATTGATAATGCTTGAGTTATTATAAGGCAGGAAACAGAAGGTAGACTTAAAGCTGAGCAAAGATGTCAAGCCTTGGAGTAATATATTTAGCACTTGGTTCATCCTATCCATCAATAGGAGAGAGTTTCTACACCTCCATCCCTTCTTCCTCTAGAAACAATTGTACATCTTAAGGGGTTAAGGTCTTCATCTCACAGATTGAATGATTGGATGAAAAGGTCAAAAGAAACCACATATAGACACCTGGAAGATATCATGCAAGTGTATGATAAGATTGTTGATCTCAAGGAAAGGGTACTTGCATTGTTGACAGTTTGTGTTGATTTCAAGGATATCAAGGAACAATACATGCCACATTTGAAGAGCTTGATAGAGACTTCAGTTGATGAGTTAATACATGCTGAAGTGATTGATGAAGGCATGACATATGACTTCTCTTCTTGGTATTATTGCTTTTGCAATAAAGGACAACTACTTGATAAGGTAGAAACAAATATGTCAAGAGTAAGGAGTGTACTTCAAAGAATTCAAGATGGAATACATGCATCCTTGATGAAGATATGTAACCCATTTGGAGAGATGATTCTTGATAATATGAAAGAACAAGTTCAAGCTTTCTACTTCCAAGAGGATGATGTTTTTGATGAGAAGCTTGATAGTATATTCTCACTTGCTATCCACCTTGGCGCCAACAAAGCTAGGATGATTGATTGGGAGAAGACACTTGTCCTCTATACAGATGATGTACTTGAAGCTGAAGAAACCACTAAGAACACGCCAAGTGTACCTTTTGATGACGTCAAGCAAATAGTGTCCAGATTCATTGAATCCCAAAATACTAGTGATGGCTATTCATGTGGAGACTCCTCATAGGCTATTGATTTGTCATCCTTATCTTCTTGGGAAACGTGCCTTTGTTCCCTCCTTCATATACTAAAAATAGAAGTTTGTTGTAACTACTTGTGATGTGGCATGATCTAGTCCATTGGCTTTGCCAATTGATCTTGACCCTTCATACATTCTTGAGGTCTATATAAGGGCTCCTTTTGCTTTCATTTGTACGATTGAAGACTCTGAAAATTGTTGCAAGAGCTCTCTGAAATAATATAAGACTCATTGTTTGGTGATTCTATATATGTTTCTAAGTGTTGTATGGTTTAGATCTCTTCAAGCAAATATTAAGATTAGATTAAGTTTTCTTTAAGGGTACGTTAGTTGGTGGAAGATGTTATTATTGTTTGTGGTGAAGTCTTTATGTTCACACCATTTGTAGCTTGTGGCTTGCAAATTGCAGTGTATGGTTGGTCTGAACAAATTGAGCTTAACTTTGATCTTTATGTTTTTTGAGTTCTTCATGAGCATAAGTGATTTAAACATCATGTACAAACCTAGAAGATAGCATCAACCTTGTGTAGTTGTTTAATCTGGCGAAGCAAGAGTTGGTTTGATTTCACCTAGCAGTAATCCTACCTTGCATTTAGGATTAGATTAGTTTTATTGAACCTTTCATCTTTTGTCTTTCTTTCATCAATCTGGTTAGAATTTAGGATCAAGTACTTCATTGCCATATCTTATGTCTTAAGTTGTAGTACTTAGATACTTTGAATGTTTGCCTTTTCTTTCATTGAAATAACGAGTTGTTGAACAATTGTGTAAGTCCCTTTGTGTTTACTAGCAGAATCATACTAAGTCATTGAGTTATCCATTATGAAATCATAAGAAAAGGAACCTTGGAGTCATCTTGTCTGATCACTTTATTTAGCATTCAAGGGGCTTTGCTCAAGAGAGAGTTGGATACCTCATGTTTTACTCTATTGTTGACTTGTCTAAAAACAAACATCAACACGTGCGTGTGGGTGTGTGTGTGTGTGTATGTGTATGTGTGCGTGTGCATTGTTTTGTGTGTGGTGTGTTTGAGTTGTGTGTGTGTGTGTTGTTTTGTGTGTGGTGTGTTTGAGTTGTGTGTGTGTGTGTGTGGTGTGTGAGTTGTGTGTGTGTTGAGCGTGTGTTGTGTGTGGTGTTTGCGTGTTGTGTGTGTGTTTTTGTGTTGTTTGTGTGTTGTCTGTGTGTGTGCATGTGTGTGTGGGTGTGTGCACGTGTGTTTATGTGTGTGGGTACGCGCGTGTGCTTGTACGTGTGTGCATGCATGTGGGGTGTGCGTGCGCATATGTGCGTGCATGCATGTGCGTGTCTGCGTGTGTGGGCGGGTGTATGTGTACGTGTAGGTGTGCATGCGTGTAGGTTTTGTGTGTGAACTTTGTGCATATCAAGCATGTATTTTAGCTATATTTGTTTCAATTATTGTGTGTGTTTTGTGGTGTGCATGTGTGTGTGCGTGTTTGCATGTGTGTGTGTGTGTTGTGTTGTCCATGTGTGTGTGTGAACTTTGTGCATATCAAGCATGTGCTTTAGCTATCTTTTTTTCAATTGTTGTGTGTTTTGTGGTTCACATGTGTGTGCGTGTGTTTGCATGCGTGTGTGCATAGGTGTGTGTGTGTGCATGCTCGTGTGTGCACAGGTGTGTGTGTGTGTGTGTGTGTGCATGTGTACATGTAGGTGCGCATGCGCGTGTGCGTGTGTGGCTATGTGTGCATGTGTGTATGGGCGTGCATGTGTGTGTGCGGTATGCGTGTGTGTGTTGTGTGTGGGTGTGTGAATTTTGTGCATATCAAGCGTGTGTTGTATGTTGTGTGTGAATTTTGTGCATATCAAGCGTGTTTTAGCTATCTTTGTTTCAATTGGGGTGTGTGTGTGTTGTGTGTGTATTTGAGTTAACATTCATATATATTTAGAATGTGTGTTTGAGCAAACCTTGGAATTCACTTGGATTTGATCCCTTTATCATTTGTGTGTGTGTGTGTATGTTTGAACTTTAGTGTTTACTTTGTGTGGAATGTGTGTTTGAACTAAGTGTCAAAACTGTATTTGAAATAACTTTGTATGAATTGTAGTGTACATGGCATGTGTGCACATGTTCATGAAGTGTGTGTTAGTTTGTTTTATCAATTAATTTTTGCGTGTGAAGTACGTGTTGAACTAACTTTTGCATTCACTTTGTATGCATGTGCATTTGTTTGAACTAAATTTTGACACTCACTTTGTGTAATGTGTATTTTTAATATAAGCTTAAAATTCATTCAAACTTTGTTAATAAGTTTTAGTTTCACAATTGACCTAAGAACAAGAGATTGGTTATTCCCTTAAAATCTATCAATAAATTATTAGTTTCACAATCAACTCAACAACCCCAAAGTAGATCTATGGGACAACTCAATTTGGATCTAAATATTGTACAACCACAACCCATGACTAGCATTAATTTTAGATCTTAAAACTTGCTACTCAAGATAAATATGCATATACGTATGTGTGAACTTTGCAATCTACTTTGTATGTGTATTTTAAATACATTCACTATGTGTGTTTTGTGAAACTCAAAATTCACTTTAATTGTGTGTGTGTGTGTGAGAAAGAGAGAGAGCTTTACATTCTACTTTAAGTGTGAACTTTGGTGAACGTCACTTTTTTAGTGTGTGTGTATTTAAATGTGTTTTTTAAACTTTAAAATTCACTTTGTGTGTGTTTGAACTTTAACACATTTTTTGTGTACAACTATGATTTAACTTTGACATTCACTGTATGTGTGTTTCTTTGAACTTTGGAACTCACTTTGTGTGTGCGTGCGTGCACGTGTGCATTTGCATTTGCATGTGTGTGTGTGTGTGTGATCTTTGGCACTCATTTTAATCTTTGTGTTTGTATCTAAATATTTGCATTCACTTTGTGTGTGTGTGTGTGTTTAAACTTTGTGTCTATATCTAAATGTTTGCATTCACTTTGTGTTAAATTATAAATCAATAGATAAGTAGGAGGCATTTTTCTATAGCATGTTAAATTATGATATTATTATATCATGTTTCAACTATGTAGTTTTTGAGTCAAACTCATTGGCCCATATTTCATGAGTGGAGGTTCACATGAACCCATCTCTCATTATATCTAGGTTATGCTCATAAAGGTGAAGCACACGGACTCATTTAGAGGTGGTTATGTGCACTTGAGTCAAAGTAGTACTAGGATGGGCGACCTCTCACTTTTGAGTTAGAGTAGTATTGGGGTAGGTGACATCTTATAAAGTGACAATGCTTCACCCTTGTGAGCATCAATCATTTAGATGCAATGAATGCTAAGTGGACCATTCATTCTCATGTGAGATGGGTTTGTGTGAACCATTACTAATGTAATATGGGTCAATGAGTTTGACTCAAACTATGTAGTTGAGTCCTAATAAAAATATCAATTACTTTTATAGTTTTGATTTGTGTGTTTGAAGTGTATGTTTGTTGTGAACTTGGGTATATAATTTTTAATTAATATAGTTAATATTCTTCATTTGAGTGTCATTTTTCATAATTTATGGATCAGTGTAGGTGAGCAAGGGTGGGTGTGGGGGGAATGTCTCATGCAAGTGTGTGTGTGTAGGGGGGGTAGGTGCAATGGGGGTGGGGGTGGTTGTGTGTGTGGGCGGTACATTTGGGGTGTGTGGGTGCATGTGGGTGTGTGGATTATGTGGGTGGGTAGAGGGGTGTGTGAGTGGGTGTGGGTACGTGTGTGTGAGGGGGTGGGTGTGGGTTTGGGTGCAAAGGTATGTGTGTGTGGATGTGTGGGGGGCTAGGTGTGTGGGGCTGTGGATATGTGAGCAAGGGTGGGTGTGAGTGTGTGGATTTGTTTGGGTGGGTGAGTGGGTGTGGGGACCCATGTGTGTGTGTGTGTGAGGGGGTATGGGTGAGAGGTGTGGATGTGGGTGTGTAGATTGGGTGGGTGGGTATGTGTAAGTGTGAGGGCGTGTGGGTGTGGGTGTAAAGGTACATGTGTGTGTGTGGTCATGTGGGGGATTGTGTGGGTGTGTGCATGTGTGTGAGTGTGGGTGTGTATGTTTAAGTGTGAGTGTGAGTGTAAAGGTACTTGTGTGTGTGTGGATGTGTGGGTGTAAAGGTACTTGTGTGTGGACATGTGGGGGAATGTGTGGATGGGTGTCTAAGTGTTTGGGTGTGTGTGTGGGTGGGTGAGTGTGTGTGTGGATTTGTGTAGGTGGCTAGAGAGGTGTGAGTGGGTGGGGATGGGTGTGGGTATGTGTGTGAGGGTGGGTGTGGATTTGTGTGTGTGGGTGGAGGTGCATATGGGGATGGGAGTGTAGGTACATGTGGGGGGTGGGTGTGTGGGTCCATGTAGGGGGTGTGCGGGCGTCGGGGGTGTGGGTGTGGGTGAGTGTGTATGTGTGTGGGTGGGTGTCGATGTGGGTGTGGGTGTGTGGGTTTGTGCAAGGGGAGGTGTGCGTGGGTGTGTGGGTAGGTGTGTGTGCATGTGGGTGGGTATCAATGTGGGTGTGGGTGTGTGTGCATGTGTAGTGTGGGAGTCACACACACACCCACACCCACGCAACACCCATACACACACATGCATCCACACAAACACACCTGTACGCATACACACACACCCACACACATGATCAAAGATGCCAAAGTTCAAACATACATGACACAAAGTTAGATCAAACAGGCATTTTTTATGCATACAATGTAAATGCTAAAGATTAAGCATGTCAAGGTTTTACAAACACATTAAGTGAATGCCAAAACTTACACACTATTCTCACAAAGTGAATGTGAAAGTTAAAATTATACATAAAAAATAATTATAAGAGGATCAAATCTAAGGGAATGATAAAATTTAAAGACAATTTATACAAAGTGAATGCTAAACTTAGTTGAAAATTCACACATACACAAAATAAGTGCTAAAGTTCAAACAAGGTTATACATATCTAAAGTGAGTGGAAAAGTTAATTCACACTTTATGAACATAAAAAATGAATGCCAATAGACACTTCATGCACATACACACACACATACAAAGTGAATGCTAAAGTTCAAACACACAAATAAAAAACTGAAGTTCAAATATACACACAAATGATAAGGGTATCAAATCCAAGTGAATGCCAAAGTTAGTTCAAACACACACTTTAAACACATACAAAGTAAATGCTAAAGACCAAAGATGCCAAAATTCAAACAAACACATAATGTGAATGTCAAAGCTTTCTTCACACAAAATGAATGTGAAAGTTCAAACATAACATACACACACAAATAATAAGAGGATCAAATCTAAGTGAATAGTGAAATTTATAAACACTCATGAATACAAAGTGAATACTATTTAGTTAGTTCAATAATACACATACATACACAAAGTGAATTCAAACAAGCATGCACACAAATGATAAGTGAATCAACTCCAAGTGAATGTAAAAGTTGATTCAAGGACACTTTACATGCATACAAAATAAATGCTAAAGCAGAGATGTCAAAGTTTACACGCTCTTCACACAAAGTGAATGTGAAAGTCAAAACATAACATACACACACAAATAATAAGAGGATTAAATCTAAGCGAATGTTAGTGTTCAAACACACTTGATACATACAAAGTATGCTAAAGTTCAAACACACTTGATAGATATAAAGTATGCTAAAGTTCAAACAAAGTTAGTTCAAACACACTTGTTACACAAAGTACACTAAAGCTCAAACATGCCAAAATTCAAACACAATTGACAGAAGTTAGTTCAAACACATTGCATGCACACAAAGTAAACATTAAAGTTTAAACATGCCAAAGTTCAAACACACTTTACACAAACGCTTGAAGTAAACACTAAAGATCAAAGATGCAAAAGTAAACACAAAGTGAATCTCAAAGCTTACACACTCTTCACATAGGGTGAATGTGAAAGTTCAAACATAACATACACAATAATAAGAGGATCAAATGCAAGTGAATGGTAAAATTTAGACACACTTCATATAAAGTGAATGATAAAGTTATTTCAAAAATACACACATAAACAAAGTGATTTTAAACGCATGCATATAAAGGGAGTTGAAGCAAACACACACAAGTTACATTAAGTGGATTAAATCCAAGTGGATGCTAAATATCAAAGATGTCAAAGTTCAAAAATACATAAGGTGAACGTCAAAACTTACATAGTCTTCGCACAAAGTGAATGTGAAAGTTCGAACACAACATACATACACACATAATAAGCATATTAAACAATAAGTGGAGAAAACATCATTGGCCTCATAAAATAAAAAATAAAAAATAAAAGTAAGAATGTTCAAAATTAAAATTTATAATTAGTAATAAGAAGATTTGGTGCAATGCAATTGAAATATCATCAATATAAAACTAGACATGGAAATAAATAAATAAGTGTAATACAATGAAGTTAGGTAATGTTAATATGGTTTATCAAAACTATAATTAATATTGTAATGAAAATTAATTGCATTGTAATTTGTGATAGTTCATTAGTTTGAAATTTTCCTTAATATTATGGGTGCTAATTGATTGCCTTATGATTTGTTGTTTTTACTACTAGAATGCTAATTATATGTTGTTAATATTATGATTCTAATAGGACACTAAATGTTAAGCAATATAAAATAAAACCACCGCACTAACCATAAGAGACACCCACCTTTAAGAATGACCATGGCCTATAGCCATTCCCTCCAGCCTTTGGAAGGGGTATTTTAACCCCTTCCCAAAAATAAGTATTTTATTAAAACTAAAAATATCTTTACTTATTACATTTCTAGAAATTAATTGTTTTCAGCAATTTATTCAAAGTTTCTAAAATAATTTTGAGGTGAATTCACCACTATACATATGCTCCCTCCATATTTTTCTTACTTAAGTGGCTGCTCACATATATCCCCTGTAGCTTTGTTTCCCTACAAATATAAAATACAACTAGTGGGCAATATATTAATCGAAATTTGGCTAGTAGTCAAGAAAATGAATTACTATAGCAAATACACTCCATTACAAGGAAATACTCAAAAAATAATTTTACATCATAAAAAAATTAATTGTGTAGAAAACTAAAATAATAGAAAAGTACATCAACTATTAATAATTGTAGCATAAATCATAGCAGCACCACATGACAGGCAAAGCCAAATAAATGGAATTCTTAGTGAAGTGGCTGCTCACATATATACCCCATACAATTGTTTTCCCACAAATATAAAATACAACTAGTGAGCAATATATTGATCAGAATTTGGCTAGTAAATAAAATGAATTACTATAGCAAATACAATCCATTACAAGGAACTACTGGAAATAATTTTACATCATAAAAAATTAACCATATGTAGAAAAAGAAAATAATACACACAGCAACACATAACAGCCAAACAAATGGCATTATACTACATTGGCAAAATGCTTTCATACATTCAAACAATATGATAAGTAATTACTTCCAACCAAAAAAAAGGGCATCAATGATATAGATAACTCTCATAATAAAAAACAGCTTAAATATAGATTGGAAATAAAAATTGAGAGAGGGCTTAGAAATAACATAGTTCTTTTAATTGTGATCTTTGTTTGTTTATTGACATCAATATGTGCATTACAAAGAATATATTCGAAGTTCACAAAATTTGTTCCATCTTATTTTCTTAAAAACAGCCTATGATAGTCTCTCTTCCATAAGAAGGTATCAATCTCGACAAGTCAAATTCCTTCAAGTGTTCTATTAAGTTGATTTAGAGCCAAAATAGAAGCAAAAACAAATTATATCACCGTCCACGAATGACCCAAGTAAGTCAATGGGACTCAAAAGTACAACCAATAGTAATGGCATGTTGGAGCCAAAAGGAGCTCCATCCTTAAAATAGAAAATAGAGTACAAACCTTTAATTGCTTCCCAAAATATTTCGAACAATATGAAAATTATCGACAGAATTGTGAATTATGTTATAACTTTCATCCAAGAAGCAAATTAACTAGTGCTTTTGTCTGACACAAGGAATTCAAACCTGTTGAAACAAGCTGCCATTGCTGAATCTGAGAAGGAAGTGGTCTCCCCACTGTCCTTACAAAAAAAACGTCTTAAAAAAGGGAAGCTAATGAAGGAATTTGAAAATTGCTTGCAGTGAAACTGTACATAAACCACTGATATAGAAGAGAGTAGAACTAAAATCTAAATAGAGAACATAAACCACTGTTATAGAAGAGAGTAGAACTCAAATCTAAATAGAGAATAGATGCAACAAGAAAACCCAATCATTGAAATTCCAATAAATGAAGAAGCTCAAAGAAACATCTGGACGTCCAAAGAGAGGGCTCATCTGCAGAATTTTGGCCTCTGTCCATCTTGAAAGAGACTAAAGGATTAGGTATTGATCGTACAAGAGATCCCAAAATATGATAAGTTAGGATGCTATTTCAGATCCACCAAGGAGGACACTTTGTCTATCAAAATCAGCCATCTTATGTCAAGAGTGGTCGTGTTAAGTGGATTGTAGTTCATCATCATCCTTGCTTTTCCATGCTTTATCTCTGCATGGTCCTAAACTATGAAAATGAACAATTATACTAAGAGGGGGATTTTTGAATTAAACCCTTTGCTTCAAGTTCATCAACTTGAGATCAAACCTCTTTGTCCTCCTTTCTGCTTAATACAATTTGTTTCCCTTAAACCGGTCGATTGTGAATGGTTGGGATAATGGCTTTAAGACTATCTTTTGACCACTTTTCCAGGGGATGTTCTATATAGATGATCTATATAGATGGAACCTCTTTGTCATCCTTTCTGCTTAATACAATTTGTTTCCCTTAGACCGGTCGATTGTGAATGGTTGGGATAATGGCTTTAAGACTATCTTTTGACCACTTTTCCAGGGGATGTTCTATATATATGAAGTGATTACTGAATGACAATACTGCATTTTGTATATTTGGTGACACATTAAACTGAATGGAATGATGATTCTATGCATTTGCCTATCCTTCTGCAACTTTTATTCATCTCTGATACAACTTTTATTCATCTCTGATAAGCTCTTTAATGGTGGGTTCAATCCACCGAGCTTTTATTGATTCTTTTATAAAATAATTACTAATATAGGGAGCTGTACAAGGCTTTCCATTAGCCGTAAACACTATACAACTTTCTGACACGGTATAGGGACTCAAGGCATCGAGGAAAGGAGTTCCTAAGCCAATATCAGCTTTGCCCTTAACATTTGTTTAGACAAAATTAGTATAAACAACATGCTTTCCTAACTAAACTAGTACATTATGTATGAAGTAACGGAGCATGATGTTTCCATTCATTATTGCTATAGGTCGAGGATTTGAATTATACATCCAGTCCTTGAAGGAACCTTTTCTTAAAAAGTTTATACTTGCTACCGTGTCTTAGCTTTCTTAAAATCTATCTGTTTGTCCCATGCAACTTCTACAGAGATGAAGATAACTGCTTGGTTTTAAAGCATTGCTTTTATCTGACTGAGTTCTTCTTAACTTCCTATGGGATAAGGAGAAGGGTTCTTTGGCTTTAAAGATTTAAATATCTTTTCAGCTGAACTAGAAATATCTTTTTTATAAGGAGTGATAGCCTTAAAAGATTTAAATATCTTTTCAGCTGAACTAGAAATTTCTAGTTTTTTCTTCCTCCGGTTCTCCTTCTTCATCTTCTGGTTCTTTGTATTCTAGATCCATTTCAACTTCAGGCATTTCTAGATATCTACAGTTTTCTTGATTATAGGAGATATCATCATCTGACTCAGACAAAAAATAGTTGAAAGACTACACGTTGAGATACCCAGATGTGTTCATTATTGATTTGCCTGAGGCTATTGAAAGGCTGCACAATCAGACCTCCATGCTGCAAGTGGTTTCTGAACTTAGTATTATTAAACAGGAGGATGAGGATGAGACATTTGGAATACCCAGGCAGATTGTGGTTTATAAGGCTGAGGCTCTGAGTGATTGTGAGACCTTGGTAGGGTTAGATTTTCCTGTTATTGCCAAACCCTTGGTTGCTGATGGGAGTGTCAAGTCACATAAAATGTCTCTTGTGTTCAATTCTAAAGGCCTGCTTAAGCTGAAGCCTCCACTTGTGTTGCAGGAGCTTGTTAACCACGGTGGGGTTATCTTTAAGGTGTATGTTGTGGGAGATTATGTGAAGTGTGTGAAGAGGAAATCCCTGCCCGATGTGCCAGAGGAGAAATTGGGGAGCTTGAGAAAGGCACTGGGGTTGCATTTGTTTAATTTTGATGTTATGAGGGATACCAAGGTTGGGATACCTAGTGATTGATATCAATTATTTTCCTGGTTATGCGAAGATGCAGTATTGCAGGAAACCTCAGATGGTTCCTGTAACCTTGGATAAAGCAAGGGATGCTTCAATAGGAACATTGGACAAAGCAGGGGATGCCTTAAAGGGAACCTTGGCGAAGGTGGGGGATATGTTGGGTGAAACCTGTGATAAAGCAGGGGACACTTTGGGGAAAGCCTTGCTCAAAGCAGAGGAAACTTCAAAGGAAACATTGGCCAAAGCAGAGGATATTTCAAACATCAGTGATGAAGGATTTCCTAACATTAATACTGATAGCAATGCCTTTTCCCAATAAGGATGACTGTATCTCTGCTGTTACCAGGTAAAAAGAAGAAACTTATCTCAGCTTCAAGAATGTTACACACTTCACTGCTTTGGCAGATTTCTGTTACTTTTCTCAGAAATCAAGTTGAAGGGAATAACTCGATGCTACACATAATGGATGTGGAAATCATTTGTCTGCTTTATATCATTACCATCGAAGCTATTTGAGAAATTCTAATTTTTTGTTTGAGAGCTTCTGAAGGTCATTTTTAAACTTGCAGCTGAATCCACCAATGCTAAAGAAAAGCCCACAGTAGTGAAGAATACCTGGATTAAGAAGAAAATTGTCTCTTCTGCCGCCTGCCACCATAAACAAAGCACGGGCAGAGAAGTGTCTCAAACAATTTGAAAAACATTCGCAACAGAAAAAAAACAGAACCAGAAGCCTTGCTTTTTCCCGCCTAAAACGACTTGCTTTTTCCCAATTTTGAATTATCCTCAACGACATTCTTCTTTGCTTTTGTCCTTAATTTTTGCCCATTGTATTTTCTGCAACGGCTCTATGTAGATCACACCTCTCATTTTGGTTTTATTAGTGTTTTTTTTTTTTTTTTAATTTTGATTTAAGTACTTGTAGAGAAATAAAATTGTAAATGCCAAACACACTTTCCCTAATGTTTACTGAGGAACTAACTAAAAAAATGCATCACCTTAGACTAAATAAATAAGAGTTGGGATTGATAAAGCATGTAAATAAATTAATGTTATTTTAGGAAATCACAAGAGGTCAAGTTCTCTTGGGTCGACTCCCTTGATTAGACACACTTTCCAATCATAGAAATGATTGCAGACAACAATCCCAAGCACTGAAGATGTCCTAAATGACTTTGATGCAAATTAAATTTCTTGTAGTGATCTAAATCAAAAGATTCCTATGACGACTGCTCCTTGAAGTGTTAAGATGTCTAATGATTCTAGGATGGTGATCAAATGAATGCCTTTATGTACCATATATAGCAATAAATCAAGAAAAATGTGTACTAAGTGGGCCCGTGGTAGGAATGACATGGATGAGAGTCGGCAAAATTTGAATTTAAACTTTTGAATTTGATGGGTTAATTCCGCAAGGTACAAGATCAATCTCATGTCACAAGATTGACCCAGAACAAGGGAATGCTTTAATATCGATGTGGGGAATAAATGTCTAAACATGGGATGCAATGATAAGCATACTAAATGTCATATGTATGTGACTATGTGCAAATGGGGATAGGATACGATCCAATGTATGGGAATGAGTGGTAATGGAGATTTAAGTAGTAGATCGGGGAATTGGCCTAGCTTTTCACAAGAGTGTCATTTGTCAATTTGTAATTATATTGATCCATTCCATTGAAATGGGACTAGAAGTAAATGGGAATTGGCATGACTATGCAGATTTCACCGTTACAAAAACACTCTACATAATCAATTAGGCATAAATTAACATAGATCGATTAGAGCTAGGACAAATAATTGTAATAAATACAAAAAGAATAAATGCAAGGAATGAGAGTACATAACCCTGGAACTGATGATGGAAGAGTGATATTGATGATCTTCTAAATTAATTTGTCATCTCTAGAATATTAATAACCTGTGTCAGATGACTATCTCAAATTTTGTGTTGTTTAAAAAAAATCTGTATTCGCTTTTGACCATCGTGAGTTTGATCATGATCATCAAAAACTTAATATGTCATACAAGTTTGATTTTGTACTACATGGCATTGACTTGACAAAATATGCACTTGAAAATTTATTCACCTTCATCTTTCAAATAGCTAACTTATCCATCCCACGCACCTCTTGCCTCACATCTAGATCTCTCCTTTTGACTCACTTGGACTGATACCTTCCTATGAGAGGAACACATACTATAGGAAAAATCCCTGTATTTGTGAATTGTCATCCGCATGTGTAGATTTTCCTATCAATTTATAACAAGAAATGCAAATAATGTCAATGTTAACGTAGAAACAAGGCAAACATACCTAAGTGCACATAGTAGCCTTAAGGTCAATTTTGTTCTTGGAGCCACCTATTTGTTAAGGTTCTTCTCAACTCTTTCACAAAGTCTTCATAGCCACATCAACAACCTTCCGACTGAATTTTTTTCTATGTAGAGTCTCTAACATTTTGAGACATCCTTTTTCAAGAGATAAAGAAGACAATGGGAGGATTTTTTTCTCCTAAGCAGCAACACTCACAAATATAGACACGACACACTTGGAAGAAGCCTGTGACAAAGCCTTAGAATTAGACTTAACTACAAGGAACCCTAGTTATCTAACATTGTTTTTGGCTAATTTCCCTACAAAAACATAACACTCCTCAATCTTTCAACCTTCCACTTTAGTGAGATCACTTTTGGAAGGTCTCAAAATAAAGCACTTCATTATCTCCCTTCTCTCATTACTTTTCATGGCACCCGCACAACCATTAAAAAAAACAAAACACACTAAATAGTACAAAAGATTCAAGAATTCAAACAAAAAGAATGTAGAGACAAAAAATTACACATAAATTTACTAATAGTGTCCAAATGTACACACAGAAATTAAATAACAAGAAACTACACAAAGAAATTAACTAAAAGTCCAAATACAATACATAGAAGGATAACTGCAAGTAGAAATTAAAGATAAATAAAATGCATTCAAATGTACCTATAAAATAAAGTAGATGACAATCTACCAAATTTTGAGGTGGACCTTATCTAAGATATAGGAATGGGGTGAGTGCAGGATCAAGAGGGGCCAAGCACTACCCCTAAGTGGCAATGTAAATGGGAAAAACAGACTTAAGTAACTTCGTGTCAAAAATTGAATGAGTTATCTACACAATCTAGTAATAAGGTAGTAATAAAAGTTATTATAAATTGAATGTAGATTATGGGTTACTATATTTTTTTTGAAAATTTTAAAAATAGTTTGGTGAAAATTGGATGTTTCAATGAAGCACTACTAAAATTTTTAGAAAAACATAAAAAATATGTGTCATTTCGGCCAACCTAAGTATGAGAAAAAGATAATATTTTTCCTCCATGATTTGGATTTAAGTAAAGGACACATGAGTAGATGTGATGCATATTTGTTTGAATTTTTAAGTAAATAAATAATTGTTTATGATTTTTTTACTGACTTTTTTAAAATATTAAAAATTAATTTTCCAGCCAACCTAACTTGGTCAAAAATATATGAAAATTAAAAATTTTAAATTTTAATGTATATCGAATAAATCCTAGAATGTGATGCATCTTTTGGATTTAAAAAAGGATTAATATGTTGAAAGTTATGGATGGTTTTCAATATGTATATCTATCAAGAAATCAGACATAGCGTATGTAGAAAATTAATAATAATTACATATTAAAATTATTATGAGGCGTATATTATATTTTTAGAATCTTAATAGATTCCACTATAAACCCTTTTCATTTGATTAAATTTAGTTACAAAAAACTCTGTCAGCTTCAAGGATGAAATTGTGGAAATTTTCAAGATAACACTAATGGGTATTTTTGCAAGTTTCTTTGGCATGTTTCGGGACTCCCACTTGCCTAAATATGAGGTAATCCCAAGGTATTTTTGGAGAGAATCCATATTTGTGCTATAAATATTAACACCTCTTCCATCCAAATCTAAATATTAGTCTAAATGTTAGCACTTTTTCAGCCAACAATTTTTTTCTCCATTGCCACTGTTTGGCCCATCATGATCTCGCACTCACCCAATGAATATGGATGTTTTCACATGTTTGTCACAGTTTTTATGTTTGGAAAAGCTAGGACAGACATGCAATATGGTAAATCATCTCTAGTACATGTTTTGAAAAGGAAATTCGAAACACATATAATGTATTTAAGGATTTCCTTTACCATATAAAGTGAATTGCATTAAAACATGTTGAGAAAAATTAGATGGAAATTTTCTAAAATTCTATTGCCATACTCCATCTATGACCCAAGCATGTCTATGAGGATATGTCTAGAGCTTCCCATTATAGTTGTATAACTAGTAGTCAATGTAAGGGTAAAATGGTGATCAATCAAATGAATTAAATAAGACCCAAACATCAACAGAATAGGAGATAAACAAAGAAGATTTAAATGAAAATAGCAATGAATAACACAAAGCAAACCTTCCTTGAAACCGATGCTTCTGTTGTTTGCCTATTACGATCATCCTTTTGCAGATGAAGGGAGCCCTCAGAGAGTGCACTCTTTTTAGCTGTTCGTAGGAAGTAGATGGTAAATGGCTATGGTGATATGCAATGAAGATGAGCTCCAATGCAAGTATGTGATCTCAAGCTTGTGGATGGTAAAAGGGTGCCAAAGGCGCGCTGGTGGTATTTCTGCAGAGTAACGATGTCAAAAGTCTGGATGGATAGAATGGAAGAATGAGGTTTCATTTATAGACTTGGAAGAATGGGAATCAACAGTTGAGAGGAGATATGAAGATCAACGGCTGAGGATGGTTGAGGAATGTGCAACCAGTAGAAATGTGACAAGTGTCCTAGCTCCATCATGAAAGAGGGGATGTGACAAAATTGATTGGAGAGTTAACTCCATTGACTGAACAGTTAACAGACTTGATTGATCAGTTAGAAGAGTGGATTGTGGAACTGACTGAATTGATTGACCAGTGAACTCGGTTGATTGAGGGATTAACTCAATTGACAGGTTAGCTAATCACTTTTGATTGATTAGTTAGCTAACCTCTGATTTGAGAAGAAATAGGCCATGTGGGTGAGGGAAAATAAGATAATTAAATATTAAATATATTTAATTACATGTGCAACCTGATGAGGTGGACAAGGTGAGGTGGAAAAGGTGAGGTGGATTTTTGAATTTAGAACCTAGGATAGAGGAATTTGGATTAATTAAATAATTTATGATTATTTAATTATGTAGGACATTTAGAAGAATTTTAATTAAATAAATTGAATTTATTTAATTATGGAACAGTGAATCGATTAAATAAATTTGGAATATTTATTTAATTAATAGAAGAATGGAATAAATATTTAGAATATTTATTTAGGATGATTTGTGTCATTTTTAGATGTATACATTTTGCCCCTTTTTGATGCAATGCAGTTTACAGCGTTGCTTCAAAGAAGTCGATGGTTTGAATGATGATACATGCCCCAGTTTGTCCCTGGTACAGGCTTACTGACGATAGGATGCCCCCTCAGGAGATTGGATGGGAAAAGGGTGAAAGAATCATAGACGGACAATCTCACGAAGACGAAGGGGTTAGGATAGGCAAGAGGAAAAAGGACGTGTTTCAGGGAAACGGGAAGAAAATTGGAGGAAAAATGGGCACAGGAAGTAGTCACAGTCATCACCTAGCCAGAATTAGGGTTTGGAGGCTATATATAGGAGTTGGGTCCACAAGAATAGTCATTTGTACACTTGTTTGCTCTGAATTGGATTGAGAGAGCTTGGAGCAACTTGGAGCAGCATGGCAGCCATAGCAGCAGACATTCCACGCAAGGAGCATTGATTCGAGTGAGTCCGTCGATTCGGGCGGCCAGCAGAGGCAGGACCCTCGGTATGTGCTTCGAAAAATTTCTCCTAGGGTCGATTTTAGGTGTCATAAATGCATGTAGAAAATAGGTCAAATGGATGCGTCGAAGTGCAGAACGGCGCATATGCCTCGTGAAGCGGCGTTTTTGTCATTTCGCGGTGCATATGCTGGTTTCGGCGGCACATGCATGAAAATGGCGCATCTGTGCATTGTAGTTGTGCTTCTGTAATTAGGCGGCGCATGCGTGATTAGGCAGTGCATACGTGTAATGTAGCGGTGCATGCATGAAGTCGGTACATATGCAGAATCTAGCGGCGCCTTCGTAATTGGGTGGCGCATATACTGAGTTTTGCGGTGCATGCACTGAAACTGCGCATATGTGCACTGTAGCGGCGCATATGCGTTTAGGCGGCGCATATGTCGATTGTAGCGGCACATATATCAAGAAACGGCGCTTTTACCACCTATAGTGGTGCATTTGCTGGGGATAGCAAATTACTTAGCCAAATTGATTCGATTAGAGTCCTGTTTGACGCGTGAATCGATGAGCTATCTCTGAGATTGCAGGAATCTAGTCAAGAGATGTAGTGTACTATTTTGATCAATTTGAGATGCTAAGTTGAGTTGATATAGTTCAGTAGATATGTTGAGTATGGTATATGCCGTTTGAGACTGACACATTGCCTTGCTTGCCTGCAGGAGGATATTCGAGACACACTGCAGTCGAGGGAGACGTTTCCCATGCCCCTATTACAGAGATACATGCTGACAGAGAGTGACAGAGTGGTGCTTGGTGCCATGGGTTTAGACTATGTATGCTTCATGCCTGAGGTGCAGGCGAATTGAGGATTGCTGACGGCTGCTGTGGAGAGATTCCACAGTGAGGACGGGACCTTCCACTTTCCTACTGGAGAGATGACGGTGACTTTAGAGGACGTTTACCGGATACTGCACCTACTTGTGGTGGGTGAGTTAGTGGATATGATGCACAGTGGGATGCGGGACTCGCCGAGTGCCAGCGAGTGTTCGATGATCCTGAGTTGGTTGGACAGGTCATCCCATGGCAGGATATATACGAGTGCTATGACTACTTCTCAGGGATTGTAGTTGGACTGATCGGGGGCGTTGTATGCCCGGATAGGAGATCGCATGGGTTCCCTATCAGATGGGGCAGGATTATGGAGTGGATGCTGACTGAGGGCACTTGATATGCATGGGGAGTCTGTGTACTGGCCCACTTATACCACGACATGCATCAGGTGGTGTACCACCGCAGCACGAGTCTATCGTCTGGGGTATTACTGCTACAGTTTTGGCTATGGGAGCACATAGCGGTGACTAGGCCGATATGTGTTTTTGTGAGACAGCGAGGAGAGCCATACAGTTATGGCTATGCAGGAGTGATTTCCCAGCACAGGCTGGGGAAGCTAGAGTATTGGCGACACACCTTGGATCGAGTAGATGTGGTCGTATGGCGACCATATCTGGACTACGAGCCCTGGGACGATGAGGGAGACGAGCTGCCGTATTGCTTTCAGACCAGGTGGCTGATAGGCCGGACACGGCATATCTTAGAGAGACAGATGGTGGGCTGAGTGTTGAGACAGTTCGGCAGGAGGCAAGGCATGCCACAGGGACAGGCGCACTTTGCACGGACACATGCAGAGAGGGTCCGATGGGGGCCGATGGCTTCGTACGAGGAGGCCTTAGCAGAGTTCCAGCAGACTCCTTATGTGGCATGGGATATGAGGAGAGAGATAGCAGACGCAGGGGTGACGCAGGAGTATGAGGATTGGATCACTGCACATCCTTTCCCGAGATATTCAGGACCTGGTATGCTGGTGCCTCGCATTGATGAGGCAGACTCAGAGGAGGAGGGACAGGTTGGCCCAGGGCGGAGGGGAGCTAGAGGAGGACGAGGACGACGGGGTGGTAGAGCTGGAGAGAGGCTTAGACAGCGGAGGAGGATAGGCCAGGCCGAGCAGGCAGTGCCAGGATAGGCTGAGGCACAGCAGCAGATACCGCAGCAGGCGCAGATGCTGCCACCACAGTAGGTACCACAGCAGTAGGTGCCCCAGCCACAGGGGCCAGGACAGGCAGAGGCAGCACAGGGGCCAGTATAGGGAGATGTGCATGAGAGGACTATAGCCAGCCTGAGGGGACAGGTGCGAGAGCTGTAGGCACAGCTGAGGAGGGTCGAGAGGAGGCGAGATACGGATGCCGCAGTGATTAGTGGGCTGACTCGCGAGAGAGATATGGCCGATGCATAGTTATGCATTGTCCGTGTAGAGCGGGACACTGCTGTGGCCGCCATGGGGACAGATGCAGTGAGCTCTTTTTTGGTTGGGCAGGTGCAGCAGGCACAGGCACAGGTAGGCTAGTTGCAGACGCAGTTGGTACAGGCACAGGCACAGACAGAGCTTGCCAGGGCTCAGTCACAGGCTCAGTACTACCGAGGTTTATACCATGGTGCCGTGGCATCGAGTCAGAGGGTAGGGAGCTTCAGGAGTCAGTCTGGGGTGACTCATAGAGCAGGTCCATCATAGTCAGGGGCATCCATGATGGGTCCCCAGTAGTCAGGAGCTGGCAGTGGTGGCCCACAGCAGTAGGGATAGACACATACCATATTTTGTACATTTTGGGACATGTATCACCATCCATTTGGATGTATACTGCATATGACACTTTTGATTTTTGAGAGAGATGGTGATATTGTACATTTGGACCTCTTTTATATGATAGTATATATGATGATGCAGTTTTGTGTATCTATTGCATATGTTATGAGATGATGTACTTCTATTGTATGGTGTGATGTATGTGTAGACTTAGATGGACTATCCGATGTTATATGAGATGCTTTTTTTGGATATGATGCTATATGATGTTTATAGGATTTAATGCTTCAAATGAATGCAAATGTAATATGATTTCTATGTGATGATGCAGCTTTGTGTGTGATGTTATAGGATGTCTATATGATCTAATGCCTCAAATCAATGCAAATGTAATATGAATTCTATGTGATGATGCAGCTTTGTATGCGATGTTATAGGATGTCTATATTTTTGGGATTTTCGGTGTTTTAAGATGCAATATGATGCTGATGTATGGATGACCTAGTGCATTTGTGTGATGTGTTCTACTGACCTAATCATGTTCATGACTAGCTCTACATATGATATGATATGATATACTCCTATATGTGTTGTTTTTGTGAAGTCCAAATGTACTCTATCGACACAAGAATGACATGATAGACAGAAGAATGGTTATGATAGAATGACTTAGAAACTGCATTTGATATTGTTACCCTACATAGTCCTACCCATTCAAGTGGGACCGGTCATTAAAGATGTGGTGTGCCAAGTCCTTGATCGGGAGCTTGCTTATAATATTCTATTAGGGAGACCATGGATCCACGCCATGAAGGCTGTCCCCTCAACCTATCATCAATGTATTAAGTTCCCGCTTAATGGCAAGTAGGTCACCATCCAAGGTGACCCCGACCCCTACCAGCATTGCAATTCTTTCCGTGCAAAACCCGAATGTGTCATACCCAACAATTGAGCCTACATTTCCCCTACCCTGCAACAGGACCATACCGCTGAAGCTTCCTCCTCAAGACACAAACTGCTGAAACTTACCATAAAAGAAAATGGCATGGGGGAATACTCCATTGAGCACAGCCTCAACCTGGCCAAGATGCCTTTGTCTCCTTGCTCTTTTGGCCAACCCAAACATCCACCCAAACATTTTCCAAAGCCATCTGCTCCTCCTGTAACTCCTGCAAATCCCTTTGTAAAATGGGGGACCTTATCTGATGAGACAGAGGAGCGAGATTTCCTGCAGTGGCTTTATGCTGAAGAAGAAAACACACCCCAAGAACCGCCTAGACTCCCTACAGAACTCTATGGGTGGGGTGAAACTATTTTGCACAGGATGGGGTATGAAGGACAAGGCCCCATAGGCCTCAGAAAAGAAGGAATCATTGAACCTATACAACCTTCTTCATCCTCTTTGGCTAAAAACACAACTAGCCTAGGGTACAAAGGCAAGGGTAAAGCCAAGGAAAATGCCTGCCTTGTGGAGACAATCCAAACACTCCAAGTGGATAGTGACGCAGATTCAGATGATTCAAATGAGTATGAGTGGGACGAGCTAACAGAGCACTCCTACGATGAAAAAGAGGTTGACGCCATCCAAACTTTTAGCCCCTACCATGAGGGACAAATGCAATGGGACAAACCACTAGAGTCTGATTTGCCCACCCCTAAGATTATGGCTTTCGAGGAAAGTTTCGATTCCATTGCGATAAACAACTTGGAGGAAAGTACCACCCAGAACACTACCCCCGCCAATGCCCATAGCATTTCCATTCACACCATCAATGAATTAGGTCTCTCATCCAACTCCCTTCCCCTCTTACACCCTAAACTTATTGACTGGGATCTTCAAGGAACCCCCCAATTAGATATGTTCTAGAACGATGATGCTTACATCGATTATATGGAACTTAGGGACCACTTGCCAAAAGGAGATCATAAGGCTAGTTTTTCTATCGAACTGAATACCGTGGCTTACTTCGGGGAGGGTGCCAAGCCTTCTAGTCACAAAAACATAAAGATCTAAAATGGATCTGACAGTGAAAACTGCCTTGCGGCAGTGTCAGATCATAAAATAGTAAAAAGAAAGGACGCATCTGACGGTGAAAACCCAACTGTGGCACCTGACGATGGAATGCTTGACACTCTCCCTAGTGATATGTATCAGGAAAGGTCACAAATTGTGGTGGAGCTGACCGAGCCCATAAATATTGGTACCGAAGAGCAGCCCAAGATTATCCACTTTGCCAAATCTCTCACACCACCAGAGAAAACCAGGTTTGTACCATTCTTTAAGAAGAAGAGAGGTAGTTTTGCTTGGTCATATGCAGACATGCCAGGTCTGGACCCAAACCTGATTCTACATCATTTGCCATTGGATCCAGGGGTGAAACCCGTAAAGCAGAAACTAAGAAAAATGCATCCTCATATAGCCCTTTTGGTCAAAGAAGAACTCAAGAAATCGCTAGATGTGGGGTTCATTAGAGCCATAGATTACCCAGAATGGATATCTAATATTGTGCCAGTGTCTAAACTAGATGGTAGGGTTTGACTATGCAATGATTTTCGAGACCTAAACAAAGCATGCCGCAAGGATGACTTTCCATTGCCAAACATCGATATCATAGTCGATCTAACTGCAGGACATACAATGCTATCACTCATGGACGGATTCTTAGGGTATAACCAAATCAAAATAGCACCTGAGGATCAACACAAAACAGCTTTCACTTGCCCATGGGGTACCTTTTGCTGGAATGTCATGCCTTTTGGGCTAAAAAATGCAAGTGCTACATATCAGCGGGCCATGACAACTATATTCCATGACATGATGCATGTAACTATGGAAGACTATGTTGACGATATCTTGGCAAAATCTCTCACAAGGGACTCACACTTGGACATATTAGAAAAAGTCTTTCAGAGATTGGACAAATTCCAAGTCAAACTGAACCCGAAGAAATGTATGTTTGGGGTAACATCAGGCAAGCTGCTAGGTTTCATTGTGTCGGCAAACAGAATAGAGGTAGACCCGGCCAAGGTCAAAGCTATCATGGACATGCCACCGCCCAAGACTCTAACATAGTTGAGATCCTTACAGGGCAAGCTGCAGGCCATCTGCAGGTTCATCTCACAGCTGGCAGACAAGTGTCAACCTTTTAGCCATCTCCTACATAAGAACATTCCATTTAAATGGGACGAGCGGTGCGACGAGGTATTCAACAAGCTAAAGGAGTATCTTATGAATCCTCCCATACTGATGCCTCCGATCCAAGGAAAACCTTTAATCCTCTACATCTTTGCTACACCCACTGCTCTTGGAGCTCTTCTAGCGCAGCAAGATTACGAGAACAAGGAGAGAGCTGTATACTACATCAGTCGAACCCTAGTGGGCTACGAGTTGCAATACTCATAGGTCGAACAATCATGCCTTGCGGTAGTTTTTGCTTCACAAAAACTCTGACATTACATGTTGGCACATCCTGTCAAACTCATTGCCAAGATCGACCCATTGAAATATCTTCTCAGCAAAGCAACTCTCACAGGTCAACTAGCAAAGTGGGTTATGCTTCTTAGTGAATATGATATATAATATGTGGACAGAAAAGCCATTAAAGGACAAATCATCGCTGACCAATTGGCCGAGGCACCATTACAGGACACTTCACCAACGCAGTTTGAGTTTCCTGATGAGTCTTTATTCACTTTGTCAACATCTCCTTGGAAACTCTACTCTGACGGATCTTACACCAACCATGGATCGGAGGCAGGTATCCTGTTTATCACTCCCCAAGGTGACACAATTCTGAAGTCCTACAGGTTGTTGTTTCCATGCACAAACAACATAGCGGAATATGAAGCCTTGGTAATTGGTCTCAAGATGGCCACTGAGTGGAAAATCCAAGCACTATGTGTCTATGGTGATTCTCAGCTTATCATAAATCAGGTCAATGATGAGTATCAAACCAAAGATGAGAAGCTCATCCCATACAAACGGATGGTTGACGACCTCAAAGAACACTTTGGGACCATCTCCTTTGAACAAATACCCAGGATAGAGAACAAAGCAGCGGATGCAATGGCTACCATAGCCTCTCTTCTCAAAATTCTTGACTATGAGTCACGGTATGAGTTCTTAGTAGAAACCATCCGGCAACTGGCTTATGATCTCCTTGAAACCCATTCCATCTGTCTCCTAGTCGGATCTGATTCACCTTGGTACGGTAGGACTTACACTTACCTCAAGGATAATATTCTCCCACCAGACCTCTCTTCCAACTGAAAGCGAACTTTCATCCACCAAGCCTCTCGTTACACCATCATAGCTAATACCCTTTACCGATGTGGTTTGGATGGTACTCTACTCCGTTGTTTAGAACAAGAAGAATCCATAACTGCCTTGCGAGACGTACACGAAGGGATATGCGGAACACACTCTAGCGGCCCTTCCTTAGCCAAGAAACTCATGCGTTTGGGTTATTACTGGCCAAACATGGAAATGGATTCCTATCAGTTCGTCAAAAAGTGCAAACAGTGCCAAATACACGGGAACCTGATCCATGCACCTGCTCAAGAGTTGAGACCTTTAACGACACCTTGGCCCTTTTGTCAGTGGGGACTTGACCTTGTGGGAAAAATTCATCCACCCTCTTCCAACGGCCACAAGTTCATCATTACCGCCACTGAGTATTTCACAAAGTGGATTGAAGCCATTCCTCTAACCACCGTCACAGGCAAACAAATTTCCTCTTTCATTCTGAATTACATTATCTGCAGATATGGCATCCCTTCATCCATCATAACGGATAATGGAAGACCATTCAAAAATTAGGATGTCCAGGAACTTTGTGAGCGTTTCAAAATCCAACATCGTTTCTCCACTCCATACTACCCCCAAGGTAACGGCCAAGCTGAGGCATCGAATAAAACCATTCTGAAAATCCTAAAGAAGACTGTCAATGAAGCTAGTCACGATTGGCACATCCAACTCAATCCCGCTCTGTGGGCTTACAGAACCAGTATACGCACTCCCACAGGTGCTACACCCTACACCCTTGTCTATGGTTCCGAAGCCATCCTTCCCATTGAGGTCGAACTACCATCCCTCAGGGTGTCGTTGAAAGGTCTCATATCCGACGAAGAATATAGAGTCTCCAGGTTACAAGAACTAGAGCTGCTGGAAGAAAGGTGCCAGAAAGCCTTCGATCATCTTAAAGCCTATCAACAGATGATGTCACGAAGCTACAACCACAAGGTTCGCCCACGATGTTTCAAGGTTGGGGACTTCGTCCTCAGAGAAAACCCTCGCAATCAATAAGACAGAGAAAAGAAAGGTAAGTTCGAGCCTAACTGGCTTGGACCATATGTGATTGTAGCTACTTACGGATCGGGGGCATATCAGTTGGCCACTTCAGAGGGTGAGATGTTTGATGATCCAATCAACAGCATGCACCTTCACCGGTTCTACACCTAGGAGAACCCCAATGCAAGGGAGCATAATAAAATCAAAAATCAAAAAATCAAAAAAGTTGAAAAGAGAAAATACAAAAAAATTAGAAAAAAATAGAAGGCATACAAAAAAAATCGTCCTTTGGTGAAAACCTGGCAAACAAGTGCCTTGGATAGGTATCATGATGAAAACCTAGCAAACAGGCGTCATGTTACTTTCTAGCTTCTCGTGCAAATAAAAACAAGTGATGAAAACCTGGTAAACAGGTGTTACTTGTGATAAACCGCCTTCTCCATCTTTGGGAATCCAATCACCCTGAGTCCATTCTTTCTCCATTTGCCCCATTCGACTCATATCTATCCCGCAATAAACACTTGACAGTTACCTATCATGGCTTGATACTCACCTTGTGGCCTTGTCAACCAAGGTTTTGTCCCATACCGTCTCCTCAATGTGAGCCTAGCATAGGGTCTCTTGTCAGTGTCCATGGTCCAAGTCCGTGAACTACGTTGCTTCTGTGCCGTCACGTAGGCAAGGCCATTATTCTAATGTGCCCCTGAGGCTTCCATTTCTTCTATGGTCTCATTCATCCTCCTTCTTGTCTTCATTCTTGTCGTCTTTCTTCTAGTCCATCCATGGTCCATTAGGGTTTACCCCGAACTACGTTGCCTCTGCGTCGTCACGTAGGCAAGGCCATTTAGCAATGAGCCCCCGAGGCACTATGTCAGTCCCTTAGGGTCCGTCTCCCCAATAAGGATTGTGCAATCTTCTCACCAAGCAAGCAAATGCAAGCAGAACCCGCGCCTCAAGCCGAAATCTTGACTGTGAGCATCTTAACCTATCCACTGCAAAGCAAATACCCAAGGTCTTCTAAATGATTTTATGCAAATTAAGGCAAGAACTAAACACATATCAACGCAAATATGCTTTGTAGATCGGCAACATGGTTAAGTTACAGAGTCTTGATTTTTGTTATCATGTCTTCCTATGCTACTCGAGGATGCCAAAAGTTAGAGATGCTATGATGGGGGCATGATTATTTTCTTTGTTTTGCTATTTGTGGATTAAACTTTAGTAATGTGAAGCCTTGTCTAAGGACATGATCGGCAAAAGATCATCGAGGACATCAAAGGTCTAACATGAACGGGGGAAATCCTTGTTTGTTGAAACGTAAGAAGTACTCAAGTCATCTAGATTCAATTATACCTAGATGCTTGTATTAACTTGCTAAATCTAAATCCATGTAAGTGGTACTCAGGTCATCTCGGTTCAATTATACCTAGATGCTTGTATTCACTTACAACATTTCAGAAAATGTACCAAAAACACAATGCCCAATGATGAAATAAAGCACTCCAATAGAAAAGCATCCATCCTATATCCATTTATACATCCATACCATACCCCATGCAATAAAGATCCAACAATGCAGAGTATCAATGTTTACAAAAGCTTGCGAGTCCTTCTATCGAGTCTTTCTTCTATCAATCAGATTTCTATCTATCATCAGATCTTTCATCCTTGTCCAGTCAGTCTGAGCAATGATCCAAATGCAAGTCCATCCTTAATCCATATCAATCATGTCAAGTCAATCTTGCACAAATGATCCAATCACAATCAGTGGTCTTGATCCTTGTCTGGTCGTAAACCAATTCGATTAGTTAATCAATCAATTGTCTTATACAGGATGTTGCATGGTCGAAATCAAACCAATACACGCGTCTTACACAACATGCTTCATTTCCTGGAACCAGACACTATCCTTCATGTTGCTCTAGGGATCCATCATTCCCTGCCATGACAACACGCCTGCTGTGTTGGTCTAGGGATACATCGTTCCCCGCCATGACAACATTGTTGTATATCGTTATTAGTATATCATTGGTTTACCGCTTGATAGGGGCAATACCTTGTTTGTTCTTGTGTCATTTGTGCATACTTACTTGCCTGCTTGTGTGTGTCATCATTCCATCTTGCATCGCGTATCATTCGACTCTTTCTTCAACCGATTTCTTCATTCTAACCTAGCTTCCCTTCGTCTTCGTGAGATTGTTCGTCTCATGCCTTCTGCCTCCTCCTCGTCCAATCTCCCGAGGGGGCATCCTGTCATCAAACTTGTACCAGGGGCAAACTGGGGCATGTATCACTATCAGACTATCGACTTCTTTGAAGCAATGCTATAAACAACATTGCATCAAAGAGGGGCAAAATGTATACGCCTAAAAATGACATGATTCATCCTAAATAAATATTCTAAATATTTATTCCATTCTTCTATCAATTAAATAAATATTTCCAATTTATTTAATCGATTCACTATTCCATAATTAAATAAATTCAATTTATTTAATTAAAATTCTTCTAAATGTCCTACACAATTAAATAATCATAAATTATTTAATTAATCCAAATTCCTCTATCCTAAGTTCTAAATTCAAAAATCCACCTCACCTTTACACCTCACCTTTTCCACCTCACCTTGTCCAGCTCATCAGCTTGCACATGTAATTAAATATATTTAATATTTAATTACCTATTTTTCTCTCACCCACATGGCCTATTTCTTCTGAAAATCAGAAGTTAGTTAAATCAATCAAATCTGTTAACTAATTAGTCATTTGAGTTCACTGGTCAATCTATTCTGTTGACTCCTCAATCAACCCAGTTCACTGGTCAATCAATTCAGTCAGTTCCACAATCCACTCTTCTAACTGATCAATCAAGTCTGTTAACTGTTCAGTCAATGGAGTTAACTCTCCAATCAATTTTGTCACATCCCCTCTTTCATGATAGAGCTAGGACACTTGTCACATTTCTACTGGTTGCACATTCCTCAACCATCCTTAGCCGTTGATCTTCATATCTCCTCTCAACCGTTGATTCCCATTCTTCCAAGTCTATAAATGAAACCTCATTCTTCCATTCTATCCATCCAGGCTTTTGACATCATTACTCTGCAGAAATACCACCAGCGCGCCTTTGGCACCCTTTTACCATCCACAAGCTTGAGATCACATACTTGCATTGGAGCTCATCTTCATTGCATATCACCATAGCCATTTACCATCGACTTCCTATGAACAGCTAAAAAGAGTGCACTCTCTGAGGGCTCCCTTCATCTGCAAAAGGACGATCGTAACAGGCAAACAACAGAAGCATCGGTTTCAAGGAAGGTTTGCTTTGTGTTATTCATTGCTATTTTCATTTAAATCTTCTTTGTTTATCTCCTATTCTGTTGATGTTTGGGTCTTATTTAATTCATTTGATTGATCACCATTTTACCCTTACAGTCAATTATAATTTTAGGTATTATATAATTCATGTTGTGCCCAAAGCAATGTGTGGCAACTAGAGCTTCAATATTCATGCTATGGGATTTTCCAAAGCTAGAGGTTAGAAACTTAGAAGTCATCATACCTCAAGAAGTGAAGTGTTCTAGGATTGTGCAGAGATGAGTTTAGACATAAGATGAATACACACGATTCAAATTATATACAACACAACACCCAATACAATCTAAATCCTTGCCAAACTACCCATACTTGATGCCCCTCATATTGCAAGGCATCCTTGTCTTTCCCACAATGGGCTCTCCTACTCTTCCTTAATTTGAATAGAGTGGAAGAACAAAGAAAGGAAAAAGATCCCTATAAAGAGGTGGGAGAAATATCCAGAGCTTCAATATTCATGCTAGCCCTATCAATGTAGAACTATAGTGTTATTATTTTTTAATTCTGGTGAGACAAAGGGCTCAAATTCTAGTCCATGCTTAATAAGACTTGTGAGAGGATTTTTTTAAACATAATATAGACTAAGGAATATCATAGGGCTTCTCTTCAAATGGTGAAAGCACGATAGTCTCCTTCACAAACTCTAAAAGATGAAAGTAGGATAGAGAGTAGTCCTTTAAATGTGGTGTTAAAATAAAAGGTTCTATATATTTTTTAATCCAAAAAATAAGAATATGTGTTTCATTAAGTTGTGGGTATAAGATCTTAAGAAATTTATTCAAATACTATATTTATGTAAAATAAAGGAAATGCATTTGGGCTTAGGGAACTAGTTCTTATCGATCCTTGAAAGGTTTAGTGGTGTAACTACAACCATTTTCTAACATACCTGTGTCTTCTCCAAGTTTAAATTTTCTATATGATAAAGAAATTCCTTTGGCTAGTCTACAATATAAATCAAAATTCAAGTCAACAAACTATGTGAACACATGATCTTCAAATTTTCTATATGATAAAGAAATCCCTTTGGCATGTCTATAATAGTGAAGGAAAGTATAGTGATTAATCATAGAAAAGGAAAAGTGAAGGCAAATGTAGTGATTATTCCAAAGGTATAAGTACCCAACACAACAAACTATTTTGAATGTTAAATAAAAATTAGTAACAAAATAAACCCTTGGAAAGGATTTTAAGATTAGGAGAACTAAGGTAACCTCAAAAAAGTATTTAGGAGTAATATACCATAACCAGGTAAATCTATATTATTGATCTCTTGATACTAAACATTATGATGCCACAACCTTGTATAATATTAAATTCCTAAGTTTAATTTTCATATATTCTTCTACGTGACTAGGTCTCCAACACCCCTTCAAATTCCTTCGAGCTATCAATTTCATTGTAGGACATTACTATCACCTAGGTGCTAGAGTAGACAAAAGGGCCAATGTAGGACATTGGAGTAGACACTAGTGTTCTTGTAGGGTACTGGAGACCTCTATAGTATGGTTCTTCGGGATAGAGAACTGGAGGTGGGCATTGGTGTAGACACAAGTGTTAATTCTAGGTATTAGAGCTCTTGGGATAACTATTGCAAGGTTAAAGTGCTAGATTAGGGCTTGAGTGCAAGCACGAGCAAAAATGTTTGATATGGAAGCCTTCCAAGATGACTATTGTAGGGTTAGAACACTATACTAGTGCTCTAGTGCAAAACAATTGCTAATGTCAAACATTAGAGCTTGTATGATGACTATTGTTGAGTTGGAGCACAAGACTAGAGAAATAATGTAAATAATAATGGGCCTATGCAATAATATACACATTGTTATATTTGGGCACTTATGTACATTATTTTATTGAAAGGCACTAAGGTCTCTATTGTACAATTGTTCTACAATTTTGAGTAAGTGATATCCATCCCCCTACATGTTCTTTAAAGACTTCTAAAAATCTTGCAGCTACTGCCAATATTCTATAATGTTAGTGTTTAGGGTAAAATTGGATTTTGCTAATCTTTGTTGTTTAGATGTTAAAATCCACCTCTCCACTAAACATTAAAGGATCTAGGGTTGAATGGCTAGCATTATCATACCCTAGGTCTCTTTCAGATGTTGGGAAATTTGGATTAGGGAATTAATTATCAATTTTTCCTTCTCCTATGTCCAATTGACCATTAAAACCCTAATAATGCAAATACAACAATAAATTAATGAATTATGGAAAAAGCTCTTGCAGACCGGAGTAAAATATGAAATTACAGAATACCTATTTCTGGGGTTCTGAAGCGGAATAGTCGGGGACACTAGAGAGGGCGCCCAAGTCCAAGGTACCTACTTTTTCAGGGAATTTGGACCTCCTTTCGACACTGATCAACCTTGTAACTTTTGTTTCTGGGATCTATCTGCGGAGGACACTGGAGCAAGTGCCGTAGTCCTGGAAGTGCTCTTTTGTCCATCTTTTCTCTAGATCTTGAATCCCTGATGTCTGCCCAACCTTCTTGCAACTCCACTTTCTCCGGATGCGACACCTGTAACCTACAATCACAAGAATTGGTTTGGGGGTTGTGGCATTTAGAGGTTTGCCTCAGTCAAACCCCGAAGGACACTTAAGTCTCCAAACACCGTTGTCAGATAAAGAGGACGTGCCCTTGTGAGGTAGAGGCCAAAACCAAAGGAATCAATGACAAAAACACAATGATATGTCACCTTGTAGTGAAGCTCTCATGGAGGAAGATGCTCTTCATGCCATGAGGAGATTGACGCTCAAATTTGCAAATATCAACACACAAAACACACAAGCGTGCTCTTGCAACACAATAGAAAGCCTTGAATCACCTTAGGATGCTAAAATCACATGAACGTCATCTAATTGGAATCTAGTTTACAAATGAATGCCTACACATGCTTATATATGCATCTACAAGCACTCCCACTAAGATATTTGAAATTCAAACTTACTGTGTCGGCAAAGGGACCTAATAACAGTCACTAACCGACACCCAAAAATTGGGGCTGCCCCAAAATAGGGCAGGACTAGGGAGCGGGTGCCCAAGTCCTCCCCCCTATTTTAGGCAGGGTACAACTCAAGGGGTCCACCTAGGCCCTATTTGCAAGGAACCTAGGTCTCATTCCATCAGGGTGTTAAAATATGAACTAAAATGTCCTAAATGCATGCTAAAGACCCAAGAGTTAAACCTTATGAGGGAAAAACCCCCAAGTGGACATTTTCTAACATTACATTTAGCCCCCACTTAATGTATGTATAAACACGAGGCCAATACATGCATTAAAGTAAGGTCACAAACACATCAAGCATGGAGAAGACATGCCAAACACATAGAAGACAGTAACAGGCATGCAAAACACAGAGAAGACAATTACAGTCATGTAGAACACAGAGCAGACAATCAATGCATAAAAGACACATTAATGCATGGAAGACAGAAATGATATCTTTTCTTTTCTTTTTCTCATGTATATGAAATGCAAATACAAGTACTGGAAAGTAAACAAACCTCCCAAAATGTAGGAAGCACTACTCGATGGTTCTGGTCTCTGCATATGGGGCAACACACACACAATACATGCAAAACCTCCCAAAATGCATGAAGTACTACTCAAAGGCACTGGTCTATGCATATGGGGCAACAAACATGCCATACAAAACAAGCATGCCAAAACACACACTTGAAAACACGGAGAAAACACGATAGACAAGCTATGGAGTGTACCTATTTCTAGGTCCAACACCATCTCAGGCACATTACAAACACAACCTGATGATTGGGCTTCGCCACAACAATCGTTGAAGACACGCTTAAGGGTTGAGTTAGTCACAGAACCACTCCCTGCCTCCGCAGAGGACTTTTGAAAATGACAGGATGATGCAATCTGCTCTGAGAAATACACCATCCCCACCTCTGCAGAGGGCTTAAGAAAAAGGATATGTGCGATATCCCGCCTCCGCAGAGGGCTTACATGATTGATTGATTGATTGCAAACAAACTCAGGATGCAGGAAGTACTCATCGCACTAGCCTACACTTGAGGACAAGCACATTGCCAACATCTACAACAGACAACTTACCTTATATATGCCTCCACCTTAAGGTGGTTGATATAAGTTGTCGATATCAAGCATGTTAAGGTAGGAAGAAAACACACAAGGGAACACTGACTTTTGCAAAGCCCATGCCCCCCAGAGGTGACATGTACTTTACGATCGCCAAATTTTCCCACAAAAACATCCTTGCAAGAAACATGTTAGTGTCTTCAAGATAATGATAAACAACAACATCAATGCATATGATTAACCACACAAAGAGCTAATGTTATACAATGAATTCGGAGTTCGAGGATAACCGTAGGGCTATATCACAAAGCTCTCTGAATCAAGTACCGCCAAGGCTAGATTCAAAGGCAAACAAGGGTGCATAGAGCAGCAGTATTGTTGAGGTTTGTAAATGCGATAGAAACATCATGAAATTCACTACGCAGAAAGCAAAGTGCTTTCTTTTTCTTATATATATGAAATGCAAATGCAAGTACTGGAAAGTAAACAAACTTCCCAAAATACAGGAGCACTACTCGATGGCGCTGGTCTCTGCATATGGGGCAACACACACACACACAATACACGCAAAACCTCCCAAAATGCATGAAGTACTACTCAAAGGCACTGCTCTATGCATATGGGGAAATAAACATGCCATACAAAATAAGCATGCCAAAACACACACAGTTGAAAACATGGCAGACAAGCAATGGAGTGTACCTATTTCTAGGTCCAATACCATCTCAAGTACATTACAGACACACACCGATGATTGGGCTTCGCCACAACAATTGTTGAAGACACGCTTAAGGGTTGAGTTAGTCACAGAACCACTCCCCACCTTTGCAGAGGACTTTTGAAAATGACAGGATGATGCAATCTGCTCAGAGAAATACACCATCCTTGCCTCTGCAGAGGGCTTAAGAAAAAGGATACGCGTGTTATCCCACCTTTGTAGAGGGCTTACATGATTGATTGATTGATTGCAAACAAACTCAGGATGCAGGAAGTACTCATCACACTAGCCTACACTTGAGGACAAGCACATTGCTAACATCTACAACAGACAACTTACCTTATATATGCCCCCACCTTAAGGTGGTTGATATCAGTTATCGATATCAAGCATGTTAAGGTAGGAAGAAAACAGACAAGGGAACACTGAATTTCGCAAAGCCCATGCCCCTCGGAGGTGACATGTACTTTACGATCGCCAAATGTTCCCACAAACACATCCCTGCAAGAAACATGTTAGTGTCTACAAGATAATGATAAACAACAACATCAATGCATATGATTAACCACACAAAGAGCCAACATTATACAATGAATTCAGAGTTCGAGGATAACCGTAGGGCTATATCACGAAGCTCTCTGAATTGAGTACCGCCAAGGATAGATTCAAAGGCAAACAAAGGTGCATAGAGCAGTAGTATTGTTAAGGTTTGTAAATATGATAGAAGCATCATGAAATTCACTACGTAGAATGCATGAGTGCTTCCACTAGCCAAGCGTCGTATAAGATATACAACCCTATCGTCATATTAGGAACTAAGTCCAATTTTTGATTGCTCTCAAAAGGGACACTAGGTTCGCATCAGTATAAATGTTTGTCGTCATCTGCTCACTAGGTGGAAACACTAGAGGAAGGGAAACAATAAATAAGAGAGGAGAAACAAGTGTCTCAGGGACAATCATGTAGGAGGGTACCCCCAAGTCACCAACCATGACACTCTATCCACAAGATACAACACACAACAATGAAATCAGAGAGAGGCAATTTAGAAGAATGATGATACAAATTGAAGAAGGTCACAACAGAGGCGGTCTCCTGGTATCCCGAACCTTACAGGAGAATCTGAGGTCATCCCAGGAGGCCTAAACAACATATAACACATCACGGGTGAAGCACATCACGAGAGGGATAAAGGGTTAGAGATACTTACTTGTAGGGCCCCTGCCGGGGTAGAGGTTGTCTATAAACAAATCATCGTCATCATCTTCCCACTCCCTAATGATGGTGGATAGTGGGAAATACGGTACCATAGCCAAATTCATATCTTTTTCATCATGTTGTTCATTGTCAGGATTGTCTTTGTTTGGTTGAATGTTGGGATTAATGTTTTCTTGTTTGAGAGGCAAGGTTTATAGCATATTCTTGTCTTCTTTTCCTTCTTTCTCTTTCCTTTCTATTTCACTTTCTTCGACCACTTATCTATTGTAAGACAAGGCCTTGCTCTTTAGAAGATGAAGCACCGAGATCAAATCCTCATTTGTCACGGTGGAAGGTTTTGTTGTTGACAATGATCTCCCAATCCCTGTAGGGATTTTGGGGGAGGAACCTCAACATAAGGACCTTGTACTTTCGGTCTAAAGTGCTCTTCACATGTGGGTTGTTTATCTTTTGTCATTTCTTGTGTGGAAGGACTAGGTGTTTCAGTTTTATCCCAAAAGTAATTCAACTTGTAATGTGTTTTATGACCCAAAGGTCTATAATTGTTGCAAGGGACAGTGATTATACGGCCATCCAGAGGGAATTTTAGACAATGGTGTATTGTTGAAGGGATAGCTTTCATTTCTTTTAGCTAAGGATGTCCCAATTTTATGCGAAAAAGGTCAGAAATAGGGACAACATCAAACCATTGTTCAACATGTTTTCTAGAAAGCGTTACTAACAATAATATCTTTCCCAAAGGCTTGATAAAGGTTCCCGTATGTATCTTAATCATCATGGTCAAGAGGTGATAAGAACCTTGCATTAGTTGATGTGAAAAGAGGAACTCCTCAGTGGAAACATTAGTCATGCAATTAGGACCGACAAGAGTTCTGTCTATAGGGTTTCCCATTATTTTCACAGTGATGTAAAGAGGTCCTTCTTTGTCTCTAGTTGTTCTATGGTGAGGTGTAAAGACAATTTTAGGCTCAGGTGCTTTTCTTTTCATGTAAGGTCTAGGAGAGAACCTATTGTTGTTATTATGATTAGAGGCCACATTTATATGCTCAAATCAATACCAAATCAGATTTTGAAAGCTTTGCAAAATTGGTGCAAAAGACAAGAGCAAAAATAGCCTAAAATCCTTGATTTTTTATACTTTTTCAAATGCAAATGAATGACCCAAAGGGTGTTACAAGGATTTCAGTTAAGGGAAGCAATTTATATGTCTGATATCAGTCCAAAACAGCACTAAGTTCACTCTCAACACACTCTTGATGCAAATCGAAGATAATGCCAAGTCGATTATAGTGAAAATATGTCAAAATAGTCACTTTTTTCACCAAAATTAAATGCAAGAGAGCATAACAAAGGGTGTTGTGAGGAAAATGATGATGGAAAGAAAATAATATCAGCAATAACAACCACTTGGTGCTAAAATATCAAACACAACACACTTTTAGTGCCACTTAAGGTAAAACCCTAGTGAAAATATAGCAAAAATAGGCTATTTTTCATAGTTTTTCAACTCCAAGACCTAGCAAAAGAGGTGTTGTAATGAATTTAAGGAGGTATAGAAAATAATATCAATAATATCAGTCACCTCAATCCATAAAATTGATCACAACACACTTGGAGTGCAAACTAGGTCAAACCCTAGGGCAAAAATTGTCAAAAAGTGTAGTTTAGTAAGAATTGATCACAACACACTTGGAGTGCAAACTAGGTCAAACCCTAGGGCAAAAATTGTCAAAAAGTGTAGTTTAGTAAGAATTGATCACAACACACTTGGAGTGCAAACTAGGTCAAACCCTAGAGGAAAATTTAGGAAGAATTGACACAATTTAGTAAGCCCAACAATGCAATTTTTTTTGTTTTTTTCCAATTTTTCAATTTTTTTGAAATTTTCTCAATACAATAAAGTAAATGCCTATATGAATGAATGAAATCACACCAAATATGTAGACAAACACTCAGCAAGTTGCAATTTAATTTCAAAGACACGGGTTCACCAAAATGTTTAGGGTAAAATTAGATTTTGCTAATCTTTGTTGTTTAGATGTTAAAATCTGCCTCTCCACTAAACATTGAAGGATCTAGGGTCAAATGGCTAGCACTATCATACCCTAGGTCTCTTTCAAATGTTGGTAAATTTGGATTAGGGAATTAATTATCAATTTTTCCTTCTCCTATGTCCAATTGACCATTAAAACCCTAATAATGCAAATACGACAGTAAATTAATGAATTACAGAAAAAGTTCTTGCAGACGGGAGTAGAATACCAAATTACAGAATACCTATTTTCAAGGTTCCAAAGCAGAACAGTTAGGGACACTAGAGTGGGCGCCCAAGTCCAAGGTACCTGCTTTTTAGGGAATCTGGACCTCCTTTTGACACTGATCAACCCTGTAACTTATGTTTTCCAGGATCTATCTGCGAAGGACACTGGAGCGAGCGCCCTAGTCCCGGAAGTGCTCTTTTGTTTGACTTTTCTCCAAATCCTGAATACCTAATGTCTGCCCATCCTTCCTGCAACTCCACTTTCTCTGGATGCAACACCTATAACTTGCAATCACAAGACTTGGTTTGGGGGTTGTGGTGTTTAGAGGTTTGCCTCAGTCAAACCCTGAAGGACACTTAAGTCTCCAAACACCATTGTTAGATAAAGAGGGTGTGCCCTTGTGAGGCAAAGGCCAAAACCAAAAGAATCAATGATAAAAACATAATGATATGTCACCTTGTAGTGAAGCTCTCATGTGGGAAGATGCTCTTCATGACATGAGGAGATTGACACTCAAATCTACAAATATCAACACACAAACCACACAAGCCTACTCTTGCAACACAATAGAAAGCCTTGAATCACCTTAGGATACCAAAATCACATGAACACCATCTAATTGGAATCTAGTTTACAAATGAACACCTACACATGCTTATATATGCATCTACAAGCACTCCCGCCAAGATATTTGAAATTCAAACTTACCGTGTTGGCAAAGGGACCTAATAATGGTCACTAACTGACACCCAGAAATTGGGGCTACCCCAAAATAGGGCAGGACTAGGACACGGGTGCCCAAGTCCTTTTCCCCTATTTTGGTTAGGGTACAACTCAAGGGGTCCACGTAGGCCCTATTTGCTAAGGAACCTAGGTCTCATTCCATTGGGGTGTTAAAATATGAACTAAAATGTCCTAAATGCATGCTAAAGACCTGGGAGCTAAACCTTATGAGGGAAAAGCCCCCAAGGGGACATTTTCTGACGTTACAATTATAATATCTAAAGAGACAAGAAAAATGGGTGTGATTGCAAGTGAAGATGCATTGGCTAGTTGCCTAAGATGGTATATTTTAACATCAACGAGTTAGAAGATGCAAATATTGGGTGTGTGTAAGACCTAGATGAAATATGTGTTGTGTTGTGTGTAGAGAATGTGGTAAAGGAAAAACCCTGAGAGGAATTACTACAATATGGTGCGTGAAAGTGTATGAGGACAAGTAGGTAATAGACACATTGGATTAATTTGGGATAAAGACAAATAGGAAATTTGGAAATGGGTGTTAGTAAAAGCATGTAGACCTAAAATGAAGTTTCCTTGTGCCTCCTAAAACATATGTGACTCATAAACTCCCTAAATATTAGCTATGAGAGCAAAGTTAACAGTGTTTTGCCTGCTCTTATCTCTTGATGATCTACCCTCGATCATTTCACTCACTCAAACATTGCCAGTGGTGCTTTCCCACCACTTTGGTCTATTTTTAGAAACCTCTCCATCCAAATCAGTGTTGTCACCATGACTTGGGTTGTCTATTTCTATGTCATTTGGATGTTGATCTATGTTGTCATCAATGAATTTTGGTACTGATACTTGCCTAGGAGACTCATGCTTAGAATCCTCCCCCCTCTAGGTGGAGCTTCGTGAAGATGAAAAATTGAATCTTTATACTTAACATGCTAGTCTTTAGTAAACTTAATCTCTTAAGAAAGCTAGAAAGGCTCCGTTTTCTCATCAACCACAACATATTTGTTGAAAGTCAAGCAGTTAGTGTCAACATCAATTAGCCATAGGCTTTATGATTGTCACTATACCTTGTAAGAATTAATTTCTTACTCTTAGGATCTAACTTGGTTTGATGTGCATCTAGAATCTAGACATATGTAGAACCAAAGACCTTAAAGTGACTAACTTTTGGTTTCCTCCCAGACCAAGCTTCCTCTGGAGTCTTCTCCTTCACTGCTTGTGTTAGAGACCAACTGAGTAAGTAAATTGTAGTATACACTGCCTTACCCAAAACTTCTTGGGAACGCTCATGTTCTCCATCATACACCGGTCCATCTCCATAATAGTACAATTCCTTCACTCAACTACTTCATTTTGCTATGGAGTATAGGGTGTTGTATATTACCATTTTATACCATTTTTAACACAAAAGTCATTGAATTAGTTTGAACATAATTCACCTCCATTATCAGATCTAATAGTGATTAATGCACAATCAGACTCTTCATCTATTAATGCTTTGAACTTTTGAAATTCCTTAAGCACATTTCATTTTAACTTCAAAAAATGGGTGTGATTGCAAGTGAAGTTGCATTGGTTAGCTTCCTAGGATGGTATATTTTAACATCAACGAGTTAGAAGATGCAAATATTGGGTGTGTGTAAGACCTAGATGAAATATGTGTTGTGTTGTGTTTAGAGAATGTGGTAAAGGAAAAACCCTAGGAGGAATTACTACAATATGGTGCGTGAAAGTGTATGAGGACAAGTAGGTAATAGACACATTGGACTAATTTAGGAGAAAGGAAAATAGGAAATTTGGAAAGGGGTGTTAGCAGAAGCATGTAGACCTAAAATCAAGTTTCCTTGTGCCTCTTGAAACATCTATGGCTCATAAACTCCCTAAATATTAGCCATGAGAGCAAAGTTAACAGTGTTTAGCACAAAAGTCATTGAATTCATTTGAACATAATTCACCTCCATTATCAAATCTAATAGTGATTAATGCACAATCAGACTCTTCATCTACTAATGCTTTGAACTTTTGAAATTCCTTAAACACATCTCATTTTAACTTCAAAAAATACACCCACATTTTCTAACTAAAATCATCTACAAAAAAAAGAAAATACTTGGCACTAGTGATCGATGCCATATTCATTGGTCCACAAATGTCTACATGAACCAGTTGTAGGACGTTATTGCTCTCTAAGCATGTCTGTCTACAAATGGAGTTTTGTGTTGATTCCCTACTTGGAAAGAGTTGTAAATGCCTGGTATGTGTTGTATTTTTCCCTCTCCCTTATCAACAAGGGAAATGGAAACAAGAAAAATAAGAATCCTTCTCTATCTCTCTCCCTATCTCCCTATCTCTCCCCTCCATATCCCCCCTCTCTCCCTCTTCCTCCCTCTCCCTCTCCCTTATCGACAAAGGAAACATAAACAAGAAAATTAGGACATGCAATGAGGGATAAGGATATAAATTGGGCAGATGAAATGGAAACAAGATAAAATGAAAGTTAATTGGATGGGAAGAATGATGAAAGGAGAGGTGGAAAATAGTAAAATAGGGAAAAATTGGTGGAATCTAATGGAAAATTGGAAAGGAAAAGGAAAACTAGGAAATCTAGGGTTAGGAGGTGAAAAGGAGGTGGAAAAAGAAGTCAAATAGACAGAAAGTGATGAAGATGAATGATATGAGAGAGAGAAAGAGATAGATAGCTATATAGAGGAATGAGAGAGAGAGAGGTGTGGCTGTGTGCATGTGTGTGTGGTTGTGGGTGAGGGTGGGTGGTGTGGGTGTGTGGGTTTGTGTGGGTGGTGTGGGCATGTGTGTGTGCATGTGTATGTGTGGATGAATGTGGGTGTGCATGTGTGTGTGGGTGGGGATGGGTATCACTCCCCCACACACACACCCATGCACACCCACACACATATACACACTCACACTCATGCATGCATACACCCCCCCACACCCACTCACACACCTACTCACCCACACACACCACCCACCCATGCACACACACCCATACATGTACACACACCCACACACAAACACACACCCACATGCACATGGTCGCACACATCTGAAAACACACACACATAGACAATTACACACACACACATACACATAGTTTAGAGAAACTAATGGAGATAAATAAGCCATGATTGTCCCTCCCTTTGTCTCCCTCTCTCTAACTCTATCTTTATATTTCTCTCTCTAAACCCTAAATCCTAAACCCTAAGCCCTAAACCTTAAACCTCTAAACCCTAACCCCTAACACCTAGACCCTAAACCTGAGCAACCCTAAACCCATAAACCCTAATAATGCCCCTAAACCCTAACTCCTAACCCATAAACCCTAAGCCTTGAACATGAGAAACCGTAAACCTCTATCTCCTTGTCTCTCCCCTATCCCCATATCTCTATCATCCCTCTACCTCTCAATCTCTCTCCCTATGTCTCTGTACATCTCCCCCACTCTCTATCTCCCTATCTCTCCCCTTTATCTCCTCTCTCTCTAAACCCTAAACCCTAACCCTAACCCCCACATTCTAAACCCTAAACCTGAGCAACCCTAAACTCCTAAACCCTAAAGCATAAACCCCTAAACCCTAAACCCTAAACCCTAAATAATGCCCCTAAACCCTAATCCCTAACCCCTCAACTCTAAACACTAAACACAAGCAACCCTAAAGCCCTATCTCCATATCTCTCCACTATCTCCCTATCTCTAACATCTCTCTACCTCTCAATCTCTCTCCCTATGTTTCTGAACATCTCCCTCACTCTCTATCTCCCTATCTCTCGCCTTTGTCTCCTCTATCTCTCCCTATCAGTCCGCTCTCTCTCTAAACCCTAAACCCTAAACTCCTAAACCCTAACCCCTAAACCAGAACAATCCTAAACCCTAAACCTTAAATCCTAAATAATGCCCCTAAACCCTAAACCCTAAACCCAAGAAACCCTAAAACTCTATCTCCCTATCTCACCCCTGCTGGCACCTATAAAATTTTGTTCCTAGACATGCCCCATTTTTCCCCCAAGTTCCATTTGAATCCCACTTTATGCCTTCAACATTGAACCTATTGATGATAACCGATAAAAGATGTCTTTCATAGGTTTTCATTTGTTTGCCTTTTAAAATGTAAGGGAAAAAGCCCTAAAAAGTTGACTAAGTCCCATTTTCTAAGTGTTTCCTTGTGTTTTGACCTTGGTCAGAGTTTCAGAATTTCAAGCTCCTTCCTTCCGTCATGTTGTCCCTGTCGGATATGAGGTCCAAGGCTAAAATTTGCACTATGTTTCAGAGGCCAAACTTCAGGCCTTTGGCCTTCGATCTTCTTCATGGCAAGTGTCAAGAAGAAGCCCTAGGGTTTGAAGTCTGATGGGTCCCCGTGTTCAAATCCCTCTAAGTATGAAGTGTGTGGTAGAGTTTAGAGGTTGGATCTTCTTCCTTTCTTCATGGAAGGCAAAACAGGGAAGGCCTGACGACTGATTCCCGACAGGTTTTCTTTTCTTTGAGCTGAGGATGGATGGCAGGGCTCCTCTCTTTCCTCTTCCAAGTGGCAAATGCATAAGGTGGAAAGCTCAGGGCTGACCCTTGGTGTTTTCATAATTTTTCCTAAGTGCATTAGAGGTCGGAGTTCGGGCTTCCTTCCTTCCATCTTCATCATGGAAGGCGGAAGGTGGAAGGCCCGACGACTGACCCCTAATGGGTGTTAATTCTTTCTAAGGCATTCCATCATTTCACTCAGCCTTTTGGGTGGACGCACAGTAGGCTTGCGGAATCGCAGGAAGAAGACATGTGGAATGGTTCAACAACTGATCATCCAAGTGACCCAATGAGTGCCACATGGTATACTTTGTGACTCTTCCACCATTCTGTAGAGCATTTCAGTGAAGCTTTGTCTATAGCCACAGAACAACGGGAAGCTACCAAGTGGTCGTGACGTCATCTGGATTAACTCTTACCAAGGAAGGCGGAGGGCAGGGTTTCCTTGTTCTCCCTTCTGTAAAGCATAAGGTAAAATGGTGAAGGCCCGAGGCCCAACCTTTGACGCCTTCATATCTATACATAGGTAATAGTTAAGGTAAAAGAACTCGAAAATGATGAAGGCTTGGAGTCTTTTATCGGCAAAAATCTTAGTTTGAGAACTCTGCAATTCGCCGACTAAGGGGTTTGCCAATGAATGGAAAAATGACTAAGGCAAAAGATTGAATGAAGGAGACCATCAGCAAATCAGAAGAAGGAAGAACTAGTCAAACAGTTTGAAAATTTCATGATTCACCGATAAGGTGATAAAGGCATGCTTTTCACTTGGTTTAAAAAATGAGGGATTTGCCAATAAAATGAAGGCTGGTAGAAAGTTTGACAAGTCAAAGGTTCGACAAAAGGCAAATTTCCTGATAAAGAGACAAGATAAAGTAAAGGCAAAATGGTTCAAGTTCAAAAAGGGTCACTTTTACCGACCAAAGGAAGAATAAGAGAAGTTCGCAAAAATGAAAAATTGTTGATAAAGGGAAAAGGTGGCATAATTTAGAAAATTCACAGTTTACTGACTAAAAGAGAAAATGAACCAAGTTTTAGAAGATGATTTTGCTGATAAGGCGAAGAAGAGGCATAAATTGAGGATGTCTCCCATGGTTTGAATATGTGCCAGTTTGTTGACAATATGAATAAGTTGGAAGTTGGTGATGAAGAGGATTGGCTAATAAAGGTAGGAAGATGCACAAGGTACAGTCAGAGATCAAATGGATCAAAATTGAAAATTTGGACAACACATTGGGAGTGTTGTAATTGCTTTAAAAGGATAATTCCTTGAAAGTATGCCATGATTTTAGGAATATATAAGCTGATTTGTACCCAGAATTTAATGAGTCTGTAGAATAGTACCATGCATGTGGTTGGCACAGTGAAATTCTTCAATGCACAAAGGACAAATTAGATAAGTCAAATATTGCAGATGGTAGGGAGAGGATTAGAACCTTCCCTCTTTATTGCTCTAAGTACAGGAAGAGTGCAAGCCATCTTCCTCTAACATTTTTAGAATTAATTGAGCATGGGTTTTCTCTTCCAACATGCAAATCTTCTGACAAATTGGGAATGGAATTTATGATAGCATGGGTGCAATCCTTGATTGGGTGCAACACTTGGGAGAATGCAATGAGTTGAAACACTATATATGCATGTTTTTGAAATGTAATGTGGGTTGGTCAGTTGGGCAATTTTCTCAGCAGGGTTGTGATCTCTAAAAGGCAGATTAGAAGAACTCTATTTTACAATCTTTGTTCAGTATGAAACAGTTGTGAAATGTATGTAAGAGAATTTGCAAATCTTTGTATCAAATTATTGTTTTTCTCCATTGTCGTAGATGTTTTTCTTAGCAAACCATAATCATAGTTATAGTTTTCTCTTGCCACATTTAGTGGTATGATTGTAAGCTTTGATTTGAATGAATGTGATAGTTCTTAATCCATTTTTAAGCTTTGAAAATGGTCATTTTAGTATTGCATAGGGAAGATAATGGTACGGTGTTGGATTATTAAGTATTCTTAGTGATTTGGTATTGATTTTCCTTGCATTTGATTTATCAAATAGGTAGTTATACACTTCTGTGTAGTTGTTTTCCTCTGTTGAATATTAGACTATGTAGCCCAATGGATAGGTGCCTATTTGAGTAGCCTTAGATCACCCAACCTTCAAAACAAATCAACATATTCATATTTAGAAGCAGCAGTAGTTTTTATGTATCCTTAATGTGTAGGATTGCTTTTATCAGCTATATAGGGGTCTTGTAACAACCAGCTGTTCTTAGTTTAGTGACAAATTTGGGGTTGAGAAAGTGATTTGGGTTTGGTTGTTCAAATATTTTTAGTTGTTCATCTGGTTTGATGTTAATACATGCTTAGGTATACCCCTTGGAATATCCCTCCAGAGTTTAAGCTAAGCTCAAAGAGTAGAAGAGTCTAACCACTTATGTAGTTGGCCAAAATTGCCCATAACTTGTTGATAAACCTCTTTCTATCACCCTGATGATAATCCATGGCCTAGGTGATTTAGAAAAGTTCTAGTTTTATGTTGCAGTCATTTTGGAAAACAACATTTTGGCACCATTACTAGGGAGGATTTGAAAGGGCGAAGAATTTAAAGACCCCTATTTACAGCCGTTGTCGGGTGCAGTTTTTTGTGTGTAAGTTTGGCATCTCGTCAACTTACGCCAACATTTTGGCACCGTTGCTGGGGAGTCAAGATTTTATTTCTGGTTGCTTTAATATTGATATAAGTGTTTGTTCAAGTTTTTCTTCCTAGTAGGGGAAGCGATGACTCTGTTTTAATAACCTAGAATAAATTTCAATTTGAAAAAAGGTTTTAGAATGGATAGAGGAAGAAACTAGGAGTAGCCTGGACGTGAGGAATCCTCTAGCAATGCAGGAAATAGGAGTAGGTATAGGGTAAGGAGACCTAATGTGGTACCTCAAAGTAATGCCCAAGACAATATATTTGTTGACCTCAGAAGCCAATACAATTATACTTTTGAGGACTCTGTAGATAACATGCTCAGAACAAACAAAATAACAAATAGAAATGGGTATGTTAGAAGAAATGAAAATCGTATTGGTAGAGGAAGTAGAGATAGATCGTATGATCCACATTTGAGAACATTTGGGATGCCCAATGATAATGAAGAGATATATCAACATACCAGGTGTTGGTCTCCTGTAATGATTTAACAACTAAGCCCATATAGTTGTGACTCAGAGATTGGACATCTAACCTGAATAGCTATCTTAATCACTATGAAGTTGCATTTAACTTGTCAACCCAAGGACGTGAACTTGAAATGGGTCAGCACAGTATGTGCACTAGGAACCCCAAAGTAGCCACATTCATTCTATGGCTAAGAAAGACATAATGCTGAAAGTAAATTGCTTGGAAAGAAATAACATAAATGCTAAACATCAATCAACAACTATACTAAGTTGAAGTGCATGAGAGAAAATAAAAATCTGGGCAAACAAATAGGAAACTACTCTGTCTGGTTTGGCTGCAGGAACAAACATAGAATGGAATTCTAGTGGCTGCTGGAACGTACAGTGCTAGATTTTAACTAACTGCTTGACAGAAAATAACAACTAAACTAAAGGATGGAATGCTCACCAAGTGGGCCCCCTTGGATGAGTATCCCTTAAGACAAATGTAAACTCAGAGATGCGAACTTATAACTTTATTTTATTCATTGAAAAACATAATTACAAATGAGCAACATAACTGTATTATTGAAAAACTTAATAATGCGAGTACAACCTCCGATTAATCAACCCCTTAGAAGGAGCATCAAAGTCTTATTTATAGAAAGAAAAACTACAAACCAACTACCTAGCAAGGCAGTCAACTCCAACAGATTAAGAGGACGCCACTTTAGGAAAAGCATAGAAAGTGGAGAGGAGGTTATGCATGCATGGAATCTAGTCAAGCATGTTCGCTTTGATGCAGATCTAACACAACAGTAACTCCTATATTCGCTCAACAAGCAATTAAGACCAGTTACAAGGCGGTTATCTTCCCTCCATTTGACATTTGAACAACCACCTTGTTGACTTTGATGGTGAGTGACCAACTGACAGAATCTTCCTTGATTTTATTGTTGTTATATGGAGCCTAATTAGACTCGGAGGTTAAATTTTCCTCACTTTTATCGACATGATTTCCCCCCAAATTATTTAACGGGGGAGTGCAGGGGGGCAGAGCCTCTCCTGCGGGGCCCGGGGGGCTTATCCCCCCAGCGGGGCCCGGGGGCAGAGCCCATAGTGGGGGTCTGGGGGCAATGCCCCCAGCGAGGGCTGTTGGGGGCAGCGCCCCTGAAGCAAAAATTGCCTATTATTTTATAAAGGCACTGGGGGTTATTTTTTCTATTGGCCAACATAAAAAACCCTATTTTTGTAACTGACATAATCCTTGATAAAAGCAGCTAAGGGTTAGGGTTTCTGTTGATATTGGATTGTAGCATTTACAGTGGTATTGAGTTGCATGGATTGCTAGTTGTAATCGGTTTGATTTACTGGATAATAATATTAGACTCTCTGTTGGTGGATGTAGCCCAATTTTGGGTGAACCATGTTAAATCTTGTCTCTCGCTGTTATTATTTCTATGTATTTCCATTCCTCTGTTTAATCTTTATTTGCATTTAATTGATATCTTCTGCTGACTAACCCTAACAAGTGGTATCAAAGCAGGTTGTGTTCGATTATCGTTTATAGGAAAGTCTCATGGTTGAGTGGGAGTAATGGTGAATGAGGGTAAATTAAAGGTTGATAAATTTAATTGGCAAAACTATCAGTTATGGAAGATGTAGATGAAGGATTACCTCTTTCAAAAGGATTTATGGAGGCTGTTGGAAGGAGTATCCAAGAAATTGGCAGGAATGACAGATGAGGATTAGAATCTTCTGGATAGAAAGGGACTGGGAACCATTCGGTTGTGCCTGACACCATCTGTGGCATTCAATATAATGGAAGTGAAGACAATAGATGAGTTGATGAAAGCTTTAGCTAAATTGTATGAAAAACCCTCAGCATCAAATAAGGTATTTCTCATGAAGCGTTTGTTTAATTTGAAAATGATTGAAGGTAGATCTGTGACAGATCATTTAAATGAGTTTAATACGATTGTCAGTCAGTTAACTTCTGTAAAAGTGAAATTTGATGAAGAGGTGAGGGCTCTCTTGGTTTTATTTTCTCTGCCAGAAAGCTGGAATAGCTTGGTAATGGTTGTAACTCTGTCTCTGGTTCAAACACTTTAAAATTTGATGATGTTGTTGGTGTTATCCTTAGCAAGGAAATGCGACAGAAAAACTTAGGAGGGTCCACATCAGGTAGTGTTTTGAATGCATAAAGTAGGGGCAGATCAAAGGAGAGAGGAAAAGGTTCTGGAGGTCATGGGAAGTCACGAGAAAAATCAAAGGACCGGAAGTCCCAAACCAGAAGACAGAAGGATTGCTGGTACTGTGGGAAACCAGGTCATCTAAAGAAAGATTGTTGGTCTCAGAAGAATAAAGGACAAAAATAAGAAGGCAATAAGGAAGCAAATGTGGTAAATAATAAATTTGAAGATGATGCTTTGATTCTTTCCCTAGATAATGCTGATGATTCATGGGTTTTAGATTCAGGGGCCTCATTTCATGCTATTCCCCATAGAAGTTATTTTCTTGATTATGTCCAAGGGGATTTTGGGCTAGTTTATTTAGGAGATAACGAACTCTGTCAGATTGTTGGAAAGGGAAGAATCAAGACTAAGTTGCAGAATGGGAATCATTGGCTACTACAAGGGGTAAGGTACATTCCAAGGCTCAGTAGGAATTTAATTTCAGCAGGGTAGCTAGCTGATGAAGGTTACATTGTTACATTTATTGATAAAAAATAGAAGGTTTCAAAAGGTGCCTTAATAGTAGCAAAAGGTGTGAAAGTAGGCACCTTATATCTTTGTACAGGTCATACTGTTCCTTCTACTTTAGTTGTTGCAAAGAAAAAACAAACAAGTTCAGGAACAGTTACTGCAAGTTCGCAGGAAGAGACTGCAACAATTGATGTAGGTTTTGAGGCAACACTATGGCATAACAAACTTGGGCATATGAGTGAAAACGGTATAAAGGTACTTCATTTTAAGAAAGTTTTACCAGGTCTCAAATATATTAATATGGATTTCTGTGAAAGTTGTGTGTATGGCAAACAAAAGAGAGTCAATTTTCTCAAGGATGGGAAACAAAAGAAAGATGAAAAGTTGGAGCTTGTGTATACAGATGTATGGGGACCAGCTCAGGTATCTTCTCTTGGTGGCTCTTAGTATTATGTTACATTCATAGATGATGCAACTAAGAAGGTATGGATTTATTTCCTTAGGCAGAAATCTGATGTATTTGAAACATTGAAGAAATGGAGAAGCTTGGTTGAGAATGAGACAGGTAAAAGATTAAAATATCTCAGATCTAATAATGATGGTGAGTATTCTAGCAAAGAATTTTAGGATTATTGTTCCTTTAATGGAATCCGTAGGGAAAAAATGGTTCCAGGGACTCCACAAGAAAATGGAGTGCTAAATGCATGAATAGGACAATAATGGAGCGTACAAGGACAATGAGATTGCATGTTGGGTTGCCTTTAAACATGTGGGCAAATGATGTCCACACTGTTGTATATTTAATTAATAGAGGTCCTTCAGTTCCTTTGGGCTGTGGTATTCCAGAGGAAGCATGGACATGTATGAAGGTAAGTTATTCTTTTCTCAAAACCTTTGGATGTGAAGCATTTGCACATGTAGATTTTGAAAATAGAACCAAGATGGATGCAAAATCAAAAAAGTGTACCTTCATTGGATATGGCATTGATGAATTTATTTATAGGCTTTGGGATTTTAAAAATTAGAAAATTATGAGAAGCAGTGATGTTGTATTCAATGAGAAGGTGTTGTACAAAGATCAGTTGCAACAGCATGAGAAGAAAGAAAAGGATTATGTAGTGTTGGATGATACTCCAAATAGTGATGTTCTAGTGGTTCCTCATGCTCTGCAATAGTAACAAGAAATACCACAAACTTTGGTGAATGTTAGACGGTCAATCAGGCTAAGTAGACCTCCTGAAAGGTTTTCTCCCTCTTTGTATTCTATTTTGTTAACATATGTTGGTGAACCTGAAGGGTATGATGAAGCTATGTAGGTGGATACAAAGGTTCAATGGGACCTTGCAATGAAAGAAGAAATGGACTCCTTGTTGAAAAACCAGACTTGGGAATTATGTAAGTTGCCTGCAGGTAAAAAGGCTTTACCAAACAAATGAGTTTATAGGCTGAAAGAGGAAGACGGAGGTAAGAAAAAATTTAAATCCAGGTTAGTTGTCAAAGAATTTGCACAGAAAAAAGGTATTGATTTTGATGAGATTTTTTCTCTAGTTGTTAAGATGACTTCTATTCGTACTATTTTAAGTATTGTGGTTGCTGAAGATTTGCATTTGGAATAGCTAGATGTGAAAATTGCCTTTCTCCATGATGATTTGGAGCAGGAGATATATATGGAACAACCACAAGGATTTGAGGTCAAAGGTAAGGAGAAACAGGTGTGCAGATTGAAGAAGAGTTTGTATGGCTTGAAACAAGCACCTCGGCAATGGTATTTGAAACTTGATAGTTTTATGGCTGAGCAAGGCTACAGCCTGTGTAATTCTGACCATTGTGTTTATTTTAAGAGGTTGGATAATGATAACTACATTCTTTTATGTTTATATGTTGATGACATGCTTGTAGCTGGGTCTAACATGGATCACATAAGAGAGTTAAAACAACAGTTAGCACAGTCATTTGCTATGAAGGATTTGGGGGCAACAAAACAAATCCTTGGTATGAAAATTTGTAGAGATAGGTAGAACAAGAAATTGACTCTATCTCAGGTTGATTATGTTGACAAGGTGTTGCAGAGATTCCATATGGAGAATGCAAATTTTGCCAGCACACCTTTGCCTAGTCATTTAAAATTGACTAAGGAAATGCGTCCTAAGACACAAGAGGAGGAAGAAAAAATGTCCAAGGTACCATATGCTTCAGCTGTAGGAAGTTTAATGTATGCCATGGTATGCACAAGACTAGATTTTACACATGCTATAGGAGTTGTAAGCAGGTATATGAGTCATCCCAGATTGGAGCATTGGAATGCAGTAAAATGGATTCTCAGATATTTGAGAGGTACATCCAATAAACACTTATGTTTTGGGGACTCTAATACTGATTTAGCAGGCTATGTGGACTCAGATTTGGCAAGGGATATTGATACCAGGTGGAGTACCACAGGTTATGTCTTTACTATAGGTGGAACAACGGTGAGTTGGATCTCCAAGTTGCAAAATGTGGTTGCTTTATCCACCATGGAGGTAGATTATGTAGCTGCAACAAAGGCAAGTAAGGAGATGATATGGTTGCAATCTTTCATGGAAGAATTGGGCAAACAATAGGTTAACAGTTATTTGTTTATGGATAGCCAGAGTGCCATACATCTTACAAAGAATTCTGCCTTGCATTCAAAGACCAAACACATATAGCTGATGTATCACTTCATTCGGTCAGTGTTGGATGATGGACAATTAAAGCTGGAAAAGATACATACAGATGAAAATCTACCAGATATGTTTACAAAGGCAGTGACAAGGGAGAGGTTGAGCTCCTATTTAGCTTCGGTTGGTCTTCAAGACTAAAAATAACAAAAATAGAATAACAGAGTCTAGGGTGCTTATTTCCAATGGGAGCTATAGGGTCAGTGGTGTTATGACCAGTCTCCAAGTGGGAGATGATATGGTGTGGAGTCTGATTAGTCTCCAAGTGGGAGATTGTTGTTATATGGAGCCTAATCAGACTCGGAGGTTAAATTTTCCCCACTTTTATCAGTGTGGTTTCCCCCCAAATCATTTAACGGGGGAGTGCAGGGGCGTAGAGCCCCTCCTGCAAGGCTTGGAGGCAGAGTCCACGGTGGGGGTTTGGGGGGAATGCCCCTAGCGAGGGCAGTTGGGGGCAGCGCCCCCAAAGCAAAAATTGCCTATTATTTTATAAAGGCATCGAGAGTTATTTTTTCTATTGGCTGACATAAAAAACCCTATTTTTGTAACTGACATAAAGCTTGATAAAAGTGGCTAAGGGTTAGGGTTTCCATTGATATTGGATTATAGCATTTGCAGTGGTATTGAGTTGCAGGGATTGCTGGTTGTAATCAGTTTGATTTGTTGGATAATAATATTGGACTCTTTGTTGGTGGATGTAGCCCAAGTTTGGGTGAACCACGTTAAATCTTGTCTCTCACTGTTATTATTTCTATGTATTTCCATTCCTCTGTTTAATCTTTATTTCCATTTAATTGATATCTTCTTTCGGCTAACCCTAACATTTATAGGCTGCTAATTATATCTGCATAACAATATTAGTACACACAATAATTGCATATCTGTAACTATCTTAGAGTAACATTCATTAATCCACATGTAAAATTAACATAGATAGTTCATATAGCATGTCAATGTCATTTAACGATTATAGGAAATAACCTATGCCCAATATTTTATGGTTTTGAGGAAATATCATAAAAATATCAAGATTTAGGTACCAAAGTTCATGATAACTACAACAGATGGATAATAAATTCTAACAAAAATTAGTCATAAACTAGACTCATCACCAAGCATCCTAATTCTCCCACATGATCACTTGGAAGTTGGCATGATACCATTCCTAATGAGGAAAATCAGCAGCAACAACCTGATGATGAGGAAAGAGAAAGAAGAATCCATGATGAACTGGATTTTCTTGATCATCTTAGAAATAGACAAAGGGAAGTACAAGCTTTTCTTGATCAACAACAAGCTCAGCTTGACCAACATGCCCAACATAACCAAGCTAACCAATAACAAGGCCAGAATCAAAATGTTAATCAGCAATGTGCACCTCCACAACATTACAATCAACAACATCAAATGGGACAGTAGGGTGTAAATTAAACCCTTGCTTAAAATGTCAACATTTAGCCACCACAAAACCAAGTAAAACAATAGCATGGCAACATTCAAAATGTTGGGCATGCACAACAAAGACAAGTACAAAGGTTTATTGCATAGAGGCAACCTTTGGGAGCTGAAAGGTATAAGCAACTCGATTTCATTGGCATACCTGATTGTCCTAATCTCATTCCAACTAAGATTAGAGGTAAGATTCCTATATTTTAGGGCAATAATGTTGTCACTGGTGAGGAACACTTGAGGCATTTCATTAATGTCACCGATGAGTATGAGGTTGAAGATGAAGATTTTTGTGTACTCATTGGAAGAAAGTGGCAAAGAATGGTACAAGGCTCTCCCTGATAATAGAATTGATTCTTGGGAGGAATTCATGAGGATGTTTAGAATGTAGTATGGGGATAGGATTGACCCCAAGTTTGCCATTCATGAACTCATAGCCATCAAAAAGGCCATCAATGAAATGGTAGCTGACTTCAACAGCTGCTTCATCATGACAATGAGAAAGGTACCTCCTCATATGAGACCCAATGAATCTACGTGCTTAGTTTTATATTGTGGTTCTTTTGATTCAAAATTAGGTTATTGTTTGAGGGACAAGATTCCAAAAACATTAAGAGATGATTATGCCACAACCATAAACATAAAAAGTAACATGAGAGCTTCAGGGAAGCACATCAAAAGGTCTAATGTAAAATTTCCCTAGCCAGATAAGCCTGCTTTTAACAAACCCCTCACTACTGATGACAAGTTGGAAAAACTCATGGGGGTTGTGAAAGATTTGCCATACAAGGTTGCTAGAAATGACAAAGGGTTGCCACCCCAAGGTGTTGCAACACATTTTAATGAAGGTTAAAGATTAGATAACAAACCTTATAATATTGATTGGTCTAAGAGACCGCAACAGAATGATAGACATGCTGCTCCTAGGCATGTAAGTTTCAAACAGCCTAAAAGGGATACCTCTGATCCTTTGAGAAAGGATCAAGTTAATTTTCAAGATGAGTCTTTGTGGTGTTAGGCTTGCTTGCTTCCCCATGACCCAACAAATTGTACGGTGGCTCATTCATTGAGCAGAGAGGAAGAATTTCCAAATGAAAGAGGGTGCAACTGAGTATTACGAAGAGGAAATAAATCATTTTAATGCAGAAGATTATGAGCATATAGGTCAAGTTGCTGATTGTGATAGCCATAAGGAAGATGATCATATTTTCCAATACGATTATGATGAGGGTCCAAAAAAGTATCAATTGCCAACTCATGATGTTGGACATTTAAAGGACCTTATGCAGAATAAATATCAGTAGTCCAAGCCTTCAAAAGAAGACATGACAACCTTGGCAGATGTAGCCATTTTGCAAGTCCAAGGAGGATATCAATTGAGAAATAGAACTGTCCCTATGCAAAATGCCCCTGCCAAGGAATCAAAACAACAAAGATCTAATGGGGATAAGGATAAATGCAAGGGAAATGTGGAGCAGTAGAGTAGTAGTGCTCCAAAGAAGACTGCACCTGAAAAGAAGAAGCTTCCAGTGTAGCCACTAGAAGCAAAAAATAAATATGTGTAGAAGAATCTAGCACTAATCGAGCAACCAGTTACTACACCCATTCTAGGAGTTCATTACCCAAAAGGCAGTTACAAGCATGATTAGCCTCAGGCACAAAAAGAACTAGAAAAGGAGAAGACAAAGGAAGAAGGTAAGGATATTTCATCTAATCAAGTAATACCTTATATTCCTTGTGCAAATGATGTTACTGCTTCATGTGATAATCCTTTGCCCAATTATCTCCATATTGATATAGATCAAGTTTTTAGCTAAATCAAAATTTATGTGCCAATAGTGGAACTCCTTAGAATCCCTGAATATAGAGATAGGGCAGGGTTATTTATTACTAGTCTAGATGCACAAAATTAACTTGTTGTTGTTCCTAGTGGTAATGATGAGGACGTAGGTCATGATGAAACAATTGAGGTATATTTAGGGTCATCTATGGTTAACAACAAGATGGGAGTAGACCCTTTATACACCACTTTGATCATAAATGGTTGGTTGTTACACAACTGTATGCTTGATTCAGGGGCATCTAGCAATGTCATGCCACTAGAAATCATGAATGAATTGAGACTGAAGGTGTCCAAAACCTTTGGTAAGTGTTTTGCCATGGATTCTAGGGAGGTGAATGTGATTGTTCTTGTCAAAGATGTTGAGGTCAAATTAGCTACATATCCTGACAAATCATTCTTGATGGACATAATTATTGTGGATTGTCCTGCCAAATGGGGTATGCTATTATCAAGAAAGTGGGCAGCCTCTATGGGTGGAAGCATTTATATGGACCTATCATATGCCACCATTCTAGTCCAGGGTGTGGAAGTGAAGCTATACAGGGAGAAGAAGGTAGAAGACCAAAGTATTGAGGACATGTATAAAATAGAGAAAGATCATGCAAATTTCTTTGACACTAAAATATACCATTTTATGGCCTATTGCAGTGATGATGGTCCTTGTGTGAATGTTTCACCTCCTAACCCTATTGTAGTTGTGTGTGATATGTCTCATTTATGGACATTGCATTTTAATGGTGTGTTTTCCAGAGATGGCTTAGGTGCTGGGATTGTTTTGATATCCCCAAATGGTGAGAAATTTGGTATGTCTTTTAGACTTGATTTTCAGTGCACTAACAACATAGTTGAATATGAAGCATTGTTGTTACGATTAAATATTGCTCACAAGCATAAGGTCAAGTGCTTGAAGATATTTGGTAACTCAGAATTAGTTGTACAACAAATTAGAAATAAATTTGCTGCCAAGGATAAAAGGTTAAGGGGATACATGAATGCTGTATGGGATACCATGGAGTTGTATGATGCCATTGGCATTGAGTGGGTTGATATAACCAAAAATGAAAAGGTAGACTCCCTAGTTGTAGCTGCATCTAAATTTGATCCCAGATTAGGTTTTCCTCATGGCCATCATGATGTTGAAGTGCTTATAAGGCCAACAATCCCTAATAAAATACATAGTTGGCAAGTGTTCAATGGTAGTAATCAAATTTTTAGTTTCCTCAATTGCATGGATGAGTTTAATAATCAAGTGATTCGCTGGCAACCTATGGTAGAGATGGAGAATGACAAGAAAACATTATTTGGAAATGATGTAGTTGAATACTAACACCATTCCTAAGGGATTGGTGGCATTGGAGAGAATGTTTGACAATGTAGACCACTAGAAGAGTAAAGGTAAACCGATAGAAGAAGACATTGTTGAAGGTGTTAACCTTGGAACTAAGGAGGCACCCAAGATGGTTTACATAGGTAAGAAATTGAAGCCTCATGAAAAGAAAATGTTGATTGCTTTGTTGAGAAAGTTCATAAAGTGTTTTTCATGGTCCTATGATGAATTGAAAGCTTATAGGGAGGAATTATTTCAGCATGCTATCCCCCTTCAACCTGATGCAAAACCATTTAGGCAAAAATAGATGCCTATAAACCCCACTATAACTCCCAAGATGTAGAAAGAATTGTTAAAGATGAAAGAGGGAGGTATTATTAAACCAATCAGATATTTTGAATGGGTGTCTAATGTTGTCCCATTAAGGAAAAAGAATGGGGAGATTAGACTATGTGTGGATTTCAGAAATTTGAACATCAAATTCCTTAAGGATAACTATCCTCTTCCAAGCATGGATCATCTTTTGTAGAGGGTTGTTGGTTCAAAGCTGATGTCTATGATGGATGGGTTCTTCAGATATAATTAGGTGCTGGTCAAGGAGTCAAAACAATACAAAACAACATTCACCACTCCTTGGGGAACATATGTGTATTTGAAAATGCCATTTGGATTGAAAATGTAGGATCTACATTTCAAAGAGCAAGGATGTGGCCTTTGCTAGCCTCATTGATGAGATCATGGTTGTTTACCAAGATGATCTAACTATATTTTCAAAGGATAGGAAAGATTATTGTAAGCTTTTGTAATTGATTTTTGAGAGATGTAATTGATTTTTGCTTCATTTTATACTATTGTTGATGTATTGTTGCAAAAGAATAAGGATGGATTCGAGCAGCCAATAGGATTTTTTATCAAGTCTTTGCAAGTTGCCAAGTTAAATTATTCCATTATGGAAAAGCATGCATATGCTTTGGTTAAGGCAATGAAAAACTTTAGGCCATATCTTATGGGTGCAAAGACAATCACATATGCGCCCCATTCAGCTGTGAAAGATATTTTCACACAGTAGGAGGCATCTGGAAGAAGATGTAGGTGGATAAACATGATCCAAGAGTATGATATTGAGGTGTAGATCACCAAACTAGTTAGAGGCTAGGGCTTACCTAAGTTGATGGCTAATTCCAACTTAGAGGCTGCTAAGGTAAATGAAGTAGATGTTATTCCATTTGCTGATGCATGTATGTTGATAAATGATCCATGGTATAGAGATATTATCTTTTATCTTGTCAACATGCATTGTCTCCCAAGTATGAGTGTGACACAACATAGGACACTTATGCTTCAGTCTCAAAAGTATGTTTTGACTCAAGATGTATTAATATGGAGAAATCACGAGGGTCTGTTGTTGAAATGTCTGGAGCAACAACAGTCTAAGGCAATCATTGAAGAATATCATCAAGGACTATGTGACGGACACTTCCATGACAAAACCACATCGCACAAAATTATCAAAGAAGGCTTCTGGTGGCCAAGTCTCTTCAAAGATGTTGCCAAGTAGGTTAGAAAATGTGATGCTTGCCAACATTTCTCTAACAAGATGACATTTGCTGAAGCATTACCCCTTGTACCAGTTGAGGTTGAAGCACCATTCTAGCAATGGGGCATTGATTTTATAGGGGAAATTCAAGAGAAGTCCAGTAATGGATTTAAGTGGATCCTTGTTGCCACCGACTATTTCACCAAGTGGGTTGAGGCTATCCCCACTCGCAATGCCACATCCAAGGTGGTGATTGATGTTGGGAATTAAGGTGTCTCAGCCTTGGTAATTCCTTGCATTATTTATGATTGTATTTATTTATTCATTACCTATGTTGTAAATTAATTGTAAATTTCATATTGTCATTTTGTGAGATGTGGCACAGTGATGTGTCATCCTACATGGAAAATGACAACTTGTAATTTTGTCCTCACATGAGGAGATAGGCATCCCAGTTAGTGGTAGGAATATTTTGCCATGTGTTAGCATCTTGGATGTTATGTAAGGCAATGCTTGACTGAAATGGTTACGACAGATTCCTATGACGAAGTTATGACATGTAAGAGTCAGAAATAGAAGCTTGTAGGATAGGTGAAGACATGTGTCATGAAGCATCTTTGAAAAAGGCATATTTGGGAATCCCAAGGTGGACTATGACATGTTGTAAGAGAATATGCTATTTATAGCCTATGTATGATAGATTCTCTTACAGCTGTAAGTTGTAATTGCTATGATAGATTCTATGACGGTCGTAAGATTCATAAGAGCATCTGTCATAGACCATTTTGGAAATAGGTGACCTCTTTGGGATGGGAGATGTGGAAAAGTGTCAGATATATTCTACAATGTTGACCAAGTGTCCTTAGGCATGTGTTTTGGGCCATGAGGCCAAGTTGGACGCCCATCCCAAGATAGAGCTAATTTTGCCTTGTAAATTTATATAAAGAGGTGCTTGGAGGAGGAGATGTATTATAGGTTTTACAAGTATTGTTATGCTACCAGATTGACTCTAGACACGAGTGTCAAAGACTATTGAAGATTGTATTGCAAGTGTATTGTAAACCTTATTCAGTTTTGATAATACATTGTGTAGGTTTCTGAGTGTGGGGTTTTTCACCCGATAAGGGTTTTCCCCACCGTATATCTTGTCTCTCTTCTTCTGTCTTCTTTTTGGTTCTATGTGTATTGCTGCAATATCTCATGTTAATGGTATAATGTTGCTGTAATAGTTAAGATTAAATTGAATTTACATAGCTCTCCCCTTGTTAGATTAGTGTAGGAAGTGATTTCCACACACCTAGCTTCCTTTCAGTTGGTATCAGAGCTTGATCACCTTTGGTCCTAGTTGTTGGGTAGGGGTTTTTTGAGCTGATCTTAAGTTGAGTGGGAGTCTGTGCAGAGTTTTTTGAATCTTATTGCATCAAGGAGATGGCAAGCACATCCGAAAGGATAGAGGTAGAGAAATTCAATGGCACTAATTTCAAGTTGTAGAAGCTCAAGATAGAAGACATGCTTGTAGACCGAGACCTTTGGGACACTATCAGTGGAACAAAACTAGTTGCAATGTTACAAACTGACTGGTATCTCAAGGATCAAAAAGCTAAGGGTCTCATAAGACTTAGTCTTACTGATTCTGTCATGTTAAATGTCCATGAGGAGGCTACTGCAAACTTGCTTTGGAAGAAGTTGGGAGATGTGTATCAAGCCAAATCCCTAGTTAATAAATTTTTTCTAAGAAAGAAGTTGTATTCTCTTCAAATGGAGGATGAAGGATCTGTTGCATAACATATGAATGCTTTTAACATGCTAGTTGCACATTTGACATCCGTTGGTGTGAATATGGAGGAGGATTATTGTATGACCTTGCCTTGTTCTTTGCCGGACTCGTGGGATCACCTTGTCATGGCTATTGGAAGGACCACATCCACATTCAAAATGGATGAAGTGGTTTCTTCGCTGTTGTTTGAAGAGATGCAGAGAAAGTCTTCAGAGGCAGCCAAAGAGGCTCTTGTAGTTTGTGGAAGACCCAAGGAGAAAGGGAAAAAGAAGAACAAGAAATCTGAGAAAGGTAGATCCAAATCCCATGGGAGATCTAAATCTCTTGGAAAGTCCAAGGCTCTCTGTTGGAACTGTGGAAAAACTAGGCATTTTTGAAAGGAATGCAAATAGGAAAAGGAAAAGAAGAACCTAGATTTAGATTCTGAAAAGTCACAAGATGATGGTGATGCCTTCATCGCAGCCTTGGAAACCCATGCATCTGATGATGTGTGGCTGATTGATTTTGGTGCATCATTCCACATGACCTCGTATCGAGACTGGTTTACTAAGTATGAGGAGTTTGATGGTGGAAAGGTGTACTTGGGTGATGATTCTCATCTGAAGATTGTTGGTCATGGAAGAGTCTCTATACGATTCCCTGATGGACGAGTGAAGGGGATCTCTAGGGTTATGCACATACCAGGCTTAGCACAGAACCTACTTTTTGTAAGTATGTTGAATGATGTAGGTGTGCAGATTGTCTTTTCAAAAGAAGGATGCAAGATGACTAGAGGAGCTATGGTGCTTGCTAAGGGTACTAAGAGAGGTACTCTATTTTAGCTGGAGGCATGCATTTCACAATGCAATAGTTCTTCTGACTCAAGGAAGAGGGCAGTAGTCACTTCATCCCCACCATTTGAACTAGCAGTGAAGAAATTTGTTATATCTAGTCCTGATGGTTGTAATCATGCCTTGGAAGTTAAGCTTCCTGCTAAAAAGACAATGTTATGGCATAAGAGATTTGGCCACATTGGTGAGAAGGGTCTGCGTACCCTGAAAAGTAAAAACCTCATTGAGGGGTTAGATGATTGTAATTTTGAGTTCAACTTTTGTGAACATTGCATATGTGGAAAACAAAATGGTATTCAGTTTTACTCGAATTCTCATAAGTCTTCTGGTGTGTTGGACCTTGTTCATTCTGATGTATTTGGTCCTGTTAATGTTCCTTCATTATCAAAATCTGTATACTTTGTATCTTTTATAGATGACTATAGTAGAAGGACATGGATTTATTTTCTCATAAGCAAATCTGAAGTCTATAGTAAGTTTAAGGAGTTTAAAGCCTTGGCTGAAAATCATACTGGTAAAAAGATTAAATGTTTGAGAACTGACAACGGTGGTGAGTTCTGTTCTACATAATTTGATAAGTATTGCAAGGAACTTGGGATTGAAAGACATAAGACAACTCCATACACCCCGCAGAAAAATGGAGTTGCAGAGAGGATGAACAGGACACTGATGGAGAAGGCTAGGAGTATGCTTAGTGAAGCTGGCCTAGAACAAAAGTTTTGGGCTGAAGTTGTTTCCACTGCTTGCTATCTGGTAAATAGATCTCCTACATTAGCTCTTGTTGGTAAGACACCCATGGAGGTGTGGTCTGGTAGAAAGCCTTCAATAAGGCATCTTCGTGTTTTTGGTTGTGAGGCATATGCACATATGCCTAGGGAGAAATGGTCAAAATTGGAGAACAATGCTGTTAAGTGTATCTTCATTGGCTATGGTGTCAGTGTGAAAGGATACAAGCTTTGGGATCCTGTGGCTTAAAAAATGTTGTATAGCAAAAGTATAATCTTTAGAGAGCTTACACCTTCTTCCACTATTTTCAGCCAGAAGAAAAAGAAAAGAAAGAGGATGTTGTTCAGTTTCCTGTTACTCCTGAGAAGATTAAACATAAAGACAATGTTGGACCTGATAATGAGGAGAGCTCTAGCAGCTCTAAAAGCTCAGATGAAGAAGCTAAACCTCAACCTCAGCTCTTAAGGAGGTCTACACGAATAAGAAAGCAACTTGAAAGGTTTGGTTATACAATGCTTGATTCTAGTTGTGCTTTTTCTTTGCTCACTAATAGTGATGAACCTAGAACTGTATTAGAGGCTATGTAAATGAAAGATGCAGGGGCCTAGAAGGAGGTCATGGAGGATGAGATGGCTTCTTTGGAAAAGAATCAAACTTGGGACTTGGTGCCTTTGCCTGCTGGACGAAAACCCGTTGGATGCAAATGGGTGCTCAAGAAGAAATTTGGTGCAGATGGCAATGTTGAGAAGTATAAGGCCAAATTGGTTGCGAAGGGGTATTCATAAGTGGAGGGTATAGATTATGGTGAGATCTTCTCTCCCGTTGCAAAATTGACATCCATTCAATTCCTGTTATCTCTTGCAGCAACTTATGACTTAGAGGTAGAACAGATAGATGTGAAGACAACTTTCCTTCATGGTGATTTGGAGGAAGAAATCTGCATGTCACAGCCAGAGCATTACATGGTGAAATGTAAAGAAAATTTGGTTATGCAAGTTAAAGAAGTCTTTGTGTGGTTTGAAGTAGTCTCCTAGGAGGTGGTACTTGAAGTTTGATGCCCTTGTGTTGTCAATTAGATTTGTGAGATCGAAATCGGATCACTGTATGTATTATAAGTTTGATGGTGATTGTATTCTCATTGTTGCATTGTATGTTGATGATATGTTGCTCTTTGGAAAGGGTAAGAATATGATTTCTAGTTTTAAATCTTAGTTGTCAGCATAGTTTGAAATGAAAGATTTACGGGCAGCCAGGTACATTCTAGGAATGGAAATCAGAAGAGACAGAACTAATAGAAAACTTTGGTTTAGCCAGAGGAAGTATGTGAAGACCGTGTTGGATAGGTTCAACATGGCAGATTGTAGACCACTGTGTGTTCTTGTTTCTTTGGGGACAAAGTTATTTATTGAGGATTGTCCAAAATCTCCTAGTGAGGTGGAGGACATAAGTAGAGTACCTTATGCTAGTACTGTTGGCAGTTTGATGTATGCTATTGTTTACACAAGACTAGACATTGCCCAAGCAGTGGGAGTCCTTAGTTGATTTATGGCTAATCCTAGATGGGTACATTGGGATGCAGTTAAGAGAGTGTTCAGATATTTGAGGGGTACTTCTAAGTATTCCATATGCTATAATGGTAATGTTACAGGATCTCCACATTCTTTTGATATTCGTGGATTTGTGGATTCAGATTGGGCAGGTGACATTGGCAGCAGGAGATCCACCAGTGCTTATGTGTTTACACTATTTGGTGGTGCTATTAGTTGGATGAGTAAGTGATAACCCGTGGTTGCTTTGTCCATGATAGAAGCTAAGTATATGGTAGAAAATCATGCTTGTAAGGAAGCCATTTGGCTTAAGAGGTTGTGTTCAGATATTGGTGTTGATGCAGGTCAGATTACAATCAGTTGTGATAGTTAGAGTGTAATTTGCCTTGTGAAGAATCCAACTTTCCATGCCAAAACAAAGCATATTGATGTTTAGTTTCACTTCATCTGAGACATGGTAGAGGATGGGAAGGTAAATTTGGAGAAGGTAGATACTTTGAAGAATGTTGTAGATGCATTGACGAAGCCAGTGAGCACAGAGAAGTTCAGATGGTGTTCGAAGTCTATGGACCTCTTGGCCTATAGCAATTAAATCCTGTTATTCTATTGGCTCTTACAAGGTGTTCGACAAGTGGGAGAATATTGGGAATTAAGGTGTCTCAACCTTGGTAATTCCTTGCATTATTTATGATTGTGTTTATTTATTCATTGCCTATGTTGTAAATTAATTGTAAATTCCATATTGTCATTTTGTGGGATATGGCACGGTGATGTGTCATCCTACATGGAAGATGACAACTTGTAATTTTGTCCTCACATGAGGAGATAGGCGTCCCACTTAGTGGTAGGAACATTTTACCATGTGTTAGCATGTTGGATGTTGTGTAAGGGAATGTTTGACTAAAACGGTTATGACGGATTCCTATGACGAAGTTATGACATGTAAGAGTCAGAAATAGAAGCTTGTAAGATAGGTGAAGACATGTGTCATGAAGCATCTTTGAAAAAGGCATCTTTGGGTGCCCCAAGGTGGACTATGACATGTAAGAGAATATGCTATTTATAGCCTGTGTATGACAGATTCTCTTACAGTTGTAAGTTATAACTGCTATAGTAGATTCTATGACGGTCATAAGAGTCATAAGAGCATCTGTCATAGTCCATTTTAGAAATAAGCAACCTCTTTGGGATGGGAGCTATGGAAAAGTGTTAGATACATTCTACAATGTTGACCAAGTGTCCCTAGGCATGGTTTTTGGGCCATGAGGCCAAGTTGGATGCCCATCCCAAGATAGAGCCAATTTTGCCTTGTAAATTCTATATAAACAGGTGCTTGGAGGAGGAGATGTTTTACATGTTTTATAGGTACTGTTATGCTACCTGATTGACTCTAGACACGAGTCTCAAAGACTATTGAAGCTTGCATTGCAAGTGTATTGTAAACCTTATTCAGTTTTGATAATACATTGTGCAGGTTTCTGAGTGTGGGGTTTTTCACCTGATAAGGGTTTTTCCCACTGTATATCTTGTCTCTCTTCTCCTGTGTTCTTTCTGGTTCTATGTGTATTGCTTCAATATCTCATGTTAATGGTTTAATGTTGCTATAATAGTTAAGATTAAATTGAATTTACATAGCTCTCCCCTCATTAGATTACTGTAGGAACCAATTTCTGCACACCTAGCTTCCTTTCAATTGAGTTCATAGTTAGCAATATAATCACCAGATTTGGAGTGCCATCCAAAATTGTTAAGACAATGCCATGTGATTTAGATCTCAAGATATAATGGACGTGTGTTCCAAGTATGGAATCAAGTTGATTCGCTCATCACCATACCTTCCCCAAAGTAATGGACAAGCTAAGTCCAGTAATGAGAGCCTGATGAAGATCATAAAAAGGACATTGGATTAGAGTAAGAAAAGATGGGATGCTAAATTGAAATATGCTCTATGGGCTAACAAGATTCTATGGGCTGAAAAGATATCCCTCAAGAAATCCATAGGAAGGAGCCCATTTGAGTTGGTATATGGAGTAGAAGCAAAAATGCCAATGTCATTAGAATTGCCAGAATATCAATTGCTGCAACAAATAGGAGAAGATGAGGATGATGCTTTGACATTGAGGATGCATGGATTGACTAAGTTGGATGAGGCTAGAATGCTGGCACATAATAAAAATTTGCTTCAACAACAAAAGGCTGAGCATCTGTTCAACAAAAGAAAGGTCAAAAGGATCTTTCAAATTGGTGATTTGGTTCTCCTATGGAATGCAAAATCAAAAGACAAGGGTAAGAATGGAAAATTTGAGCCTTTGTGGTTGGGCCCTTATCAAATTGATAAAAGAGTTGGTCAAGACACATATTACATCAAGAATATGGAGGGAGAATTTCTGGAGTTGCCCATTCATGGACAATATTTGAAGCTTTACTTCTCATGACTAAGTGCTTCCCCTAAATTTTGAATGTAGTCAATAATCTTATTGTGACCTAATGTTTATGACTGTATTTTGTCATGTATATAAGCCTTTGCTATAAATACTATTGTGTTTTCCTTTTGTGTGTGTTTTTGGTCTGCCCAAAGATCTGAGATCCTCACTGTGACATTGCTTGTCACACATCCCCATCCAGAGCCAGTGTTGGCACCTATAAAATTTTGTTCCCAGACATGCCCCATTTTACCCCCAAGTTCCATCTAAATCTCATTTTATGCCTTCAGCATTGAACCTATTGATGATAACTAATCAAAGATGTCTTTCATAGGTTTTCATTTGTTTGCCTTTTAAAATGTAAGGGAAAAAGCCCCAAAAAGTTGACTAAATCCCATTTTCTAAGTGCTTCCTTGTGTTTTATCCTTGGTCGAAGATTCTAAGGCTAAAATTTGCATTGTGTTTCGGAGGTCAGACTTCAAGCCTTTGGCCTTCGGTCTTCTTCATGGCAAGTGTCAAGAAGAAGCCTCAAGATCCGAAGTCTGAAGGTTCGTTGTGTTCAAATCTCTCTAAGTATTAAGTGTGCAATGGATTTTGGAGGTTTTTGTTTCTTTCCTTCTTCACGGAAGGCGAAATGGGGAAGGCTCGACAGCTGATTCCTGACAAGTTTTCTTTTCTTTGAGATGAGGACGGATGGCAGGGCTCCTCTCTTTCCTCTTCTAAATGGCGAATGCATAAGGTGGAAAGCTTGGGGGCCGACCCATGGCATTTTCATAATTTTTCCTAAGTGTGTCAAAGGTTAGAGTTTGGCCTTCCTTCCTTCCATCTTCTTCATGGAAGGTGGAAGGTAGAAGGCTTGACAATTGAACCCTGATGAGTGTTAATTCTTTCTAAGGCATTCCACTATTTTGCTGAGCCTTTTGGGTGGACCCACAATAGGCTTGTGGAACCGCAGGAAGAAGACATGTGGCAAGGTTTGACAATTGATCATCCAAAAAACCTGATGGGTGGCACGTGGTATAATTTGTGACTCTTTCTCCATTCCATGGAGCATTTCAGTGAAGCTTTGTCTATAGCCATAGAACAACGAGAAGCTGCCAAGTGGTCGTGACATCATCTAGATTAACTCTTACCAAGGAAGGCGGAGGTCAGGGTTTCCTTGCTCTCCCTTATGGAAGGCATAAGGTGAAATGGTGAAGGCCCGAGGCTTGACCCCTGATGCCTTCATATCTATACATAGGCAATAATTAAGGTAAAAGAACTCAAAAATGATGAAGGCTTGGAATCTTCTATCGGTAAAAATTTTAGTTCAGGAACTCTGCAGTTTATCGACTAAGAAGTTTGCCAATTAATGGAAAAATAACTAAGGCAAAAGATTAAATGAAGGAGACTATCAACAAATCGAAAGAAGGAAGAACTGGTCAAATAGTTTAAAATTTTCATGATTCACCGATAAGGTAATAAAGATGTGCTTTTCACTTGGTTTTGAAAATGAGGGATTTGTTGAATGCACACGACAACTAAGAGGGGGGTGAATCAATTGTATCAAAAATTTCAAACCCTCATAAACATGATCACATCCAAAATTCTTAATCTGTTATGAAGATAAAGACATGAAAAGAAAATAACAGAAACTTAAACACATCAACACCATACACAAGAGAACACCAAATTTTTACGTGGAAAACCCTAAAAGGGAAAAACCATGGTGAGGATTAGCTCACAATATAAAGAAATAACAATATCGAATTACAAGAGGCTTACTACCAAAGGGCTCATTGCCCATAAAGAGAAAGGCCCACTAACAAGCATTCACTGTCTAGAAGAAGAAGAAAGAAGAAATGGCTCACTACCAAGGATGAACTGATATAATTGCATTTGACACATGCATGGGTTCAATTCCTGTTATGTCAGAAAATGTTTCCTTGGGGCCTTTTCCATCTTAAGGTTAGCTCCCGGGTCCTTAGAATGCATTTAGAGCATCTTGCATGCTAATTGTGAATCTCGATGAGAAAACCCTAAAGTCTTATGGAAAATAGGACCTAGGGGGTGCTATTTTGATGATCCCTGAACAAAAATGGGAGGGTGGACTTGGGTGCTAGCACCCTAGTCCTGCCCTATTTTGGGTTAGTCCTAAATTTAAATGTCAGTTTTATGACTGTTATTTAGGTCCTATGCCGACATCTCAAGTTTGAATTACAAAATTCTTAGTGGGAATGTTTGTAGTTGCATATATAAGCATGTTTAGTGTTTCATTTGTAAACTAGAAGATGATTGCAAACTTTAGGCATACTTGTGATTTTGTGATATTCATTATTGCAGAGCAGAGCATTGTTATTGTGTTTGTGATTGTAGATATGACTTCATCTTCTCATGTGATTGAAGGGCCTTCATTTATGTGAGATCTACACTTCAAGGTGATATCTGTTTGTGTTTGAATCATTTATCATTTGGATTGCCTGTATCCCACATGGATACACACTCTTTATCTAACAACGGTGTTCAAAAGACTTGAATGTCTCTCTAGGGCTTGACCAAGGCAAGCCTCTAAACACCACAACCCCCAACCATGCTCCTTTGTGATTGCAGGTTACAGGGACCGAGTTTCACGAAGTGGAGTTGCAAAAGGAGTTTGCAGATAACAAGGATTTAGGATCTGAAAGAAAGAAGACAGAGTTGAACATTTTAGGACAAGGGCATTATTGGCATTGTACCTCAAATCCCAAAACACAGAAATAAACTAGACAGTGATAATCAGCATTCGAAGAGCTTTCGACACCCTGAAGAACATCTGGCATTGGACTAGGGTGCTAGTGGAGGTGTCCTTCACATCTTCTGGGGCAGAAATAGAAGAAATAATAAATATCAGTGTCGAGAGTGTTGGTGTCTTTTCTTGCAACCCTCAATCCTAAGGAAAACTAACATCAGGCTGAGGACAAGAAAGACCAACGAACAGGGCTAAACATAGCCTTCTACTCTTTGAGCATTACCAAGCTCAGGAGGGTGTTCCCATATAAGATCTCTGAACAATTTTGGAAAATAGATAAGCAAGGGAGATCTCTACTTAAGGCAATTAGGTTAAAGTGGTGTCAACTTATGATAACTAATTTATAATCCTTGTAAATGCACTCATTTGTAGTCTCTTACAACACCACTAACCTAGGAAATACAATATACATAAGTCCTCTAAATATTTGCATCAACTGTTCTTTTCATATGAGATTTTAACAAGATTCAAACCATTGGGCTTTATGCATAAGGATAGGGTAGAGATAACTTAGAAATAAAATTATGGACATAAACAAAATGATTTTCAATATAGAAGGGTAGGATAGTCTTTAACCATAAGACGGGTGCCTAATCCAGGGCTACAAAGTCAATATTTGAACAAGACTAATAATGGAAAAGAAGCCATAACATTCAATTAGGCATGATTTGCTAGGTTTCTGCCTTACAGAAACATCAAACCTTCGACTGCCCTCTAGTTATCAAAGTTACATTCCATAGTTATCCAACAAAATCTGAAATGATCCATATATTAGTGATGAAAGTGTGCATACTTAATTATCTTAAGCATAACACTGTTATTGTATCCCTTGAATACATACTAACAAACACATGACAATAATGGAGACATAATGCAAAATGATAACAGAAGAAATAGTCTTATATTGATTTATTTAACCGGCTTTAACTGAACCATTACAAAATACTTGTCAACAAATAAATCTCTGCATTACATGAACTAGTCAATTAATTCATTAGAACTTCAAGACAAACCTAGATTGACTCCCATATTTCAGACTTGTGTCTGAAAATATGTTCTAGAACCAACCCTTCAAAATGATACAGATGTTACAATATAAAGAGAAAGAGAGAAGAAGATGAAAACCCTAAAATTAATCCATTGATGACACATGACACACCTCAGCTCCCTTGATTCTGCAACTAATTTACTTCTAGAAGATATTCCTCATTCCTCATTTTCCCTCTTCAATCTACCCACTTCCCTTTTGCAAACTAAAATTGATTTGGCTCAAATCTGTTTTGCATTCCCATGCACAATTTTACCCTGTTGGTAAAATTAACCTTTCAACTGTAATTTTACTTGGCAGGTAGAATTTTTACCCCCAGACAGTTTCCCAATTTCACTGACAAGTGAAAACATTTACCATACAATTTTAACTCCCAGAATCAAATAAAATATGCAAGGCGTTTTGCATACACATGAGTATTTTCCCTTTTGCTAGATCATTTTATTATATGCCAATGTATTTACAAATTTGTTGGAGGCAATTAAATCAATGGAGCCACGTTTTTGCAGTTGCTCTCATGTTTTTTCCACCACTGGGCAGTTTGAAATGCTCATAATATCTTAGAAATGGCCCTCTCGTCATGAAGAATGCCCCAGACATTGTTTTGGGAGTGAAAACACTCATTTTCAACTTGTAAGAATCCCTAAATCCATGCTCAAAACTAAAAAACTTGACAACAAACCTTTAGCCTCGCTCTCCAACTATTTCCGTAATTCTGCACCTTTGTTTGTGCGTTCACTCTCTGTTCTCCTCAGAATGGCAGAATGCAATTAAAAATGCATTTTCTGCAAACTTTAACCTTTGGCAAATATAGAATATTAAAATGTTTTCTCAAACTTTCCACTATTCCACATAACAATTTTATGCTTATTTCATTCTGCCTACTAAATTACGGAGTTGGAATAAAAAACATATTAAAGCTTATAAAAGATTTTTCCAATATAGTTTTACCCTTTAATTTTTAGCTTGAAAAACAATAGAAGCATTTAAAATGTTTTTTTGAAATGCTTTCTACACTTTCGTACTTCTCTCATTTCTGATTATTTTATTCAACTGTGGAATGGCAGGGAGAGCAAATATCAAAAACTTTAAACTTTATAAAGTTTATGAAATATTAAACTTGCCCTAAATGTTGTGCACTTTCCTTTTAAAATTATTTAAAATATATAAAATATTTTTATATTTGCAATTCAAACTTTAGGAAATAGTGAAAAATTAATTTCGCTTGTTGCCGAAACGGAGAAAATTCACTGCGCGCAAACGAGAACATCTGGAGCCGAGATTTTTTACAAGTGGTCATAATCAATTATTTAAAACATGGGTTTTAAAATAAATTTTGCCCAGCAATTAGAATGTAGGTACCTCCTTTGTAAATTGGCATGTCAGACGTGTTCGCCGCAATTGAGACACATTAAAATAATGCATCGTATGGACTCGGTTTCAAATGAAAATGGAACTGGAGATGTTTGAGACCAAAATGAGAAATTGGTTGCCTTCAGAATTGTGAAATTTGTAACTTTCTAGAACACTAAATTTAGCTTGGTTGCAGTCAGAAAATAATTAAATAGCCCATCAAAACTCATCTTGGAAGCGCAAAACTGAACATGCATACTACCATATGCACCAAAAAATATTGTACCATACAGATTTGCAAGATGATCCCCGAGTTGTAAAATTTTAATCAACGAAGATGGCCTCTGGGGTAGATTGAGCAGTATGCCGACCTAACCTCTGTCAACACATTGAAAAGACATAGGCACTTCATATGTGAAAAATTTGAGGGTGCCACTAGGGAGGAAATCCAGATTCCATGTAAAAAACAATACCTTGGACATGGGCACTAGTGGAGGTGTCCTTGACTATTTCGCTTTCTAAACTTCAAAAAATGGTTAGTTATTAATCTCTGTCCTTCACCTTAATCTGAAAGGATTTGTCGTATTTCATCAATTTTCTTACTGTTTCACTTACTTAGGGTTTTAAGAGCATTTAAGAATTAGATTGAGATATTGATTGATAACATCTAAGTTTCTGCATCATTCCAAGTGGCAGCCCAACCTATTAGGTGAATGCTCTCGCTTAGTAGAGATTCAACTCAGTTGATATGCCCTTGAATGTTTGTAGTGAAAGAAGGATTTACCCTTGAAACCATCATCCCCTTTTTCCTACAAAACATTTTGGTGAACCTATGTTTTAGAATTTTTTGCACCTTACTGAGTGTTGTGTGACAGATTTGCATTCATTCATTTTATTGGATTTGAAAAATTACAAAAAATTTGAAAAATTTGAAAAAATTGGCATCTCAGACTTGCATTTTGGCATAATTTAAATTATTTGGTATTTAGTTTCATTTAATTTCTATTATTTTTATTAGATCTGATTTAAATTATAGAAATTCATCATTTAGTATTTACTTGCATTACATTTTCCAGCTTAAATTGTTAAAAATTGCTTGAAATTGTGCATTTTCATAAAAACCTAGTTTTGCATTAACTAGGATTTGTAGTTAAAATCTTCTTTCATATTTTCCTACCCTATTCAAACACTCATTAGGACTGATTTCTAATTGTAGTGTTGCATCATAGCATCATTCTTGCAAAATTTCATGTCTAGGGTTTGAAAACCTTGCATTTTCACTAGATTTGGCCTTATCGTCTCTCTAGACTTGCAATATAGGCGTGTTGTAAAAGATTTTTATGCATTATGTGACTGATATCAGGGTGATAATCTTCTTCCACTCCTCAAATTCCTTATAAAACCCTTTCTATTAGGATTCTACATTCAAAATTAGTGAAAATTTGCATATTTTAGGTGCATTTTCACTAGGTTTTGACTTGTCATCACTCTAGATCTGCACTGTAGGTGTGTTGTCAAGGATATTGCTACATCATTGGATTGTTCTTAGGCTTATTATTCACTGTCCCTCTTCAAATTCTTTACAACACCTCTTCTTTCACTTATTTGCAATGAAAAAAGTGAAAATCAAGCATTTTTTGGTCATATTCATACATACTTTTGCACTCGTTCTTTGCATAAGCATTGAAACTCTTTTAAAATCTGATTTTACGAAATAGTCTCACTTATTTTGCCTTGTTGATTGTCATGAAATTCGTGTGTATTTGAGCTCTTTCAAATTAGCATCATGGACACTTCTTGTTATTTATCTTTGGAAGATTCGTTTACATACATCATGGACATCGACAATTTTTCTTAATTTATTCATGAATATCCTCAAGTTTTGAAATAAATCTCATGCATATATGATGTTGATATTTCTGTGTGTTCCACATATAAACTCGTTTGCTATATAGTTGACTTTGATACCTTCACAAGCCTCATGGGAGCATATCCTTTGATACTAGATGATCTCACTAGATTCATAGCCAATAATACATTTAGCAGTGATGATTTCAATACGTTAGACAAACGCTTAGATGACTTTATCTCTATTGAACATTCCACTACGACTCCTATTGCTAAAACATGTGTAAACTTAGTTCTACCTTATGATCCTCCTCCCAAAGTTGTTCCCACTAATGAGGACGCTTTGGTGAAAGTGGATAAATTCATGGACACATCCCTTGACATCATACCACCACCATTTCTCTATTCCAATGCTCTACTTGTCCATGATGAAGCATTAGTGAATGAAGAACCCCCTTTAACAAAGAATATTACTTGGATAGATAATGAGAATTCATTTAACAATATTAAAAATCCTATCCCTACCATAGTGCATGAAACCTCTATGGATCACCCCACCGACCTTCTTCCTTTAATTGATTGTTCACACACCTTAGATATCACTAAGGAAGAGAAGAACCTTAATCTCCCTCTTTTGATTGAATATTCAGGTCATTTGGATATCACTAAAGAATTAAAAATATCGACTACCCCTCCTTTGGTTACATGTTCTTTGAGCATCACTAAGGATACAAACTTTAACAATTACCCTCACAACACCTTACCTTCTCCTCATTACTATGCTCTTTCTTCAAAAGATGTAGCACTAGTGAATGAGGAAAGATCTCCTACATTAAAACCCTCATGAATGGATACTGAGATCACTCAAAACAAATCACTTCTTCCATCTCTTAAGAGCATAATGCATGAGTATACTAATGCACCTCAACAAGAAAACATTCAACTTAACATTGAACCAAACCTAGATAAACTTAACACTAAACAATTTGAAGACAAGAACAAAAGTTGGGCTATGATACCTTACACACCTCTCTCCTCTAGCATTCGAGATTGGGAGGAGGATGATTTGATCATTGATAACCTCTAGCATGAGCATGTCTACAGGTAAGTATTTCTAACCCTTTACCTCCATGTTGTGTTTCCCCGTGATGTGTTATGTGTAGTTTAGGCCTCCTAGGATGACCCTTGATTCTCTTGTGAGGTCAAGGATACCAGGAGACCACCTTTGTTGTGACCCTTCTTCTGTTTGTATCATCATTCTTCTATATTGCCTCTCCTCTGTTTTCACTGTTGTGTGTTGTGTCTTAAGGACATAGCATTGCAGTTGGTGACTTGGGGGCACCCTCCTACGTGATTGTCCCTAAGGCACTTGTTTCTCCTCTCTTGATTTATTGTTTACCTTCTTCCAGTGGTTCTATCTAGTTGGTGGATGATGAAAATAAAATAATACTGATACAGACCTAGTGTCTCTTCAGGGAGAAATCAAAAAATGGACCTAGTCCATACATGACAAGGGGGTTGATATATATTCTCTGACGCTTGGCTAGTAGAATCAATCTGTGTGACATTTTTGATGTTGTCTTATCGTACTTACAAAACATAACAATACTGTTGCTCTGTGCACCTTGTTTATCTTGGATCTCACCTTGCTTGGCTCTTTATGTGAATGATTACATATGTTGTTTATCATGATTATATGGTTACTAACACCTTTTCTTGCAGAAAATTGTGTGTTTGTGGGAACATTTGGCGATTGTAAAGTACATGTCACCTCTAGGGGGCATGGGCTTTGTGAGAGTTCGTGTTCCCTTGTGTTTTTTCTCTCTACCTTAATGTGCTTGATATTGGTACATGATATCAACCACCTTAAGGTGGGGGCATCTATAAGGTAAGCTGTCTGATGATTTTAGTACTAATGAAGCGTGTTTGAAGCCCTTTATGGAGGCGGGATGTTGTATCTTCGAACGAGTGCACATCCTTCTTTTCTATGTTGTAATCTTTAATCCCTTTGCGAAGGCAGGTTATCATGCATATCCTTTTATTTTAAGCTCTTTACGGAGGTGGGGATGGTGTATTTCTCAAGGAGATTGCACATTCTGTCATTTTCTAAAAGTCCTTCGAGTAGGCGAGGCAGATCTGAGACTATCCTAACCCTTAAGCGTGTCTTCGATAATTGTTGTGGTGAAGCCCAATCATCGATGTGTGCCTATAATGTGCCTGAGATGGCTGTGAATCTAGCAATAGGTTTCTTCCATCACTTGTTTGCCATGTTTTCTCTGTGTCTTCCATGTGTGTGTATGGTGTATTTGTTCCCAAGAATAGTTTCAAGACCAGTGGTGATGAGATCCTCCTATGCTTTGGGATTTGTATGGCATGTTTGTCACTCAAGTGTACTTTCAAGACTAGTGGCGATGAGCTCCTCCTACACTCTGAGATTTGTTTTGTGTATTTTTTGCCCCTTATGTAGTTTCAAGATTGGTGGCGATGAGCTCCTCCTGCATTTGGGTTGTGTGTTTACTTTCCATGTACTTGCATTTGCATTTCATATATGAGAAAATGAAAAAGAAATAATCATTGCATTCACTGTGTTTTGCATGTCTCCAATGTTGTCTTCTCTGTGTTTTGCGTGACTGTAACTATCTTCTCTGTGTTTTGTGTGTCTGTTATTGTTTTCAATGTGTTTAGTGTGTCTTCACTATGCTTGGTGTGTTTGTTATGTTTTGACCATACTTTAATGCATGTTTTGACCTTGCATTTATACATACATTAAAGTGGGGGCTAAATGTTATGTCAGAAAATGTCCCCTTGGGGTATTTTCCCTCTTAAGGTTTAGATCCTGAGTCCTGAGAATGCATTTAGAGCATCTTGCATGTTAATTGTGAATCCCGATGAGAAAACCCTGAAGCCTTATGAAAAATAGGACCTAGGGGGTACTATTTTGATGATCCTTGAACAAAAATGGGAGGGTGGAGTTGGGCGCTAGCGCTCTAGTCTTGCCCTATTTTGGGTTAGCCCTAAATTTAAATGTTAGTTTTATGACCATTATTTAGGTCCTATGCTGACATCTCAAGTTTGAATTATGAAATTCTTAGGGGGAATGTTTGTAGTTGCATATATAAGCATGTTTAGTGTTTCATTTTTAAACTAGAAGATGATTGCAAACTTTAGGCATACTTGTGATTCCATGATATTCATTGTTGCAGAGCAGAGCATTGTTATTGTGTTTGTGATTGCAGTTATGACTTCATATTCTCATGTGATTGAAGAGGCTTCATTTATGTGAGATCTACACTTCAAGGTGATATCTATTTGTGTTTGAATCATTTATCATTTGAATTTTGCCTCTATTCCACAGAGATACACACTCTTTATCTAACAGTGGTGTTCAGAAGACTTGAATATCTCTCTAGGGCTTGTTCGAGGCAAGCCTCTAAACACCACAACCCCCAACCACACTCCTTTATGATTGCAAGTTATAGGTACTGAGTTTCATGGAGTGGAGTTGCTAAAGGAGGTTGCAAATAACAAGGATTTAGGATCTGAAAGAAAGAAGACAAAGTTGAACATTTCAAGATAAGGGTGTTAGTGGCATTGTCCCCTCCTAAAACATAGAAACAAATTGGACAGTGATAATTAGCATCCGTAGAGCTTTCGACACCCCGAAGGACATTCAACATTGGACTAGGGCACTAGTGGAGGTGTCCTCTGCATCTTCCGAGGCAGAAACAAAAGATACTGTGAATATCAATGTCGGGAGGAGATCCAGATTATGTGCAAAAATTAGTACCTTGGACAGGGGCACTAGTGGAGGTGTCCCTGACTGTACCACATTTCAAACTTCAAAAAATGGTCAGTTATTAATCTCTATCCTTCACCTTAATCTGAAAGGATTTGTTGTAATTCATCGATTTGCTTACTATTTCGCTTACTTAGGGTTTTAAGAGCATTTGAACATTAGATGGAGATATTGATTGATAACATCTAAGTTTCCACATCATTCCAAGTGGCAGTCCAACCTGTTAGGTGAATTCTCTCACTTAGTAGAGATTCAACTCGGTTGATATGCCCTTGAATGTTCTTACTACCTTGATCAACTTCACATCACCTGTCTCATCTCCCATACACACACACACAAACCCTTGACACTTATTTATACCACCATCAACCTTGAAATCAATCTCCAAGGTTGGAAACACAATCTTCAATCCTTGAAACATTCTCCAAGGTCAAAAAGCATATAATATTTGAATTAGGTATGGACCTAAACATTCCATGGCACAAGGGAATGAAGGAATACCACTTTAAACCTTATCTTGGACCTAAATCTATCCAAGTATGTTACACAACACTTACATAATCATGAAATCAACTCCATAATCAATGCAAACATCCAAGGTTGGCCAAACCATGTAAACAAGGAGAATTCTTTATCACACACTTCCATGATCATAACCATAAATTGTAGACCACACACAAGGCTTTAGAATCATCTAGAAACATCCACAACCAACTTGAAGTCACTTGAGAACCAACAAGTTCATCTACATTAACTTTCATCTGAAGAAGATTCACTTGTCTGCTCACAAACAACACTGTCAAACTTTGCTACACAAGAACTTGCTTTCCGGAGCATCAAACCACAAATCCCTTGGAATGAAGATATCTAAGGAATTTATAAACACATGTCCAGAACCCTAGCATCTGAAACCATTCTATGAAGAAATGCAGAGCAAAATACTTTCTCACAGACACCTTTACACAAATCAAAAACACCGTCAAATACTATCTTCAAACTGGTGAACATAACTCCACTGCATAGCAATCCAAAGCACCAAATTTTGGATTTAGCATCTTCAAATACTCCTCAACAACATATCCAAACTGCACACTTAGATCTCCAACATAGAAGAAATGTGGAGCAAAACTCAAACAACACTCTATAAGCTAGAAGACTCCTTCAACACACTGTTTCCAGTATTTATCAAATTTTCTCAAAAGCACTTGGAAACTCAGCTACAGGATCAATTTACTAACATCATCAACACCTCTACAAGACATTCAAATCATTTTGACACAACAAATCAATCAAACAACAACAATATTAGAAGCTACAATTGACACCAATGATAACACAAATATGTTGACATCAATGACAACACCAATTAGCACATACTTGCAACAATCTCCCCCTTTGTCATTGATGGCAACATATGATGTCAAAAACCATCATGACATAATTCTGTACCAACTTCACTCTCCCCCTTTCTTTTATACATCTTACTTTCTTTCTCTCCCTTTGTTTTTCACATGAACTCTCTTTCCCTTTGACATCAATGACAAAGGGTGACACATCTCTCTCAAGCTTCCTCCCCTTGATTATGATACTACACATACTTGCACTATTCTCATATGATTTGAATACTCCCCCTTAGGAGTACATATCAACCTATATCAACTCTGATTGTAACAATTATCAATGCCACTACCTACTCCCCCTAAGAGGTAGTCTCCAACATCAGTCCAAAAAAATAAATCTCAAGTCACATTGGACCGATACATCTCCTTATGCATATAGTTCAAAGGAGGGGAAATAACCCCTAACTTCTCCCGAAGATACTCAAATGTATCCTTAGGAAGAGCCTTGGTGAATATGTTAGCAATCTGATCCTTTGTAGGCACATACTCAAGCTTCACTTCATTCTCTGCAACCTTTTCTCTCAGAAAGTGATACCTAATAGAAATATGCTTTGTCCTTGAATGCATCACTAGATTTTTTGAAATGTTAATAGCATTGATATTATCACAGAATATAGGAATTGGATCATCATACTCAACTCTGATATCTTTAAGGGTTTGTCTCATCCATAGCACTTGTGTACAACAGGATGTTGCTGTAATGTACTATGATTCTGCAGTAGATAAAGATACTCAATCCTACTTCTTGCTTAACCACAACACAATTATGTCTCCAAGAAAGAATGCACCACCACTTGTACTTTTCCTATCATCTACACATTCGGCCCAATCTACATCTATGTAGGCACTTAGGGTAAAGTCATTGTTCTTAGGATACCATAACCCATGATCCAGAGTGCCCTTCAAGTACCTGAATATTTTTTTACTACCATGACATGCGATTCTCTAGGATCTTCTTGAAATCTTGCCACAAGATAGACTGCATGCATGATATCTGGTCTAGTATCAGTTAGGTATAGCAGTCCTCCAATCATTGATCTATGTTTTCTCTGATCAACCTTAGGGGATTCATCATTCTTGTTCAACTTGCAACCAGTTGTCATGGGAGTACAAATTGGTTTAGAATCTTCCATTCCAAATTTCTTCAACAATTCCTTGACATACTTTGATTGTGAAATGAAAATGCCCTTATTTTTCTAGTTAATTTATATTCCAAGGAAGAAGTTCATCTCTCCACACATTGACATCTCAAATTCTTTTTGCATCTCATCGACAAAATTCTTACACATACTTTCATTTCCATTGAAGATTATGTCATCCACATAGATCTCAACAATCAGGGTTTGATCTTTGCCAACCTTGTTATACAAATTACTGTCCGCAGACCCTTTACTGAATCCTTTCTACAACAAATACCTATCTAACCTTGCATACTAGGCCCTGGGAGCTTGTTTCAATCCATACAATGCCTTCTTCAATATACATACCATGTCTGGTTTGTTTGACAACTAAAATCCATTCGGTTTCTCTATGTATACTTCCTCTTCCAACTCACCATTCAGAAAAGTATACTTTGAACATCCATTTGATATACCTTGAAATCCTTATGTGCCTCATAAGCCAGAAACAACCTAATGGCCTCCAGTCTTGCCACTGAAGCAAAAGTTTCCTCATAGTCCATTCCTTCCACTTGTGAGTACCCCTTACACACAAGTCTTTCCTTATTCCTCACCACTTCTACATTCACATTCAACTTGCTCCTGTATACCCACTTAGTTCCAATCACATTCTTATTCCCTGGTCTTGGGACAAGTTCCCAAGTCTGATTCTTCTCAATCTGCATTAGTTACTCTTCCATAGATTTAATCCAATGCTCATCCTTGCATGCCTCAACCACTATTTTAGGTTAAATTTTGAAAGTAAGAATAAATTTACCTGTTCTTCTGCAGCTCTACTTCTTGTCAATACACCTTTGCTCTTGTCACCAATGATCTAATCTTTAGTGTGATGCCTCTGCACATATTTTGGAGTCTTAGGAACTCTTTTCAGAGCTTCTTATTCTTCAACTTGTGCATCTCTTTCTGTAGTTTCTTGAACTTCAACCTGTACTTCCTTCTCTTTGGTATTTTCTTCTTCTTTGCAAGAAGACTCATCTAATTCATATCCATTAATCTCTGAAAACTTCTGTACGTTTGTATCAACTTTAACATTAGCACTTTCCACAATCTTTCTTAGCCTCTTATTGTAGCATCGGTAAGCTTTGCTTTTGTTAGAGTATCTAAGTAAAATACCTTCATCACATCTTGCATCAAAATTTCCTAATTCTTCATCTCTTCTGATATAGCATTTGCTTCCAAAAACTTTAAAATATCTAGTAGTGGGAGTCTTTCCATACCATAGCTCATAGGGTGTCTTTGTGCCATTTTATTTCACTTGTACTCTATTCTAGATGTAGATAACAGTATGAATTGCTTCTCTCCAGTAGACTTCCAGAAGATCTACTTCTTTTATCAATGTTCTTGCAGCTTCTTGGATAGTCCTGTTCTTCCTTTCAACCACTCTGTTCTGCTAAGAAGTTCTAGGAGCAGATAGATGCCTCTTTATCCCATGATTCTCAGAAAACATGTTAAACTCATTAGAAGTAAACTCTCTGCCTCTATCAGACCTTAAACATTTCATTTTCATATCCAATTCATTCTCAACCATTGCTTTAAAAGTTTTAAATTTATCTAGGGCTTCTAATTTTTCTTTACGAAAAGTGACCCAAGTCATTCTAGAGTAATCATCAATAAATAGCATGAAATACCTGTCACCTTGAAAACTCCTTAATTTGGTAGGACCACATAGGTCTGTATGCACCAACTCCAATAGTCTGACAGATGACCAATCCTTTCTTTTGAAACTTCTTCTTGTAAACTTTCCAAACTGACATTTTTTGCATACACCAGTAATAGGCTTTGTTAACTTTGGCAAATCTCTCACATCTTGAACTGAGCTTATCCTTACCAGACTATTGATGTGACCCAATCTCCTATGCCATAGCCAACTCTCACTAATTTGATTCATAAGACAGTAACTAACACCACCCTTGAGATGATAAACATTTCCACCTGTCTTTTTTCCAGCAACAATTACTATTCCAAAGCTTTTTCTGATCTCACACCCATCATTCTAAAACATAAGATTGTAACCCTTGCTACACATCTGTCCAACACTTAAGAGATTATGCTTTAAACCTTTGACATATAGAAGATCATCAGTGTTATGCTTTCCATCAAAATTGATTGAACCTTTTCCACAAATCTTAGCAGCTTCATCACCACCAAACCTAACTACTCCACCATCAAATTTTTCAATTTTAATAAACTTACTCTGATCACTTGTCATATGATTTGAGCATCCATTGTCAATGACCCAGTCATCCTTTTCACTCCTAGCATGAAAAGTAGATATTATAGTGCCTTTAGGGTTAGCACATGCTTCCAGATACTTTTCCTTCACACAACCTCTGGAGTTAGCAAAACCAATTTCATCTCTTATGGCAATAAATAGGCATTCATCATCAGAAATTCTTGCATAGTAATTTTTCTTAATCAACCTTCCTCTGTTTTCCTTAATCTTAATTCTTAGAGCTCTATCTAGACATCTTGAAGCATAATGACCTATTTTTCCACAACTGAAACATTTATAAAGGTAACTTACCACTGAACTTACCGGTACCCTTTTTCATCCTTCTTACAAAGTTAGCTTTCACTTCATCAAAGTCTTACGGATCTGATTCAATGTTCAGTCTTCTTTGTTTCACCAACTTTAAAAGTAGTCTCATCTTTTGCAGTTCCATATGCAAGTAACTTCTGAAAAGAGTGGTTGCAAATTGGCTAGAGGAAACTTGGTGCTAGCTAGGGGTACTATATGGGGAACCATTTTTAAGATAGATACATCAAATTATTGTAATTCTACATCTTTATCTGAAAACTTAGGTTCATGTAAATTGTGGCACCATAGATTAGCCCACGTTGGTGAAAAGGATCTTAAAACCCTCATTAATAAAAATATGGTTGATGATTTGTCTAGTTATACTATTAACTTTAATTTCTATGAACATTGTGTGTTTGCAAAACAACAGAGTATCTTTTAAATCTATTAGTTCTAGAGAAAAACAAGTTTTAGAAGTGATTCATAGTGATGTTTTTAGTTTTGTGGATGTTCCTTCCATTATTAAACTCACTACTATGTTACTTTCATTGATGACTTCTTAATGTTAAGTTGGATTTACTTTTTAAAGCACAAAGCTTTTGTGTTTTCTAAGTTTAAAGAGTTTAAATCACTTGTAGAGAAACAAATAGATAGGAAAGTAAAAAATTTGAGGTCAAATAATGGTGGTGAGTACTACTCTAGAGAGTTTGATGATTATTGTAGACATCAAAAAATTGCCAGGCAGAAGATAACTCCATATACACCTCAACAAAATGGAGTGGCATAATAGATGAATAGAATATTTATGGATAGAGCACAAAGCATGCTAATTTGTACTAAGGTATATCATTCATTTTGGGTTGAGGCAATCAATATTGCTTGTTATCTAGTAAACAAATCCCCCACTTCTACTTTAGTTGACAAGACACCCTATAAGGTGTGGATAGGTAAAACACATTTGTTTCTTATTTTAGAGTATTTGGTAGTGAGGTTTATGTTCATGCTCCTAAGGAAAAAAGGTCTAAGCTATGTTTCAAGGCTAACAAGTGTGTTTTCATGGGTTATGGAGAGAATATAAAAGGTTATAAGCTTTGGGATCCTGTAACACTAAAAATATTTTATTTTAAGAATGTGATTTTTAGGGAGCTTAGAGTATTCTCAAATGTTGAATAGCCTTAGGAAAAACTAAAGAATATTGTGCATTTTGAAACTAAGAAGGAAGATGCACGTGTAGAATAACAACAAGAACATGTAGAGGGAAAAGGTTTGAAAGATATTTTAGATGAGGATCAACAGAGTTACACCTCTGAGGAGGTCCACTAGACAATAGAAACCTATTGAAAGGTATATCCCACTTGATTTCCATTGTGTATTTGCATTATCATGTTCTAACAATAAACCTTGGTTACCAAAGAAAGCTCTATCTTCAAAGGAGCATGAGTCTTGGATGGAGGCCATGAAAGAAGAAATTAAGGCCTTAAACATATGCAACACTTAGGAGCTAGTTGAGCTACCCAAGGGAAATAAACCCATTGGTTGCAAGTGGATATTCAAAAATAAATTTGGAGTGGATGGTAATTTAGAGAGGTACAAAGCTCAATTGGTGGCTAAAGGTTATTCCCAAGTTGAGGGAGTGGATTTCAGTAGCATATTTTCTTTTGTGGCTAAGTTAACCTCCATTAGATTCCTTTTAACTATTTTTGTTGCTTATGACTTAGAGGTACACTAAATAGATGTGAAAACTATTTTTTTACATGGGGATTTTGAATATGAGATTTATATGAAATAGCTCAAGACAATTTTCTAGTAAAGGGGAAGGAGCACTTGGTTTGCAGGTCAAAGTGGTCCTTGTATGGTTTGAAGTATTCTCCACATATGTAGTATTAGAAATTTGATGCTTTTACATTAAAGCTTGGTTTTGTTAGAAATGAGGTATATCATTGTGTATCTTTTAAATTAATTGATGATTGATTACTAATTATTGTCATGTATGTTGATAACATGTTATTTATTAGGAATGATAGGGGGTGATTAGGGAGCTTAAAAATTAGTTCTCTGATACTTTTGATATGAGATTTAGGGGCTGAAAAATATATTCTTGGTATGAAAATCTATACAAATTGGGTTAATATAAGGCTTTGGTTAAATTAGACAAAGTATGTTGATACAATTTTTTAGCACTTTGCAATGCGGGATTACAAGCCAGTAAGTATTCCCTTACCTGTAGGCACTAGGCTTTCTTTGGAACAATGTACCAAATCATATGATGATCATGAAGAGATGTATAATGTTCCTTATTCTATTGATATTGGAATTATTATGTATTCAGTGGTACATACAAGACTAGACATTGCTCAAGTAGTGGGAGTTCTAAGTAGGTCCATGTCTAACCCTAGTAAGGAACATTAAACTTATGTTAAGAGGGTGTCCAAATATTTATGAGGAATTTCAAATTATTGAATTTGTTATCATGTACTAATGATGTGGGCAAGGTACTTTATTTACAAGGCTTCATTGATTTCGATTGGGTTGGAGATCTAGGTAGTAGGATGTCTACAATTTTCTATATGTTCACTCTGTTTGGAGGTGTAGTTCATTGGATGAGTAAGAGACAACCTACATTTTCTCTTTTAACTATAGATGCAAGGTATATGGATGAAACAGATTCTTGCAAAGAGGCAATATGGCTATAGAGACTATGTGCAGGTATTGGTTTTATTAATAAAAAGGTGAGTGTTGGATGTAATAGTCAAAGTGCAATTTTTTTGACTAAGAACATGCTATGTATCATTCTCATACTAAACACAATGATGTGTAGTATCATTTTTTTCATGAGATGGTAGAAGGTGGATAGGTCATGGTTCAAAAGGTGGACACTTTCAAGTTCACTCATTAAGCCAGTGAGTACAAAGAAATTATGTTGGTGTAGGGAGCTATGGGCCTTGCCTCTCCTAGCACTCAATTCATTTTATTTTGTTCCCTATTGTGCCATTATAATGTAAATATCAAGTGGGAGAATGTTAGGACTAGGGGTGATATTCACCCTGTAATCCTTTTAGACTATTGTAATTTATTTAGTTAATAGTCAATTAATGATGTGCACATCTTGAAGGATCATGGAGAGGGCCAACTTGGATGTCCACATGAGGTGGGGGTTATTATAATTAATTATTATTCCCTGGGTGACTTGAAACATGTTTGTAAGTGGAATAATGTGGGAGGAAGCATTGTAAGGAATCATTAGACACTTTAAGTGGAAGGGAATCTATGACTATTTATAGTGTTGTAAAAGGTGTAAGAAAGCATCTATGATGATGTGTAAGAAGTTAGTTGTCTTTTTTGGACTTGGAGAGTTGTTATTTTGTCTGCTAGTCGGCTATTTTTGTCCCCTAGTGAAGTTGGATGACCAGGTTCATAAGAAGAGTCTTGAAGCTTCTATAAATATGCTTGTAACTACCAAACACATTTCATGAGGTATCTTTTGCATGTAGACTACTTGGCTCATGGTTTGAGTCCAATGTATTGGAAATTATTTATGATTTGTTGGATTGCATTTGCCTATATATTGGAGGTATGGGATAATCATTTATGTGGTTGTTTTATAAGTTTGTTGTTATTGGAATGTTGGATTAAAGGGCAAAGTTGCATTGATGTTATCTAAATTTGTGGTTGATACAAGTTTGTACTCTCTTTGGTGGTGGATTTTTTTTACTCGAAAGGGTTTTGGTCAGGTATATCAATGTTCTCATGGTATCACATGTTTTTATTGAACTTCTATGTTATTTCTATTTTCATACATGCTATATCATGTTGATTAAGTTTCAAGCACTAAGGATCAATAGTTTTTATTGTATTTGTACCTAGATTATCAACAATTTGAAGGTAGTCAATGACATCAAAAAGGACAAAGAAGAAAAAAACTAACTCCTTCAAGATGCACATTTAACTATAACTTACCCAGTAGAAACACCAATCATGTGTGCTCGGCATGGCAAACCCATCATGAAATTCTACCCTTAAGTCTTAAAAGTAGCAATGACACTAATAGTTTGCCTCAATCACCCTTTTCACCCTGGGAAAGTCCCTTATGGTCTGCACCTAGAAAACATAAATATGATGAACATAATAGTGCATGTTTAACATTTTAAACCCATGAAAAGGTCATCATAAAATCCTACCACTTAAACACTTAAAATTGGTAGACACGCTTATGACACATGTTAGGCCTTGCTCTACTAGTATAGAATTTTTCTTGTATGTTAAAACATGACCAAGTCATTGAAAATGTGTGGCTCTCTTATAGTTACCTAGTAGAGACATTAATGACATGCTTCTAATGCATTTCAACCTATTAGGATTGGTAAAATTCCATCTAGATTTTAGAAAATTTTGTCAAACCCTAATCCCAAAATCCACCAAAACAGTTCTAACTCATGTGCCTTTCATTCCCATAAGTCCCAAAGATCAAGCATTTCCCCTTTGTCTAAGTCATTTTCATCATACATGTATGTTTTCACCATAACTTATGTTTTGGTCTAGGTACCACACTCCCATAGGGCTAGGAAATATGCCCTAGGAGCTCCTTGCAGGGATGCAGGAGCTTGTGACAGGGACACCACACCACCATGACACATGAAAATAACACCTACGGGCTGGCAGTAAGCAGAGTTTGGCATCTAATTGTTACCGCGGTCCCATGACATGGAATTCATAGTGATTAAAAGGTTTGTGGGCTCGCGGTAACTAACAAACTTGACATTAAGTGTTTACCACAACCCCGTGATAAGAACAACATAACTTTTCTCAAGACTGGCGGTGTTGCAGTAGGGGGTCAATGAAGTGATGAACAGTCATCGTGGTCCTGCAATAATAAAGTTTCTGTTAGGGTTAGCCGACAGAAGATATCAATTAAATGCAAATAAAGATTAAACAGAGGAATGGAAATACATATAAATAATAACAACGAGAGACAATTTTAACATGGTTCACCCAAAGTCGGGCTACATCGACCAACAAAGAGTCCAATATTATTATCCAGTAAATCAAAACTGATTACAACCAGCAATCCCTGCAACTCAATACCACTACAAATGCTACAATACAATATCAATGGAAACCCTAACCCTTAGCCATTTTTATCATGACTTTTGTCGATTACAAAATAGGGTTTTTTTGAATGTTGGCTAATGAAAAATAACTCTTGCGCTGTCCCCAAACCCCCGCAAGGGGCGTTGCCCCTTAACCATGTAGGAATTTGGGGGGAAATTGCACCGATAAAAGTGGGGTAAATTTAACCTCCAAGTCTGATTAGGCTCCATATAACAACAATTTCAACATCATGGAGGTCTGCAGGCTAGCGTTAAGCATTAAACTTGACCGTAATGAGTCACCGCAGCCCCCTAGTAGTCAAGACCAAACATTTTGGAGGCCCGCGAGTGGGTGGTAATGAAATAAAGAGGTATCATTGTCTCGCAATAGGGATAATATAACATTTGTTATTTCAGCGGGATTGCGGTAGAGGGTAGACGTGAGTAACCATGTTCCCTGCGAGCCCACAAAGAGTAAAGTAAAGGCTAAAGATAGCCGGTGGGAGTGCGGTAGAAATTAAAAGTTGGAATCAATCCCCTGCTGCCCCACAGAGGCCAATGTTTAATGTGGCAAGAATGTGGTAATCGATGAAATGACTGCATATTTAAGCAAATCTCATCAAGCTTTCTCAGTCCTTGGATCTATCCAGATCAACGACATAGATTCAAAATGATATGAATATTGAGATTTTTCAATCTCTCAGCATGAAACAAAGTAATGGCAAGGTGACCGGTACCTACAATGATAAAACTTGGGATTCCATTCCATTCTCTTCATTCAGACAAGTTCAGGAGCGCTCGGAAGTAAGGAATTCAAACTTTGGTGTGTGCTCTGTAAGTCTTCTTGACCGAGTAAGTGCATTCTTTGCTTTCCTCTATCAGAGTTGATACAATGTGCATGTAATTTGGTTTTCAAATAGCTCAGTAGATCAAACAATCATTCAAAACCCTGGTTCAGTTAAATTCCACACAACGACACCTAAGAAAACTAAGTCTATAAGCAAAAAAGGAGAATCTTCTTCTCCCAAAGAGAAGAAACAACCTCTCTAATAATCTTTGTTGGACACTCTACTGAATTTAGTTGACAAGGGCTATAAGAAGATGTTCAAAGATGAGGCACAAGGTTGCTATGATGCCCTAGTCCCCATTTCAGGCTAGAACCTATTTTGGTACTTCTATGACAAGAAAGATGCACATGGGCCTATTACCAATCTGTGGATACTTGATTTGGCTAAGCTGGTGGTGCCGAACATTTTTGTTGACGTTGAACTGGTCAAAGCACTGTAAAAACACCACCATGCAACAAGGACAATGAGATTGCTAGATGGGTCACCCTTGGTGGTTGTAAACAGAACTGTAATCATTGATTGTTTCATGCTAAATAAGTAGGCTCTCACAAAAATTGATACTCAAAAGAGTGAAGAATATTACACCAAGTTGAGGAAGACTCATAGGATTGATGAGCTTCCATTGTACATGGAGAAAGGGGCAAACAACAAGAGAATTCCTGTCCCAACTACTTATGTGGAGCCATTCTCAGTGGACGACTTTGCAGTATACTTCAAAAGGACCTATTTTGCTCTTTTCCAAGTGTTAGGAGTAGATGCTTAGGATAAAATTCCAATTGGCATGGTGATGATGGCTATGAGAATCCAGAACCCAGAAGTGAACATTGAATATGACTTTGCCTCTTTCATTGAGAAAGGGTTGCATGATGGACTACTCCAAGTAAGGGAGAACAGAGCACCTATAACTTTCAAACATTATTCTTTGCTGTGTCATATGATTTTGTATCAAAATAGGAGAAGGTGGACCCCAAGAATTGACTTGAGTATGGTTGATGAAAGGGGAAAGAGACTACCTATGCAGTGTTGGTGTTATACCTGGGACAAAAATTGCAAGAACTGTAATTACATAGTGTTTCATGATGACTTTGCGGTTAGGATAATGGCCTCACTGGGATACCTTTCACCTAGATAATCCAGAAATATTAGAGAAGTATTGAGGCCTCTTTCTTTGAAGCCTGAACAAGGCCACATGCATAATTTTACTGATTGATTTTTTCTTCTTGATGATATACTGTAATAAGAGTTTATGGGTGTACCCAACCACCTCACACTCTACCCAAATATGTGCATGATAGATTAGCATTCCTAGAGTTCATGTGGAAGATACTCTAGATGGAAAAGGATGTCATGAAAAAGTAGAAGGGCACATTCATGCCAGATTTGACTATGTTTGGTGAATTATCTATTGGTTTAGAGACCTTGGAGGAGTTGCAAGCATATTTGAAAGCAAAGTATTCTTTGAAGTAAAAAATAGAGAGGGTCTATGACCCAGAAGGACACATGAATTTTGTTAGACAAGTCATTCTCACTAGGGTTAGGATATCCTATCAAATCTATTTTAACGAGGATGTGATCATAAATTGCCTCACTCCTAAGGAGGTGTATGATAGAAAAAGAAAGTGGGAAATTTTGATGGAGATAGAGAATGATAAAAAGAAGAAAAACCCCAGCTTTTTGGGATTTTTTGTTGAAGAAAATGACCCATTGAAAATAATAAATTTGATCATTGTCAATTTTGAAATAATATATGGCAAAGCAGAGGGCCAACCTACAAAGGCTGCCAAGCTCCCAGTGAAGAGGCCAACTAGAGTTGTGATTGCAGAACCTGCTCCTGATGCCATGTCAGTACAAAAGCCTCCATTCCCTGATCAACCAATTGTTGATAACTGAGAGGGGGGGTGAATCAGTTATCCTAATTATTTCTACTTTCTGAACTTTCTTATTAATCAATGCAGCATTAATTAAAACAATCAAACATAACCATAAAATGGAAATACACATGACACAATATTTTGACGTGGAAACCCTATTAAGGGAGAAAACCACGGGGTGATTAACCCAAGATTATTCTCTGTTAGAAGAATAAGGAAATACAAAATGGCACTTGCCAAGCACACTACTCACAAAGAGGCACACTGCCTACAAGAGACACACTATCTACAAAAAGAGTGTTATACAATACTTGAACTGATTGGGAGCATCTACAAATGCTGGAGTTCAGTTCCTGTTAGGCTCAGTACACTGATCTGCTGCACTTCATCTTTCCTCTTCTTTAAAGCTGCTTTCCTTTCACATATTAGACCTTCCTTACTACTTCTGCTCTGCTCTTCTACTTTTATTTGCACATAACTAACAACTGCAATGCACCTCACAACTAAATCCATCTTGTATATATATCCGCACAAGTAATTTCATCATTTTTCAAGTCAGCACTTGGAATAGTCAATCTTTTCACAAACTCTGATCTGTCGGCTAAATCCTTGCACACCAAGTAATGCAGATCAAGCATATACTTGTAGAAGTCATTAATCATGTCAGCCAAACATAACTTATGCCTTAAGAACCTTTTCCATCATCAATAACACATCCAGAAAATAGTCTGATGTTCTGTCAGTCAGTTCTTCCTCTGTTCACACTGTCACTCAGGAACCTGGTACTCAAGTATTCATATCTTCTTCCTCATCTGTCACCGGAGGCTAAATCCTTAGAATCTATCACTCAAGGTAGTCCTCTTGACTTTCCCAAATCTGCACTTCACCAAGATACTTCTTTTGAGAGATCCGAACCTGTCTGTCAGACCTTGCCACATGCTCTGTTCTTGTTTATTGGACCACAACATTCTTCACTCTGACTTCCGGTAGAGACACACCATGTCCTGCAGATGTGTGGGATGAACTTTGTTGCCATCAATGACAACAATCATGAATCCATATAGTGTCTCTTGCCAACAATCTCCCCCTTTGGCATTGATGGCAACACTTAGTGAAAAATGACTAAGTGTTTACACTATGCTACCCTTAGCTGATACTCTATTTTTAAATACATTTTCTAGAGCTCCCCCTTAGTTGGATTCCTCATTTTTCACTGCTCCTCACTCCCCCTTTGACATTAATGGCAAAGGGTAGGGTCCGCATACCAAAATTTTCAAAAACTTTTACTATACTTAGCCACATAAGTATATACATATGGAATACTTACATATACTGTATTATGTCTGCAAAAGTTGTTTTCAATTGAATGAATTCAGTAGCCCAACTTTGCTTCATTCTATCCAAAATTGTTATATGACCGCTCAATAGAAAAGCAAACGCATCTGCCCTTTTTAGATCTGTTGGATCATTTGTCTGAGCTGTGATTTGAGCTTCTTTTATGGCCTCATGCATGGCCTCTAACTTAGGGACAATTATCCCTCTGAGCTCACTTAACCTGCTTATTCTATTTTTTTCTCTTTTTCAAGCTTCTTAATCTCATTCAAAACTGCAATCGTTTGACATTCTTGATTTATGATTGATGTAGAAAGTGGATCAAAATTTTGAGAAAGTTTTAACAGTTTATCCTCCTGTTCTTTCATTTTCTTCTCGATCTCCAGTGTTTCTTTGGACCAGGAAATACAAAAATTGTATACTTCACCGCCATCTTTAAGAGCATTTTCTAAGCTCTTTATCCCAATATTCATATTTCTCCTATCATTAATGATCAACCCTTGTACCTCTAAGAATCTCTTATCCAAAAACTCCTTCCAGACCTTTTCTTCAGCTGACTTCTCTAGAGAATCAAAATGTGTATTAACACTGCTGACTAGAGTTTTGAGATTACCAAATGAGGAGGCTGTGGGATCCTTCTAAAACAATGGCATGATCTTTTCTAGCACTCTGGAAGTAGCTTCTATCAACTCACAGTCTTCCAAATGAGACTTTAGGAGTTTTTCTTTAGCCTTTGCGTTAGCAAATGAAGCTATCTTCATTGTCTATACCGGAGAAAGAGAATCAAAATTGAATGGACCTTGTAGAAGCTCTAGTTCATCAATCTCCATTATTTCTTTGTTCAAGAATTCTTGGACAGTTTGTGGAGTGTCTCTTGCTGGAGACAGATGTTTCTTCGCTTCTACATTTTTAGAGCTGTCCCTTGGAGTTTTTTCTCCTTCTACATTCGTACCACTTGCAATTGTGGTCTTTTCTATTGAGGTCTTCTCTCCCTCTGCAACCTTGGTATTGTCAACTTATTTTTCCTTCACTTCAGCTTCTTTCTCCTGTATTTTGTCTTCTCCTTTAGATCCGGAGGCTGTAAGGGAAACCGGAGGAGAGATAGTTGATTGTTCATGAGCCACCTCTTCTGGAATAGGGGATTCTGAGCCCTTGTCTTTACCAGAGTCCTCTGAGATGGGAATGTTAAACTTTTTAATAGCATTTCGAAGGATCTCTTCAGTCTCTTTTACCACTTTGTCAGTTTCACCAAGCATGAGCTGATTCATCCTGGCTTTGCTCTGGAACTCATCCTTGCACTCTTTAAAGATCATATTCATTTGCTATGGAGTGATTGAAGGGAAGAGTTGAATGGTGACCTATTCCCAGATCTTGAGATCTTTTGCTCGAGCATTGTTCTTCCTCATTTCAAGCCTTTTCTCTAGGCTTTTGGGAATTAGAGAGATAATTTCAATAAAAGCTTTGTTGTAGGTGTTCAAAAACTGAACTGTGGCTTCCTCCAGAATCTTTTTATCTGCTTCATTATATTCATCGTAATATTCTGTTAAGGGTTACAGGTTCCCATACACAGTGACTGCTTTCACTATAACATCTAAGGATAGAGTGGGTTTTTCAGCAGATTCCTCTTCCTTCTCTTTTTCTCCTTGACTGGTAGAGTGTTCACCGGATGATTTCTTCTTCTTCTTTAGTTTCTTTATTTCCTCATCTGATTCGGTTTCCTCTTCATCTCTTTGACTGGCAAAAGCCCTTGTGGCTTTTGTCTTTGATCTTTTCTCTCCTTTCTCAGATGCCTGAACTTCCGGTTTTGATGTTTTTGAGCTTTTGGCTAAGACAGGTGCAGATCTCTTTGATGATCTGGTCCAGGTTGAGGTTTCTACCGGAGCACTTTCCTTTCTTCCCTTTTCTGTCTCTTTCTTCTCTTCCTCAGCCTTTTGTCTCTTTTCCCTATTGGCATCAAGTGCCTCCTTTGAGATGCCAAAGCTTTTTGCAACTTCCTCAACTTATTTTCTTACCTTCCTTTTGATTTCTGGCTGCCTTAGGTCAGTGTGAATTTTCACACTTAGTTCTTCAAAGGTTCCAAATCTTTCTACTTTTGGGTCCTTTGGTTGACTAAGCATGTGTTGAACATGTAGCTCTACAATTTGTTCATCAACTTCATACCCCATAGGCATGATCCAGACTGTCCTTGGCTCTACTACCTCCATTAGGCATTGATCAGTGTCTACCATGAAGCACACTGTATCCTTGTATTTCTCAACTACTGATTTGGGGATTCTTTCTCTGATTTGCATTGTATTTTGAAAGTGTTTGAAGTAACCCCACAGAGCTATATTCCTTTCCTTAGCATCCCCAAGTTCATGCAAGTAATCTCTGATTTGGACTGCTACCGGTTTGTCATTCTGCCATACCCATCCATTTGATCCAGGCAGCACATTCATGAAGTAGAAAAATAAACATAATATTAGTGCACCATATTTGAAAGAGTTCTTCTTGTCCTTTTTGATCTTTTGTATGTTTTCCATTAATTGGCTCAAAAGAAGTTCACAGAGATCATATTATGCATTCTTTCTCAGCATCTCATAGGCAGTATATACTGCAATTCTGGATACTGAATTCTCCCTACTGGAGTGATATATCTTGTATCCTATTATCATAGATGCAAACTTGATATCCGGGTCAGTAATATCTTCAATGGTCATTGCCCTCTTATCAAATTTTGATCCGGTGGCCTTAGTTACAATGTTGTTTTTGACAGATTTGAGGACAGGTATCCCTCCAGAAGAGTATAGACCAGTTACTGCCCTAATTACCTCCTTTGTGATCTTGCAAGGTCTGTTCAGCCATAGGAAGTTATCATGCACTCTACTCAATACATACCAAACCCATTCATCTTATTCAAAGCAGGGGAAATGAATGAATTGATCAAAATGTTTCTCTTGGATACCCTTATATTCTGGTTTAAGCTCAAAGGCATCATCTATTAGTTGTTTGTGATAGATATCTCTTAGTTTGAATTCCCCAAACTCTTCAATATTTGCATGTATATAAACCCTAATGTCTTTTGTGTGCAAAATGCCATGCGGAACACTAGAGAATGCTCCTAAGGGATCTACCTCCAATGATTTGTAAGGATGTTTCTTAAATTTAGGGTGGGGCCTATCAGAAATCTTTACTATATTCGGAGTATCCATTTTTCAAAAGATTTGTAGTGAGATATTGAAAATGGAAAATACCTTTTGCGTCTTTCAATTTCACGGAGTTGGTCGGATGGATTTCTAGATGTAATGACTTCTGCAAATGATCTTCGATGAACTTGAGAAATTTTGTTGCAGAGCTCCACTTTTCATTTCTTCTTGAATGCAGAATGAATAAGTGGTTAATGAGAAAACCCTTATATTGCTCCGCAAACCCTAATGTCAAGTTGCAATAAATGCTCGACCTAAGTTATTCCGGTCTCCCTTATTTGGATGACTTGAAGAACTGGATGAATCCTGATCTTTAAACATCATGCGGATCTTCCAAATCTTAACCATAGTTTGTTTGGATGTTTGCCCTATGAACCCTTCAATCCGCAACTCTTCTTGTGCAAGTTCCAGCACCAATTGACTGGTTGGGGGAACAAGGTTTTCTTTGTGTCTCCCCCTAAGCCAGAGCTCACTTTTTAATTTTTGGAAGGAATATTAGCACCAGAGTCTAGTGCAGATCCAACATCTACATTCTCTGTACTTTTCTTGACCCAAATCTTGTTCATCTCACTTTTAATTTCATATGCATTCACCTTTTGTTTACCCTTATCTTGATTATGATTATGATATACCGGACCTCTTTTGTCCTGATTCTTGTTTCGACAGAATTTTGCAATATGACCGGATCTATTACAAATTTGGCAAACAACATTTCTCTGCATATTTGATTGATATCCTCTTGATCTGCATTGATTAGCCATATGACCTATTCTATTGCATGCAAAGCATCTACCATTGAATGATTTGTTCATTTGCATATTTTTGCATTCATGAGATTTGTGACCATACCTTTTGTAGTTAAAACACTGTCCGGAGAAGGATGAATTAGTCTGATTCATTCTCTTTCTACATTGATTAGCTTTGTGACCGAAGTGATTGCAGCTGTGGCAGTATCCATTGAAGGATGGATATCTTTGAGCATTGGTTTGTCTTACTGGAGGTCTTCTAGGTCTGTTCCTTGGATTTTCTGATCCAAAATTCTTCTGACCAGATTCGGAGCTTTCTCCTTTCTCATATCCCAAACCACACTTGTCATCTACCCTCTTTTGACTTCCAAGAAGAACTTCAAGTTGAGCAGAACTTATCTTGAATTTCTCTTTATATTCATTTGTTGTTTGAAGATCTCTTTTGAGAGAGACAATTTGATCCTCAAGTTTTTCTTCATTTTCTTTAGCATCTTCAAGATCAGATTCAAGATGTCTGATAATTCTATCCATCTGGTGACAATCTTCTGATTTCTCCTTGAGAGATTGTCTTAGATTATCTTCAGTTTTTCTTTTCTCTTCAATCTCTTGGGTAAACTTAATAACTCCTAATTCCATTTCATGTCTTACCATAATGATTTCTTTTGATAACTTTTCACATAACTTGGTTTTCTCAGTCAGCTCTTCATTTGCATCATTTGCTTCACCTTGTCTTTCCAATTGCTGAAGCAACTCTTTTCTCTTTTTCATAGAGAGACTTAATTTGTCTTTTAGTTCTCTCATGAAATCATCAGCCTATTTGAGTCTTTCCTTTAATTCATTGACTTTAGAGTTTGACTGTTCAAGATCCTCAAGGGTAGTCTTGAGTTGCTCCCTTAAACCATATGCATCCATTTGGATTCCCAGATCTTCCTCGAGCTGTTAGACTCTGTTAGGAGGAACTTGGCTCTGATACCAATTGTTGATAACTGAGAGGGGGGGGGAATCAGTTATCCTAATTATTTTTGATTTCTGAACTTTCTTATTAATCAATGCAGCATTAATTCAAACAAGCAAACATAACCATAAAATGGAAATACACATGACACAATATTTTGACGTGGAAACCCTGTTAAGGGAGAAAACCACGGGGTGATTAACCCAAGATTATTCTGTTAGAAGAATAAGGAAATACAAAATGGCACTTTCCAACTAGGGCTCACTGCCCGAGCACACTGCTCACAAAGAGGCACACTGCCTACAAGAGACACACTATCTACAAAAAGAGTATTATACAATACTTGAACTGATTGGGAGCATCTACAAATGCTGGAGTTTAGTTCTGGTTAGGCTCAGTACATTGATCTGCTGCACTTCATCTTTCCTCTTCTTTAAAGCTGCTTTCCTTTCACATACTAGACCTTCCTTACTACTTATGCTCTGTTCTTCTGCTTTTATTCACACATAACTAACAACTGCGATGCATTTCACAACTAAATCCATCTTGTATATATATCCACACAAGTAATTTCATCATTTTTCAAGTTGGCACCTGGAATAGTCAATCTTTTCACAAACTCTGATCTGTCGGTTGAATCCTTGCACACCAAGTAATGCAGGTCAAGCATATACTTGTAGAAGTCATTAATCATGTCAGCCAAACATAACTTATGCCTTAAGAACCTTTTCCATCATCAGTAGCACATCTAGAAAATAGTCTGATGTTTTATCAGTTAGTTCTTCCTTTGTTCACACTGTCACTCAAGAACCCATTACTCAAGTATTCATATCTTCTTCCTCATCTGTCACCGGAGGCTAAATCCTTAGAATCTATCACTCAAGGTAGTCCTCTTGACTTCCCCAAATCCACACTTCACCAAGATACTTCTTCTAAGAGATTTAGACTTGTTTGTCAGACCTTGCCACATGCTCTGTTCTTGTTTACCGGACCACAACATTCTTCACTCTGACTTCTGGTAGAGACACACCATGTCCTACGGATGTGTGGGATGAACTTTGTTGCCATCAATGACAACAATCATGAATCCATATAGTGTCTCTTGCCAACACCAATGTCCAAGAAACAAAAGGTGGATGATGTATCTCCTCTTGTGCCATATGAAATGATAGGAGTGGGTGACACTGAGGAAGTGGCTAGTATTTTGAGGCACATGGGTGAGGGTGAAGAGGTCGATCAACCCATTGTTGGCCTAGAGACTGAAGCACATAAACCTAAGGCAAGGATGGATAGACAGGCACAAGGTGGGCCTGAAATGCATGAGGATGAGAGAGTTGTGGCTTCTTTGAGATTCATGGATGATTATGATTTCATCAATACTCTAGAGTTCAAAGATTTTTGGCTGAAGATGAAAATGAAAGAATTTGAGGAGAAAGTTGAAATAAAAAAATGGGTGCAAATGAGTCTCAACATGACCAAATTGTGGCCCAAGCATTCAAAGACATTAAGATTGATGAAATAAATTTCATCCCTCAAGAGGTTCAACAAGTGATCCTTAAAAGAAACATGTTGATCATCCCTGGCATGAAGCTGAAGAAAATGTTTTTGTTGGATCAAGTAAGAAGTCAGGATGATCCAATGATGGTTTCTAAATTTGATTTTGAGGATGGTGTGAGTGGTTTTGCGTATAATCCAATGTTTTATATGAAAGGGGGGGTGATGAATGTGGTTGGTTTAATTTAGATCCTCCCTTCTCACCAAACATTCAAGGATGTATCAACTGAGTTGAATCTCTACTAAGTGAGATAATTCACCTAATAGTTTGGGTTGTCACTTGGAACGATGCAAAAGCTCAAATGTTATCAATCAATATGCCAATTTAATGCTTAAGTACCCTAAAAACCCTAAATATGTAAAAGGTAAGCAAATTGATGAATTACGAAAAATCCTTTCAGATTAAGATAGTAGGCAGAGGATTATAACTGACCATTTTTTGAAGTTCAGGAAGCAAAACAGTCAGGGACACCTCCACTAGTGCCCTAGTCCGAGGTACTATTTTCTATACAGAATCTGGATCTTCTCCCAACATTGATATTCACTGCATTTTTTGTTTCTACCCCGGAAAAGGTGGAGGACACCTCCACTAGAGCCCTAGTCCAGTTCTGAATGATCTTCAGGGTGTCAAAAGCTCTTCAGATGTTGATTGTTACTGTCCAACTTATTTCTATGTCTGCAACTTTAGAGAACATTGCCACTAGTGCCCGTGTCCTGAAATGTTCACCTCTATCCTCTGTCTTTTAGATCCCAAATCCTTGTCTTCTATAACCTCCTTCTACAACACTCTGCAAAACTCAGTACCTATAACCTGCAATCACAAAGGAGTGTGGTTGGGGGTTGTGGTGTTTAGAGGCTTACCTCAGTCAAGCCCCAGAGAGACATTCAATTCTTTCGAACACCATTGTTAGATGAGAGTGTGTATCCCTACAGGATAGAGGCAAAATCCAAATGATAAATGATCAAAAACACAATAGATGTCACCTTGAAATGTAGATCTCACATAGATGAAGGCTCTTCAATCACATGAGAAGATGAAGTCAAATATGTAATCAAAAACACAATAACAATGTTCTGCTCTGCAACAATGAATATCTTGAAATCACAAATATGCCTAAAGTTCACAATCATCTTCTAGTTTACAAATGAAAACCTAAACATGCTTATATATGCAACTACAAACATTTTTTCTAAGAATTTTGTAATTCAAACTTAATATGTCAGCATAGGACCTAAATAACAGTCATAAAACTGACATTTAAATTTAGGACTGACCCAAAATAAGGCAGGACTACGGTGCTAGTGCCCAAGTCCACCCTCTCATTTTTGTTCAAGGATCATCAAAATAGCACCCCCTAGGTCTTATTTGATATAATACTTCATGGTTTTATCATCGGGATTCACAATTATCATGCAAGATGCTCTAAATGCATTCTAAGGACCCAGGAGCTAAAACTTAAGAGGGAAAAGCCCCCAAGGGGACATTTTCTAACATAACACCCAGAAAATGAGACATTGGCATTGTGTGCCACTCCAAAGAGCACAAACAAGCCAAGACTGCTAGATGTGATCCAAGAGCTAAGAGGAACAACAATGGTGAAGACACTAAAGGATACATCAACTTTGGAGACAGCTACATTGACTATGAATGTTCTGCTATGTTCACCCAGGCTACTGTAAGAAACATGCAACTCAAAATGAGTGAGTATGAGAAGACTCAGATTGAAATGAAAGATGAGGTAAATAAACTATACTTGGAAAATGTGAGGCTCAAACAACAATTGAAAGGTATTGGCTCTTCTCAAAGCATGGTAATGGTGCCTTATCAACTCCTGTGCCACAAGAAGCTGGTGATAATACTGTTACTATTGAGCAACTAAATGCCATGAAGCAAAGTTTTGAAAAGGAGATTAAAAAGTTGAAAGAAACAAATGGGGCAACCAAGTAGGAGACAAAGTCAAAGATTTTTGGTATAATTGAAAAGATTTTGGAATATAGGGTCAAACTAGTGTTAGACAAGATTGAGGATGTACATAGTTTCTATTCTTCTTTGTCTCAAGCACTAGAGCAAATGAATGCCAATGTTCCCATATTGGACCCTTTGTTAAAGAAATGTTAGCTAGTTCACCACACTCTAATCACTCTATGCAAAGTATTGCAAAGAAATCCAGATGCCCTTACTGCCCCGAAGCCAACAGAAAAAATGGTCAAGATGATTATTGAGGAATTTCAATATGCCTCAGAAGAGAGTCAAAAGATAAATACAAGGTTGGATTCCTTTGGCACCTTCAAACATCAATTTATTCCAGTCATCCTTCAAGAAGACAAACAAATTAAGAGTTTGGAGAAATGGTAAGAGGAATGTGATCAAATGGTCTCTCGAATTGTTGAGTACCTACAAAAGGATGAAGAGTTGAACATTCACAATTTCAATTTGATTTTGGATAGAATAATTGCATTGGACACATGATATGCAAAGTTCATCTCAGACAGTAGGGGACTCCTCAACAAAATATGGAAGGATCATTAGGAAAACATGCTTCAAATTCAAGAATACAAGTGGCCCAGTGATTACACCATGTATCAATGGGAACAACATCTTTGTAGAGAAGATTGATCATGCCAAGCATGCAGCGGAGCAATTGAACATCAGGCTGGCATCAACGGTCATCAAGTCTTCATCAGTGAACCATGGACATTCTTCTTTTTTCTCTTTCTTTTATTTTATGCTTTTTCAAATATATTTGAATATTTGGCGGTCTTATTAAGACTTGCTAAAAGTAAATATTGTAATATGTCACACCAAGGGGTGGTAATATGAAAAGTCATTTTTTGAATGTGAAAGGTCTTAAGCTTGTTGCTTCCTTCATCCCTATAAGAAGGAAACCAAGACCTTGGGGAGTTTCTCTGGGAATTGGATTTTGGAAAGAGACATTGTAAAGGCCTATTCTTTGAAGCATATCAATGAAAAAGTTGTATTTCTCTAGTGTAATTTTTGGTTCTCAATTATTTGTTGAATATCATTGATAGATTTTTTATCTGGTTGTCTCCATTTTTTTGTCTCCTTATTATGCCAATTTGATATAGATTAAATTGGATGATTTACTTGACAAAATTTCATAAAATCCATAATCTGCTCATTATTCACCAATCAGTTCTGAAGAATCAATAATTCAGTGGTGAAAACAAGGTAATACCCACCTAGGCACAACAGAGACTAAAGTGCAGGGAATTCCAATCATTTTGATTGATTCTATTCATTGGCCAATTCACTTATAAGATCTAATCATAAAGATTGGCATCCTTTTAGGGTTTTACAAAGCTGTTGATTTGGGAATTGTTGATACAATTGTTAGTCATATTAATAGTGATAAAAATTCACAAAGCAAACCTTTATCTTCTTGAAGAATTAGAATAATTCAAGGTGAATTACTGATTCCAAGTCTCTATTGATCAGAACATGATCTTCTGATAATCTCTTAGTGGTTTGATGTGAATTTGTTGTTTAATCCTTTAGGGGCTTTACGCATGAATTTCAAGGTAATTTGTAACTAGATATGTAGATATTTGCTCTGTTTCACCCATTCTGTATAAATTTCAACAAATTGATGTTAAATCTTACAAGTTCTAACTAGAATATACAGATATTTATTCTAAGTTTGATCAATTTTCTTCTGATCTTCACTCTGGTTAAGATTGTTCATGATAATGTGCATAACTTTGATTAGTTCTTTTGAATTTAGTTAAATGTGAACTAATCTGTACTTAATTCTTCTCTTGCACTTCAAATTATTCTAAATAATGTGCCTACATGTGGATATTTATATGATTCTTACCATTCTTTTCGATTATTCACATGATATTTTCAATTCTACATGAGATTTTGCTCAAATATGCATATGATATTCATGTATCTACGGATGTCTACATATTTTAAGTTCTGCTTTTCATTTATCAATATGTTGTAGTTGATGATGATGATTCAATGAAATTTGAAAGAAATTGAAATAAAATCCTAAAATTATTTAGAGTGAGTTTCGACAGTTGGTTGATATCACAATTTAACATTTCATGAAAAGAGATAAAATCAAACCATGTGTTGCCAGGTCATTCCACAACTTCATAGAATTGATGCTAATCTTCCATGGGATAGGGCGGAAACAATATCAGCCAGTTGACATGCATTCTAAATCATGCAACAAATCACAATAAAATATCAAGATGACATCCACACAAGATTACTTAGAATTTTGATTAATTGGTAACCTAAATCTCTAATTCATTCAACATTCAAAAGTATGCATATATACAATCAGTTTCAAGAAAGAACCATCTAGCTAAACAATTCTCTCTCGATTAAGCTCCTAATCTAAAAAATGGCAATCCACCTCCTTTTATAGAACAAGGAGAGGATGTGGTTACAAAAGATCCATTGATCTAACGGTCAAGATTTAATGTGGCACATGATTCCCAATTGGCAATCAATTTGGTGATGTACAGCTAGCATATAGAATATTTTGGAATTGTTGACTCAGTCAACAGGATCCCTATTACTCTGCATTATCATCAGACTCTTCGTCAGTAGATAGTTCCTCTATTATTCTGCATATGATCCCTTGGATAAGCTCATATCCCTAGATATCTTTATCTATTTCTGATCCATCCAATACTTTGGCCTTCTTGGCTGCATATTCTTGTACCTTCAGGTGCTCCTGCAGAGCTATCCACTTGTTCATTCATCTTTCTGGCTCTACTTTATATTTCTCTATTTTAGCCTTCATCCTCAGCCTTATCAATAGTAGCCTCAGAAAAATACTTAATAGGATCTTCTGCTACAAGCCTAAAATTATCTTGGAATGCCTTAGTAGAAAAATCCTCATTCTAATTTTCTACTCTTCCTTCAACTTCACCCTCAAGGGCTTCCAAAATCTCTATCTCCTTTGCTAAGAGATCATGCATCTTGACACTAACATTTGCAACCTTAGCATTGCACCTCTTCAAGATATCCACTTCAAGCCTTGCATCTTCACACAAATTATCCAGCTATGGTAATGTCTGAGGTGTTAAGACATTTTTGGTCATTTGGATGTTAGTATCTGTTTTCCTTATCTCTTTGATTATAGCCAAATTCTTATCATTCTTTATCAATCTCTGGCTAACCTCTTTCTTCACTTTTTTAGCCTTACCCTTTAGGTTACTTAGCAAGTTCCAATTGGATAATGAAATTCTTATTACCTATTCACCATCAGTCAAAAATTTAGTGAACCAACTATCCATTACTTGTGCATGATGTTTCTACACATCTAAAGCAGCTATCTCTTCTTCTGTTACCAATGTCAATGAAGTATACTCTATGATCTGGATATTAGTTGGTGCTACCAACCCTTTCAAAAAATCCTATAATTGGGCTACTTGTGCCTTATACATTCTTTTCTTGGCCTTCACCTTCTTTATTCTTGCCTCCAGTGCATCAGTATGATCCCTCAATCCTTGGATCTCTTGTTCATCAATGCATGGCCCAAATCAATGGTGTTTATTTGAAATTCATCTAGCCTTATTTCTCCTTTGGCCTTATCTACTTTTGACACAACTATTTGAGTTGTTCTCCTTCCTGTAACTACATCTCATTTTATTGCTGAGATTGTCCTTGCCCTTCTCTTCTGTTTGGTTGGGTCCAATGTAAACAATGATTTGAAATTAAAAGGTTCAGTCTCCTTTTGTGGATGTTCCACCTCTAATGACATCCATGAGAATGTTATTGATCTTGACCCTCCTTGGTCTGACTGCTCAATTTGAGCATCTTGTATATCTTATTCTTATTTGCTTCCCCATCACCAACATGGACCTGTGTATTTTCTTATTGTTCTTTGTCCTGATCCTGTTGTGATGGAATGATCTCAGGATTTTCTATTTGTTGATCTTGATCTTGATCAACCTTGCCATCATCATGGACCTTTTCTTTCTCTAGTAGGGGATGATCTGGATGTGATGTATTCATTTTCTCATCTTGAACCTTATCATTTGTATGCACATCCTGAGCTTGTTCTTCTTGCATTGCTTCTACTTGGATGTTTTCAAGCCCTGATGTCTAGTCATCTTGATGAGGTCCCTATAGTGGTTGTCTTTCATCACTCTCATCAATTTTACCTCTTATATCCATGACTAACCCTGACACTAGCTCTTGTTTAGGCTTATCCATCAAGATATCCTATTGTGCCCCTTCAGTTTGGGCATCTTTATTTGTATCATCAACATCCATGGGGATGTTCCCTTCTGGTTCTTGATCATTCTTGATAGTCCCCCTTTCCTTCTCCCCACTCTTAGGTTAATACATGAAATCAATTACCTTGGGGTTGGTGATTGTCTCAATGAGGACATCTAGAGGTCCCATTTGTACTTCCACCTCTGGAGACTCTACCTTAGTAGTATCTTTATCTTTCATTTCTGTATCCTTACCTCCCACCTCAACTTTAGTATGGTGGAGTAATATTTCAATAGGATGATTAGTCACATCTGTGACTACATCATCATCAGTCAAATCTACTATTGAACTCAAGGGAAAAGGCTTATTTACTTCTTTGTCCAATGATTTATTAATGGCCTCATGTGCCATTTCAAATTTTACCTTAATGATGTTCTCAGTTGGCACACTATGCTAGAACTCCTTCACAACATTCAAAATTGGGCCCTAATGTACTTGTGTCTAAACAGGAGATGGAATTGCCTCCCTCATTCTTGGGCCTTGATACCAAGAATGTCTAGGGATATTGATTCCTTGCAATACATCCAATCCCTTCTCTATAATGGTCTCAATTGGGCCTTGTTCTTGACCCTCCAGCATCTCCTCCATTGCATTTGATGCTTGTGGTGTTGAAATTGGGGTAGCCACCAGTGGATTATTCTTAGGAGGTGAGGGTGGTGCATACACCAATGAAACTCTCTTAGTTTTAGGTTGTTCCAAAGTCCTTGATGAATTGGGTTGCGCTAGTTTGGTCTCAAGGACCTGCCTCTTATGTACTAGTTGTTCCCCATTTTAATTTTCTATCTCAATTAAGTGGAGCTGGTTAAGTTTTATAGTTTTAAGGGCACATGTCTATTGTTAATGAGTGTTTTGCAAAGAGAAAAATGCCATAAAAGAACTTCAGATAAATGCAATTGTTTATAATCAAGAAGAACCATACAACATTGCATATTTTAAAAGGCATTTTAATTATTTATGAATGTCAAATGAAATGCTCCCACACAAGCTGTGGGAATGACTACCATAATGCATTAGAAAAGGAAATGATGCATATAGAAATGAAAGCATATACAAAGCCAATGGATCCGTCATTGCCTTGTAATGACGAACCCCCGCAGTTGAGCAGCTTCATCTTCAACTCCTTCATAGAGGTTGCCCTGCTACTCCAAAATATCTACAAAGAGATAGGAAAAAATTGTGTTAAAGCTCAGGATACCTAATCCTTGCATAAACATCATCATTACATGCACAATTTACTCCTATAATGCATTACATCAATCTATAATCATCATATGTATCAGAGGAAAACAAAGAACAAACTTGAAACTCATGGTTTTGTCTAACAAGTTTGTCTAATGTGCAGATACAGGTAAAGTTTCATTGTTGATTACTTCATTTAATATTGTAGTATGTGGAGAAAATGGGCTCCCATAATGGTTGAGCCCAACATGCTCGGAGTAATGACATCAATCCAGAGATCTTTGATAGACCAAGTATCATGATGTTTATAGAACATGCATGTTGCTACTAAATTAGATGTATCGAGTACAAGAGAGAAGGTACAGTCAAGTTGGAACAAATGCCATGTGGGATAGCAGAGTCAGATGCCATGTGTTACTGTCATTAAGAGCCCATGATGCCATCAAAGAAACAAAGGTTTTAGTCATAGTAGAGCAACATATATATGTACAGTTTCATGTTATAAAGAGTATAAAAAGGGAACAATGGTAAGATCAACCATCACAGTGTTATCCAAGAACAACAAAGGGCATATTCTTATTCATCTACAAGAGATTGAGGATAATTTGAAACTATAATAGTGTATTTCCTTGTTCACATATAACTAAATCAAGACAATATGATTATGATCATATACAGAGCATCAACAGTTATAGAATAGCTCATTCTTGGACAGTCAGGATGTGTGCAATAAGGAATATAGGTGCAGCCATGAGAATGGACAATAGTAGAACAACTGTCTCGTATGAGGGGAAAAATCATTGTCATGAAAAAAGGACATCAGTGCACAATGAAGTAGGTATTTTTCTTTTGTTGTTATGAGGTTTCAAGTTATTGATCAAGTACAAAGGAACACTCCTATCAATAAAATGATCACATAAAGAGCAAGTTATAGAGATAAAATGTACACAGTAGCAAGTATCTGCTATCATAAATTGTTGTCATCATAAGCCATATATATACGAAAGAACAATATAGAAAGATGCCTCATGCTGAGATATATAGAAATTACTTCAAAATGAAGCAGTACAAAAAAAAAGTGCAGAACAAGAAGAGGGAACATCTTGCTACAGGATAGAAAGATAGTATGACCTTATCATGAAATAAGTATGCTTCCTGTAGAGTGCCCTCTATACATGAAATAAGTCACACAGAGGGATTTGCTATAGCATTGATATAATCCATGTTCAAATGCAAACCATGATCAAACACAACCACATGCTTGAGGAATGAATAATGGAAAAACATATATGGCACATCAGTGTTATTTTGGATCATCAAAGTAAGAAGATATAACAAGTGCATCAAAAGTATATATGTCTGCATATATGCATGATACATATTCCAAGCTTCACATCATACACTGTCATGGAACTACCATGAAGTCTTTTGTCTTTGAATACAGGTGCAGTCATTAATGAGCTACCGAGATGTAATTGTAGCCTCATGCATCCAAGGTATAGCTACAGATTACTCAGGAAGAATAAGACTCTTCTAACAATATGTTATGCATCTGAGACAAAAGTAAATGAGTGGCTGTACATACTAATCAATGGTTCTTCAAACCTCAAGCATTAACCTCTTTCATAGAAAGGATCTTAAAGTGCATACATTTTATTTGCAATGGAAATTTGATGTCATATACATGCTATAGATGCATAAAGATGCATGATAAGATCAAACGTGCTTTTAAAGAGCTGATATCAGTTGCATAGTGGGGTCATGAGCTGAAGATAAATGAGGTGCTATCTCAAAAGCTATAGGAAGGAGTCATTTTGACCATGCCTAGCTAGGGTTCTTATTGAAAAGTTGTAGATCTGAAAAAAAAAACAAAAATTATTTTAATGAAAATATGTGACAGTACACTAGCCGCAACCCCATGGTAATACAGAGACAAAAGAAGATAGAGTTTTCATGTATATGAACAGGATATATATACAACCAATTATGATCTTTTGACGAAATGAACAAAGAATATTGTCAGAATATATACAAAGTTCAAGAGTTATTGTGCATAATCAGATTTCTTTGTGCAAAGGTATTAGAAATGTCATAAAAAAATCATATACGATTGAGAAGAGCATCAAGATCATACAGAAAAAGGGTTAACTTTGACATAGATAAAAGATAAATACAATGAAATATCAAGATTTTGTGCAGATCCAGAAAATGATTACTCACAGCCTGCAAGTGAGACAAGGTTTCTTGAAGTTTTGTGACCAACCCATGTAAAAAAAAACAAAGATATATTCAATAGTTTGCTGGATATTATCACTTGTGCAAATGAGGTATCAAGTTTTGTGTAGACCCAAATGAAGAGGTCACAACCTGAAGCCTCCAAGGCCTTTTTGTGTTTGTCAAAGAAAAGACATACAAAAAATGAACAAAATGTGTATTTCCATGCTCCTATTCGAGCTATAGAAAGAAACTGAAATACCAGATAGAGTTTGCAGCCTGTAGGGCCATATATCGAAAAAAATGATGCAAAATATCAGTTTCAAGTTTTGTAATGTCTTACCTATACATTTCTGTCGAAATCTTTGAAGAAACATGCATTGTAACAACAGAGAATGGAGAGATTCATGTTCCCATGGCGGCCCAAAGAGGGAGAAAAAGTGGCAAAAGAAGATGTCATAAAATGCTCAAGATATGACTATGTGGCCGTGACCATAATGCTCAAAAAATAGTGAATAAATTCAAAGAAGCAGCCAAGTTCAACAAATGATTACTCACCTTCTTTTCCCTACCAAAAATACAAAAGAAAGATGCCTTAGGAAAGATCAAAAAACATCAGAAAATGGTGCAGATTGAATGCCCAAACCCTAGGTGATCCTTGGCGGCCAGAGAAGGTTTTCCCATCGAATGCAAAGAGCAAAATGATGCAAATGATAGGGTTTTCAAGTTGTTTTGTTTTAGGGTTGCTTTGAAGCCTTAGGATTCGATTGTGATTTTTATCACATCAAATTGCATTTTCAATGCCATGACTAATGCCCATCATGGCATTGTGGTCCTTCTACATTTGCTAACTTAGAATATTTTGGGTCCCTTTTGCATATAATGCTTAGGTATTTTTGCCTTTGAAATTGATTTGGTTACCTTTGAGATGAATACACAGTCTTGAGTATACCTTGTAATGCATAAGAGAGATTTTGCAAGTGCATGGGAGATATAAGGGGTTTTATTTTCTTTTGCATGATTTAGAAATGGATACGCAATGTTGTAAACAAATGATAAAGTAATGGATTATAAATTACTTTATCGCTTGTGGTAAAAATAGAAAAAGCAAAGATAGACAAATCCATAACAAGTAACAAAGTAAATCTCATCGATTACTTTATCATTTTTTCACAATGTTTTATTCATCTCCAAACCATGCAAAACCAAGGGATTGAATATTAATGTCGAAGTGCTTTCTTTTCTATATAAGTTTGAAATAAATTTGAAATGTAAAACATTAAGCTAGTGGTGTGACTATAAACCACTTAGTTAATGTTAATTAAATGCAGAGATAAATGTATTTGTGTCATTTATTGTGCAAGGGCAAGTTGAGGATACTTTGAAGATGTGGTCAAGGGATGTGGTTGTCATTTATTATGCAAATGTCAAACATTTATGATGTTGCAGGAGAGGTTGGCAAGCAGATGGAGGAGTTATTAAGGTGGTTTGACTTGTTTTTATTGGCATTAAAGAGCATTAAGATGCAGTTCTTGGGGCTTTTATGATGGGTGATGACATGCCCTGACTTTTTTCTCATTGGAAACTCATTTTGAAGGGTTTTTGATAGATATTTTGAGGGATTTTATGATATGCACGACCAAGGAGGTTTTTGGTCCTTATCCTATGACAACTACTTGGAGAAGTATTTAGTCTTCTTCCTTGTTCATTATTTAGGAGTTCTGGGTTTTCACTTGTGCCATATTGTAATTTTTTGAGTTCTTCTGCAAAAGTGAATAGTTTTGTAACCCATTTTGAGAGTAACACATCATTGCAACACCTTTTTTAGTAGTAATAAGTAGTTCATACCTTCCCATTTCTTCTGATATTGTGTGTCCTTAGTGTTAGTACATATCTTTGTGATGTTATTTGTCCTTGGAGTTGTATTTCATGTTGGTACCTTTATGCATGAATACATACATTTTTGCATGTTGTGAGATGTGCTAGTAATAACAATCAGTCTTATGTGGTGAGAAAACATCTTTCTCCTTTAAAGGACTATGGTTATTTAGCCTTCTTACAGATTAATGATGCAAATATTATGATTTATTGGGTTGTGTATGAGAGCCTTGATATTACTGGTTCTATACTGTGTCAGTTTTGTGTAGTCTCAGACAATCTTTTGGTGCATCACCTTAAACAGTAGGTTTTATTTTCATGCAATCCTTCTTACTCTTTTCTCTACAAAGGAATTAATACAAGAAGTCATAGGTGAAGTATCAATAGGAAGCCGGCCTTCTCCGAAGGTTCTTTCCATCATAGGTGACCCACAGGCCTGGAAAGATCCCATGTTTCTCCAGAATGCCAAGTTCTACAACTTAGCAAGGGTGCAATTTTGAGAGACAATAGTTTTTGGCACACCTGGTGGGACCATTACAATCAATATAGTTTTTGGCACGCTCAGTGGGACTGTTGGAATCAAAAAAGTTCAAATATTACATTTTTATTGTTGGTTTTGATATGCAACCAGTAGTTTTCAGACTTGTAAGAGGTTAAAATCTACATATCTGGTGACTCTGAGCTTTAGTTTAGTAAAATTAGTGCATTTTAGCTTATGAAAAGGATACAAACCAGAAGTGGTCTTTCATCCTTTGAGTATTTGCAATTATCCCCACTTAGGAGAAGAGTGATGACAGTTGAGAAACCAAGACAAATCATTTTTATTCTAGGAGAGCCAAGTCTACTCCTCCTGCTGTTAGAACTCATACTGCCCCAGGAATCCCAGTTACAATGATTCTCGGAGCTAGAAATTAGCCATTTGTTGCATTCAACCAAGGCAGCCCACTAAATTTAGCTCAGCATGATGACATTCCTGTAGCTGCTTTGAAAAGTCTACCATATTTTAATGGTGAAGATCAAACTACTCCAGTTGAGCATATAAAAGATGTTGCAAACCTGTGTGTTGTCCATCATGTGACACAAGAAAATGTTGCAACCAAATTGTTAGGAGCTTCCCTCAAAGGGAAGGCTTTGCAGTGCTTCAGAAGCCTACCAGTTAACTCCATAGATTCATGGGATTGTTTTGAGAGGAGCTATGTAGTTTCATCGAAGACAAATCAGATCATTTGTCATTGATGGAGCAGCTGTCTACAATTAAGAGGGCTCCCCACGAGGTTATGTCAGACTTCAACTATCATTTTTAGAAGACATGGGATAGAATCCCACAACGGTAAGGCCTACTGCTGATCATGCTTTCTTATATTATTTGAGAGCTTTGAACAATGATATTTCTATTATGGTTCAATCTATAGGAGGAGCTTCCTTACCACAAGCTTATGCTATAGCTATAAGAGCTGAGAACAACCTCATATAGGCTGGTAAAATGCCCCTAGAACTCCTTTGCCAATATTCCCTACTATTCAGCCACCAATACCAATGCATGTGCCTCCTATAGCTGTTATTCTAGCTGCACCAGCGTTACCAGTGCCTAATATCTAGCCCAATAACTAGGAAAATGCTATTCAACCCCAATCTTTTGAGTTACAAGAGATCAAAGGGCTGTTACAATCTTTTGGTAACGAGATAGTGAACATTAAGAGGTAGCAAGGTGAAAGTTTCAGGCCTTATCAACCCCCATTTCAGTCTAATTACCAACAAAACTAGTCAAGTAGGCCACCTTATCAGCCAAATAATCAAGGTCCAAGACAAGCCTTTAACTCTAGGCCTTATCAAGCTTACATCCCAAACGCTTCTAGTTCCTCAAAGGAAATTGCACCCATGCAAAACAATTTAGCTTAGGACTATGACTAGTTCTTTCTTTGTAATCAACCCCATAACCAAAGTACATGTGCCAATGGGGTGATAAACCAAGCTTTGATGGTTCAAAATAGTCTAGCAGTGCAATCTAATGTGCCTGTAGAAGCTCCTATGCAGTAGCAAGAAGAACATATACATGAGACAACACTCCTAAACTGGTAAGGAGAAGAATTCTATGGTATGAACCAAGTTGGTTCTTCAATTATGGCTAATACATGCAGCAAGAAGAAGGCTATAGATGAAGGGCAACAATTTGATAAAGTTCAAACTCAAGTGCATCAAGTGCCAAACATGGATCAAGCTGTTTCTGGCCAATCAAATGCTGAGAAGATTCAAATTTTGCCAAGAAGTCAGCCTTTGGTAGGCAAGGAGCAACCTAATCCACCAGTTCAACCAACTTTTACTCGAGGTGATGTAACTTGCCCCAAAGGCCAAGTTAAGTCAAGTACATCTACTTTTAGTATCCTTGAGCATATGAAAAAAATGAATGTATCTATGTCTATGTGGGATTCCCTAAGTATCCCTAGCAAAAAAGACTTGCTTTAGTCAGCCTTATCAAATTTAAGTTTGTCTCAGGTGTCTAGTATAGACAAGTCTAAGGTTGTGTTGATAAATACCACTGGAAATGATAAAGAACAACAAGCTTCAAAGGTTAAGCTCCCACCATTTTATGTGTCTTTGATCATAGGAGATCATTTAGTCCATAACTGCATGATTGACTCAGGTGCTAGCAGTTTAGTCATGCCCAAATAGATTGTTGATAAGTTAGGAATTGAATATGAGCCATTAGAGAAGGGATTTGTTCAGCTAGATGGAACTGCTATTATTATAGTAGGTGTCATAAAGGGATTGAGTTGGACTCTTCATGCCTGTCCAAATTTCTCTATCCCATAAGACATCTATGTCATTGAGTTACCTCATTATTTTGCTATTTGTTTGTCAAGAGATTTTACTACAAAAATAGGAGGTTACTTGTTCTCAGATTGGTCTCATATGCTGTTTAGAATCAGGTATGGCACTAATGTGACTATCAAATCAGAACCCATTACCAAAGACCATATTGAGCCTTACACTCCACGTCCCATCAATGCCAACTTGGTTGCAAGTGAACAAGAGGAGCAGCCCGCTGTTCAAGAAGGTAGTACACAAATTGAAGGTATACCAGAAGTTCTTCTTGATGAGTGATCAGATTTGACTCATGTGGTTGGTCCATGTGAGCACCTTGAAGAGGATAGTTTGGGTGTATATATGATGCATGAAGCTGATCCATTTATGCCTAACATTGAAAAAAGTGCAAAACAACAAGATGGGCAGCAAGATGATGAGGTCTGGGAACTATTTTTTGATGGCTCAAGGAGTAAAGTGGGTGCTAGTGGTGGATGCATGCTTGTTTCCCCAAAGGGTGAGAAGTACTATTCAACTTTTAGATTCTATTTTAGTTGTACTAACAATGTGGCTGAATATGACGCTCTTATTCAAGGATTGGAATGGGCAAGACAAAATGGTATTAGCTGTCTAAAAATTTATGGGGACAATGAATTGGTTGTTAATCAGGTGAGAAAACTTAATATTACAAAAAATGATTTACTTAAATCTTACAAGCATAGAGTATGGGACCTCTTGGAGGGATTTGATGCATTTAATTTGATATCCATACCTAGAAATCAGAATAAACATGTTGATAGGCTAGCTGATGTAGGGGCTGAATATGACATTCCAAAAGAGATTAGTAGTGGTAAGACTAATCAGCATGTTAAGGTTGTTGTTAGGCCTGTTGTACCTGATAACAACATACACTGGCAAGTGTTTGAAAGTGACTAGCAAATTGTGAACTTCTTAAGAGAAGAAGTTGAATTCTCTCATACTAACCAAGAGAAACTACAATACTAGTATAGTGACCAAATCATTTAGCTCAAGAATAACAAGATGCCAAAGGGTTTGGTCACCTTAGAGTCCATTTTTAATACTGATGATGAAGCTACAAAACCTAAGGCTAGCATACAAGTTTAGCAAGATCACTATGAAGAGTTTGACATCTTCAAGGGTAAGCTTCTTAAACTAGGCAAGGTATGTACAACAAAAGAAAAGCAAGCATTTATTCAGCATTTTCAAGAATTTAGTGACATTTTTGCATGGGAGTATAGTGATTTAAAGGGTTTTGATCCCCAGCTTGCTCAACATACTATTGAACTTGAACCTAATGCCAATCCTGTCAGGAAAAAACATAGGCCATTGAATCCTATGTTAGAGCCTCTTATGAAGAAGGAACAAAACAAACTGATTGAGAGTAGCATAATCTTTCCTATTAAGCATACCTCATGGGTTTACAACCTTGTGCCAGTTAGGAAGAAAAATGGAGAGATAAGACCGTGTGTAGATTTTCATGACTTGAATAGAGCTTCCTTAAAAGACTGTCATCCTTTGCCTTCCATGGAACAAATACTTCAAGTAGTCTCAGGATCAGAGAGGTTTTACTTACTAGATGGTTAGTCTGGTTACAATCAAATATTAGTGAAAGAGGAAGACCAGTATAAAATAACCTTCACCACAAAATGGGGGACTATGGCCTACAAGAAGATGCCCTTTGATTTGTCCAATGCTAGAGCAACCTTTCAAAAGGCTATGGATATGGCCTTTTAGGGATTAATGAACAATATTGTCTTAGTCTACCTTGATGACATTACTGTTTTCTCCAAAAAGGCTAAGGATCATCTAAACCACTTGAGGCAGATTTTTGAGAAATGTAGGGAGTTTGGGATATCATTTAATCCCAAAAAGTTTGTATTTGCTATCCATGAGGGCATATTGCTTGGTTATGTGGTATCAAAATAGGGTATCACCATTGACCCTAAAAGAGTAAGTGCAATTTTAGCTCTCCCCTTACCAGCACACAAGAAAGGTTTGCAAAGTTTCATTGGTAGAATCAACTTTTTTAGGAGATTTATTCTTGATGTTGCTGATTTGTTAAATCCACTAACTGCTATGTTGAGAAAGAATGTGTATTTCAAATGGACTAGAGAAGGAAAACTGAGCTTTGAGCTTATTCAAGAGGCATTGGCAGCTGCACCTACAATTTTGAATCCTGATTTTTCTAAGGATTTCACTTTGTACGCTTATGGTATAATTGACTCTATTTCTGCTATGTTGGTACAGAAGAATGATTTGGGTTTGGAGCAGCCTTTAGCTTTTTTCAGTCAAGCATTGAAGGATTATAAGCTAAGGTATACCTTTGTAGAGAAACATGTGCTTGATGTTATAAGGAGTTTGAAGAAATTTAAACACATGTTGTCTAATAATAAGATTAATCTAATGGTTGCTCATCCAAGTGTGAAGGAATTTCTATTAAGGATCTCAGTGATAAGAGAGCTAGCTGGGTAACTAAGGTAATGGACTATGATGTAGACATTAAAGTTACCAAGCTAGTTAGGGGCAAGGGGCTATGTGAATAGCTTGCTGATGGTGTTATCAGCAAAGAAGAACATGAACAAGAATCTATTCTATCATTGCAAGATCAAGAGCAAACAACTACTTCAGTTTCTGTTATTAGCTTGGTGCAAGAAATGGTTCATTTTTTGCAGATTGGTGAGTGTTCGCAAGGCTTGGATAAAGCCAAAAGAGGGTATTTCAGATTACAATCTATACCTTATGTACTCATTAATGGCTTGCTTTTTAGGAAAGATTTCAATGGAGTATTGTTGAGATGTATTGAACATAACCAAGTTGAAAGAGTGTTGCATGAATTCCATGAGGGTTCAGCTGGAGGGAATTTTTGACCTAGAGCAACAGCTCTTAAGGTGATGAAGGGTGGCTATTATTGGCCCAGTTTGTTTAAGCATGCACACTTGTGGGTCAGAAAGTGCAAAGAATGTGCCTTGTTTGCTGGAAAGGAGAAGTTGGCAGCCTTACCTTTGCAGCCGATTCAAGTTGAACAACCCTTTATGAGGTGGGGGTTAGATTTTATTAGAGTTATAAACTCTCCATCTAGTGCTAACCATAAGTGGGTTCTTACAACTACAGATTATTTTACTAAGTGGAATGAAGTAGTCGCACTTAAAGAGGCCAATGAGTCTGTTGTTCTAAATTTTTATGAAGAGCTGGTTATTAGATTTGGAGTCCCTGAGTCTATTATTTCAGATAATGCCCTTGCCTTTGTTGGTTCCAGGATCTCTGATTGGGTTGTGAGAAATGGAATTTATTTGAATACATCCTCCAATTACTATCTACAAGGCAATAGCTAAGTGGAATCCACCAATAAGAACTTAATCAGAATTATTAAGAAGACCATGGAGGGTAACCAGAGAGCCTGGTATACACAATTAAAGTTAGCATTGTGGGCTGATAGAATCACTCCAAAATGGTCAACGGGGCATTCACCTTTCATTTTGGTGTATGGCAAGGAAGCAAGGCTTCCTATCACACTTGAGTTACCCACACTTGATTTGGTGAATTAGCTCGACATGTTAGAAGAAGGCCCTATGATAGTAAGGCTAGTGCAACGAGTTGATCTTGAAGAGACCAGGAATAATGCCATGAGAAATATAGAGCATCGTCAAGCTCAAATGAAGAGGCATTTGACAAAAGAGCATCTCCAAGAATATTCCAGGAGGGCGACATAGTGCTAAATGGGATGAATCAAAGAGCAAACCTGGAAAGCACTCTAAGTTTGATGCATTTTGGAGTAGGCCCTATATTATTTTAGAATGTAAATAGAATAATGCCTTCCAGTTGTCTAGGCTAGATGGTGACATGGAGCCAATCCTAGTTAATGGGATTCACCTCAAGCATTGCTTCTGAGGTATGATCTTAGATGTTTGTACATATTTCATGAAGTTTTTGTGTTAAATAAGTGTTGTTGTACAATATATTAGATGCAGTTTTCATTTCCTTAAGTGCAGTTGTGCACAGGTTAGTTAGTTGTCTTTGGGTTTGGTTGTGCGGAAGTGATGAAACTATTGTGATGTACCACAGTTGTATGAAATAGGTAGCCATCATATGAAACAGTGAATACATGTATTCACTGTCACACATCTTACCTATGTCCCTCATAAAACTGTGATAAATTACAACAGTTTGCTAAGGAGGTGTTCTTGCTGACTACCCCTTCTAGTTCATCAAGTAGAAATATATCATTAATGACAATATTTTTTTGTTGGTTCACTGTCACCAACCATACACATGTGGTTGATGGATTAGAAGAGGTTACAGTTTGAAAATGAGTTGCACCAGTGGAAGGGAATGTTTTTCAAGGTTTTGTCAAGTAAGAGCGACTCTATGCCCAACAGATAGTTTTAGGCAGCTGGTCAGGGTACTTAGCAGGCAAGCACCATGCAAATGTCGCCAGAAATGTTCGCCATTTTTATTTTCCAACTTAATTAAGTGGAGCTGGTTAAGTTTTATAGTTTTAAGGGCACATGTCTGTTGTTAATGAGTGTTTTGCCAAGAGAAAAATACCCTAAAAGAACTTCAGATAAATGCAATTGTTTATAATCAAGAAGAACTATACAACATTGTATATTTTAAAAGGCATTTTCATTATTTATGAATGTCAAATGAAATTCTCCCACACAAGCCATGGGAATGACTACCATAATGCATTAGAAAAGGAAATGATGCATATAGAAATGAAAGCATATACAAAGACAACGGATCCGTCATTGCCTTGTAATGACGAACCCTTGTAGTTGAGCAACTTCATCTTCAGCTCCTTCATAGAGGTTGCCCTGCTACTCCAAAATGTCTGCAAAGAGATAGGAGAAAATTGTGTTAAAGCTCGAGATACCTAATCCTTGCATATACATCATCATTACATGCACAATTTACTTCTATAATGCATTACATCAGTCTGTAATCATCATATGTATCAGAGGAAAACAAAGAACAAATCTGAAACTCATGGTTTTGTCTAACAAGTTTGTCTAATGTGTAGTTACAGGTAAAGTTTCATTGTTGATTACTTCATTTAATATTGTAGTATGTAGAGAAAATGGGCTCCCATAAGGGTTGAGCCCAACATGCTTGGAGTAATGACATTAATGTAGAGATATTTGATAGACCAAGCACCATGATGTTTACTGAGCATGCATGTTGATACTAAATTAGATGTATCGAGTACAAGAGAGAAGGTAAAGTCAAGTTGGAACAAATGCCATGTGGGACAACCAAGTCAGATGCCATGTGTTACTGTCATTAAGAACCCATGATGCCATTAAAGAAATAGAGGTTTCAGTCATAGTAGAGCAGCAATACAAGTAAAGTTTCATGTTATAAAGAGTACAAAAGGGAAAAATGGTAAGATACAACCATCACTGTGTTATCCGAGAACATCAGAGGGCATATTCTTGTTCATCTACAAGAGATTGAGGATAATTTGAAACTATAACAGTGTATTTCCTTGTTCACATATAACTAAATCAAGACAATATGATTATGATCATATACAAAGCAGCAAAAGTTATAGAATAGTGCATTCTTGGATAGTCAGGATGTGTGCAATAAGGAATATAGGTGCAGCCATGAGAACAAACAGCAGTAGAACAATTGTCTTGTATGAGGGGAAACATCATTGTCATGAAAAGAAGATAGTAGTGCACAATGAAGCAGGTATTTTTCTTTTGTTGTTATGAGGTTTCAAGTTATTGTTCAAGTACAAAGGAACACTCCTATCAATAAAGTGATCACATAAAGAGCAAGTTACAGAGATAATATGTACACAATAGCTAGTATCTGCTATCATAAATTGCTGTCATCATGTCATCATAAGCCATATGCATATGAAAGAACAATATAGAAAGATGCCTCATGCTGAGATATATAGAAATTACTTCAAAATGAAGCAGCACAAAAAAAAAAGTGCAGAACAACAAGAGGGAACAACTTGCTACAGGATAGAAAGACAGTATGACCTTATCATGAAATAAGTATGCTTCCTGTAGAGTGCCCTCTATACATGAAATAAGTCACACATAGGGATTTGCTACAACATTGATATAATCCATGTTCAAATGCAAACCATGATCAAACACAACCACATGCCTGAGGAATGAATAATGGAAAAGCATATATGCCACATCGGTGTTATTTTGGATCAGCAAAGTAAGAAGATATAATAGGTGCAACAAAACTATATATGTCTACATATATGCATGATACATGTTCCAAGCTTCACATCATACACTGTCAAGGAACTTTCATGAAGTCTTTTGTCTTTGAATATAGGTGTAGTCATTAATGAGCTACCGAGATGTAATTGTAGCCTCATGCATCCAAGGTATAACTACATATTCCTCAAGAAGAATAAGACTCTTCTAACAATATGTTATGCATCTAAGACAAAAGTAAATGAGTGGTTGTACATACTAATCAACGGTGCTTCAAACCTCAAGCATTAACCTCTTTCATAGAAAGGATCTTAAAGTGCATACATTTTGTTTGCAATGGAAATTTGATGTCATATACATGCTACATATGCATAAAGATTAATGATAAGAACATCTGTGCTTTTAAAGAGCCGATATCAATTGCATAGTAGGGTCATGAGCTGAAGATAAAGGAGGTGCTGTCTCAAAAGCTATAGGAAGGAGTCATTTTGACTGTGCCCAGCTAGGGTTCTTATTGAAAAGTTGTTGATCTGAAAAAAACAAAATTTCTTTTAATGCAAATATGTGATAGTACATTGGCCACAACCCCATGGTAATACAGAGACAAAAGAAGATAGAGTTTTCATGTATATGAATAGGATATATATATAACCAGCCATGATCTTTTGACCAAATGAACAAAGAATATTGTCAGAATATATATAGAGTTCAAGAGTTATTGTGATAATTAGATTTCTTTGTGTAAAGGTATCAGAAATGTCATAAAAAAAATAATATACAGCTGAGAAGAGTACCAAGATCATACATGCAAAAAGGGTTAAATTTGACAGAGATAATAGAGAAATACAGTGAAATATCAAGATTTTGTGAAGATCTAGAAAATGATTACTCACAGCTTGCAAGTGAGACAAGGTTTCTTGAAGTTTTGTGACCAACCCATGTAAAAAAAACAAAGATATATTCAATAGTTTGCTGGATATTATCACTTTTGCAAATGAGGTATCAAGTTTTTTACAGACGCAAATGAAGAGGTCATGGCCTAAAGCCACCAAGGCCTTTTTTGTGTTTGTCAAAGCAAAGACATACATAAAATGAACAAAATGTGTATTTCCATGCTCCTGTTCGAGCTACAGAAAGAAGTGAAAATACCAAATAGAGTTTGCGGCCTATAGGGCCAGATATCGACAAAAATGATGCAAAATATTAGTTTCAACTTTTGTAGTGTCTTACCTATACATTTCTGTTAAAATCTTTGAAGAAACATGCATTGTAACAAAAGAATAGAGAGATTCGTGCTCCCATGGCGGCCCAAAGAGGGAGAAAAAGTGGCACAAAAAGATGTAATAAAATGCTCAAGATATGACTATGTGGCCACTACCATAATGCTAAAAAAATAGTGAATAAAGTCAAAGAAGTAGCCAAGTTCAACAAATGATTACTCACCTTCTTTTCCCTACTGAAAATGCAAAAGAAAGACGCCTCAGGAAAGCTAAAAAAATAGTAGAAAATGTTGCAGATTGAACGTCCAAACCCTAGGTGATCTTTGGCGGCCAGAGAAGCTTTTCCCATCGAATGCAAAGATCAAAATGATGCAAATGATAGGGTTTTTGAGTTGTTTTGTTTTAGGGTTACTTTGAAGCCTTAGGATTCAATTGTGATTTTTATCACATCAAATTGCATTTTTATTTCCATGACTAATGCCCATCATGGCATTGTGGTCCTTCTACATTTGCTAACTTAGGGTATTTTGGGTCCCTTTTGCATATAATGCTTAGGTATTTTTGCCTTTGAAACTGATTTGGTTACCTTTGAGGTGAATACACAGTCTTGAGTATACATTGTAATGCATAAGAGAGATTTTGCAAGTGCATGGGAGATATAAGGGGTTTTATTTTCTTTTGCATGATTTAGAAATGGATACGCAACGTTGTAAACAAATGATAAAGTAATGGATTATAAATTACTTTATCACTTGTGGTAAAAATGCAAAAAGCAAAGATAGACAAATCCATAACAAGTAACAAAGTAAATCTCATCGATTACTTTATCATTTTTTTATAATGTTTTATTCATCTCCAAACCATGCAAAACCAAGAGATTGAATATTGATGTCCAAGTGCTTTCTTTTCTGCATAGATTTGAAATGTAAAACATTAAGCTAAGTGGTGTGACTATAAACCACTTAGTTAATGTTAATTAAATGCAGAAATAAATGTATTTGTCATTTATTGTGCAAGGGAAAGTTAAGGATACTTTGAAGATGTGGTTGTCATTTATTATGCAAATGTCAAACATTTATGATGCTGTAGGAGAGGCTGGCAAGTAGATGGAGGAGTTATTGAGGTGGTTTGACTTGTTTTTAATGGCATTAAAGGGCATTAAGAGGTAGTTCTTGGGGCTTTTATGATGGGTGATGACATGCCTTGACTTTTTCCTCACTGGAAACTCATTTTGGAGGGTTTTTGATAGATATTTTGAGGGATTTTATGATATGCATGACCAAGGAGGTTTCTAGTCCTTATCCTATGACAGCTGCTTGGAGAAGTATTTAGTCTTCTTCCTTGTTCATTATTCAGGAGTTCTAGCTTTTCACTTGTGCCATATTGTAATTTTCTGAGTTCTTTTGCAAAAGTGAATAGTTTTGTAACCCATTTTGAGAGTAACATGACATTGTAACACCTATTTTAGCAGTAATAAGTAGTTCATACCTTCCCTTTTCTTCTGATATTGTGTGTCCTTTGTGTTAGTATAGATCTTTGTGATGTTATTTGTCCTTGGAGCTGTATTTCATGTTGGTGCCCTTATGTAGGAATACATACAGTTTTGGAAGTTGTGAGATGTGCTAGTAATGACAATCAGACTTAGGTGGTGAGAAAACATCTTTCTCCTTTAAAGGACTGTGGTTTATTAGCCTTCTTACAAATTGATGATGCAAAGATTATGATTTATTGGGTTGTGTATGAGAGCCTTGATATTTCTGGTTCTATAGTGTGTCAGTTTTGTGTAGTCTTAGACAATATTTTGGTGCATCACCTTAGACAGTAGGTTTTATTTTCACGCAATCCTTCTTACTCTTTTCTCTACAAAGGCATTAGTACAAGTAGTTATAGGTGAAGTATCAATAGGAAGCTGACCTTCTCTGGAGGTTCTTTCCATCATAGGTGACCCACAGGCCTGGAAAGATCCCATGTTTCTCCATAATGCCAAGTTCTGCAACTTAGCAAGGGTGCAATTTTGAGAGACAACACCAGTAAGTCATCATATCCTAGCTCCTCCCTTTCTTTCATTTTCCTTTTCTTATCATAGGTGATCATGACACCTTTTGCTTTCAATTCCTTGACCTTCTTGGCCACCCAATTCTTGGTCCTTGCCATTACTTTGGCAGTAAGGACATCAATTGAAATCTCATCCCCTTGGGTCCAGTCTAGAGGCACCAATGCATCATTATACATTTTGTTATCCTCATACTCTGGGTCCATAACATCATCATCATTTTCTTGATTTGAGGAGAGACCTCTGGCTGTCCAATGGTTCTTATCTGATCCAATGTTAACCTCTTATATTCTCTTTTTCTTACCTCATGCTCATCATCACAGTCTGCCCAATAATCTTCTAGGTGCATGTTGTGTTTGTATTTCTTGTTAAACCTCTTTTCAACCGTATGATAAGGATCATAATCTCTGGCCAAAGGAAACAATTGTAATTTCAAATTACTTAGATCAGACTCAACCTTTTTGGTATTATCCATGGATCCTATCATATACCAATTAATTTCTAAAGGGAATTTTCTGTACAGTCTTCCTTCTTTCCTCTTAGACACTTCAAATATAGGGAGCTGTTGTCTCACTATCTCCATTAGAACTACTTTATCTGATGGATACCTTGGTAGCATGAATGCATTCCCATTGAATCCCTCCATCCAGATATAAGAGTAGGTTTTGGATTGTATGACCCAAGAACCATATCCATCAATCATTTGAGTGGCTCCCACTAAAAGGATTTTGGCTCTATCTCCTTCCAAGAGCCTAACAATGTGCATTATAAACCAATCATTCACAATCTTGTAGTACTGAATGGACTATTTCCTCTTGACCTAGGGATAATGCTCCCAGGGAGTCTTTTTATGAGGCAATATGCCCATTTTCCCTATTGTTTGCAAGCCATCAAAAGTGCCCTTGGTTGCACAAGCATTTACCAGATATGAGGTTATTTTGAAAACCCTATCTTTTGCTTTTCTCCACTTGAACATCTTATTGTACATGGCATCACTAATAATTTTGGCCCATTGGACCTTTCCATCCTTGTTCTCAATGACCATCCTGATCAGCCTGAACATCCATGACTAAAAGATTTCGTAATTCGCCCTCCCACTCATTCTACTGAGTAGGAAAATCATATACTACACCTCTGCATTGAAATCATATTTATATAGATGTTGTGGCATCTTAGCCACTACTTTGGCCTTATTATCCAAATCTCTCCATCCCTAAAAAATCACCTTTCTGCAATCCTTCTAATTAAGGTCATATTCCTTGGCTAATGCCTCTAGGTTTGACACATAAATTCCCCTAGATGTTGGCAAATTAAACACCTTAGTTATACCGTCCACAAACAATCAACGTAAACTATTCCTTGTTTCTCAACCCTCCTTGTGACACCATTATAATTCTATGTACACTCAATCACAAGTTCTAGAGCCTCCGCAACATAAGGGAAACCAGATGCATAATACATCCCTGAAACTTGACTATGTTCTTTAATATGAGATGATCTTCTCTGCTATTGATTCTGCCTCTGAATGCCTCAATGTCTGTGTTACTCAAATGGGTATCCTCTGCAAATCCCCACTTGTTGTATATGCTGAGTGCTTTAAGGAACATGCTCTATTTGAACTTGGCATCCTGCTTATCCATACATGGTTGAGACATCTCGTCCTGCAATTTCATGGATATGTCTTAACTAGGGCATTCTGTAATACTAGGATTAGCATTATTAAATCTACGAAATCAACAAACATTACATCCAAGTATACATTTAATCCATATGCAACCCTAATGTTTATTCAATTTTAGCATTGTATGCCTCTTTTCAGCTCAAAATCATGGAGTATCATCGTAAAATAACCAATTAGGGCTTGATCCGTACATACCTAGTTTACTGAACTTGAATTGAAACAATGCAAATGAATACCAAAGATTTTACGTGCAGGTGATCCTTTGTTGTGTCAAAAACTTCAGTCACAGACTCACTATAACAGCTTCAATTAAGTTCTTAGGTTCTCTGTGCGGGAATGTTAGCTTTTTGAATGTAATGATGAGATTGTAAAAGCAATTTACCACTTAAATCATGAAAAATCATCAGATTAGGGCATATTAATTACTCCTGGGAGGATCAAACGAGTTCCAACAAAGAAATCATGAGTAATAGTGACAAGTGTCTATTAGCACGAGTTTGAATTTGAAAAGCCAATGACTTTTATGGGAATTAAATGCAAAAAGGTCACACCAAGATGGAGAGAATATCACTTTTAGAATATTCAAATGGAATATCCATCTAGATATATCCATATGACATCAGCATATGGATCAGGTCAACCATCATTGACCGAAGATTCACTATCGGGCTCAAATTTGTTCTCAACAAGTCTGGACATCCGAATGGACACGCGGCATAATATCATTGGTTGGACCATAGGACATGGATATTAAGTTAAGGTATGGATAATACAAGTGCAAAATATCCATCCAGCTGTAATGTCTGGATGACATCACAAGGAGAAAACTCCTTCATTGTAACTTGATAGAGTGATGTCATCGGGATGAGCATATTAGAATAAGGTCATGACAATAGGAGTGCGAAATATCCATATGGCTTAATATTTTGGTGACATCAACATGATATATCCTTAGTGCTACGTTGGGTGAGGTGACATCATTAGGATATGGATATTAAAATAAGGTCCAGATATTAACAAGGTTAATGTGCATGCGCTCTAATATCTAGGTGACGTAAGTGGGATCAGAAGCCTTCACCAAATTGGGATGACGTGATGTCATCCAGACTGGGATCTTCGCCCAGACATGGATATTACATTAAGGTCTAGATATTAACTTTGTATCTGGATCTTAACTAATGTCCATGTGCACGACAGTTTGCTTTTAGCCATGACTTAAATTTGACGTCTGCACATTGGGTGAATGTTCAGACATGGAGTGTTACTTAGAAAATTCTAGGGATCAGGATATTAGAGTAATATCTAGATATTAAGATGATGTGAACATCCATATGACCCGTTGACCAAAATTTGACTAGGTATAACTCCTTGGTCTTAAGGGATATTGGGGTGCTTCAAAAAGCAATCTTGCTTAGAATTTTGTACTCTTTCACTTGGTAGGGTGTGTGATGAGAAATTCAAACTTTGAATTTTGGACCTAGATACCAAGGTCTAGACATGCACAGGATAAGATCCTGACATACATATATTACTGATTTTTACCATACCACCTGAGAGCAAAGGGAAACAAGCAAGCCAAGCAAAAGCAAAAAGTTGGGTCCCTGTTTTGCTGGAGGGAAATGGGGTGTGTTATGAAACCTCACAACAACTTGCCATCAAAGAAAATAACTAAAATTCTAATAATTCAAGAAATGAAGACAAATTAAAACATAATGTTCCATCTCTTATCAAACATAAGCATCCTAACCTTCCTGAATGATAACATATTCATCAACATAACAATTGAGAAGGAATCAGGTGTGCATGTGATTCATTTCATTCATCTTGTAGATCAATTCAAAACACCACTAATTAGTGTTAAGCTACATAGTTTCATTTAACCCTCATACACAAAATTGGATAGAGCCTTGCTACCAGTAGGCGTCTATAGCCCCGAGAAGGTTATATTTGTAATTCTCTCAAGTGGAGCCCCACTGCCAGACAGGCGTCCATAGCCTCGTTAGAGTTACTTGGATGGCCTAAGTATTTCTTTGTTTTGATATTCAATATACTCCCTTTTTTTTAGTTTTTAATATTCATAAGATATGATCATGTAAGCTCATTTGTAAGGTATGGGCACTTGCTTGTTTAGGCTGAGAATTGCAATGGTAGCAAGAGAAAATCTTTAGATTTTTCACTTAACACTACATTAGTGGCTTCAACAAATCCAAGGCTATTAGGTGCATTCTTGTGAGGATCTCCTTAGAATGTGTATTCCTTTGTTGAATTCTAACAATTTCACTAGTTTTTTGAAGTGGAAAAGTGCACTATCTTGCCTGACGAAAAAAGGATCTCAACAACACACAAACAAAGCAACCACACAAAGCAAGCTATACAAGCAACTATACAAAATATACATATAATACATGGTTTTGACCTGACCTACCTAGGCTTGAAAGTAATGCTTGAGGAACTATCCATTAACTAGTAATGGAACATCCTCACCTATTAAAGTCTTGAGCCTATAGGTGTTGTCACCTAAAATCTCTGATATTTGGAAGGGGCCAATCCACAATTTATCAATTTTTTCATTATCACCCTTCTTTTCATGGGCTTTATCCCATGATAGGACCAGATCTGAGATCCTAAAAGCTTTTACTTTGGCTATTTTGTCAAACTAGTGTTTGACAATAGCCTGATGTTTGGAAAATTGATCAATTGCCTTGTCTCTTTTCTCGTCTAAGTGCATCAGTTGTAGCAACTTGACTTCCTATTTATTGTCAATACCTAAGTATTCTTGGATGAACTGTAGGGTAGGGATTTTCAGATTGACATGGAGGATGGGATCCACCTCATACAACAGCTAGTAGGGAGAATTTTCTAAGGCAGTCTTAATTCTATTGGGAATTAAGGTGTCTCAACCTTTTCAAATTCCTAGCATTATTCATTTAATTGTATATTTATTTATTGCCTAATATTGTATTTACTTGCACATTCAGTTTGGTCACTTAGTTGAGGTGGCACGATGACATGTCATCTTACTTGGAATATGACTTGGATGGTCAAGTCAAACCTACATGGATTTGGGCATCCCATTTGAGGTCGCACTAATATGCCATGTGTCAGTACCTTGTGGTATGTGGAAGAGGATATTCCATATGACAGAATATATGACACGTAAGAGCCAAGTTTGGAGATTCCTATGACAAGTGGGGACAAGTGTTAATGAGTATCTTTGCATGAGGGAAAGGCATCTTTGGGCGCCAAAGTTGGGCTATGACATGTTGTAAGAGGAATTTACTATATTTAGTCTTGTATGATGGATTCTCTTACAACATTTAAGGTTGTTATGTTGGGAAAATCTATGACATGTGTAAGATGCGTAAGAGCATCTATCATAGTCTATTTTTAGTATTAGAGCGCTCCATGTTGGGAAAGTCAAATCTGCCATATATGACAGATGTAAGAGATGCATTTGAAGCTTGGACAAGTGTCATTTGATGTGGGATAATGGCCATGTGGCCAAGGTGGACGCCTATCTCAAGAAGCTTCTAGAATATGCCTTGTATCTCTATAAAATGCATTGTTTTGGAGTTGTAGTTACATAGTGTTTTTACATGTACTGTTATGTTGCTGGAATCACTCCAGAAATGACATTTGAAGACTCTTGGAAGAACTTGCATTGCAAGTGTATTGTAAACTATTATTGTTTTAGATAATACATTGTGTAGGTTTTAGAGTGGGGTTTTTTACCCAAAAAGGTTTTCCCCACGATACATCTTGTGTAAATCTCTTTATGTGTTGTGTTGCTACTGTAATTTCTTATGTTATATGTTTAACATTGCTGCAATTGTAAGGATTAAAATGAATTTGCATACATTTCCCCTCATTAGATTGGTGTAGGAAGTGTGTTCCGTGTACCTTGCTTCCTTTCAAATTCTTGTCCTGTCTAGTCATAGGGCATACTTGAGTAAATTGTTCCACAACCTAGGGTTCTTTTCAATTAACTTTTTAATGATATTCAATAGATTCTTATTGGTGGATTTAGCTAGGCCATTACCTTGGGGGTAGTAATTTGATGAAAATTTTAAAATTATACCATGATCAAATGCCCAACTTGAAAATTTATGAGATGCAAAAGCAGGACTGTTGTCACAAACTAGAGGATATGGGATTCCATACCTAGTGGTGATGTTGCTTTCCAAAAACTTGATCACATCATCTTAGGTGCATGTCTTGCTGCTAATGGATTTTGTCCATTTGGTGTAGTAATCTGTAATGGTTAGCACATACCTGTGTCCTACAGAGGATAGATGATTAATAGGACCAATGAAATCCATGTCCCATTGTGCAAATGAGCACATCTCCATCACAGGTTGCAATGGTTGAGTTGCATAATTCTCTTTATTTGAAGCAATTTGACATGTGTGGTAGAATTTGATGTGCTCAGCTGTATCCTTGAAGATAGTGGGCCAATAATACCCAACCCTTAAGATAGTGTACGTGGTAGCCAAATGTGATCCATGGGTTGTACCAAACTTATCATGTAATTCAAGAAGGACTTTAGTAGCCTCCTGCTTATCTAATCACCTGAGGTATATCCCTTCATATTTTTTCTTGAACAAAAATCCTCCTTTGATCATATATCTTTGTGACTTGATCCTCATAGCTCTTCTCTGGGATGTTTACATATTAGGTGGACATCTCCCAGTGATCAAGACATGCTTGATATTGGAGTACCAGTCATCATGTATCTCTGCATCCACTGCATGTTGTTGACTTGTCAGATTGGCATCAATTTTAGCAATCATTTGACTAAGGGTTTCTCCCCTGACTAATTTTATGGGAGTTATATCCATATCATACTCTTGTAGTACAGTAATCCACTTAGCTCTCTTTTCTCCTAGTTCACTTTGCATGAGGAGCATCTTCATAGCTGAATCAGGTACTATTGCAATGACTTTACTTCTCAAGATATAATGCCTAAACATTTTTACAACTCTGACTAAGGCAAGAGCCTATCTCTCTACATCCCTATATCTTAGCTTGGCATCTTTGAATGGGAAGCTCATGGATGTAATTGGTTTTTATTTTTTTGCCCCACTCCTCTAAGTTAAAACAACTACACATGTATGCTCTGATGCAAAAGAGTATATGTAGAAATCTCTAGTGTAATCTAGACTAATTAGAATTGGGGCATCGATAATGGATTTCTTTATGTCTTCAAATGATGCCTTTGCCTCTGGAGTCCACTCAATTTTAGCATCTTTTTTCAGCATAGCATTGAGAGGTCTTACGATCTCTGTAAATCTAGTAATAAACTTCCTCACGAAATTGATCTTACCAAAGTAAGACTTGAACTCTTTCTTGCTACCTAGGAGTTGCAATTTCATAATTGAATCCACCCTAGCAGGTGTTTAGGGTAAAATTGGATTTTGTTAATATTTGTTGTTTAGATGTTAAAATCTGCCTCTTCACTAAACATTGAAGGATCTAGGGTCAAATGGTGAGCATTATCATACACTAGGTCACTTTCAGATGTTGGAAAATTTGGATTAGGGAATTAATCATCAATTTTTCCTTCTCCTATGTCCAATTGACCATTAAAACCCTAATAATGCAAATACGATAGTAAATTAATGAATTATGGAAAAATATCGTGCAGATGGGAGTAGAATACCAAATTATAGAATACCTATTTTTGGGGTTCTGAAGCGGAATAGTCGAGGACACTAGAGCAGACACCCAAGTCCAAGGTACCTACTTTTTCAGGGAATCTGGACCTGCTTCCAACATTGATCAACCCTGTAACTTCTATTTTCTGGGATCTGTCTATAGAGGACACTAGAGTGAGCACCCTAGTCCTGAAAGTGCTCTTTTGTCTATCTTTTCTCTAGATCCTGAATCCCTGATGTCTGCCCAACCTTCCTACAACTCCACTTTCTTTTGATGTGACACATGTAACCTGCAATCACAAGACTTGGTTTGGGGGTTGTGGTGTTTAGAGGTTTGCCTCAGCCAAACCTCGGAGGACACTTAAGTCTCTGAACACCATTGTCAGATAAAGAGGGCGTGCCCTTGTGAGGCAGAGGCCAAAACCAAAGGAATCAATGATAAAAACACAATGATATGTCGCCTTGTAGTGAAGCTCTCATGGAGGAAGATGCTCTTCATGCCATGAGGAGATTGATGCTCAAATCTACAAATATCAATACACAAAACATACAAGCTTTCTCTTGCAACACAATAAAAAGCCTTCAATCACCTTGAGAATGCCTAGAGTACACAATGATCATCTAGTTGGAATCTAGGTTACAAATGAATGCCTAAGCTTGCTTATATATGCATCTACAAGCACTCCCGCCAAGATATTTGAAATTCAAACTTACCGTGTTAGCAAAGGGACCTAATAATGGTCACTAACTAACACTCAAAAATTGGGGCTGCCCCAAAATAGGGTAGGACTAGGGCATGGGTACCCAAGTCCTTCCCCCCTATTTTGGGCAGGGTACAGCTCAAGGGGTCCACCTAGGTCCCATTTGCCATGAAACTTAGATCTCATTCCATCGGGGTGTTAAAATATGAACTAAAATGTCCTAAATGCATGCTAAATACCCGGGAGCTAAAACTTATGAGGAAAAATAACGTGAGGCCAATACATGCATTAAAGTAAGGTCACAAACACAACAAACACATCAAACATGGAGAAGATACACCAATCACATGGAAGACAGTAATAGACACGCAAAACACAGAGAAGATAGTTACAGTCACATAGAACATAGAGCAGACAGTCAATGCATAGAAGACACATTAATGCATGGAAGATAGAAATGATATATTTTCTTTTCTTTTTCTCATATATATGAAGTGCAAATGTAAGTCCTAGAAAGTAAACAAACCTCCCATAATACACGATGCACCACTATAGGATGCAAGTCTCTGTATATGGGGCAACACACACGCAAGACACGCAAAACCTCCCAACATGCACGAAGCACTACTCAAGAGTGCTGGTCTCTGCATATGAGGCAACAAACACGCCATACAAAACAAGCACGCCAAAACACACACATTTGAAGACACAGAAAACACGGTAGACAAGCGATGGAGTGTACCTATTTCTAGGTCCAACACCATCTCAGGCACATTACAGGTAGACACCAACGATTGGGCTTGCCACAACAATCGCTGAAGACATGCTTAAGGGTTGAGTTAGTCATAGAACCACTCCCCACCTCCGCAGAGGACTTTTGAAAATGACAAGATGATGCACTTTGCTTTGAGAAATACACCATCCCTACCTCCACAAAGGGCTTAAAAAATAGGATATGCTTGATATCCCACCTCCGCAGAGGGCTTACATGATTGATTGCAAACAAACTCAGGATACACGATGCACTACTCAAGAGCATAGGTCACTGCATTTGAGGTCAAACACATTGCTAACATCTATAACAGACAACTTACCTTATATGCCCCCACCTTAAGGTGGTTGATATTAGTTATCGATATCAAGCACGTTAAGGTAGGAAGAAAACACACAAGGGAAAACTGACTTTCACAAAGCCCATGCCCCCCAAAGGTGACATGTACTTTATGATCACCAAATGTTCCCACAAACACATCCCTGCAAGAAACATGTTAGTGTCTACAAGATCATGATAAACAACAACATCAATGCATATGATTAATCACACAAAGATCCAAGGTTATATAATGAATTTAGAGTTCGTGGATAATCGTAGGGCTATATCACAAAGCTCTCTAAATCAAGTACTACCAAGGCTAGATTCAAAAGCAAACAAAGGTGCATAGAGCAACAGTATTGTTAAACATGATAAAATTCACTACGCAGAGAGCACGAGTGCTTCCACTAGCCAAGTGTCAGATAAGATAAACAACCCCATCATCATATTAGGAACTAAGTCCATTTTTTGATTTCTCTCGAAAGGGACACTAGGTTCGCATCAGTATAAATGTTTATCATCATCTGCCCGCTAGATAGAAACACTAGAGGAAGGGAAACAATAAATAAGAGAGGAGAAATAAGTGTCTTAGGGACAATCACATAGGAGGGTGCCCCCAAGTCACCAACCACGACGCTATGTCCGTCAGACACAACACACAACAATGAAATCAAAGAGAGAGACAATATAGAAGAATGATGATACAAATAGAAGAAGGTTACAATAGAGGCAGCCTCCTAGTATCCCAAACCTTACGGGAGAATCTGAGGTCATCACAGGAGGCCTAAACAACATATAACACATCACGGGGGAAGCACATCATGAGAGAAATAAAGGGTTAGAGATACTTACCTGTAGGGCCCTTGGCGGGCTAGAAATTGTCTATAAGCAAATTGTTCTCATCATCTTCCCACTCCCTAATGATGGTGGTTAGTGGGACATATGGTACCATAGCCAAATTCATATCTTGTTCATCATGTTTTTCATTGTTAGGATTGTCTTTGTTTGGTTGAATGTTAGGATTGATGTTTTCTTGTTGAGAGGCAAGGTTTATGGCATATTCTTGTCTTCTTCTTCTTCTTTCTCTTGCTTTTCTATTTCTCTTTCTTCGACCACTTATATCTTGTAAGATAGGGCCTTGCTCTTTCATAGGTTTTTGCAAATTGGAAGATGAAGCACCGGGATCAAACCTCATTTGTCGTGGTGGAATACTTTGTTGTGGACAATGATCTCCTGATCCTTGTAAGGATTTCGAGGGAGGAACCTTAGCATAGGGACCTTGTCCTTTTGGTCTAAAGTTCTCTTCACATGCGGGTTGTTTGTCTTTTATCGTTTCTTGTATAGAAGGACTAGGTATTTTAGTTTTATCCCAAAAGTAGTTCAACTGGTAATGTGTTTTATGAACCAAAGGTTTATACTTGTTGCAAGGGACTACTATTATACGGCCATCCAGAGGGAATTTTAGACAATGGTGTATTGTTGAAGGGATAACTTTCATTTCTTTTAGCCAGGGATGTCCCAATTTAATGTGAAAAATGTCAGAGACAGGGACAACATCAAACCATTGTTTGACATGTTTTCCTGATAGTGTTACTAACAATAATATCTTACCCAAAGGCTTGATAAAGGTTCCCATATGTGTCTTAATCATCATGCCTGAGAGGTCATAAGAGCCTTGCATTAGTTGATGTGAAAAGAGGAACTCCTTAGTGGAAAAATTTTTCATGCAATTAGGATCAATAAGAGTTCCATCCACTAGGTTTCCCATTATTTTCACAGTGATGTAAAGAGGTCCTTTGTCTCCAGTTGTTCTATCATGAGGTGTAAAGACAATTTCAGGCTCAAGTGCTTTTCTTTTCATTTATGGTCTAGGAAGAAACCTATTATTTTTATTGTGATTAGAGGCCATGTTTATATTCTCAACTCAATGCCAAATCATATTTTGAAAGCTTTTCAAAATTGGTGCAAAAGACAAGAGCAAAAATAGCCCAGAATGCTTGATTTTTCAATACTTTTTTAATGCAAATGAATGATCGAAAGGATGTTGTAAGGATTTCAGTCAAGGGAAGAAAGTTATATGTCTGATATCAGACTAAAACAGAAATAATATCACTCTCAGCATGCTCTTGATGCAAATCTAGGATAATGCCAAGTTGATTTATAGTGAAAATATGTCAAAATAGGCACTTTTTTCACCAAAATTCAGTGTAATAGAGCATGACAAAGGGTTTTGTGAGGAAAATGATGATGGAAAGAAAATAATATCATAAATAACAGCCACTTAGTGCCAAAATACCCAACACAACATGCTTTTGGTACCACTTAAGGTCAAACCCTAGTGAAATTATAGCAAAAATAGGTTATTTTTCACGGTTTTTCAACTCCAAGACCTAGCAAAAGGGGTGTTTTAAGGAATTTTAGGAGGGAAAGAAAATAATATCAGTGATATCAGTCACCTCAATCCATAAAACTGATCACAACACACTTGGAGTGAAAACTAGGTCAAACCCTAGGGCAAAAATTATTAAAAAGTGTAGTTTTTCACCAAATTTTCACTACAAGAGCTTGTTAGAAGGGTGTTGTGAGGATTTTTATGAGGGGAAGAAAATTATTACCCAAATAATAGAAAAATAATTCCAAAATATCTCTCACAACATGCTTAAGGTGCAAGTTTATGAAGTCGACAAGGCCAAAACTAGTGAAAATCGTTGTTTTCGAAGCCCTAGGTTTGAGATTTTGAAATAAAATGCTATGTGAATTGTTTGAAGTCTGATATTTTATATAAATTACATAATCTCAGATCTAAAAATTATTTTCAAGCTTAAACATGCAAAATGCCCATGCAAATTTAATGAAAATGCACCAAAATTACTAGTTTTTATTGAAATTTTCAATGCAAAATTGCAAATATTTTAAATTTAAATGCAAATTCACACTAAAATGAAATACTACAATCAAATGTCAATTTCAATGAGCATCTAAAATCATTAGAAAAATCTGATAAAAGATTTTTCCTACCAACCCTAGATTTTGGAATTACTAGGTTATATAAAATTGTCAAAATTTCCACAAAACCCTAGCAATTAAATGATAAAAATTCAACCCAAAATTTTGAATTTTTGAATTTTTATGTAGTTTATATCAGATCTGATGCAAAAATTATGAATTAGGAAAATTTAGGAAGAATTGACACAATTTAGTAAGCCCAACAATGCAATTTTTTTGAATTTTCCAATTTTTCAATTTTTGTGAATTTTGCTCATGCAATAAGGTGAATGACTAAATGAATGAATGAAATCAATCCAAATCTGCAGAAAAACACTCAGCAAGTTTCAATTTAAGTCCAAAAACACAGGTTTACCAAAATGTTTAGGGTAAAATTGGATTTTGTTAATCTTTGTTGTTTAGATGTTAAAATCTGCCTCTCCACTAAACATTGAAGGATCTAGGGTCGAATGGCAAGCATTATCATACCCTAGGTCACTTTTAGATATTGGGAAATTTGGATTAGGGAATTAATCATCAATTTTTCCTTCTCCTATGTCCAATTGACCATTAAAACCCTAATAATGCAAATATGACAGTAAATTAATGAATTACGGAAAAAGCTCTTGCAAACGAGAGTAGAATACTTGTTTTTGGAGTTTCGAAGTGGAATAGTCGGGGAAACTGGAGTGGGTGCCCATGTCCAAGGTACCTACTTTTTTAGGGAATTTGGACCTCCTTCCGACATTGATCAGTCCTGTAACTTCTGTTTTCCAGGATATGTCTGCGGAGGACACTAGAGCGAGCACCCTAGTCCTTGAAGTGCTCTTTTGTTCATCTTTTCTCTAAATCCTAAATCCCTGATGTCTGCCTAGCCTTCTTACAAATCCACTTTCTCTAGATATGACACCTATAACCTGTAATCATAATATTTGGTTTGGGGGTTGTGGTGTTTAGAGGTTTGCCTCAGTCAAACCCCGAAGGACACTTAAGTCTCCGAACACCATTGTCAGATGAAGAGGGCATGCCCTTGTAAGGTAGAGGACAAAAATAAAGGAATCAATGATAAAAACACAATGATATGTCACCTTGTAGTGAAGCTCTCATGGAGGAAGATGCTCTTCATGCCATGAGGAGATTGATGCTCAAATCTGCAAATATCATTACACAAAACATACAAGCCTGCTCTTGCAACACAATAGAAAGCCTTTAATCACCTTGAGAATACCTAGAGTACACAATGATGATCTAGTTGGAATCTAGCTTACAAATGAATGCCTAAGATTTCTTATATATACATCTACAAGCACTCCCGCCAAGATATTCAAAATTCAAACTTACTGTGTTGGCAAAGGGACCTAATAATGGTCACTAACTGACACCCAAAAATTGGGGTTGCCCCAAAATAGGGCAGGACTAGGGCACAAGTGCCCAAGTCCTTCCCCCCTATTTTGGTTAGGGTATAACTCAAGGGGTCCACCTAGGTCCCATTTTCCATGGAACTTAGGTCTCATTCCATCAAGGTGTTAAAATATGAACTAAAGTGTCCTAAATGCATGCTAAAGACCCAGGAGCTAAACCTTATGAGGGAAAAGCCCGTAAGGGGACATTTTTTGACGTTGCAATAGGGTCAATGGTTATTCCATTCTCAAATATGACATGACCAAGTAGTTTGCCTATGGTCACCCCAAAAATGCATTTCTTTGGGTTCAAGGAAATGCCATACTGTTCACATTTCTTCAATACTTTTATGAGGTCTTCTATGTGATCACCTCTGTGCTTTAAAAATATTGGTAGGTCATCCATATATATCACGATGCACTGACTTACCATCCCTCTGAATACTATATCCATAGCTCATTGGAAGGTTTCTCTAGCATTGATTAAGTCGAATGGCATGCGTCTGTAAGCAAAGATTCCCCACTTAGTGGTGAAAGTTGTTTTCAATCTATCTATCTTATCACTCATTACCTAATTATATCCTAAAAAACTATCCAGAAAGGACATCATCTGTGCACCGTTCACCATCTGGAGAACGTTATCTAGAGAAGGACAAAGATAATTATCCTTCTTTGATGTTCTGTTTAAATTTCTAAAGTCTACACACAGGCGTATATCTCCATTTTTCTTTCTGACAGGAACCAGATTAGCAACCCATGTTGAATGTCTGACTAGAAATATGATCCTTGCAGCAAGTAGCTTCTTGACTTCCTCAAAAATAAGAGGTTCCAGTAAAGCATTCACTAGCCTTTATTTCTACTTGAAGGGCTTAACATCAGGCTTCAGGGGAATGGTGTGAGTTATAATGTGTCATGTCCCCATATTAAGGCACTGTTTAAAATTAAAGATTTAAACATCATGATAAGAAAACAGTGAGAAATAGTGAAATTGCCTTCGTAAACTATCAACTCGTGTAATGAAAATAATTACACATATTATATAATAAAATAATATTATTATATTAATATAATTAAATATAATATTAAATAAATGATATTATACTATATTATATTAATCAATATTATAATTAAAATATAATATATATTTAATGACAAGTATAAGTATGAATATAAATATTATTGTTATATAAATATTATTTTAATATAATTAATAATTAATATTATATTAAATAATGTTAAGTAATGTGATTATATTAAATATAATATATTAACAAGAATATATGATTATATTTATAAATATAATCATTAACAATCTAAAATAAATATATATTAATAAATCATATAAAAATAGATATTAAATCAAATATACTTATTAATATGATATAAGTGATTGATTGAATAGAGCTTGATTAAAGCTAAAACTTAAGGGTATTGTTAATATAAAAAGCAGTGGGTATAAGGAGACGCAACCTTATAAATCATATTCGATTGGTATAAGTCATGTCCCTTGAGCAAATAGACCCCTTCGTGGGCTTTTTAAAGGGTAGCGTTCCCTCCTCCATTGGATGGAATCATCCTACACTCTTCCTGGAATCCATCGAAGAACATTCCTTGTCTTGTATATCCAACGAATACCATTCAATATCCTTTAGTTCATAACAGCAGATACAAAACCAATTAAGGGATAACAATAGTATCTATAAGTATTGACAACATTAAAGAATTATATCTAACATTATATCAGATCTACCATCAAGATTATTGAAGCAAATACAGTCCAGAAGTTATATCAGCAAGTAAGAATCTATACATTATCATTCTTACTATATTCCTGATTGGATTGTCATAGTCATATAGGTATGAATGCATATTTACATTTCTTCCTTGTTATTATTTCATACATGTATTGTTATGATAGTATTGTGATTTATATGCAGCCATTGCTAACAATGTAAAGTATAGACAGCCATATGCAATTATTCACAATAATGTATTTTGTATGCAATCAACCATAACAATATGTGACCCATTAACCTCATATGGGAGAGTGAGAGTAAAGTGCCTAGAGGCCATTCATGGGTATTTAGAGGCCTTTGTCACATGTGGTATAAGGTACCCATAGTGCAAAGATTGTGAATTAATGGCCTTGGCTACCTTGATGTAAGGAATCATAAGAGTGCCAAGGAGTCTCATAGAGGCCTTGACTCTAAGAGTATTAAGGATACTACTTGAGTCTAAGAATAGGAGACATTAGAGCCCCATGGTGGATAGTGGAAACTCTCATCTCATCTCTCTCATAGGCTATTAATGAGTGACATATGAAGAGATAGCGAGTATGCAATATATATTGATAAAGATCATGAGTTAATAATAGATCATGTGAAATGTCATGATAGAGAATATGCAAGGCATCTTGATAATGATCATGAGAGTAATGAGTGACATATTAATGATATGCAAGGCATATGGATAGTAATCATAAGAATAACATGTGAAATATGAATGATAGATAATGTGCATTGAGAGAAATCATAAGATTAGTAATAGTGCAATGCATTAAAATTAATCATAGATTGATGATAGTAATGTATATTGAAAGTAACCAATGATGAACTAAAGTTATGAGTTGGCATTTGATCATAGAAATGATAAAAGCAATGTGATTATGTAAATTATATATGTGGCTTTAAATGCAAAATTTACTAATGTTCTCTTTTTTGCAAGTTGAAATTTGTGAACAAGGTAAAGAGGTTTTGATTTGTGACAAGGGGACATTACAATTGGTATCAGAGCAGTCATCCTGCCATCCTATGTGTACTATGTGTGCCTTACATGCATTCATGTGTATACTTGTGATTTATGTGAATTCAAGTGTATTAAAAGATTTACTTTGTAACATATGTTAAGGTGAATACTTTGTGTATTGCATGTACTCACATGTGTATACTTGGTGACCTTAGAATAGTGGATGGGTCCATGGTGTAGTATGGGATGCACTGAATCCCCTTTCCAATTGTCTGATAGTATACTTATATGTATTAATTCAAATTATGTATTCGTGTATATACTCTTAACTTATGTTTGTATGCGCGGATATGCCCCGTGTACTTATGCTTCATGTGTATACTCCATGCTATACATGTATATCACTTCATACTTGTTGTCTATGTGTATATTCTTGTGTGTGTTCACATTTTTTACTCCATGCTTCTTGTCTATATGTATATTCTTGTGTGTATTTACGCTTCCTATCTATGTAACCTTGTGTATTACTTGTATTCTTGCTTTAAATTCCTTGCTTTACTTGTTTTCTCTTTGTGTGTATCTGCATATATTTTTGTGTGTATTTATGTCATGCTTTATGTTTGTGTTCATGTGTGTTTTACATGTATTACATCTTATTTGTGTAATTCCGTGCATTTCTTCTTACTTGCATACTCCTATATATTCTTGCCTTGATTGTAAGTGTGAGCCACTTGGATATTTATATGTGTGCTGGGTGTGTATACCTCATTGAGTGTATTTGTATGCATAACTCATGTCACGATTCTTCATGTGTACTCAAGTAGATGCTCCATGCCTTACATGTGTATGCTTATGCTTTCTTACCACATGCTTCATAAGTAGTCATACTTGTGCCCTCATGCTTTGTGTGTATTCGTATATTCCTATATGTATATGAATGCTTCAAGGTTTAAGTGTATTCACTAAGTTTATGACTATGAATTTGTAAGTGTATTGAATTTGAAAATTGTATACTCTATGAGTTGCATTCAAGTATGATTATGAATTTGAGTATGTACTCCATGACTTGCATTTGTATACTTTGTCCACATGTATAACTAATGTGTGGTGGATGCTCTATAAAGTTTAATTGTTTCAAGTGTATGCTCTAACATGTATCTGTATTCAATTATACTTTTATTTAAATTTGAATGTATGTGCCATGGATTGTACTTGTACTTGTATGCAAATGTATGCTCTATAACTTGTATTGCAATTGTGTGAAGTTGTAATTGTATGATTTACATTCATATGCATGCCCGATATGATTGTGTATGACTTATGTGAATATGTATTCAAATGCATACTCTATGACTTGTATACGTGGTTGAGTAACTTTGTATTTGCATGAAAGTGTGTACTCTATGTGTGTGTATACTATATGATTCACATGACTTTGTATTCAAATATGATTATGTATTCAAGTATATATTCTGTGACTTGCATTATATACACTATGACTTTATATGATTATGAATGTCCTATGACTTGTATATAATCTGTGACCTTATATTTGTATTCAACTTAATACTCTATGACTTTACAATTTAGTGTATACTCTATGCCATGTATTTGTATTTGAGTGCATACTTTATTTCTGAGTGAATATTCTATGCTTTGTATGTGTGTGACGTGTGATTGTATTTGAGTGTATACTTTATGATTGTAATTGTATTTTGAGTGTATACTTTATGCTTGTATATGTATTTGAGTGTATACTCTATGGGCATTTGAATGCATACTTTATGATTTGTATTTGAGTGTATTCTATATGACTTTGTGCATTCAGTTAAATATGACTGTGAACTCCATGACTTGCATGTGCACGATTTGTATTTAGGTGCCTTCTCTACAAATTGCATGATTTTGTGATTGTAGTCAAGTATGACTTTGACCATGTATGCAAACATGTACTCTATGATTTGTACTTGGCTCTATGACTTGTAATTTTGTCTGAGTGTATTTGTCCAAGTGCATGCTCTCTGAATTTGAATTGTATCTTTTTGAAAATTTAGTGAGAGAATGTGTATACTCCATGACTTTGCAACTATATGAAATTGTATGACCAGTATTCCAAATTGAATGAACACATGCTCTATGACCTTGCAATTGTATTCAAGTGTTTGATTGTATAGTCCATGAATTGTGTCCAAGTGTATACTCTATGACCTTGTAATTGTATTTGAGTATTTACTCTGTGCTTGTGATTTGTATTTATCCTCAAGTGTATACTCTATGAATTGTATTTGTATTTGAGTACATTTCTATTCTCTATGACTTGGACTCAAGAATATGTATCCAAGTGTAGACCTTATAACCTTGTATTTGTGACTTTGTATTCAATAGCTTGGACTATGTATTCAAATATATACTTCATGACTCCGTATTCGAGTGAATACTCTATGACTTGTATTTGTATGATTTGTGATTGTATACACTATGACTTGTATTTGTCTGACTTGTGATTTTGTACTCTCTAACTTGTAATTGAGTGTATTCTCAATTGATTACTTTATGATTGCGTATATTTGAGTGTATACTCCATAACGTGGTGTGTTCAAATGTGTATTACACGATTTGTGTGTACCCCATAACTTATATATATGTTCAAATACACATTCATGACTTACTTGAATATTCATATGCTTCATGCCTTATGTATTATGCTTCATACTTTGTGTAACAAGTGTATGCTAGGTATTTCATGCATTACATACATATACTTGTATATCACATACTATGTTTATGCTCCATATATTTTTAAGCATGTAAGCTCTGTGTATGTCGCATGTACTACATGTATTTATGATTTATAATAGTGTGCCTATACTTCGACATGGATACTCTCCCTTTTATCATAAATTATCAACAAACTATTTTAAAACACTTCTACGATCTACATTCTCTACAATATCATTAAATTTATCTTCCCAAATTCTCAAGCTATCTCGTCACTTGATGAAATCTTGGAATCTCAAACCCTCTTTAGCATCAAAGATATTTTCATCACCTAAACCACGTCTTCATCTATGATACTTGCATCACATCATTACATCAAACCGATGCTCATTAGAACCTTCAAGTATTCTTTGATCATAAATTCTCTTTCATGGAATCACAATCATTTTCTCTTCATTAAAACACATTCATGACAATGCATCAGAAGGTGACGTAAGGAAATGAAAAGAACTCACAGTGATTACTTGAGGACAAGCAATTTCAAGTGGAGAGGGTTGTCATGTCCACATATTAAGGCACTGTTTAAAATTAAAGATTTAAACATCATGATAAGAAAACGGTGAGAAACAGTGAAATTGCCTTCGTAAACTATCAACTCGTGTAATGGAAATAATTACACATATTATATAATAAAATAATATTATTATATTAATACAATTAAATATAATATTAAATAAATAATATTATATTATATTATATTAATCAATATTATAATTAAAATATAATATATATTTAATGACAAATATAAGTATGAATATAAATATTATTGTTATATAAATATTATTTTAATATAATTAATATTTAATATTATATTAAATAATGTTAAGTAATGTGATTATATTAAATATAATATATTAACAAGAATATATGATCATATTTATAAATATAATAATTAACAATCTAAAATAAATCTATATTAATAAATCATATAAAAATAGATATTAAATCAAATATACTTATTAATATGATAATAAGTGACCGATTGAATAGAGTTTGATTAAAGCTAAAACTTAAGGGTATTGTTAATATAAAAAGCGGTGGGTATAATAAGGAGACACAACCATATAAATCATATTCAATCGGTATAAGTCATGTCCCTTGAGCAAATAGACCCCTTCATGGGCTTTTTGAAGGGAAGTGTTCCCTCCTCCATTGGATGGAATCATCCTACACTCTTCCTAGAATCCATTGAAGAACACTACTTGTCTTGTATATCCAACGAATACCATTCAATATCCTTTAGTTCATAATAGTAGATACAAAATCAATTAAGGGACAACAATAGTATCTATCAATATTGACAACATTAAAGAATTATATCTGACATTATATCAGATCTGCCATCAAGATTATTGAAGCAAATACACTCCAGAAGTTATATCAACAAGTAAGCATCTATACATTATCATTCTTACTATATTCCTGGTTGGACTGTCATAGTCATATAGGTATGAATGAATATTTACATTTCTTGCTTGTTATTAATTCATACATGTATCATTATGATAGTATTGTGATTTATATGCAACCATTGCTAACAATGTAAAGCATAGACAATCATACGCAATTATTCATAATAATGTATTTTGTATGAAATCAACCATAACAATATGTGACCCATTAACCTCATATGGGAGAGTGAGAGTAAAGTGCCTAGAGGCCATTCATGGGTATTTAGAGGCCTTTGTCACATGTGGTATAAGGTACCCATAGTGCAAAGGATATTAATCACATAGAGGCCTTGTCACATGTGGTATAAGGTACCCATAGTGCAAGGATTGTGAATTAATGACCTTGGCTACCTTGATGTAAGGAATCATAAGAGTACCAAGGATTCTCATAGAGGCCTTGACTCTAAGAGTATTAAGGATACTACTTGAGTATAAGGATAGGAGACATTAGAGCCCCATGGTGGATAGTGGCAACTCTCATCTCATCTCTCTCATAGGCCGTTAATGAGTGACATATGAAGAGATAACGAGTATGCAATATATATTGATAAAGATCATGAGTTAATAATAGATCATGTGAAATGTCATGATAGAGAATATGCAAGGCATATGGATAGTGATCATAAGAATAACATGTGAAATATGAATGATAGATAATGTACATTGAGAACAATCATAAGATTAGTAATAGTGCTATGCATTAAAAGTAATCATAGATTGATTATAGTAATGTATATTGAAAGTAACCAATGATGAACTAAAGTTATGAGTTGGCATTTGATCATAGAAATGATAAAAGCAATGTGATTATGTAAATTATATATGTGGCTTTAAATGCAAAATGTACTAATGTTCTCTTTTTGCAAGTTGAAATTTGTGAACAAGGTAAAGAGGTTTTGATTTGTGACAAGGGGACATTACATAATGAATGTGTCATAGGTTTTTAACTCATCGTATGTCCATGCTATGACATGGATGTAGTCTTTCAAGGCCTAGGTTATTCCTGCTCTTTCTTCTTCAGTGCAGACTTTACCTATCATGACATTTCTCTTATCGGCATCCTGTCCTATGTTGACAGGTTCATATTCTCCTCCATTTGTCTTAGGGAGATCCTTCTATTTGATCATGTTATCTAGATCAAAATCTCTTTCCAGTTCAATCATGACCTTATGAATTTTGTTGCTAGGTGTGTATGAGGAAAATTGACTAAATCTAAACTAATAAAACCAAAAACCAATCACATAAAGCGAACCAATCTAAGTAAAAGCCATTATCATAAAATCAAAGACAAATGAAAGCTCTTACCAAAATTTGTATTTGTTCCCTTTGGAGATGTGTGGATTGCTCAATGAAGTTGCGAAACCATAGCTGCAACAAGCAGTAGTCTGCTCAAGAGATCAATGTTAAGAGATCGTAAGGTTGCTCAATTGAATCGTGGTATGCTCAAAGCGCTGTTAAGTATGCTTGAGAATAAAATCAAAGAGAGAGAGAGATTGTGAAGGAGATGAGGGGGTTTATATAGGTTTCAACAGAGATTGATCAATGGTCCAGATAATTCAAAAGAATCAATGGATGAGAACAGTTGAGGAACGTGCAACAAATAAGAAGACAAGTGTCTTGCTTTCTTTTGCATGAGAGGAGTTATCAAGAATAGAAGAATGAGTTAAAGCAATTAACAGAATGTAATGATTAGTTAAGTGATTTAAAACAAGAAGAGGGGATTTGCATGGGAATAAGAAGATATTTTACTTTATTAAATATTAGAAATATTTAATTTCATGAGCAAGAAAGCTTGAGTTATTTTAGAGATAACTCAATTTAGAAGAAAAAACAATTTAAATAAATAATTGATTTATTTAAATTTAGAGAAGATATTATTGGAAGAAGTAATTAAATTATTGGAATTATTTAATTTAGAAGATTTGAAAGTAAATTAAATAAATAAATTTATTTAATTGATGTGCATGATTTTGGAAGAATGATTTTGATTTAATTAAATAATTAAGAATTATTTAATTGTAGATAAGAGGGAATTTGTGGTGAATTAACTAAATAATTGGATTTATTTAGTTAATGTGGATTTGATTTTTTGGAAAGAGGATAATGATCTAATTAAATAATTAAAATTATTTAATTGTGGAAGAATAATAGAGGAATTTGATTTAATTAATTAAATAAAGAGAATTTATTTCATTAATGTTGCAAGTATGTGATTTAGAAGAATTTTGGTGAAATTAATTAAATAATTAGATTATTTAATTAATGTGTGAAATGTAGGTGATTAGACAGATTATGAAATGCAAGTGATTCGACGACACGGTCATTTTAGGGTGTCTACATTTTGCCCCTCTTTGATGCAATGCAGTTTACAGTGTTGCTTCAAAGAAATTGATAGTTGAAGACATGATACAATTTATTGATGCCCCAGTGTAGCTGGCGTAGGATGCCCCCTCGAGAGGAAAGACAGGGAAGCAACAGAAGAACTGTGTTGACGCTCGACTAGAAGATTTGTTGGAGATAGGTGAGGTTGAATAGAAGAAAGTGGAGATAGAAAAGAACATAAGAGAAAGACTGTTGATTGATCTTTGCTAGAAAACTATATAAGGCCATGGAAAAATGGATGGTGTAAATGGATGAGCTTGTTGCAATGGTTTCACATTTGTTTATAAAGAGCAGTCCTTATTTTTGATATAGCACGTGGATAGTTCACCACCAAGGTATAAAAGACCAAGGTGTAGTAATATCCGAGTGCGTGGATGTTGACTCTGCAAGCAAGCAGATTGAACTTAGATCCCTTTAGACATAATATGACCTTGTTGGAACATGTGAATAAGCCATAGTCTTGAACATAAAATAAACTTCAATACATGTAAATGCAAGAAGAATATTAATATGTAAGATGCTAGGTCGTAACACACACAAGATAAATAGGATGCTAAGAAAGATACTAAAGATCATTCCTCAAACACAGCACACAAAAGCAATGACTATGCCCCCAATCCATACTGCATCGCAACATACCAAGATTATAGATAAATCAAGGTAGTCTTGAATAGGTAATGGAAAAGGAACAAAAGATAAACCATAACACAAATTGACTGACGTACAAAGTAAACATATAGCCAACATATTCTCTTGCCAAAGAGGTTGCTCAGGATAGATTGGATAGGAAAGATAATAGCCTTATTGTAGGAACTCTGTGTCCATTAAAGGGGGCTATCTACCTAAAAAGATAATGTCTTGCTGTAAGAAATGCCACATGTCGCAGGAGACGCGTGTGTTGGTCTCGATCATGGAACACTTTGCAGAAGACAAGCTTGTTGATCTGGTGCTTTGGTTAAGCTAGATTTAGTTGGTGTTGGCAAATTGGTATGTAGGATAGTAGATGACTCTGGAAAGAAGCTGCTTTGCTTCAGGTTTGTTAAGGAGTTTTGCTTTGAAAGGATGCACTAGCTTGCTGCTTGAGTTAGTCAAGTCGAGGCGAAATGGATTTTGAAAAATGGAAGACTAGAAAGGTGACAGTGTTAATGGATTGGAATGGGTGGAGAATGATGAATCATATGTGCCTGAGTACTGGATACATCCTTCGTATGCTAGACTACCTATATACCCTATATCCATGGGATCAAGGCACATTACGAGGAAAGGTGAAAGTGATAAATATGTAGTTTTGGATAGAGTGATGAGATGGGTCAAGGTGAAAGGAGGGGATCTTATGTACCTGAGCACTAAATACTTCGTTCATATTCCAGACTGCCTACATACCCATATCCATGGGATCAAGGTACCTTAAGATTGAAATGAGATACTATGTAGTTTTGGGTAGTGTGATGATGTGGGTCAAGATGAAAGGGGGAGATCTTATGTACCTGAGTACTAGAAACTTCCTTCGTATTCCAGACTGCCTACATACCCATATCCATGGGATCAAGGTACCTTAAGATTGAAATGAGATGATAATATGTAGTTTTGGTTGATGTGATGATGTAGGAAAAGCATTGAGAAGGTTACAGCCTTATCGTAGGAGCGATGCATCTATTAAAGGGTGTTATCTACGGAAAGGAGAAAAGATCGATGTGATTGTGAACCGCGAACAAGGAACCACTCCTAGACTGAGGTTAAGGAAGGAATTGCCCCCATTCTGGTAGAGGAATTTCCATGGATGATTGACATAGAAAGCATGACCTAGGACAAGACAGTGAAAACTGCTGACACAGATCAAGACGTGGGATGACGACGGTGGACATTGACAAATTTCCAAGCTATACTAGATAGGAAGATGGAAATGCAAACACGGTCAATGGTTTTATTATGGATGGATGGATGAAACTTGTTGCGAAATGGACATGGAACAAACAGGGCTCGATAGACGATGGATGCTGACTCTACACATAGTGCTTGTTTGCTAGGTTTTCACTATGGTACTTATCCAAGGTGCCTGTTTGCCAGGTTTTTACCAGAGGACGGATTTTTTTGTGTTTTTATGTTTTTCAAATTTTTTTTTTGGAATACTCTGAGGATCAGGCATAGAACTTCTTGTGATGGACACTGTTAAGTGGCTCATGTAGAGGGATGTCGTCAAGTGTAGCTAAAGTATAAGCTCCTGATCCGTATGCTGTTGTGACAATAAAGGGACCTAACCAGTTAGGCTCAAACTTTCCCTTCTTCTCTCGATCTGCTTGATTTCTTTGATTTTCTTTTAATACAAGATCACCAACTTGAAACCATCTTTCTTTGATCCTTTTGTTGTAATTACACTGGAGGCGGTTTTGATAGACATGGAGGTGATTAAGCGCTGCAAGGCGCCTCTCATCTAGTAGCTCTAGCTCAGCTAATCTGGAAGTGCGATACTCCTCTCCATTGATCAGGTCCTGCATGGATACTCTGAGGGATGGGATCTCGACCTCTATAGGTAGGATGGCTTCAGAGCCAAAGACCAAGGCATATGGTGTGGCACCAGTTGGTGTTCTGATACTAGTGTGGCAGGCCCATAGGGCAGGATTGAGTTGCAAGTGCCAATCACGACCAACTTCATTGACTATTTTCTTGAGTATTTTGAGAATGGTTTTATTGGAAGCCTCAACTTGGCCGTTACTCTACGAATAGTAGGGAGTTGAAAAGTGATGTTGGATATTGTATTGTATGCACAAGGCACGAACATCTTGATTCTTGAATGGTCTCCCATTATCAGTGACAATGGCTTGGGGGATACCATACCGGCATATGAGGTAGTTTAGGATAAACTTGGCTATTTGCTCACCGGTGATATAGGCCATGGGAATGGCTTCAACCCACTTCGTAAAATACTCAGTGGCGGTAATGATAAATTTGTGGCCATTGGAAGAGGAGGGGTGGATTTGTCCTACGAGGTTGAGACCCCATTGAGAAAAAGGCCATGGAATAGTCACAGGCTGTAGTTCATGAGCTAGGGTGTGAATCAAATCTCCATGTTGCTGGCATTGTAGACACTTCTTAGCAAACTGTGCAGCGTCTTGCTCTATTGTAGGCCAATAATATCCTGTTCTGAGTATCTTCTTAGCAAGATTAGGACTGGTAGAATGTGTGCCACAGAGACCTTCGTGTATGTCTCGTAAGGTAGCTTCGGCTTCTTCCATGTTAAGACATCGTAAGAGGATACCATCGAGACTCCAGCGATATAGTGTATCACCCAGAATGATGTAACAGGAGGATCGACAGATAAAGGTTTTGCGTTGGGTGGATGATAGGTTAAGGGGAAAGGTATTATGTTTAAGGTATTCATAGATATCTTCATACCATGGGGAATTGGGACCAACAAGTTCACAGATGATTTCAGTAATGGGAACATCAACGGCTGGTATCAACAATTGCTCGATCAAGAATTCGTATTTATGTGTATTAGCCGACATGTCAATCAGTGACCCTACATAATCCATAGAATCTGCAGCTTTATTATGCTCTCTTGGAATTTGCTCAAATGTGATGCTAGAAAAATGTGGTTTGTAGGCATCCATGAGTTGCTTGTAGGGGACCAACTTTTCATCTTTTGTTTGGTACTCATCTGTGACTTGGCGAATGACTAGTTGTGAGTCTCCATAAACCTATAATTCTATGATGTCCCATTGAACTGTTGTATTGAGACCTATAAGGAGTGCCTCATACTCGGCAATGTTGTTGGTGCAAGGGAATGCAAGCCGATATGACTTAGGATTATAGTCATTTTGAGGGGTGACAAACAAGATGCCGGCCCCTGATCCATGCTATGTGTAGGAACCATCAAAGTATAACTTCTACATTATTGAGTTGGAAAGAGTAAATAGATTCTCGTCTGGAAAGTCTACTACCATAGGGTGTGTATCTTGCATAGGTGCTTCTACTAGTTGATCTGCTATAGCTTGTCCTTTGATTGCTTTACGATCTATATACTTAATGTCGAACTCACTAAGGATCATGACCCATTTAGCTAGTCTGCCTGTAAGAGCTGCTTTTTCTAGTAGATACTTCAAGGGATCAATTTTTGCTATGAGATTTGTGTGTTGGTTCAACATGTAATATCGCAACTTTTGAGAAGCAAACACTACTGCTAAACAAGCCCTTTCCATTGGTGAATAATTGAGCTCATATCCCACCAAGGTTCTACTGATATAATAAATTGCATGCTCCTTTCCTGATTCATTATTTTATGCTAGCAAGGCCCCCAGGGCTGAATTCATAGTGGATATATATAATATCAAAGGTTTGTCCGCAACTGGTGGAACCAATACAGGAGGTGTAGCTAGATACTCTTTAAGTTGATCAAACGCTGCCTGACACTTGTCGTCCCATCGAAATGAGACATCCTTTCAGAGCAAGTGTTGAAATGGTTGACATTTATCTGCTAGCTGTGAGATAAAACACCTGATGGATTGCAGCCTTCCCTGAAGGCTCCTTAATGCTTTAAGGTTCTTTGGTGGAGGCATCTCCACTATAGCCTTTACTTTCGCTGGATCTACTTTGATACCTCGATGAGATACTATGTATCCCAACAGCTTCCCTGATGTTACACCAAATACACACTTCTTTGGATTTAGTCTTACTTGGTATTTTTTGAGCCTGTCGAAAATTTGTCCTAGAACCTGTATGTGATCTGCCCTAGAAGATTTAGCCAGTATATCATCCACATAGTCCTTCATGATGTGATGAAAGAGATCATGGAATATCACTATCATTGCTCTCTGATAGGTTGCTCCTGCATTCTTTAGACCAAACGGCATGACACACCAACAATAGTTACCCCAAGGGCAAGTAAATGTTGTTTTATGTTGATCTTCTTCTACTATCTGTATCTGATTGTAACCCAAGAATCTATCCATGAGAGAAAGCATCTCGTGACCTACTGTCAAGTCCACTATAATGTCAATGTTTGGTAGTGGAAAGTTGTCTTTGGGACATGCCTTGTTGAGATCTCTAAAATCATTACACATGCAGATGCACCCATTGGGTTTAGACACAGGTACAATGTTTGATACCCAATCTGAATAGTCAATGGGTCGTATGAACTTTCTGTCTAGCAACTTCTGTATTTCCACTTTTACTAAGAGAGCTATCTGTGGGTGCATCTTTCTCAACATCTGTTTGACTGGTTTCACTTTGGGATCAACTGTGAGATAATGAACTACTAGCTTAGGGTCTAGCCCTGGCATATCTGCATAGGTTCATGCAAAGTTGATGGTTCGCTGCAAGAAGAAATTGTTAAGATTTCTGTGCTCTGTTTCAGATAATGATGCTGCTAGGAATGTGATCTTCAGATTTTGCTCTGTGCCAAGGTTTATCTCTGTAGAATCTTCCACTAGGAGAGCTGACTTCTCTTGATACTTAGATGGTAGGGGAAGGTCAAATCCTCCATCCTTAGGTGCCACAGTTGGGTTTTCACCTTTGGATACATCCTTTGTTTTTACTATTTTGTGATCGGGAGGTGCCACAGTGTGGTTTTCACCTAGAGATCTTTCTTTATTTGTACTTTTGCGACTGGAGGATTTGGTATTCTCACCAAAATAAGTTGTTGGCTCTAGTTCCATTACAAAACCTACTTTATGATCGCCAAGAGGGATACCTACCCGAAGTCCCATGAACTCAGCTAAAGCTTCATCATTCTGAAATACATCTAGAACGGGGGACCCTTGTTGGTCCCAATCGATAAGTTCAGGGTAGATAAGTGTGACATTCTGGGTGTTTGAGGTGGAGGTTAAGGATACGGAGGATAGCATGAAAATGGAGGATTCTGCAAATAGATTGGTCATATGGAGGGAAGAGTCATCGATGATATTCTCTATAGACATCGAATTGGCGGGAAAAGTGTCAGCTACCTCGTCGAGGATATACTCGATGTCCAAGGCGTGTGGTACCTTCTTACCAAATCCTAATCCCTTCTTGTCTAGCTTCTTTGTCACAACAATGGGTTCCATAGTTCCTTGATTCTGTTTCCCAAGGCCACCTTTGCCTTTATAGCCCATGTTTTTTACTATCCTTAAGTCATTGCCATATTGTTTAACTGGTATTGTGACTGGTTCTTTCTCCTTGTAGAGCCAAGAAGAAATGTCCTCAATAGTTTCATCTTCCAGTAAGCGTCCCTGTTGGAATTGGGTTAGAAACATTGGGGGAGGAATAGCTACTTTTTTAGTTACTTTGGCAATGGGTGGTTAGCCGTAAGATTTTGGAGATAAAGGCATCCGCCCTACACAACAAGATTTTGAGATATCATAAGTGCCAAAGCCTATATCCCAGATGTGAGCTGTGATTATAGGCAGAGGATTGGGTTCACTTGTAGAGGCTGGAGTCAGCATTGCAGGGTCAACATATAGCAGGGACTCAAGGGCTTTTTCATTGTTAGGCACCTGGTTGCAATTCTTATAACTGCCTTGCAAGACACGACAAAATGCAAAAGGATTGGGGTCTCCTAGGATAGTTATCTCCGTACCATTGAATGGGAACTTGAGAGATTGATGGTACGTGGAGGGAACAACTTTCATTGCATGGATCCATGGACGGCCTAGGATAATGTTGTAAGGTAGTTCAATATTAAGGACTTGACACCTGGTTTCAAGCATGACAGGGCCAAGTTGTATAGGCAAGTGGATAACACCCTCTGAGCGGCGTTCAACATCATCATACCCCTTGATTGTAATACTATGATCAGAGTTGACATGATCCTCAGAGTATCCCAATTGCTTAAGTAACTTTAAGGAATAGATGTTGAGACCAGCACCACCGTCTATGAGTATATGTTTGATTTTGCGCTTATGGATGAGAACCTCAATATGAAGGGCATCATTGTGACATGGATCATGGGACGGGAGGTCCTTTTCAGAGAAGACCACATTGTAAGGTGAAGCAATGTTACCTACTATAGCTTGGAAATCTACGACTGCTATGTTGTTAGGAACCAAAGACTCTTGGAGGGCTTTTTCTAGCACTAGTCTATGTGCAGGTGATGACCGTAGAAGGTCCAAGATAGAGATTTGTGCAGGCATTTTCCCTAGATGTTCCACAAGATTATAATCAGATTGAGCTGGAAGACTAGGTGTAGGACCATGAATGGTGACACGACCACGACGAGTTGTAACAGCGTAATCCATAGAGTTGCCTTTGATTGTGAGGGTAGACACTCGACTCTCTTCAAAATGGCCTACAATGGAATCAAAGGATGTGGAAGCATGATTGATACCTTTACCTCTATCCTGAGGAGGAGGTGGACCATGATGAGGGAATGGTTCCTTGTACATATTGAGATCTTTGTTTGTTTGTTGAGCTGGTGTTTCATTTTCAAAAGTGATTTGGTTGCCTTCAATGAGATTTTGGATTAGGTGCTTGAGTTTCATGCACGATGCAGTTTTGTGCCCTTTGCTCCTATGGAATTCACAATATTCATTGTCTCTGTAACGTGCAGTTTTGTAAACAGGTTCTCCATATGGGGGAGCATTAGGTAAGGTGATGAGCCCTTTCTGCAAAATCTGTTGTAGGACTGACTCTATAGGCAATCCCAAAGGAGTGAATTGACGTTGCGATGGGTAATCTTGTTGAGGTCACTTCTATTGTCATTGTTGTTGATTTTGATACGGTTGCCTCTATTGTTGCTGTTGTTGAGGTGGAGCTTGACTTGGTTTGGAGAGCTGCAGTGGTGTCTGCAACGTTTGGACATGTTTAGAATTGACCACCCCATTGTTGACCACGTTTTTGTTTTTGTTCCAATATTTGGGTTTATCATTTGATTGTTGATGATGAGCGTTGTCTTTCATTTCTTTCAAGATTTTGACCACACCCTTAGCAATGAGGGCTTTTTCAATGTCGATTCCCTTGTATGTGATTTCGTCGAAGGTTGTAGCACTAAGAATTTGCAAATGGAAACCTAACTCTTGGTTGAGGTTTTGCACAAATATGCTAACAAGCTATTTCTTAGGAATCTTGAAAGGGAATTTGCTTGCCATTTGTCTCCACCATTGAAGGAAAGAAATGAAAGTTTCACCATTTTTCTGTTTATTGTTGCATAGATCGGTCATGGAAATCTCATGCTCTGCATTGTAAGAAAAGTGGGTGGCAAACTTCTCTGCTAGCTCATTGAAAGACTTGATTCCCGTGGGTAAGTGTGAGAACCATTCTATAGCTTGACCTCTGAGACTGCGAGGAAATAGATGCATAAGATATGTGTTGTTATGTGAGACCTCGAAGCAAGCAAGATAGAATTCCCTGAGATGGTCTTTTGGGTCACTTTTTCCTTTGTATTTATCAAACTTAGGAATAGTAAAATTTTGAGGAAAAGGGATCATTGGTAATGACCGATCAAAAACATAAGGATACACTTCCTCTAAAGAGAAGGTCTTCTTGGTGTGGCCAAATGTAAGATCAGATAGCTGTTGTTGAACTTTCACGATTTTTAGCTCCATTATTGTGGGAAGGGTTGGTAACATCTCCTATTGTCCTAGAAGTGGTTGGTATTGCCCATACAGAAGATTATAGTGTAAGCCATGCGCACTGGTGTTATTAGGGTCGTAAGATTGGTTGGGGTCGTACGCGTTGTATGTTGGATTGAGATTGGGTTGGAATTGGATGTTTTGATTTGGAAGTGGTGGAGGTGGCACTAGGTAAGAATGTTGGCTTTGTGATGGTTGAAGAAAAGAATTGGGTAGAGGAAAGCTAAAGTGCGTGTGATTAGGTCACGATGGTGGCACATAGCTTTGGGAAACTTGATGTTGGGAATGTTGAGAGTGGCTAGGCAATGTGTGAAAGAATTTTAGCGAGGACGAATGTAGCAGAGGAGGGACATAGGTAGAAGTGATTTGCGACGGTTGAGGTGGCTTGGTGACGAGCATAGAAGAATGTTGTGGTTGGGATTGCATGACTCTAATTGGTTGAGAGACATGAATGTTTGATGATATAGGAGGTGGTATTTGTTGAGACCCTTGTTGCATGGCTACATAGTTGTTCCCCGGATTGTAATTTGGTGGGAAACCTATTTGTGATGGGGTAACCAAGATTCCATTTGTGATTGGGGTGGACACTTTAGGAGGTGGTTGCATATTCGATCGAGCTAAGGTGACTTGCTTAGCTAACTTTGCTTGACGTTGGAGAGTTTCTTGTTGGTTTTTGTAGATCTCCATAGGAGTCAGAAGTAGTGATACGGCCCTCTCTTCTGTTAGGTTTTGATAGAGGGGATTCCTATACTACGAGCTCTATTTAGGTAAGGGCGTGGTCACTGTTGACATGGTTTGCATCGCTTATATGGTGTCTTGGGTGTTGTTGTTCTCCTTGAGAGTGGATAAATCAAAATCTTGAGGTAACTTGGCACCTTGCTTTGCAAGCAAGCGAAAGAAATGATCTTGGTTCTCACTAAGGATTTTGTCAAAGGCGGCCACGATTCTAGGCTCTTGTATGATTTCATCAAGATCTTGCCCATCTTCTTGAGAGGATTGACCTTTTTCAAAGTGTTGCTCTTCTTGAGATGGGGCTAGATCTGTAGTATAACCTTGTGGCACAAAATCCTGAGGCAGGCATGTAGTATAGTGAGGAATGCTTACCAAAGGGACCCTTTCCTCCTGAGATGGGAGTTGCTCAATAGTATATCCTTGTGGCACAAAATCCTGAGGCAAGCCAGTGGTATAGTGAGGTGTGTTTACCAAAGGGACCCTACCCTCTTGAGGATTGCTTGGTTGGTCGATGTGCGGCATGTTCAGAGAGCTCATTGGTTTTGCCGCGGGTGTACTAGGAGTAACCTTGGGAGTAATGTTGAGACGACCGGATTGCGGTGTGTGAGGAGGCGATTTGTGCTTCCTAGGGCCAACTTGCTTAGACTTCATAGTTTGTTGGAGCCTAGTGGTTACCATGGAATACACAAGGTAATGCTGGGATTCTGTGAGGTGCTTTGAGAAAAAGACAAACTCTGATGCACAATGTACTGGACCAAAGGTGCTATATTGTTTGACCAGAGGTGTAGGACTGTGCAACCAAAAGCGTGCTACTGTGATACCAAGGGCGATGGACTGAGCTACCAGAGGCGAGTTACTACTATGCCAAAGGTGAGCTACGATGACCGAAAGCGAGCTACTGTTATACCAAGAGCGCTGAAGTAGAGTTTTGCCATAGGCGAGTTACTGCTATACCAAAGGCGATCTACTGTACTACCAAAGGTGAGCTGCTTTAATAGCAGGGGTGCTGAAGTAGTGTCTGATGCAAAAAAAATCTATTTCTGATTAGATTTGGTTGTTTTGGCAAGAGAAAACATAGCAAACAATGTTGGCAAAAACAAGGGACTGACACAACAGATAGTGTATGTTCGAGGCTCACAAAAAAGCCCAATGTTTCCACAGGTATAAGACAATTGCAATCAATAACAAGCACCTTTTATCCCTAGAGACAAGGTTTCATTGCAGTAGATCAGCTCACAGCTTAATACTCCGTCGATAAAAATATCATTCCATAAAGGTGTCGGATATTTTTTATCTTTGCGAGAGATGATAGGTAGGGATATCTCACCCTCCCCTTGGAAAGCTCAAGTAGGTCACAAGAGCTTTATGGCCAAGGAAATATTATCTCTTCTCAAGGGAGCGAATGGTGAGTATCTTAAGGGCTTAAATTGATTCCCCTTGCACTGAAGATTACCGCAATGTTCAGAGGTAGGTCAGGTAGTCTCTATCTAGAATGGTTCTTAGTGACTTTGAGGGACCAATGCCTTACGAGCAATGCGATAAGCTACTAAAAGTTTTAACCAATCCTACTAAGAGTATCAAACACTTCACTCAATGTGAAAATCATTTCCACAAAGAGCTAGTACACCTCTTTTTAGTTTGGCACCACAAGGTAAGGCTGACGTCGGTTAGGACTTGGCTTTTGCCTTATCTCTCTTATATAGCGGTTCAAAGGAAAACTCCACTTAGGGTCATCCCTTTTGGATGAAGCGCAATCCAAAATCAGGCCCTTCTAAAGGAAGTACTGAAATGTAAGAGCAAGCATGTCAAACAAAGGTTCAATTGTCCCGTTATAAGAAAAATAAGGTGCAACTAAATTAGGCACACACATGTTTGTAGTTGTCAATTGTCTCTTATGAAATTGAAGTGTTTGGCATTCATGTCCATTGTCCCTTAGAAAATTGAAGTGTTTTTACATACATGTCCATTGTCCCTTAAGAAAAGTAGTATGTTCCTAAGACTTAAATTGCTAAAATGTTTTGTTCAATTATCCTTTAAGAAGGCAATGTGTTTCTAAGACTTAGTGAGATAAATCAAGATTTCTTCAATGCTCATCCTGCATGAACATGTTAAAAAACACCTATTTGCTCTGTGTGAGTAATAAGAAGCTACAACAAGTCAATTAGTTCCACAAAAACCCACAAGTTAGCAAAAACAAATCAATTTGACCAGAAGCGAGTTACTGCTATACCGAAAGCGACTTACTGTGATGACAAACTCGCTGCATTGTGTTTCCAAATGTGATGTGATGCAGACTAGAAGTGTCGTATAATACTACCAGAAGCACGACATAAAATCCATAAGCACTGTTCTGTTCTGCTGAGAGCGCTGTCCAATATAGCCAAAAGCACTGCCCTATCTTAGATAAAAAAAGTTAGGTTTTTGCCAAAATAACTGGACCTGAATAAGATTTCATGATTGATCCCCTGTTCTGAGAAGTAATATCTTGTTAGATCTATATCCTGCAAGCAACCAAACTTGAAAAAGGTGTCGTAAATAGATGGGTCAACACAAATGCTAAAAATACCCCTAAATAAGTCAGCTTAGGAAGTATCAAAAGATAGTTTGACGGACAAATACAATAGCTTGTCAGACAAATCAACAGATATGCAATGAATTAAAACCCTGTGAACACCAAACGAAGTCAAAAAACCTAATTAGCCAAAAGCGCTTAACAATACAACCAGGAGCGTCATTCTGTATTACCAGAAGCACTTCTCTGTGTTACCAGAAGAACTGTATAATCACCGAAAGCGCTGTACTGTGCCTCCAGAAGCGCTGTACGATACCTCCAAAAGTGATTTTCTGTGTAGTTTGCGCAGTACCGTACTGTAACTTCAAAAAAAATCAATTTCTCAAAGAAAAAGAGGGATTAGTGGGTCCCACCGGGTGTGCCAGAACGTGTATGAGGAAAATTGACTAAATCTAAACTAATAAAACCAAAAATTAATCACATAAAGTGAACCAATCTAAGTAAAAGCCATTATCATAAAATCAAAGACAAATGAAAGCTCTTACCAAAATTTGTATTTGTTCCCTTTGGAGATGTGTGGATTGCTCAATGAAGTTGTGAAACCATAGCTGCAACAAGCAAGTAGTGTGCTCAAGAGATCAATGTTAAGAGATCGTAAGGTTGCTCAATCGAATCGTGGTATGTTCAAAGCGCTGTTAAGTATGCCTAAGAATAAAATCGAAGAGAGAAAGATTGTGAAGGAGATGAGGGGGTTTATATAGGTTTCAACAGAGATTGATCAACGGTCTAGATAATTCAAAAGAATCAATGGAGGAGAACAGTTGAGGAACGTGCAACGAATAAGAAGAAGACAAGTGTCTTTCTTTCTTTTGCATAAGAGGAGTTATCAAGAATAGAAGAATGAGTTAAAGCAATTAACAGAATGTAATGATTAGTTAAGTGATTTAAAACAAGAAGAGGGGATTTGCATGAGAATAAGAAGATATTTTACTTTATTAAATATTAGAAATATTTAATTTCATGAGCAAGAAAGCTTGAGTTATTTTAGAGATAACTCAATTTAGAAGAAAAAGTAATTTAAATAGATAATTGATTTATTTAAATTTAGAGAAGATATTATTGGAAGAAGTAATTAAATAATTGGAATTATTTAATTTAGAAGATTTGAAAGCAAATTAAATAAATAAATTTATTTAATTGATGTGCATGATTTTGGAAGAATGATTTTGATTTAATTAAATAATTAAGAATTATTTAATTGTAGATAAGAGGGAATTTGTGGTGAATTAACTAAATAATTAGATTTATTTAGTTAATGTGGATTTGATTTTTTGGAAAGAGGATAATGATCTAGTTAAATAATTAAAATTATTTAATTGTGGAAGAATAATAGGGGAATTTGATTTAATTAATGAAATAAAGAGAATTTATTTCATTAATGTCGCAAGTAGGTGATTTAGAAGAATTTTGGTGAAATTAATTAAATAATTAGATTATTTAATTAATGTGTGAAATGCAGGTGATTAGACAGATTATGAAATGCAAGTGATTCGATGACACGGTCATTTTAGGGTGTCTACACTAGGCAGATCAATTATGTCTTCCTTATCCCAGGTATGGTCTTCCAGATTCTTCTCATCTACTATCTGGGCTTCGAATATGTCTATTGGCAATAAAGTCCAAAATGTGCTAATCATCGTTAAACACCTAAAAATTGGTGACATTATCAGGAATAGATGGCGTTGACACCAGGTCGACCGAGAATCTCTTCATCCTTGATATGGAGAAAGGTTCTAGTGTACTAGAAGCTTGTGCTAGTGCATCAACATGATGATTCAGTTCCCTGGAAACATGCATGATATTAAAAGCATCAAAGCTTTCTATAAGGTCCTAGACTCTATGTTTGTACCTAGATAGCCTCTTGTAGTTGTAGGCATAGACACCCCTCACTTGTTTTACTACAAGTTCTGAGTCTCCAAAGACATGCAAAACTTTTACTTTCTTTTTTAGAGTAAACAACAGGCCATGTATCAGGGCTTCATATTTAGCCACATTGTTTGTACATGGAAATTGCAACCAATATGCTACCAAGAATGATTTCTCTTGTGGATTAATGAGATCCACTCCTACTCTGACTCCCTGTTTTGACTTGGAGCCATCAAATCTAGGGGTCCATGGCTTATATTCTATCAATGGCTTATCAAGACCATCCTTTTTTCTCTTTGCCATGTGTAGCCTCTCCTACATATATCCATTTGATCATTTGTGGTTCATCTTTCACCACATCAAGATGTTTCTATGAAACTATAACATCCCCTTTCTGTTTCTTTTGAACATCATCCTTTTGAACATCTTCTCTTTTTATTAACTTGATATCCTCACATCTATCATCAGGAGATTTTATAATTCTTTGATCTATATCCTCAGGAACATCCTTGACTTTATGCAATTTGTCATTTGAATATACTCGTTCTTCCTTGTTCACAATGTGCATACATAGGGCACAAGTTGTCTGTGAATGGGGAGCCTCTTGTAGCCTACACCAGCCTTTAATCAACACTTGAATGAGTGAAATTCCTTGCAGAATGTGTCTCTAAATTTTCTTAGACAAGAATTCCTCAAACTATGTCAAATGACTATGTCTATCCTCATTTGACAACCCATAATCATACTCAACAAGACAATCATTCCCTAGCATGGTTGCACTTATCTCCTCACTGGAACTCATATCATTACATGCCAAACCATTTCTGAGTTAGGCATCAGGACATTCACCTGATATGCCTCTTGTTCGTATTCTTGTGCATCTGAAGAAAAAGACAAATGATCACGATCATCAACTTAAGTATTTCATTTACCTCTGACAATGATGACCCATCTTTGATGCATATTCTCTCTAATTCAATTATATCCAGACATGCTTCACATACATTTTCTGAGTGTGCATCTTCATGCAGTCTACACCATCCAGTCATCAGGATATCCTCCACGGATGTCCCTGCTAGCTGACATTTCTAAACTTCCTCAGACAAGTACCTCTCAAATTTGTGGAAGTGATCCACCTCATCTTCATTAGTTGAGCTATAATCAAATTCTATCCTTAATCCTACCTCTGGCAACAATTTCCTCTTTGTCACTATATTCATGCATATGACATGACGTCATCAACATTTCCTCTAATCTAACTCCCTGAGGTCTCAATGCATATACCCCTGGCTCAACATCCACATACAATACCTCATTGCTATGGTTGTACTCAATTATCATGTGTTTCATTCTAGGTTTGGATTCAATTATAAGTTGGTTAGGGATGCCTTTCCATGGAAACTACATGTGGGAGAAATATCTAGCCATATAACCATTTAAGGTTTTGAACTAGTCCTTGTTGAGGAGCATTCCATATGTGTCAGGTATGTCAACAACCTAAATATCTATGTAATACTGCACCCTTGGATTTGATGAAAGATGTGTTGGGAAGAGACACTACTTTGCTTGATAGGTGTTGTCATTGATGGCAATTAAGATTATCCCAATCATCCACATATCACAATTTGTTCATATTGAAAGTCAGATTCAAAATTTGTCTAAGTATGGCCAGTTAGGAACAGAGCAGTAACAAGGTTTGGTATTTTGTCCTGGATCTCTCTGGTGGAAAGTCATGATTAGCTACGGATCTAGGGGAGTCATTTGCATTGTCAAAACAATTCAAATATAGATTTTTGTCCTCTAGTGATGAAGGATTCAAAATATATTAGCCTCTGAGTACCGGGTTCCAGTTTGTCAGAGCAGACAGAAGAAAAATAGGTAGACCTTGCAGAAGATCTTGATTCTGGATGTATGGAAGTTGTTTGTTGGAAAAATGGTGATGATCAATGATAGTGGCCAACATGAGTGATGATTTTCAAGAGCAAGTTTTGGTCCACACCTTAAGTTATGCATAGATCTAGCCGACAGGGCAAATCATTCATAAAAGTTCTAAGTGTTGTTGAAGCCGACTGATAGAATGATTGTAGATCATGTTGCAGATATATAGCTGATGAAATTGAATGATTCAGTATGTGTAGTGTGTGTGAATAAGGTGTATGTAAGAAGAGAAGAAATTGTAAGTGCGAATGAAGGCAAAATAGTAAGAAGAGCAAACCAAAGATGAAATGTGTAAGATCAATTTTTAAACTTAATCAGAACTGAAACTCTTGCATGGGTAGATGCTATTAATTAGTTTAAATCTCTATCATTCTCTTGTAATGTTTCATAGGTAGTGAGCCTCCGTTTGAGTAGTGAGCTTTGGGTAGTGAGCCTGAATGCATGTGCATTCCCATTTGTAAAATAATTTTAACGGGTATTCATTCTTGTGGGTTAACCCCCACCGTGGTTTTTCCCTTAACTGGGTTTCTACGTCAAAATCTTGGTGTCAAATGTGTTGATTATATTTCTTCTTCTACATTAATGTCATATGCTTTAATGTTTGCATCACTAATCAAATTGACAATAGTGAAATAAGTTTTAAAGAAAGGAGAAAATTAATTTTGGTAACAATTGATTCACCCCCTCCTCTCAGTTGTCTGGGTTAATTCTAACAATTGGTATCAGAGTGAGGTTCCTTTGAAAAGCCTAACAGCTTGAGGAAAAGATCTTAGAAGAAGTCTCAAATGGGTTCACTCAAAGATCAACTTCAGGTGTCCCTGGAAGAGCTTGTTCAGTCTAAAGCAGAAATTAGTAATCTGAGAGGTGAACTCAAAGATGCTGATGATACCATTGAAATGTTAAAAGACAAAATAAAGAAATCTTTGCAAAGGAAAAAGGAGCTACTTCTATAGCTATCCAGTTTACCTGAAGAAAATGGCATGAATGAAGCTTTGGAAGAAAAGACAAAGGAATGTGAGAAGATGTCAAAGGAAGTTGATGTTCCAAAAATTGAAATGGAATATGGGGTGATGAGGCAAACCAAAGAAAGTGAAGGTAGGAAGAAAATTGAAGAAGAGCTGAATCAAAAACTAAGAGAAAGAATTGAAGAATATTGCAAATTAGATATAATAGCTAGACATATAGAGTCTGATCTACAAGGAAGTAGAGACAATGAGAGAGAACTTGAAAGGCAAATTGTCATTCTTAGACATGATCTAGAAGTTGCAAATGAATATAAGGAGAAGTTCAAGATAAGCTTAGCAAAACTAGAAGCACTGCTTGAAGGACAGAAAAAGGCTGATGACAAGCATGGTCTTGGATATGAGAAAGGTGAAAGCTCTAGATTTGGATAGAGAAATTTTCAACCAAGGAATAGGAGAGATAGAACTAGAAAACCTCTAGTAAGACAACTTAATGCTCAAAGATATCCATCACTCAATGGAAATTGTTTCAATTGCATTAAATTTGGTCATAGAACTACTTAGTGTAGAAGTAGAGAAAATCAAAATGGTCCATCCTTCTCTGGTCAATGCTTCAAATTTAAGAGGTATGGTCATAAATCCAATGAATGTAGAAGTATGATAATGAATAACTCTAATGGCAATTCTTTCAATGGCTACTGCTTCGTGTATACACCTAAAAATGACACGACTCTGTCTATATAAATATTTTTAATATTTATTTATGTCTATCTTCCTCTATCAATAAATAAATAATTAAATTTATTTATTCGATTCATATTCCTCTAAATTAATTAAATATCAAAATATTTAATTATCTCTTCTAAAGTCAAAATTAAATAAAATCCTTTATTTAATTAAATTCTTCCAAGCAATTAAATAATTCTAAATTATTTAATTACGTCAAAGTCTATTCTTCCAAATTTAAATAAATAAATTAAATTTATTTAAATCCTCTCACTCTTCAAAAATAAAATATAATTAAATATTTTATTTATTCTTCCAAAATCATGTGCAAGTAAATTAAATAAATTTATTTATTTAATTTGCTTTCTTGTCTTCCAAATCTTCTAAAAATAAATTAAATAAATTTATTTATTTAATTTGCTTTCTTATCTTCAATATCTTCTAAAAATAAATTCTTCTTGTCATACAAAAGCAAAAGCTGAGTTAAAGCAACTTTGCTCTCAAATTAGAAAACTAAATTCTAATTTAAGAAAATAACAACTCATCCTCATCAAGAAAGCATTTAACTCAACAAAGCTTCTTTTTGAATGACACATGTCCTTCTTCTATTCGCGCACATTCACATGAACATTCTCCTCCATTGATCTTCTTATTTCTTTTCCACCATTGATCTTCTCTCACCTAACTCTATAAATACAACCCTCTTCTTCTATCTCAAAATCTATCGTTTGAGTAAACTTATGCTGCAGGAAATATAGCATGCCATTGGCACCCATCTCCATAGCACTTCATATCATCCATTTCATTAGTGTGTTGAAGCTCATCTTCAATCACACAAAGTATCCTAGCCAACTTCTCCTTGTCATCTTGAGGATTTGAAGCGAGGAAGCAAGCTTCCTGAGAGCCAACATTCATCTCATCAAGCTCAAGAAAGAAAAGGTGAACAATGCAAGGCGTAAGGTAAAGGTTGTAAGTATTTCTATTTGCTATTTTAAATCTCCTTTTCCTTCATATTTCATTGATGTATTGGGTTTTATTCTTAAATTGATTTTCCCATTTTTATCCTCACATTTTGGCGCCCACCGCGGGGCCCTTGCCCCTTTATCTAATCAAAATTTAAGTTTTTTTAGTGACAGGTTCCGTACAGGTCTTTGACAGGTGTATTTGGTTCATTTATCCTCTTAACCGACACTCTTACCTCCTGTCATGGTGCACATGGCACTCCGGTGCATCCAACATCCAAGACGACGCATTTGCCTTTTGTTTCGGCACCTGTGGAAATACAACGCATTTATCCTTTGAGACGGTGCATATGAACCCTGTTCTGGTGCCTGCATAATACCTGCACATATACTCTCCGTCGCGGCGCTTTTATACTATTGACGGTGCTTTTGTCAGTTTAACGCATATGTCTCTTATTATAGCACTTTTGACACCTGTCTTAGCGCATCTATACAGCGATGCATGCTAGCTCTGTTTCTGCGCATTCAGACTACATAGCGGTGCTTCTATCCTGCACTATGGCTTTAGGGTTTCATCTGATTTTTATGTTTGAACTAACATTTGTCTTGCAGGATTAGAGGCTGGATTAGATCATTTAACTGCATTGACTAGTTTATTTAGATTAATTAAGGAAAAAAGTAACAAAAAAAAATGCTTGCATACAAATTTCACGTAGTCCATAACTAGGAAGAGAGTAATTGAACCACTGCTATATCTGCATATTACTATCTTCTTTAGTTAGATCATTGCTATCTTACAAACATGAATGAACATTGCTATATCTTAAACACTTCAAAGTTAACAAATGCGTGAGTGCCCAAGTAGATAACACATTTAGTTGTTTTCCTTTTAACTAGGATTGGATAAATCAATGTTCTCTGTGTTTTTTGAATGACAATAGGCTTATGCTCTCCCCTTAACTGGGTGACCAGAACACCAGACTTGTTATTCCATTTGTTTAACCTTTAGAGGGGCCTTCCCTTGGATGCACGCTTGTCCAAGTGGGAACGACTCTGAGTGGAAACAAGCTAAAGCCAAGCCCTACCAATCCACTTAAAATAAATTGTGCTTGAGGCGAAAGCCTCCTGCAACGAATGTTGTTGTGTTACACCGATGGTCAACCTCCCCCAAAACCCTCTAAGGTGTAACCCTTTGAGGTTGGGAGAGTCCATAATGGAGAGTAGTGTCGTCGCACGTGTAACCACTTGAACGATTGCCTTGACTACGAACCATTTGTGTAGTATACTAAAAACCCTTATTTGTTGACACAAAGGGCAAAGCTCTTGAAGCGGCCTTAATTCAGTGATTCTTAGTAGAGGTAGTAGGGACAATCCTATGGTTTGGTGGGGGTATGAGCCTAAGGAAACCTAGATCTGGTATGCGTGAGAAGTGAGTGCCGTGGAGGGGAGCCGGTGCTACCAGATCTTGGAGCTACACGCTTTGAATATGCACAGCTAGAGGATTCAACAAATACTATCCTATCCAGCCTAGGGTGTACTTGTTTATGAGTCAAAATAGTCCAAAAATATAAGAAAATAACAAAAGATAAAAATCATGAAAACTTCTTTGTGTTTGTTGTGTCTGTTGCTATAATTGAACATCAAATTTTAGAAACACCAAATTTTTAAACCAAAAACAAAAAAAACCTTGAAAAACATTCCAAAAACTCTGAAAAAACCAAGCTAATACCAGAACGACGCATTTGCCCTGACTAGCAGCGCATTTCCTGAGACTTACAACACATTTGAAACCTGTTGCAACACTTTTGAAAATTGCCAGATTAGCACATTTGCTTTGACCTGCGATGCTTTTACACTCTGTTCCGGTGCATTTATTGTTGCGCATCCAAGACACTGAGTTTTTCCCAATCTATTGAGAGAATGTTTTCAACCTTCTTGGGTACCCATTCTAGTCTTGTGTTACTTTCTATGGAGATGACAAACCAATCAGAATATATTGCTCAAAAACTCCAATATCTCCAATATCTGCAATTGCAAATAAACTTAGGTCCCTCGCCCCAAGATTGTGTAGCAATTTCTCAACAAATCCAAGTCTTACAACAAGAAATGGCAATCTTGCAAGCTGAATGTGCCAGTACCAGCTACAGCTCGCCCCAAAATCATACATCCTTTTCCTATCTTAATGATGCTCATGACAAGGCAAGCACCACCTCAAGTTGGAAATCGTATACCACTCTATCTACTAGTCCTCCTTCACCATCTTCTAAGATACATATTCCAAAACATACCAGTCCTATGCCAACACTGCCATCGAGTTCGCTAAGCTCTAAACCAACAACCAAGGAATCCTCGGATGATTTGTGGAAAAGAGTTTTTCCAAATTTATACAACTAGAGAAAAGCTAGGGAGAAAACTAAATCCCCTCATTCACCTATCCATACACCTACCAATGATGTGATCCAAGAGCTACTAGCAGAGAGTCAACCATGTCCCCAAATTCTGGTCCTTGACCTTACCAAAAATCCTTCATGTAATCCGCAACCCCTTGAACTTATCAAAGAGCCTCCTACCACGAACTGAAGTCAAGGTCCATCGCACCTTAATGTTGTTGACCAAGATCCTATCCAAAAGTCTTCTACCTCCACTCCAATTCAAGTACCTCAAGAGTTATGTCAAGAGCACACTTTAGAGCATGTGGAAACATCAACCCCTTGTCTAAATCAAGATCAAAGCACTCCCATCTGACCCATACATAACATCTGTCTTTTCGATGTGTTGGTTAACAGATTTGTCTTTATTCTGAAAATAATCTATTCTGACTCTATACCGCTCTTTAAAAGAACAAATGAGTTAAACAACAAATGGGTGAACCCTTTAAATTAGTTCCCCTCTGAATTTTTAGGTACAGCTCCCTTTGTGATTTTCAATGAATTTAACCTATTCAATTAATCAAATGCATTTTTAACCAGAAAACGCTTAAGGTAGACTAACATTCATACATAGCCATGTCATGAACGTGATAAATTTTTTTATAGCAACAAGATAGAATATATAGATTTTACTTGGTATCTTCGAATACGTGAATACATTCAGATGAACTTGCTAAACCAATAAAGAACTGAACACACATGATAAATTGTCCAAATAAAGAGCAATTACCAAGTGAAAGAAGATTTCACACAAAAAATCTGATTCCACACATTCAGACGCACAGATCCAAATAAGCAGCAATTGTTTTTCTTCTCATTCACAGATGAAAATTTACTCAAACAATCATCACATAATGTAAAAATTAAGCACAGTCTTTCTGAAATTCACTTCCTCTTTTCTTTCTCCAACTTCTCTCTCTCTCTAACTCTAAAAGAAAAACATATATATATATATGATTATCTTAACCAAGTCTTTGAGCAAATTAAACCCAGAGTTAACATAACTCTGACCCGTACGGGATTTAGTTTTAACAACTGATTATAAAAGATCAAAGTTGCTAGAAATAACATAAATTGAGGAACAGAAAAAGAATGAGCCGACGAGGTTATGACTGGCGCGATGAATCAGCATCTCCTGATTTGCTGTCGGTAGCCTGGGAAGTATGTTGGGCTTTCCACTCCTGAAAGGCAGCCACGAACTCCTGAATTTTAGGGAAGTTTGGTATCCCTATATGTTTCATCCTTGATTTCCAGACCTCCTTTTCCCTTCGCATTCTCCAGAATTTTTCCTTGTGCTCAGGGAGTGCATCGATGCAGAGATAGAGCAGAGACTCAACTTTGGAAACCCTGGAGAAATCCTCTATCAGAATATTGTCATTTTCTTTAATAAAGTGGATTTTGTCTCTGAAGGATTGGACTACTACTTCAACATCCTCCACAGGCTTTCCGTCATCTTTTAAGTATTTTACATCGATACATTGCAAATCATGCTGTAGAGATTGAGTAAATTCCATTATTTCTTTAATTAGGTTTGAGAGTTCAAAGCGCCCTTGTCTGGATATGGAGTTCCTCCATTCAATATTCTTCTTGTTTACGTACAACAAATCCTCGTCCACACCAGTCAAGTTCTTTTCTGCCAAAAACTTTTCCAGTCCATATTTCTGGACTTCCTCTATTTGATTTATCACACTTGTCCATTTACCTTCATCCTTAGCCCAGACAGCAACCTGTGTTTTAAGGTCTTCAATGGTAGTGGTGGTCAGATCATATATGCCTTTGAGTTCATAAATATATTCAGTTCCCTTTTGCTCTATGCTGTCTAACCAACTGTCAAAAGTTTTTGAGACCATTTTGCTTCTATGCACTTGGTCTAACATTTTTTGATTGACAGGCGACTTTGGGTCGAAAGACAAGGGGACTTGTGAGATTGGCTGTGGGTTAGGATTGTTAATGGCTTCAATATATTCAGCCATTGCACGCAGAGCTTGTTTCAACTCTCTTTTGTCCTTCTCATCTTTCATTGTTCGATTGACCATTCTTTTAGTGGAAGCTTCAAGATGGTGTACGTCTGCAGCTCTGGAGGCAGTACCAAGATCTATCTTCTCCACAGTGAAATCATGCACTGTAGGATCTTGAACCTCTCCCTCGGTCACTGGCTTGGCTATTTCTGCACTCCAGTTACCAGTGTTTGGGTCAACATCTATTCTGGACATTGTTTTAAGTCTCTTGGACTTGGGGGTTTTCCCCAGACACTTACTTACCATGTCCTCCAGAGGGAGAACAAAAGGAATCACCTTCTTTTTGTCAAATATAGAGCTCTCAAGCCACTTCGGTGCAGGGGCCAAGACTGTCTTCCTGAGCTTCTCTCCATCAGAGGGTTCATTTGAAATCATTAACACCTCAGGGGTGTCTAGAAAGGTCTCTGACTGTGAACCGGTGTCAGCTATCTCTGTTCTGTTTGGACTTGCCTCTTTATCCCCCATAGGCTCTTCTGCTTCTTCCTCTGAATTTAAGTCCACAATTATTGTCTCAGAAGTCTGCTTCTTTCTCTTCCCCTTTGTCCTCAATCTGGTAACACGGGATGGTAGAATGTCTATGAGGACCTTTTTGGATCTCTTGGAGACAGGGCTTTTCTCAGTCGATGGCTTGGATGCACCTGCACCACAGATAGCAAGGGGTTGATTAGAAGAGACCATGGGAAGCGATGATGCGGCCACTGAAGAGAATTGTTGGACAGTTTTACTCTGAAGCCCTTCCTGTCTTTTTTCTTTCAACCATTTTTCAGTCCTCCTTATCACAGGAAGGGTTTTAAATTCAATTCTGTCCTCCTCTTTCTTGCTCCAGTCCACCTCTGGGATGGGTAAGTGTTCTATTTTCTCAAATTGTGGATCAACCACTTGTTCATCATCAACAAAAATTCCAGAAACGTCCATTTTTTAAATTAAGGGTAATTATTTGCCCCAAAGAAAATCTACACCATAATCTCCTCCTAACTTCGAATTCATCTGGGCAGTCCTCCCAGTAATCCTCCAGCTTAGGGAGATGTGAGTGCCCTGTCCCGGAATCTAGGTTATCTTTAACAAAACATTTACTGTCAAATTGAACCCTGGCAGTGAAAAATTGAAAATTGAACCTTTTGAGGTTCACCTCCAGATTTAAAGCATCAGATTTTGAATGGCATGAATAATGCCCAAGTTCAATAGGAAAAGCAATACCACAACCCCTTTTTGATGGGAATTTGTTATCAACATGTGCCAATTGCTGACATACCTCCATCAATACAAAACGATCGAATACATATCTAGGCAACTTTAGGGGTTCACCATCAAACCCTCCAACTCTGATATAAGTGAATTCAAAAAATTGGATGAAAAAGCTACCGTAGATACTGATCAGTTGCATTGCCTCACTGGTCATTCTCTTACCTGGATTGCCTGCCAGTTCATAGGTCATTTTTCCAGTGAAGACATCATTAATTCTTTTATAATTTTCATAACAATTTCTTCTTTGCAACTGTGAGTAATATTCGTAAATCTTACTGCTCTCATCTAAAGGCTCATGAGGCAAGTCAAACCAGTCTCTTGTGGATGCTAAACAGTAGAACAGATATGAAGACATAAAGAAATCCCTGTTACCCAGATGATTATTTAAACTCTGATGTAGACAATCGGCTACTATCTCAGCCCAATCCAAATATTTTTCACCCTGAAGGATGACTTGTATAAAAAAGTACATCCAGTCTTCCCAGTAATAGGCATGCTGATTGCCTCTCAGTCTGTTCAACAACACCACAATATCCCTTACTTCCTGTATTAAATGATCTCTATTAAGGGGTCTGGGTAGCCTTGAACCGCCTTTTTGAAATTTTAGCAGCCAATTTCTTGCTATTACACTTCTGTAAGTTGGTCTCTTTTCTGAGAAATACCCATTGGAGGAAGTAATGTCAAGGTTGGAATATACCTCCTTAGGCGGTATTTTCATCACAGACATGAGGGTTTGTCTGTCAACATGGAATAACACATCCCCATCTGCTTTTCTGACACACCTGTGTTGGGCATCATATCTGTTTATACACTCTTGAACCAACTCTGGGCAGAATATAGCTTGAGGAAAGGCTGTGGCTTCAACTAAACCACTGTCCACAATTTTCTTCATTGTGGGGGTTTGGACAGGATTTCTAGTTCTTCCTATGAATTCCTCTAAATCATATTGAACTAATGCAGTATCCCCAAATTTTGAGTGAGAGTAAGTGAGACCAGGGCCATGTTCGTCTCCCAAACATGTAGATTTCAAAGACATATTTGGATGATTATAATAAGACACTTCAAATTTTGAAAATAACAGAAATTCCAGAGGCTCTTCTTTCCAGTATAAGAATTCAGAATAGCACAGGGGAAATTGGACTCACCTTCAGGATATTTGAATTCACTGCGAAAACTTGAAAAATGAGAGCCTTACACTTCCAGCGCTATCCTTCTCCGCAATGCACAGTATATTTTCTTGCTAAAATTAGCTTGTTCTTGGTTAATAATGCTGCTTACCAGAATGAATAATCATCGCTTGGAACAATACGTGCCAAAAATATTCGAAAAGACGTGAACTCTGATTTCTTCATTAATAGCAAGTAATGTTCGTGCGCCATCATGAAGTACAATGATTATCCATAATCTCTGCCAAATTAGAGCTTTCTGTTTCATGATGGGTTTCTGACAAAATTTCCTCCAACTTTCCCGCTAAGTTTGACTTAGAAAGCTGCGGGAGCCAACGGGACCAAAATTGCCAAATCTTCGAACTTATTGAACCATTGAACCTATGGGACATGGTTCAACGCGATGGTTCAATGTGATGGTTCAAGCATGTCAACTGGACTTTGTAGGCAGGCAAAAGATTGACTTACTGAAACAGAGACTTGAACTTTGAACCGTTGAACTTATGAAGATGCGGTTCAATACGAAGGTTCAACGACGCAAGGGTTATGTAGACCAACAAAAAGTTACACGGCTTCGGTAAAAGGTTGCCAATTATAAACAGTGAACTATTGAACCTTGAACCGTTGAACCCCACGGCAGAGTACAAGTGGGAGGTTCAACAATATATTAGTAAACAAGGAGACTGTGTGACCCAACCCCTAGGAAGACAATGGGTGTTGAACCTCAAGACCGTTGAACCATTGAACCTTGAACCCCGCTATAGAGTACGTGCGGAAGGTTCAAGTTCAATCTCAAAGTACAAAGACGCTTAAGACAAATAATAAGACAGCTTGCTTTATATGACACTTCAGACATATTGAACCATTGAACCTTGAACTTTGAGAATGGTTTGGGTTCAAAGGTTCAAACCTTTTATACAAAGACGACACACGAGTAAGATTTGAAGGACTAAGAGTCAATTTACAAAGCGAAGATATGACCAAAAAAATATAATATGGTAAACCGATTCTTGCTTAAGAAAAATTACCGATACATGAATAAACAAGGGTGACTCAAAAGGTAACACGATGATCCTATACCTATACATGAGCAAGAGATCCAATTTCCAACCATGCATAACCTATATTTTTTCCATGATCAAGATACAACCTTTGATGAAGAAGCTATCCATGAGCAACTTGATCCTATGCATGAGCTAGAGATCCAATTTCGGCCCCTCCATAACCTATGTCTTTTCTATGATCAAGATCTTATCATTGATGAAGAACCTATACAAGAGAACATTAATCCCATCATGCTAAATCCTATCTATGATCAAGATCCCATCTATGATGAAGAACCTATCTATGATCAAGCAGACCATGATGATCCTCTTAGCCCACTTTATGCATTCCATGGTCTTGAGCCTATAACCCCATCTAGTCCTATCCAAGATCCAACAACTTCTACTTCCCTTGATGAGACACTTGCCTCCCAAGCAAGTGTAGAAGATCAAACCAGTAATACTCTTCTGCCATCCGTTATCGACCATGCTACAAATCCCCACCATATATCCTTGGTCTTACCACCTTCATTCATGAGTGTTCCTCCTTAGAACACCAGAAACCATTATCCTCTATCTCACCTTCTCCATCCAATAAGGAACTTGTGTCTAGTGTTCCACCTACACATAATCCCTCTGTCCACCGCATACTCCAACATATGAACTATCAAAGTAAAGGCTTAGGCCTTCACGAACAAGGTATTTTGGAGCCCATCCATGTCAATGTTCCTCCTCCTCCATATGGCCTTGGATACATATCCCAAGGTGAACAATCTCAAGATGTTGGTACTTCCTCCACTTCTCCAAAGTCCATGACTTTCCATCACAAATTCTATCATGTCCCCAAAACATATGTCACCATTCCACCTCCATCATCCTACAATTGTCAAAAGCATGTGACTATACACCTTCCTCCATCCAATCTACCTCTGCTACTTCCAAATCCTAATATCCCTCCATACATTTTACCACCACTTCTTCCAACACCTTATTCGCCCATCTATGAATCTTCTAACAATCCCAATCATGACCAACCAATGCACGTGTTGTCTAAACAAAGGGCTTCCACAAACCTCACTTCCACTATCCCAAGGGAATTTCACACAAAGAATTTGGATGCCTCTACCTCTCAAGTCAAATATCCTAAGAGTCCTCATGACCTAGGATACAAAATCCAAGAATCAAAGAAACATCCTTCTCAAGAGTTGTATACACCCACCCACCTATATGCCAAAATGAAAAAGGTGTGGGTCCGCATCCAACAAATGATTACTCCAAAATCTGCATACACCCAAACCCATACCTTCATAGGTACTATCTAAAAGAAAAATGGTTTGGGTGCCTAAGCAAAAATCCCTCAAGCCACATGAGGCATCTACCTCTCAAGAATCCCAACCATCCACTTTCTCCCATTCCATCCAAAAGTCTCAAATTCTTCCATCCCATATGGCAAGTAAAAATCAGAAAAATACTCAGTCTATGTGGATCCCTACATGCCTAAGTCATTTGTCCACAAGCAAAAGTCTCTGTTGCTTCTTACACTACTTTCTCATCACCAGCTTCAATGTTTATCATGGTATGTGCAACCATTGGTCATGATTCCATTCCATTCCACAACATTTCTGTGTACCTCCCCTCCCTTCCACTATTATCCTACATATCTTCCTCATCCTATTCCCATGGTCCATGCTTTTGTATAAGCCTTCCCTCTATATTCCACATCATCACCCGAATATCACTTCTTCCATAATCCGCTATCTACCTTCCTCGTCTCACTGTCATGCAATCTCCTACCAACATCTATGAGAACACTTGACATGGTCCATGCAATGACATCTTTCTAGTGGGACTGTCACCTTTCATGGAACCTGGCACTTGAGGCCCTATCGTCCATTCCACCTGTCCTATCCAAATGTTCAAAAAAAAAAGTAAAGAAAAATCCCTTCATCCAACGGTGAAAATCTGGCAAACAGGCGCCATGGATAAGTACCATGATGAAAACCTGGCAAATAGGTGTAATGTGTAAGTTGACTTCTATGTCACCTACACTTGGGGGCAGCTTATCTCATCGTCATATCACTCTTCTCCTATTAGTTTCCTTCCGCACCATTTCCTATCCTATCCTTTGCATACCTATACTATCCAGTCTATCCATCCTAATCTTCCTTTCCTCTATTTCTTTGGTCTAGATAAAGATTGGGGCCACAATGTTGAAAAATGTTTTAGATGTCTCTTGACATACCTTATCTCTCCAAAGACATGTGAATCCTTCATTATCCTCTCATCCTCCTTTTTCGTAAGCTCTTCCATGTCAAATCCTGAGTTATTCCTATGCAACATATGTTGGATTTAGGGCACACAACTGAGAGCGGGGGGGTCAATCAGTTGTGCAAAAACTTGCTTCTACTTCAAACACTTGATTCTTCTTTGTTAGTTAACAACATATAAATTAACCATTCATGAAAGTAGAAAGCATAAACACCGGAGCAGATAAACATCAACACATTAGACACCAAGATTTTTGACGTGGAAAACCTGGTTAAGGGAAAAACCATGGGGTGATTAACCCAAGGATTATTCTCTGTTAGAAGAATAAGAAAAACAAATGGCACATGCCAGTCAGGGCTCACTGCCCGAGCACACTACTCACAAAGAGGCACACTGCCTACAAAAGAGACACACTGTCTGCAAGATCATAAGAATCATAACCTTGAACTAGAGAATGACATCTTCACCATGTCTGGATAAGTTCCATTTAAGCTCGAAACACACCTGCTTTGCCCTTTCTCTCTTTCACTATATCACACTCATCCGCTTCAACACACACTTTGAAATGAACTCACAAACCTTTATTTATACAAGACATTGACTTAGGAACAATCATCTAAGTCGGCAATCAACCATAAGAACATTCGCAGGATGAATAACACATCCAGTCGGCCACCACAAGAACATTCGCAAGATGAACAACTCATCCGGTCGGCTAGTTTGAACAAGAACTTCATCCGGAAGAATATCTTCAATTCAGGGCTCTACCATCAATGTGGACCAACAACACAACCTCAACATGATCCAAGAACCTTCACACGCTTTTCTGAATGACTAGGTACATCCGCACTTCCTCTACTCATAGGAATCTCTTCTCTTCCTCATCCGAAACTTCAAGAACACAGTCTACCGCTACTGTCATATCGAAACATGTGCTTCCAGACCTCCAAATCATGAACAAATTGAGATGACACATCACAAGGACATCCCAAATACTCCATCCAATCTACAAGATAGGATAATGCACTTCCAGATCTCACCGGACCTTTTTGTAACACTCTGTCACTCTGGAGCATCTCCCTGAACTGATTCTACTTGCTCAATCACAACTTCTTCACATCTTCATGCGGACCTCTGAAATCTTGACTGGATAATCTCAAGACTTATATCTAGAAACCCTTTAATCTGCATCCTCTGAATCTCAACCTATTGAGTACTTTTGCCTTCTTCTCATCACTGTTCTTCACTGTTCCTGATTGAGACTAATTTTCTCAATATCCTCAGCACACAGCTCATCCAATCCTTCTTACCAATGCAATATGAGTATGTTGACATCAATGAAAACACTGTCTCAACTCATACTTGCAACAATCTCCCCCTTTGTCATTGATGGCAACATATGATGTGAAAAACCATCAAGACAAGAGCTTCTCCTTTCTGTCACAGCTCCCCCTATCAACAACAACTCTTCACATGTCTTCTCTTCCTTTACTGCTCCCCCTTTGATCATCCACCACTCATTTTTCACATGTCTTCTCTCCCCCTTTGACATCAATGGCAAAGGGCTCATACTTGCAATTCAAACACATCAGAATCATACCAACTGCTCCCCCTTAGTAGCAGCTCCCCATCATCAATCTGGATCACAAGATATGACTGTGATATCCACCGGACTGATGCACATCAGTGCATCCTAGTTCATTACCTGAGGGGCCATGACCCCTAACTTCTCCTGAAGAAACTCAAAAGAGTCCTTGGGAAGAGGTTTAGTGAAAATATCTACAATCTGATCCTTTGAGGGTACATACTCCAATCTCACTTCATCCTTGTTCACTTGCTCTCTCAGAAAGTGAAACTTGATAGATATGTGCTTGGTCTTAGAATGCAACACCAGATTCTTAGAAATATTTATTGCACTTGAATTATCACAGAAAATGGTGATAGGCTCCTCATATTCTACTTTAATGTCTCTTAACATCTGCTTCATCCATAAGATTTGAGTGCAACTACCTGCTGCTGCAATGTATTCTTCTTCAGTTGTAGACAGAGATATTGCCTCTTGTTTCTTGCTTAGCCAAGAAACCAACCTTTTTCCCAAAAAGAATGCTCCTCCACTTGTACTCTTCCGGTCATCCACATCTCCTGCCCAATCTGCATCTGTATATGCATGAAGAGAGAAATCATGATCTCTGGGATACCATAGACCATACTCAACTGTCCCCTTTAGATATCTAAAAATCCTCTTGATTGCCATAACATGAGATTCTCTAGGATCAGCCTAAAATCTTGCCAACAGCCTACATTATATCTGGTCTAGTTTGAGTGAGATACAATAGTCCTCCAATCATTGATCTATACTTGGTCTGATCTGTCTTGGGAGAGTCATCATCTTTGCTCAACTTACATCCGGTTGCCATAGGAGTGTTCATTGGCTTTGAATCTTCCATTCCAAATTTCCTCAACAATTCTTTTGCATATTTGGTTTGAGAGATAAAGATGCCTTTCTCTGTCTGAGTAATTTGCAGACCCAAAAAGAAATTCATTTCACCAAGCATTGATATTTCAAACTCACTTTTCATTTGATTTGCAAAAGTTTTACACATACTGTCTTTTCCTCCAAAGATGATATCATCAACAAATACTTCAACAATCAAGATGTTTTCCTTATCTATTTGGAAATAGAGATTACTGTCAGCAGTACCTTTGTTGAAACCAATCTACACAAGATGCTTATCCAATCTTTCATACCATGCTCTTGGGGCTTTCTTTAATCCATACAGTGCTTTCTTCAACTTGCAAACCATATCATCATTATCAGACAATTGAAATCCATCCGGTTGTTCAATGTAAACTTCTTCTTCCAGATCACCATTTAGGAAGGCAGACTTGACATCCATCTGATATACCTTGAAGTCTTTGAAGGCAGCAAATGCAAGAAATAATCTGACTGCTTCAATTCTTGCCACCGGAGCAAAGGTTTCTTCAAAATCAATTCCTTCTATTTGAGAGTAGCCTTTGCAGACCAATCTAGCTTTGTTTCTGATTACTTCACCAACTTCATTTAGTTTGTTCCGGAAGACCCATTTGGTTCCAATCACATTCTTATTTCTAGGTCTGGGAACAAGATCCCAAGTATGATTTTTCTCAATTTGCATCAATTCTTCCTCCATTGCTTTGGTCCAGTTTACATCATTGCAAGCTTCATTAACTATCTTAGGTTCAATCTTTGAAATCAGACAGTATTCATTTGAATCTTGAGCAATTCTTCTCCTTGTTTGTACCCCTTTATTTTTGTCAGCTATGATCTGATCTTCAGAATGATTTAGAGTTACATACCTTGGAACTTTGGGAGTTTCTTGCACTACTAATTCTTGATCAGGCTCATTCAGACAAACTTCTTCTTCTTGATTTACTGGATCAGTCTGGATCTGAATTTCAGAGGAGGATGGAGCTCCTTGCACCAGAGAATCATTATGATCATCTTCATCACATTCATAGAATCTTGAAGGCTTCTCAATTCCTTCATCAACTTCACATTTGTACTTTCTATCATCTTTCTCAATCTCTTATTGTAACACCGGTATGCTTTGCTTTGAGTGGAATAACCCAAGAAAATTCCTTCATCACTTCTAGCATCAAACTTTCCTAAATCTTCATCTCTTTTGATGTAACACTTGCTACCAAATACTCTGAAATATCTCATAGTGGGAGTTATGCCAAACCAAAGTTCATAAGGAGTCTTACCAGTATTACTTCTGATTTGAACTTGATTAAGGGTATAGACTGCAGTGCTGACAGCTTCTCTCCAAAATATCTGAGGAACACTTGCTTCCATCATCATTGTCCTGGCTGCTTCTTGGATGGTCCGGTTCTTTCTCTCAACTACTCCATTTTGATGTGGAGTCCTAGGAGTAGACAACTGTCTCTTTATACCATGCTTCTCACAAAATTCTATGAATTCACCGGATGTGAATTCACCACCTCTATCAGACCTCAGACATTTCAGCTTCAATCCAGTTTGATTCTCTACCATAGCTTTGAAGATTTTGAACTTCTCAAGGGCTTCTGATTTCTCTTTTAGGAAGGTAACCCACATCATCCGGGAATGATCATCAATCAGTAACATGAAATATCTATCACCTTGCATACTTTTGATTCTTGTCAGACCACATAGATCAGTATGGACTAACTCCAGTAATCCGGTAGTGGACTGATCTTTGCTTTTGAAAGAGACTCTACTCTATTTACCTAGCTGACACTCTTTGCCCAAGCTATTTGTAGGTCTCACCAATTTAGGAAGATCTCTTACAGCCTGAGTATTGCTTATCTTGATGATGTTATCAAAATTTACATGACACATCCTTCTATGCCATAACCAACTCTGATCAACTTGAACAAACAGACAACTTTTATTAGAACCAACTAGATGGAAGATATTACCTTTTGTTTGAGTATCGGATGCAATCTCAGTTCTGGAGCTTCCAAAGATCCTGCACCTTCCATTCTTGAACCGGAGATCATAGCCTTTGTCCACCAACTGACCAACACTGAGAAGATTGTGCTTCAATCCTTCAACATATAGAACATTACCAGTTTTGCTCTTTCCATCAAAAGAAATAGTTCCCCTACCTCTGATTCTGCCAATAGAATTATCACCAAATTTTACCATTCCTCCTTCATGCCTTTCCAAATCTAAGAACTTGTTCTTGTCACCTGTCATATGGTGAGAATATCCACTGTCAATAACCCAATCATCCTTTTCTTCAACTTGGGTAGCGAAAGCTCTTTCAACAACCTTATGATTGACAGATTCAGAGGATATTGAATCTTCTTCCTTGATGACAATAAACACCCATTCATTTCCAGATTTGCTTCCTATTTCTGATTCATCATCTGTTACTCCTTCATTATCATCTTCTTCATGAACATAATAGCAGTTCTTTTGAAACCTTGATCTGTTAGCATTTGACCTTGCAGATCTTTCCAGACATCTTGAAGCAAAATGACCAATCTTATTGCAGTTGAAGCACTTAAAGGGTAGTTTTCCTTCATACTTACCGGATCCTCTTGGTAGTCTCTTTGCAATGAGGGCTTCAAGTTGAGCTGTTTCTGCTTCTTCCTCTTCCATGTCTTTCCTTGCTTGATCATACCATGACAGCTTTCTTGAAGAGTTCTCTCCCGGATCAAATCTTTGCTTGCCTTTCACATAGGCACCGACTTTGAATGCAGATTCAGTCTTGGGTTGATCATCTCCAAACTCAGTCATTTCAAATGCAGCCAGATTGCCTGCCAATTGCTCTCTTGTGACAGTTGTATGGGCTCTGAATTCATCAATGACAGCAACCTTGATTTTGTAGGCAGCAGGAAGGGATCTGAGAATTTTGCAAACAATTTCATTTTCATCTAGAACTCCACCAGCATTCCTGATTCCACACACCAACTCATTCACTCTTGGCATAAAGGTAGTGATATTTTCATCATCTCTCATCTTCAATCTTTCAAATGTCCCTTTCAGACTTTGCAACCTTGCACTCTTGACAAACTCATCTCCTTCATATAGAAGTTCCAGTTTAGTCCAGATCTCATATGTAGTTGGTAGGTCAATAACATTTGAGAGATCTGAGTCATTCAATGCACTTAGAAGAGCTTCTTTGGTTCGCAGATTATTTTCAGCATCTGTGATTTCATTTAGAGTTGTCGGACCACCCTGTGGAGGTACATAAGATTTTGTGACCATGGTCAAGTATGTTTTTCCCATAAACTCCAAGTGACATTTCATGCGACCTTTCCAGAGAGTGAAGTTGGTTCCATCGAACTTAGGACTATCCTTCTTGTATGACGACATCCTAGATCTCCTCAAGCGGTTAAGCTCCTTTCAGAGGAACTTGGCTCTGATACCAATTGTTGGATTTAGGGCACACAAATGAGAGGAGGGGTGAATCAGTTGTGCAAAAAATTGCTTCTACTTCAAACACTTGATTCTTCTTTGTTAGTTAACAACATATAAATTAACCATTCATGAAAGAAGAAAGCATAAACACCGGAGTAGATAAACATCAACACATTAGACACCAAGATTTTTGACGTGGAAAACCTGGTTAAGGGAAAAACCATGGGGTGATTAACCCAAGGATTATTCTCTATTAGAAGAATAAGAAAAACAAATAGCACATGCCAGTCAGGGCTCACTGCCTAAGGACACTGCTCACAAAGAGGCACACTGCCTAAAAAAGAGGCACACTATCTACAAGATCATAAGAATCATAACCTTGAACTGGAGAATGACATCTTCACCATGTCTGGATCAGTTCCATTTAAGCTCGAAACACACCTGCTCTGCCCTTTCTCTCTTTTGCTATATCACACTCATCCGCTTCAACACACACTTTGAAATGAACTCACAAACCTTTATTTATACAAGACATTGACTTAGGAACAATCATCTAAGTCAGCAATCAACCATAAGAACATTTGCAGGATGAATAACACATCCGGTCGGCCACCACAAGAACATTCACAAGATGAACAACTCATCCGGTCAGCTAGTTTGAACAAGAACTTCATCCGGAAGAATGTCTTCAATTCAGGGCTCTACCATCAATGCGGACCAACAACACAACCTCAACATGATCCAAGAACCTTCACATGCTTGCCTGAATGACCAGGTACATCCGCACTTCCTCTACTCATAGGAATCTCTTCTCTTCCTCATCCAGAACTTCAAGAACATAGTCTATCGCTACTGTCATACTGAAACATGTGCTTCCGGACCTCCAAATCATGAACAAATTAAGATGACACATCAAAAGGATATCCCAAATACTCCATCCAATCTGCAAGATAGGATAATGTACTTCCGGATCTCACCAAACCTTTTTGTAACACTCTGTCACTCCGGAGCATCTCCCTGAACCGGTTCTACTTGCTCAATCACAACTTCTTCACATCTTCATGCGGACCTCTGAAATCTTGACTGGATAATCTCAAGACTTATATCTAGAAACCCTTTAATCCGCATCCTCTGAATCTCAACCTATTGAGTACTTTTGCCTTCTTCTCATCACTGTTCTTCACTGTTCCTGATTGAGACTAATTTTCTCAATATCCTCAGCACACAGCTCATCCAATCCTTCTTACCAATGCAATATAAGTATGTTGACATCAATGACAACACTGTCTCACCTCATACTTGCAACAACATAGTCCTTGGGGATCACATCCTTGATTCCTTCTTCCTAACCACCCGTTCCATTCCTTATCACCCATACATCTACCTATCCATGGTGTTTCCTTGTCATTAGCATCTTCCGATCCATATCCGTTCCATATATAATCCATATTTGTTCCATATCATGTCTCATTTGATCCATATCTTAGGTCCATTATGGTTCTCCCCAAACTACGTTGCCTCTGTGTCATCACGTAGGCAAGGCCATTGTCAATGTGCCCCCGAGGCTCCATTTCACATCCGTTCCGTATCTTGTCGTCTGTCTTTCTCTCTATCCGCATCCGTACCCTTTCACTAGACAAGTGCACACAACAAAGCAAGCTTCCCATAATAAAAATCTTGATGCAAAACATCAACCTATCCAAAGAAAAGCAGAACACCATACCGAGACACTCAAACTAATTCTATATCAATTATGGCAAAAAGACACATCTAATGCAAGAATCTTTTGTGAACAGGTTAACTTACAAAGTCTTGGATTTTTGTCATTATGTCTTCCTATGCTACTCAAGGATGCCAAAAGCTAGAGATGCTATGATGGGGGCATAATCATTTTCTTTGTCTGTTGTTTGTGGATCAAACTTTAGTAATGTGACGACTTTTGTCTAATGACATGATCAACAAAAGATCGTCGAGGACTCCGGAGGTCTGAACATGAAAAAGGGCAATCCTTATTTGTTGAAACACAAGAAGTACTCAAGTCATCTAGATTCAAGTTTGACTAGATGCTTGTATCAACTTGCTATATCAAAATCCATGTAAGGAATACTCAGGTCATCTTGGTTTAATTATACCTAGATGCTTGTATTTTCTTACAACATAATAAAGCCCAATGATGAAAGCAAAGTACTTGCACTATAAAGATGACATGTATCCATATCCATATCCATAACGTATCCAATTACATCGCATATCCGTATCCATATCCATATCCATATCCATATCCCATGCAATAAGAAAATCCTACAACAGCTTGTCAGTCCTTCAATCAAATTTCTTCTATCGATCAAATTTCCATCTGTCTTCATATCTCTCGTCAACAATTCTAGCTATCAAATCTGAGCAGTGATCAAAATGCAAGTCTATCCTTAATCCATACCAATCAAGTCAAGCCAATCTTTTCAATTTATCTAATCACAATCAGCGGTCTCGATCCTAATCTTGTCGTAAACCATATCAATCAGTCATAACTATCCTTCGTGTTGCTCTAGGGATATATCGTTCCCCGCCATGACAACACTGTCGTATATTGTTATCATATCAAATGTCTTAGACAGGATGTTACCTTGTCAAAACCAGACCCAGAGTCTTATACAACATGTTTCATTCCTAAAACAAGACATCATCAATCTATATCTTTGGTTTACCGCTCGACAGGGGCAATACCTTGTTTGTTCTTGTATCATTTGTGCATACTTTCTTCTTGCTTGTGTGTGTTATCTTTTTATCTTGCATCTCATATCATTCACCTCTTTCTTCTGCATCCAACCATTTCTTCTCCTGTCAACCTTCTTCTTCGTGAGATTGTCCGTCTCATGCTTTCTGTCATCTTCCCAGCCAATCTCCCGAGGGGGCATTCTATCGTTAAACTTGTACCAAGGGCAAACTGGGGTATGTATCATTTTTAGACAATCTCATTTTTTGAAACAACGTGATAAAACACATTGCATCAAAGAGGGGCAAAATGTATACACCTAAAAATAACACGACACTGTCTAAATAAATATTTTTAATATTTATTTAAGTCTACCTTCCTCTATCAATAAATAAATAATTAAATTTATTTATTTGATTCATATTCCTCTAAATTAATTAAATATCAAAATATTTAATTATCTCTTCTAAAGTCAAAATTAAATAAAATCCTTTATTTAATTAAATTCTTCCAAGCAATTAAATAATTCTAAATTATTTAATTAAGTCAAAGTCTATTCCTCCAAATTTAAATAAATAAATTAAATTTATTTAAATCCTCTCACTCTTCAAAAATAAAATATAATTAAATATTTTATTTATTCTTCCAAAATCATGTGCAAGTAAATTAAATAAATTTATTCATTTAATTTGCTTTCTTGTCTTCCAAATCTTCTAAAAATAAATTAAATAAATTTATTTATTTAGTTTGCTTTCTTCCACAATTAAATAAATTTATTTATTTAATTTACTTTCTTATCTTCAATATCTTCTAAAAATAAATTCTTCTTGTCATACAAAAGCAAAAGTTGAATTAAAACAACTTTGCTCTTAAATTAGAAAAATAAATTCTAATTTAAGAAAATAAAAACTCATCCTCATCAAGAAAGCATTTAACTCAACAAAGCTTCTTTTTGAATGACACATGTCCTTCTATTCGCGCACGTTCGCACGAACATTCTCCTCCATTGATCTTCTTATTTCTTTTCCACCATTGATCTTCTCTCACCCAGCTCTATAAATACAACCCTCTTCTTCTATCTCAAAATCCATCATTTGAGTAAACTTATGCTGCAGGAAATATAGCGTGCCATTGGCACCCATCTCCATAGCACTTCATATCATCCATTTCATTAGTGTGTTGAAGCTCATCTTCAATCACACAAAGTATCCTAGCCAACTTCTCCTTGTCATCTTGAGGATTCGAAGCGAGGAAGCAAGCTTCTTGAGGACCAACATTGATCTCATCAAGATCAAGAAAGAAAAGGTAAACAATGGAAGGTGTAAGGTAAAGGTTGTAAGTATTTCTATTTGCTATTTTAAATCTCCTTTTCCTTCATATTTTATTGATGTATTGGGTTTGTTGTTGTTATTGATTAATCCACATTTCACCCATCACACTTTGCTTGCAATGGATTTGGACACATGGCTAATCGGTGCAAATCAAGTTTTTAAGAAAGGGAATATTGTGTGCTTTAATTGCAATAAATCTAGTCATATTGCAAGATTTTGCAGAAGTAGGAACAATGGAAGAAGAGGTCTGGTAAACAGAAAGCTGGATGAGCAGAGACAAGACAAAGGCAAAGGAAAAATTGATGCGAATAAGACTCAGAATGAAACAAGCAAGATATGGGTCAAGAAAACAATTATGAATGATAGTAACAGATCCACACCAGAATCCGGTGCTGGAAATTCCTTTGGGAATTGATTTGGGAGCCTTGGCTCAGGGGGAGCAGCACTGTAAATCAAATTCCCCCAACAAGTAAGTGAGTGCCTAGATTTGGCACAATAAGAAAAGGTACCTTGAATTGATTCAGAACGGTTGGAAGGATTTCTAAAAGAAAAGAGGTGGATATGGCAAATTGCGGAGTAATTTATGTGAAACTATTCAACAAACAGAGCAACCAGATATATTAGGGTAGAGCATTTATTACAAAGACAAATTAGGTGTTGCAGAACATAAAAAGATCATTCATTCCTCATTTAGATCACTTTGCATCAGAAGAAAGAAAGAAGAGGAGAAGTGAACGAGTTCAGAGCTGAGAATTTCCAAAAATTGAAGTGCAAAGAGGATCTCCAAGAAAAACCCTAATCTGTGGAACAAGGTATTTCTATTTTCTACGAAACTTCTTGAATTCTCAATCTTTGCAAATGGCTACAACTTTACTTGTTGATGTCACTGAGAGGCTCTGTCCTAAATTCAAGAAGCATCCCTATAAATCTATTGAAGTCGAGTTGCTAGGTACCTTCTTGAGTGTTCCATATGGGGTTTTACATGATGAAGACATTAGGGCATACATTCATTGCAATATAAAAGAATTTTGGAATCTGAAACTAATGGAGTTGTTTAAGAACCATCTGAAAGATGACAATTACCAACTGAGACCTGAATTTAAAACCCTTGAAAGCAAACACTTTTTGCAAATGATTGAATTTCTATCTTTTGATGAAAATGAATGGGTTTGATACATCTTAAGCTGAATAAATGACGAATTCATATGGCTAATGAAACCATTTAAGATTACAAAGGATGTTATTAAGATTGTAACTAGGTTAAACTCCTCTAGCGGATTACCCATGTTGAAAGATATGAAAAACCAAACAGTAACTGATGATACCAATGCCAAGTTTGACAAAAGGGCAATGACCATCAATGATATCATAAAACTAGATGTTAAATTTGCCTCTATGGTGATCGAGTAAAAGATCTATCACTCCAGCAAGGAAAATTTAGTTTCTGGGACTGCAATATATGCAGCTTATAAGATGTTAAAGGAGAATGCAAAATATGATCTATGTGATTTACTACATAATTAGTTGGAAGAGAATTTGAGCAAAATCAAATGAGACAAGAAAAACTCTTTCAAATATGGTTCCTTGATTATATGCCTATTTTTCTATTTCATGAATGAGGTGCCTGGAGTGCAAGGTGTGCAATGGACAAATGACAAGCCAGTGGCAATCTAGATAAGAGACCATCTATATAGTCTTGGAGATTCAGGTGCACAAAAGACTGTAATCTAGGGATATTTCAAAAACTTTCAAAGTCAGATGCATGCAAGGGAAAGAATCCCTAATTCTATTATAGAAAAGTATGAAAATGAGATGTTTTATAGTCGACGCAGATCAATGTTTGATGGAAGCTGTAGAACCAAGAATAGTATGGATAATGCCAATGGGTTATGTTGTGGATGAGGAAATTATGGACATGTATGCTCAGCATCTTCTGAGCAAACCTAAAGACACCTCTATTGAAAGGTTTGGAACCTACAAGGAACTAAGCTTAAAGTTGCATGTGGAATTGAGACAACCAGAAACAAAAAGAAAAGTGCACAAGCAAGTGGAGATGTAAGAAGAAAGCATTGGGATTACAAAAGAAGCAGTGAGAGAGAACATAGAATGGATTGAAAAGATAAAGAAGAACACTGAGCAAACTTTAGAAGAAAAAGTAGAAAGTGAGCCAGCAGTCGCACTAGAAGTCCCACCAAGCTCCTCAAGGAAGACAAGGAGTTCTGCAAATCTTATTGAGCAACCTGGTGCAGGAGCACCTACCTAACAGCTGGCCTCCATGAGGCAGTTAGTTTGTTTTGAGTCTTGTTAATGTTTCCAAGAAGGTCTTGTAAGACCAATGCATGTAATAAGGTCATGTTGACCATACTTTACTATTTTTAGGTAGGTTGTTAGGACAGCTGTTGTGCTGTAGGTCCGGTTGGATCTCCCAGCCGCCTGGAGAGATTTCCCAGCCGCTTGGAGTCGGGTCGGTAGTACTCGCAAGAGATCCTATTTATGCATGAGGATCGGTTGGTATTGCATATCATCGATCATCGATCAGACTTTACAGAGAGTGAGACAGAGGGAGAGACTGAATATTGTATTTGCATCTTTTGAAATCAATAAAGAGATCCTGTTGTGTCAATTCTCTGTTTGGATTCCTTTGTGTAATCGAGTTGCTGTTTTGGTGGTTTCATGGATTCGCTGATCCATTCCACCAGTTGATTCGTCGAATCGGTGGAATGGCCATGTACAGTAGTTTAGGATTTAGTCTGCATTTTGTGTTTGTTTGCATGCAGGTGTGCAGGATCGCAATCAAGAGGTGTTGAGAACCCTAGCATGGGCATGTGCTAGGTCATGCTGGTTGTTAGAGTCTGGAAAGTTGTCTAGGAAGCGGATCGAGTCACCCCAGGAGGTTCGGCGGATTGAAAATTCACTAAGGTTGGAAAATCCATCACAACGGCATCATCAGGATATTTCTGGGTATATCCTGCAGTTACTTCGGGCGTCATCCGAGTAGATGGAGGTGAGCATGATGCAATCGTTTGCATAAGGTGAATGTTCATTGGGGTGATCATCATCAGGTGTTGCCGAGGAGGAGCGTATCGGCATAAGGTAGAAGATCGGGTTGATAAAACCATCGCGGGCCGATAATGTTAAGTTTGGCCGACAGCAGGATATTGGAGGAGCAGCATGTGACATCATCGTCATCAAGATATCGGGGTGACGTAAGCATCGAAGGAAGGGTGCATGAGGTTGTCGTCATCAGGATATATGGGAGGAACTAGATGTTCTATATCCTGCTGATGAACATGATGTTGAACATCATGATGATGAAGATAGAGGTTGGCGGTAAGATGAACAGTGATCGTCAGGAGGATGATTGCGCTTGCCGAATATGATGATGCTGCCGATAGCCGGATATGATGATGCTACTGACAGACGAAGGGTTGAAGGTTTGTCTGCAGGAGGATATCGGTCGGCAAGAGAAAATATGATGATGCTGACAGTGTTAGAGAAAATATGATGATGATGATGGGTTGTAGACATACATGCTGTATGTCAAGGTTTTAGTGTGGATGCCTCTGCATCATAGTGGTATCAGAGCTCAGCAAAAGGTCTGGGCTGTTGTGTGTTGATTCTGTCACTGAAAGGGTAGAGGTAGAGTTGATTCTGTCACCGAAAGGACAGAGGTAGAGGAGTCAGAGGTTGACAAAATGCCTTCGAAAGGTAATGGTACTGCAAGGGAATTGCAGGAGATGAAGGAAAAACATGCAAGAGAGATGAGGAAGATGAAGGAGCTTGCTGAAGCACTTCAAGCCAGGCTTGTAGCCCTGGAAAAGAACAAAAAGAGGGAAGTGGATGACAGTGAATCAGAAGAAGATGAAGATGCTGTTAAAGAGTATGAAGAGGTAGCTGAAGATCTGGATGCTGAAGACCAGAGATTTGCAAAACTGTTAAAGGCAGTGCAGAGTGATAAACCTAAGGTAAAGGTTGATGTTTCCAAGTATAATGGAAGTTTGAATGAAGATGAGTTACTGGATTGGATTGCTGCACTTGATAATCACTTTGAATGTGAAGATGTTGCTGAGGATCAGAAGGTAAAGATTGCAAAGACCAAGTTAGGAGGTCATGCTTTGGTATGGTGGGATTATGTACAATCCGAGAGAAGGAAACAAGGAAAGTCAAAGATCACTTCATGGGATAAGATGGTAGTAAGGATCAAAGGTAAATTCTTGCCTAAGGATTATGAAATTCAGATGTTTAAGAAGCTGCAATTTTTAAGGCAGAAGGAAATGGATGTGAAGGCATATACTGAGGAGTTTTATAAGTTGAGTATGAGATCTGGTCATCATGAGAATGAGGTAGAAAAGGTGGCTAGGTACTTGGCTGGCTTAAGATTGAACATACAGGATGAGTTAGTTTTAGCTAACCCTAAGAGTGTGGAAGATTGTTACCAAATGGCAATCAGGATTGAAGAAAAGATGAATAGGGGACAAGATAAGTCCATGAGAGGAAGAGGCAGCAATATGAGGGGAAGAGGATTAGCCCCTACAACAAGGCAAACCAATGAGGGTCAAGAAGACACTGGTAAAGGACAGGGACAGTCTGATTTCAAAGGTGGATGGAAAGGTAATAGAGGCAGATTTGGAAGTGGTAGAGGTTCTACTACATTTTCAGGAAAGTGTTACACCTGTGGTGAGTTTGGTCATCCATTTTTCAAATGTCCAGAAAGCAAAGGTTCATCATCCAGAAATGATAGAACGAATGACAAGAGAGTAGAACTTGTGCAAGAAGAGAAAGTAGAGCAAAGTGTGCAAAGTTCAAACACTTATCAAGGAGATAGAGTTCCTGACAGTTATGGATATCCTGAGGAGGGAGAAGCATTGATGCTAAGGAGAACTAGTTTGCAGACATCAAAGGATATGATGCAAAGAAGAGCTCTTTTCAAGACCACATGCAAGAGCAAAGGTAAAGTATGTAAGGTTGTCATTGATACTGGTTCAACAGATAACATGGTATCTCAGGAAATTTTGGATAAACTGAATTTGGAAAGGATTCCACACCATCACCCTTACAAGGCATCTTGGGTGAGTGATAGTCAATCACTTTTTGTCTATGAACAGGCATACGTTGATTTTCAGATTGGAGCATATCATGATAGAGTTTTGTGTGACATTTTGCCCATGGAATGTTGTCACCTACTATTGGGTAGGCCATGGCAATTTGATAGGAGGGTACTGTATGATGGGTATGCTAATACCTACACCATCAAGAAAGATGGGAAGACTATTATGTTGATGCCATTGCAGGAAAATGCTGCAGCACAGGGGGCAGCCCAAATCATTTTAGTGGGAAAGAAGGAATTTGTGCAGATGCCTATAGGAGTAGGCATAAAGGCAGTTGAGGACACTGCAGGGAAAGAAGTTGTTAAGGACAACAGGTTGCAGAAAGTTTCAGTTTTGACTGACAGAGGTCAGCAGCAGGTGCAAAAATAGGTTTGCAAACAGCAACCAGTTGAGAGGAATGACAAGGATGTTGTCATAGTTGGGACTATTATTTGTCCTATAAAGGTTGAAAGGAAGATAGAGTTGAACATTGCAGAAGTTCAAGAGGCAGTTCAGACAGAGGTTCTGGTCAGACAACCTGACAAACACAAGGTATGTGTGAGAAAGGCCTACATTGACAGGCATGAGGATTTAATTGCAAGAAAGCAAGTTACAGTTCAGAAGTCTTGGAGCAGCCAAGAGACAGCAGAGGATAAAGCTGGAACAGGTCAGAACACTGACATGACAAAGTGTCAAGGTGGAGGACTTCCACAACCTAACTCATGGGACATGAGTTCTTTTCTGTTGGGGAGTATGGTGCAGGAGCACCTACCTGACAGCTGGCCTCCATGAGGCAGTTAGTTTGTTTTGAGTCTTGTTAATGTTTCCAAGAAGGTCTTGTAAGACCAATGCATGTAATAAGGTCATGTTGACCATACTTTACTATTTTTAGGTAGGTTGTTAGGACAGCTGTTGTGCTGTAGGTCCGGTTGGATCTCCCAGCCGCCTGGAGAGATTTCCCAGCCACTTGGAGTCGGGTCGGTAGTACTCGCAAGAGATCCTATTTATGCATGAGGATCGGTTGGTATTGCATATCATCGATCATCGATCAGACTTTGCAGAGAGTGAGACAGAGGGAGAGACTGAATATTGTATTTGCATCTTTTGAAATCAATAAAGAGATCCTGTTGTGTCAATTCTCTGTTTGGATTCCTTTGTGTAATCGAGTTGCTGTTTTGGTGGTTTCATGGATTCGCTGATCCATTCCACCGGTTGATTCGTCGAATCGATGGAATGGCCATGTACAGTAGTTTAGGATTTAGTCTGCATTTTGTGTTTGTTTGCATGCAGGTGTGCAGGATCGCAATCAAGAGGTGTTGAGAACCCTAGCATGGGCATGTGCTAGGTCGTGCTGGTTGTTAGAGTCTGGAAAGTTGTCCAGGAAGTGGATCGAGTCACCCCAGGAGGTTCGGTGGATTGAAAATTCGCTAAGGTTGGAAAATCCATCGCAACGGCATCATCAGGATATTTCTGGGTATATCCTGCAGTTACTTCGGGCGTCATCCGAGTAGATGGAGGTGAGCATGATGCAATCATTTGCATAAGGTGAATGTTCATTGGGGTGATCATCATCAGGTGTTGCCAAGGAGGAGCGTATCAGCATAAGGTAGAAGATCGGGTTGATAAAACCATCGCGGGCCGATAATGTTAAGTTTGGCCGACAGCAGGATATTGGAGGAGCAGCATGTGACGTCATCGTCATCAGGATATCGGGGTGACGTAAGCATCGAAGGAAGGGTGCATGAGGTTGTCGTCATCAGGATATATGGGAGGAACCGGATGTTCTATATCCTGCTGATGAACATGATGTTGAACATCATGATGATGAAGATAGAGGTTGGCAGTAAGATGAACAGTGATCGTCAGGAGGATGATTGCGCTTGCCGAATATGATGATGCTGCCGATAGCCGGATATGATGATGCTGCTGACAGACGAAGGGTTGAAGGTTTGTCTGTAGGAGGATATCAGTCGGCAAGAGAAAATATGATGATGCTGACAGTGTTAGAGAAAATATGATGATGATGATGGGTTGTAGACATACATGCTGTATGTCAAGGTTTTAGTGTGGATGCCTCTGCATCACAACCTAAGTCCACTTCTACCAAGAAAACTAAAGCTAGTCCTACCAAGAAACCTAAAGCTACTCCATTCAGTGAGGGAGGAAAAAGAAAGAAAACCAAGGCCACAAGTATCCACAAGAACACAAAAGATGATGAGGAGACAAAAATAGATGAAGAAGTGAAAGAAATAAGATCCAAGAAAGCCAGAACTTCAAAGACTTTTGAAGACCAACCTTCTAGAAGAAATAAAGCCAGTAAAAAGAAAGCAACTGGTAAGGTCACTATGTCTATTGATGAAATTGTAAAAACAATCACCGTTCATGGAAATTTAAAGCCCATCAGAGTTTACTATGACAATTTTTATCAAGCAAATAAGAAAATTTTGGAAGATGCCACCATCATGTATTTGAATAAATTCAATAGATCCCTGTGGGAAATTTTACAAGAACTTCCTAAAAATTTAAGGAGAGTACTGGAAATGAGAAAAGAAGCAGCTAAGGCTAAAGATCTAGAAATCAGAGAGTATGTCCCCTCCACACTATGTCTTGTAATGACCAATAAAGAAGCAGATAAAATTCTCAAAGAAGTCAAAGAAAAATTTAGAAGCAAAGTCCGGATGAACAAGCCAATGCTTGGTGAGACTGAGGAAATTACAAAGGAAATAGAGGAAATCTTGAGAAAGGCTTTAGATAAAGATAAATACTATATTGTTTCCAAAAAATAAGTTGAAGAAGCTAATCCTCCTGCTCCGGAACAAGAATCTCCTAAAGAAGAAACTAACAAGAGAATTAATGACCAAAGTACTACTCTAGATCCTCCATAATTAATCTATGAGGAGACCAATGATGGACTTGATTCATCAAATCTAACTATTGGAGAAGTTCAGGAAGAGGAACAAGTCAACCAGGCGAACATAGAAATGGTAGACAGAATAGTTGATGCAGGGGTAACTCCTCCACCTGATCACTCTGGAAAAGAAGAGGATATTGCTACCACATAGAGCCCTCTGGATCAAATAGCAAGTGGTGAACAAACAAGAAAGAGTCCCTCTGGAGAAAACACAGAGAAGAGTATAACAGAGAAAGAGGAAGAAAAAGGAAAGAAGGATAAGGCAGAAGAAGATGGTGCAAATGTTGAAGCACCTAAAGCAGATACTGAGAAATCAAATGAACAAAAGGATGGTTCTAAAATGGTTGCAAGAGACACTGCAAATGCAATAAAAAATCTTCTTGAAAAAAAAAAGATTGAACTTGATGAGCTTGAGCTACTCCAAGGCCTAGCCAATCCAAATGCTCTCTCTCCAATTCAATTGATGAAAATAGCATCATTCACCCAAGTAAAGGCTAGAGAAAAGATGTTAAAGTCCCACATGGAGGACAATGAGCTACTAGGGCTTGCAACTAGAATTTTGGAGAAATTAATGCCAACCTATCAGAAGAATCAAAATGATTCCCCCTCCGGACATTTGAAAAATCTTGTAAGTTCAGTAAACTCACATTTCGAGTCTTTTGAAAAGTATGCGGAGGCAAAAGTTTAGAAAGAGTTCTTGAATAAGAAATTCAGTCAAATTAAGAATCTGATAAGGAGTGATAGGTTGATACTAGGCATTAGCATAAAGAGCATTCAAAATTCTCTAAGTGATGGAGGAGATATATATAAGTTTTGCCTATCATGGACTAAAGTCAATGAGGATATTGAGAAGAAGATAAAGGGACAAGAATAGAAAATATCAGTTCTATCTCAAATTTTTGATCCTCTAACTACCTCTCCTATAAACCAGGAATGTCAGGTTATTAGCTTGACAGATGAAATAAAGGGACTTGAAAAAGAGAAAAGCAATACTATGAAGAGGATGTGTGAACTCTGGGGATTGATTGCCCCCAAGTTGGAATCCATGCATAATGCCTTATCCGAAGCCTAGAATGCACTTCAGATAAGTGATCCTCTAGATCTGGCAAAGGTAGAAGTATATGCATTTTTTTTGAGTGGGCACATCTCCATTTTGGATGGAATAAAGAGCAATTGGGCCTCCGAACTTGCCCAATTAAAAAACAATTTTACAGATATCCTAAAGTTTATGTAAATAGGATTTGATGATTTGTTGTACATATGTGGTAGTATGAACAAAATTTTTAGAGAATTTTGGCTTGTGGACCCCCCATTTACCATTGATGTCAAAGGGGGAGTGAAGGGTAGTGAAAAAGGAGGTATTCAGCAAAATGAGAGCACCAGAATAAGTGAAGGGCACAAGTGTACAGACAAAGGGGGAGTTGCACTAAGACACTTGGTCATTTTTCACTAAGTGTTGCCATCAATGCCAAAGGGGGAGATTGTTGGAAAGAGACATTGCTTTGCTTGATAGGTGTTGTCATTGATGGCAACTAAGATCATCCCAATCATCCGCATATCACAATTTGTTCATATTAGAAGTCAGATTCAGAATTTGTCTAAGTATGGGCAATTAGGAACAGAGCAGTAACAGGGTTCGGTATTTTGGTCTAGATCTCTTCGATGGAAAGTCATGATTAGCTCCAGATCTAGGGGATTCATTTGCATTGTCAAGATGGTCCAAATCTAGATTTTTGTCCTCCGGTGATGAAGGATTCAAAAGATATTAGCCTTTGAGTACCGAGTTCCAGTTTGTCAAAGAAGACAGAAGAAGAACAAACAAACCTTGCAGAAGATCCTGATTCTGGATGTATAGAAGTTGTTTGTTGGACAAATGGTGATGATTAGAGATAATGGCCGACATGAGTAATGATTTTCAAGAGAAATTTTTGGTCCACACCTTAAGTTATGCATAGATCTAGCCGACAGAGCAAAGCATTCATAAAAGTTCTAAGTGTTGTTGAAGCCGACTGATAGAATGATTGTAGAACATGTTGCGGATATATATAAGTCCACAAAATTGAATGATTCAGTATGTGTGGTGTGTGTGAATAAGGTGTATGTAAGAAGAGCAAAAATCCTAAGTGTGAATGAAGGCAGAACAGTAAGAAGAGCAGAGCAAAGATGAAATGTGTAAGATCAGTTTCTGCACCTAACTGGAATTGAAACTCTTGCATGGGTAGATGCTATTAATCAATTCAAATATATGCCATTCTCTTGTAATGTTTCATAAGCAATGAGATCTAGGCGGTGATCCTGAATGCATGTGCATTCCCATTTGTAAAATACTTTTAACAGGGTATTAATTCTTGTGGGTTAACCCCCACCGTGGTTTTTCCCTTAACCGAGTTTCCACGTCAAAAATCTTAGTGTCAAATGTGTTGATTATATTTCTGCTTTTGTGTTATTGTCATATTCTTTAATGTTTGCATCACTAATCAAATTGACAGTAGTGAAAGAAGTTTTAAAGAAAGGAGAAAATTAATTTTGGTAACAACTGATTCACCCAGCCCCCCTCTTAGTTGTCTGGGTTAATTCTAACAAGCTGCATGTGTATGTGTGTCAACTCTCCTACTACACTGATCTCTGCTTTGTCTAGTTGAGTTACTTTCTTAAGTAATTTTGAATGGTGCAGACCTAATGTCTGACAATTAGACAAGGGCATCACATTGGTAGAAGCACCTGAATCTACAAGACAATTGTGTAGGTTTTTACCAAAATCCTATGTGCGAGTAAGAAAGGGGGTGACTCAGAGTTTTCTTTATATAGGGTCATCTGTGCTGCGTTAGCAGTATGAACTGAGGCTTGTACTTTTTGTTTGACAACATTATCCCTAGGTGCATGATCTCTAGTAGGGATATGACTAGGATTATGACTAGGACTATTTTCTTTAGCTACAAGTTCATCTAGTGACTTTAGAAAGGCTTTCTTAATGACAGAGGTTTTCAATAATTCTGATAAAAATAGACTAATCTTTATCTTTCTCATTTCCGCAACAAGAACGTGAGCAACAAGTTTGTTAGATTCAGGCACTTGAATCATACCTTTTTCTACTACTATTTGTGGTGTGAAGTACTATGTATTCACCTTTGGATGTCCAAGATTATTGTTGGCCTTAGGATCCAGAGATGTATTAAAATTGTTAGGAGGAATGGAAGTGGTCAAGGGACCAACAGGGCAATTTGTATTGCCCCTCAGGTTGTAATTATGTCGCCCCTGATACTGTTAATATGCATGAACTTCTTCAACTTCTTTCTCAGGCTCATTTTCATCCTCAAAGGGGAAAACATAATTTGTCTCAAAGCCCATGGCTAATTCTTCGCATGCTAAGGTATAATTTTCATGTGTTGCAATCATCTGGTGATGTTGATGACTATTAGAACTATCCAGTACCATAGCTGACTCATATCCTAGGGGAACTATCTCATTACCTTCAGGGAAAGATGCATCCCCTACAGTGTTTGACACTTCAACTTGGAATATGTTGGCTGTAATTTTGAATTGTGGGCAATCCAACTCAGCGAGTGCATTTGTATTGTGCATCTTGCACTAATTGGTAAGTGTAGCCTCTGCTAAATTAACCCTAATGGTCTACTTAGGTTCAACAGGAGGCTGGTTATCTAGTGGTGAAGGCAATGAACCATTGTTTGGCCAGGTGTTCCATACTCTTGGTGGCATAGGGGCGTTGTTATTACTATTGTTGAAGTTCCTCTCTTTGTTATAACCATGATCAGGATATCCAAATATTTCATTATTGTTACCATATCCCCTATCAAGATATCCTCTATTTTGTTGGTTTTGTGCATTAGATTGGGAATAGAAGTTTTGAGTTCTCAGATGAGTGACCTCAGTAGTCAACTTTCTTAGTTGAGCTAATATCTCTTTAATGTCATCCTTTTCTTCTTGCACTTTGGCTACTACAGTGTCTTGATGTGGCTGAAAAAATGAACTGCCATTACTGTTCTATGTAGCATCCTGAGGTGCATGTCCACGGTGTGGTATGATCTAACCATTCCCCCAAGGAGGCATAATGCTAAGTGGAGGCACTTGTAGAGGGTTAGGCATTACAGTAGGGGGCATTAAAGATCCATTGGCTTATGTTTGACTAGGATATGTAGGATATCCTAAGTTAGGTGCAAGACTTGGTGTTAACTGCTGGTTAACCTTAACAGCTTCATCAAAAGCACCTGACAAGGATGTGATGGTAGGTGGGTCCTTCTAATGAACATAGATGTTAAGGGATCTAGAGTTGAGTAGTAAACTAACCTAGCTGCCTCATCATCGACATTATAGGGAGTTGTCAGCTTGGAATACATCTTCTAGAATCTAGCGTTGAAGTTTGAAATCAACTCTCCCTCAGCTCTTTTGATTTTAGCAAAGAGATGACACATCATGGCGACATCTACAAGTATTTTGAATCTGGTTTTGAAAGCTTTCTCCAAGGTATCACAGGAGTTAATGAAAGTTTGAGGAAGGTTGACAAACCAACCATATGCTTCTTCTCCTAGTGAATAAGTAAACAACCTACATACAACATCCTCATGTTGTATTCTGGCCCTGAAACATGCCTCCTTGAAGGTCTGGATATGATCATCCACATCTTGATAGGGATGATATTTTGGACAAATCTTGTCCAGATTTTTAGGCAAATCATCATAAGCAACAAAGTGAAGCAGTGACTCAACAACAAAGAATGACATTGAAGGTGGTGCTAGAGGTACCATTGGAGGTGCTACGGGAGCTACTGGAAGATTAATGATAGAAGGTCTAGGCTGACTAGGAAAATGTGGTCTAGGCCTGATCGTAGAAAATTCTTCTAAAGGACCAAAGGATCTTGACCTGGTGTTAGGTCGATGAGCTAGTGCTTCAAATTTCAAAACAAACTTTAGATATTTTGACAGGATCTTCATGAAGATATGAATAATTACTCCTTAGGAGTGGATATTTATAGATGTTTAGCTCAGATGACAAGATATTTGAAGAATATTTGCGAAGAATGCAAATCTTTGACTCAAACTTTGGAAATCCAGATGACTTTCTATAAATATGTTCATGAATGTCCACAAGGATGAGATATTTATGATCAGATTACTCAAATTGTCAGATATTAGTGGAATCTTTGAGAAAATACTCAAGATTTGGAGTATTATGAGAAATTTAAAAATATCTCCTCACAAGAATGCAGGAAATGATATCAGGATGACAAATCCTCAAATCAAGTTGATCTAGCCCTCCTTCTAGCACCAAAAACTATTGATACGATTGTTAGTCATATTAACAATGATAAAAATTCACAAAGCAAACCTTTATCTTCTTGAAGAATATGATTAATTCAAGGTGAATTAATGATTCCAAGTCTTCATTGATCATAACATGATCTTCTGAAAATCTTTCTGTGGTTTGATGTGAATTTGTTGTTTAATCCTTTAGGGGCCTTACGCATGAATTTCAAGGTAATTTGTATCCAGATATGTAGATATTTGCTCTGTTTCACCCATTATGTATAAATCTCAACAAATTGGTGTTAAATCTAGCAACTTCTAACCATAATATGCAGATATTTATTCTAAGTTTGATCAATTCTTCTGATCTTCACTTTGGTTAAGAATGTTCATGATAATGTGCATAACTTTGATTAGTTCTTCTAAATTTAGTTAAATGTGAACTAATCTGTACTTAATTCTACTTCTGCACTTCAAATTATTCTAAATAATGTGCCTACAAGTGGATATTTCTATGATTCTTACCATTCTTTTCGATTATTCGCATGATATTTTCAATTCTACATGCGATTTTGTTCAAATATGCATATGATATTCATGTATCTACGTAGTCTACACATTTTAAATTCTACTTTTCATTTATCAATATGTTGCAATTGATGATGATGATTTGATGAAATTTGAAAGAAATTGAAATGAAATCCTAAAATTATTTAAAGTGAGTGAATTTCGACAGTTGGTCCATATGCACAATTTAACATTTCATGAAAAGAGATAAAATCAAACCATGTGTTGCCAAGTCATTCCACAACTTCACACAATTGATGCTAATCTTGTCATGTCCCCATATTAAGGCATTGTTTAAATTAAAGATTTAAACATCATGATAAGATATAAAAGTCATTCTGATGATAATTATGCATACAATAATATTTGATAACATATATAATAATATCAATTTCAATTATAATATAACATGTTATATAAATATAAATGTTTAATATATCATATGTAAGTATAATAATAAGTATATATTATAAATATAAATATTAGTAATTTATATATCATTAAATTATATATAAATAGATACAAATAATAAATATTAAATTATACACATCTTACCTAGCTGCGATGGATATAAACATCCAAATATTAGAAATTTAATAAACCACAATTAAGATCATATAAGACAAGTGATACATATTATGATCAACGGATACCCTTGAAAAGGTAATCAAAGTGTCTCTTAGTGGATAGGAGACTTTTCACAAGTTTAATTAGGATTGGCTTCCCTTGGACGGGGGGGCATGAATCGGATTTATTATTCATTAATAAAAGTCAACAAGGGAGTATCGAACCAGTCTTCTTCTCTATTCAATCATGGATCAATAATCATATCACACAATACAATCCAGCATCCCTGAATTTGCAAGCAGATACTACTGCAAATAAGTGCTTAAAATCCTGATCAAGGAAGTGTGAAGAAATCTGAGCCATTAACGCTAATTGAATAACAAACATCTCTTGCCAAATTCGCGATCCATAGCCATGTATGGCAAATTTGTCTTTGTTAATATTATTTCTGCAAATCAATTACATCTGCATAGAATATGAATTAAGGAATGATATCATTGATGGGTAAGCATTGGAAATTAATATATATACTGTTGCTGACTGGATTAGACCAGAATTTTGATTGGGTAAAATGCAGTTTATTCATGTAGGTAGATGGTAATTAAGCAGCTTATACATGAATTAGATAAGTATTATTATAGTAAAGGATCATGTAGAAATAATGTTGAAATGATAATAGAACTAAATGTTTTATGTTCACGTTATGATTGAAATAGATAGTGATTTCATTAGAATGTGGTATTATATATAATCATTAACTTACAAATATCTCAATCTGAATATGTGATTATGATCAAAGATTATAAGCCTTAAATACAATTGTGGAAAATATATGAGTTTGATACTTAGTTATTAATTCTAATCATGATATGAAAAGAAGAATTGAATACTAATGTTCACTTTTGTAAGTTGAAATTTTGTACAAGGTTGCTAAAATTTTGGCTTACTAGAAGGGGACATTACAAGTGGTATCAGAGCTATCATCTTGCCATCCTGTGAATGATAATTGGCTTATATGCATTTGAGTGTATACTCTATGACTTGTATTTGTATTCGAGTGTATACTCTATGACTTTGAGCTGATTGCTTGCATGCTGAAGCTACTTGCCTACTTACTTGTCTACTTGAGCTACTTGCCTACTTGCTTGAGCTACTTGCTTGTCTACTTGAGCTACTTGCCTACTTACTTGAGCTACTTGCTTGTCTACTTGAGCTACTTGCCTACTTGCTTGTCTACTTAAGCTACTTGTCTACTTGATCTACTTGCCTACTTGCTTGAGCTACTTGCTTGTCTACTTGAGCTACTTGCCTACTTACTTGAGCTACTTGCTTGTCTACTTGAGCTACTTGCCTACTTGCTTGAGCTACTTCCTTGTCTACTTAAGCTACTTGTCTACTTGATTGTCTACTTAAGCTACTTGTCTACTTGAGCTACTTGTCTACTTGAGCTACTTGCCTACTTGCTTGAGCTGGTTTCTTGTGTTCTTAAGCTACTTGGTTGTGTACTTCAATTTTATTATATAAATGGAAATTGGTGTAATCACTTCTATATTCACCATCCTGTGAAAGAATTTAATGCAAGCTTCTCGAGGAGGAAAATTTTGAACCTGATGAGAAGAAAAGGAAACAAAGTAAACAAGAATGTTCATGAAGGCTCAAGTACAAGCAAACCATGTATGAGACATGATAGGTAGGAAGAATGCCCTCCATCATGCTCTCATCAAATTATATTAAAGGGATGATAGGTAGGAAGAATACCCTCCATCATGCTCTTAGTTAATTATGTTAAGGGGATGATAGGTAGGAAGAATGCCCTCCATCATACCTCATCAAGACATGATAGGTAGGAAGAATGCCCTCCATCATGCTCTTATAAAATTATGCTAAAGGGATGATAGGTAGGAAGAATGCCCTCCATCATCAAGACATGATAGGTAGGAAGTGTGCCCTCCATCATGCTCTTGTCAAGATGTGATAGGTAGGAAGCGTGCCCTCCATCATACTCTTGATCCTTAATGTTAAAGAGATGATAGGTAGGAAGAATGCCCTCCATCATGCTCTTATCAAATTATGCTAAAGGGATGATAGGTAGGAAGAATGCCCTCCATCATCAAGACATGATAGGTAGGAAGTGTGCTCTCCATCATGCTCTTGTCAAGATGTGATAGGTAGGAAGCATGCCCTCCCTCACACTCTTGATCCTTAATGTTAAAGAGATGATAGGTAGGAAGAATGCCCTCCATCATGCTCTCATCAAGATATGTTAAAGGGATGATAGGTCAGAAGAATGCCCTCCATCATACCCTCATCAAGACATGATAAGTAGGAAGAATGCCCTCCATCATGCTCTTGCCAAGGTGTGATAGGTAGGAAGTGTGCCCTCCATCACACTCTTGAACCTTGAAGGTGGACATAGAGGTGATAGGTAGGAAGTGTGCCCTCCATCACGCTCTAGCATGCAAGCATCGAAGGATCAACTTGAGGTATGGATAACTATATGTTGAAATTAAAAATTATTTATGTTGTATCATAATTTATGTTATGACGTATTGATTTCATTACTAATTTATTGATCATTAATATTGCTAATGTCCCTTTCAAGAGTTGTTCTTGTGTGCAGGTGAAGAAATCAGTGTAACCTACAAAGGGACATTAGGGAAGTAGAGAAAATAAAAGTTAATTTCATTAATCACTAGACCCATGAACTGAATTCATTTCTTCCAAGAATCTCTTCTGAATTCTTCTCTTGATTTAAGTAACATAAAACTGATACTTATATTATGGGCCCATAAGCCACAAATTCCTAGGATCATTCTTCATAATCATGTATAACACTTATATTTCATCAGTCACATCACTATTCAAACAAGAGCTTACCAAATCTTCTTTAATCATAAATTTTCTATCCATGACATCATATAATCAATTACGCCTCAAGAACATAACTCTTCAGAATTTTGAGATCAATAACACATCACAAAGTAAAACTACAAGATGACAAGTACAAGACTGAATCACGTAATCAAAGAATCTCAGTACTCTCAAATCATCCCATCGTTATTCAAAACATTAAACAAAATCTCTTTTAATCACAAATTCTCTTTCATGGAATCACAATCAATCTCTCTTCACTAAGGCATGTTCAATCTAAACCACGATTTCGTCTCAACAAGTAGACATTAAAAGGTGCAAGGTAATGAAAGAAATCGTTATGATTGCTTGAGGACAAGCAATCTCAGGAGGGGAGGCTTGTCATGTCGCCATATTAAGGAATTGTTTAAATTAAATATTTAAACATCATGATAAGATATAAAAGTCGTTCTGATGATAATTATGCATACAATAATATTTGATAACATATATAATAATATCAATTTCAATTATAATATAACATGTTATATAAATATAAATGTTTAATATATCATATGTAAGTATAATAATAAGTATATATTATAAATATAAATATTAGTAATTTATATATCATTAAATTATATATAAATAGATACAAATAATAAATATTAAATTATACACATCTTACCTAGCTGCGATGGATATAAACATCCAAATATTAGAAATTTAATAAACCACAATTAAGATCATATAAGACAAGTGATACATATTATGATCAGCGGATACCCTTGAAAAGGTAATCGAAGTGTCTCTTAGTGGATAGGAGACTTTTTACAAGTTTAAATAGGATTGGCTTCCCTTGGACAGGGGGGCATGAATCGGATTTATTATTCATTAATAAAAGTCAACAAGGGAGTATCGAACCAGTCTTCTTCTCTATTCAATCATGGATCAATAATTATATCACACAATACAATCCAGCATCCCTGAATTTGCAAGCAGATACTACTGCAAATAAGTGCTTAAAATCCTGATCAAGAAAGTGTGAAGAAATTTGAGCCATTAACGCTAATTGAATAACAAACATCTCTTGCCAAATTCACGATCCATAGCCAGGTATGGTAAATTTGTCTTTGTCAATATTATTCTACAAATCAATTACATCTGCATAGAATATGAATTAAGGAATGATATCATTAATGGGTAAGCATTGGAAATTAATATATATACTATTGCTGACTGGATTAGACCAGAATTCTGATTGGATAAAATGCAGTTTATTCATGTAGGTAGATAGTAATTAAGCAGCTTATACATGAATTAGATAAGTATTATTATAGTAAAGGATCATGTAGAAATAATGTTGAAATGATAATAGAACTAAATGCTTTATGTTCACGTTATGATTGAAATAGATAGTGATTTCATTAGAATGTGATATTATATATAATCATTAACTTACAAATATCTCAATCTGGATATGTGATTATGATCAACGATTATAAGCCTTAAATACAATTGTGGAAAATATATGAGTTTGATACTTAGTTATTAATTCTAATCATGATATGAAAAGAAGAATTGAATACTAATGTTCACTTTTGTAAGTTGAAATTTTGTACAAGGTTGCTAAAATTTTGGCTTACTAGAAGGGGACATTACAAATCTTCTATGGGATAGGACGAAAACAATATCCACCAGTTGACATGCACTCTAAGGGACGCAACAAATCACAGTGAAATATCAAGATGACATCCACACAAGATCACTCAGAATTTATGATTAATTGGTAATCTGAATCTCTATTTCATTCAACATTCAAAAGTATGCATATATACAATCAGTCTAAAGAAAGAACCATGTAGCTCAACAATTCTCTCTTGATTAAGCTCCTCATCTACAAAATGGCAATCCACCTCCTTTTATAGAACAAGGAGAGGATGTGGTTACAAAAGATCCATCGATCTAATAGTCAAGATTTAATGTGGCACATGATTGCTAGTTGGCAATCAATCTGGTGGTGTACAACTGGCATCTGGAATATTCTAGAATTGTTGACTCGGTCAACAGGATCCCTATTACTCTGCATTATTATCAGAATCTTTGTCAGTAGATGGTTCCTCTATTATTCTGCATCTGATCCCTTGGATAAGCTCATATGCCTGGATAGCTTTATCTATTTCTGGTCCATCCAATACTTTGGCCTTATTGGCTGCATATTCTTGTACCTTCAATTGCTCCTGTAGAGCGATCCACTTGTTTGTCCAGCTATCTATCTCTTCTTTATATGTCTCTATTTTAGCATTCATCCTCATAGCCTTATTAATGGTGGCCTTAGAAAAATGCTTAATAGGATCTTCTACTATAAGCCTAAAATTATCTCGAAATGCCTTAGTAGAAAAATTCTCATCCTAAAATTCTACTTTTCCTTCAACTGCACCCTCAAGGGCTTCCAAAATCGCTATCTCCTCTGCTAAGAGATCATGTATCTTGACACTAACATCTGCAACCTTAGCATTGCACCTCTTCAGGATATCCACTTCAAACCTTAGATCTTCACACCAATTATCTAGTTGTGGTAATGTCTGAGGTGTTAAGACATTTTTGGTCATGAGGATGTTTGTATCTATTTTCCTCATCTCTTTGAGTATAGCCAAATTCTTATCATTCTTTATCAATCTATGGCTAACCTATTTCTTCAATTTGTTAGCCTTACCCTTCATGTTACTTAGCAAGTCCCAATTAGACAATGAAATTCTTAGTACTTGTTCACCATCAGCCAAAAATTTAATGAACCAACTATCCATTACCTATGCATGATGTTTCTACACATCTAAAGAAGCTATCTCTTCTTGTGATACCAATGTCAATGAAGTATCCTCTATGATCGGGATATTGGTTAGTGTTGCCAACCCTTTCACAAAAGCCTATAATTGGGCTACATGTGCCTTATAGATTCTTTTCTTGGCCTTCACCTTCTTTATTCTTGCCTCCACTGCATTAGTATGATCCCTCAATCCTTGGATCTCTTGTTCATCAGTGGCATGGCCCAAATCAATGGTGTTTATTTGAAATTTATCCATTCTTATTTCTCCTTTGGCCTTATCTACTTTTGGCACAACTATTTGAGTTGTTCTCCTTCCTGTAACTACATCTCATTTTATTGCTGAGACTATCCTTGCCCTTCTCTTCTGTTTGGTTGGGTCTAATGTAAACAATGATTTGAAATTAAAGGGTTTAGTCTCCTTTTGTGGATGTTCCACCTCTGATGACATCTATTAGAATGCACTTGATCTTGACCCTCCTTGGTCTGACTACACAATTTTAGCATCTTGTATATCTTTATTATTAGTTACTTCCCCATCACCAACAGGGACCTATTTATTTTCTTGTCATTCTTCGTCCTAATCCTGTTGTGATGGAATGATCTCAGGATTTTTTGTTTGTTGATCTTAATCTAATGGGGAGCACATAGTGGGAAATGCAAAATGGGCCTTAATTTACTCACAGTCGGCAAGACAGACAAATGAACCACCGATATATCTCCATCAGTCAGACAATCATCGTCGGGAAGACTTTCCTAAGTCTCTCCATGACCAAACTCACCCCGATAGCTCAACTTCACTTTATCTTCGATGAGACTTACTTCTATCGGCCAAGTCTTTCATCCTTTTGCTGATGCCCGATGACGGTTAAGTTCTACCTTGTCTCAATCATGACAGCTTCCGTACCGGTTGGAAGTGACCTTATCGGTGAGACCCTTCCCATCGGTGAACTCTTAACTTGTCTTCCGATGCACCGATGGCATTTACCTTCGGTAAGTCTTGTTTTATCAGCAAACACTTGCAATCTTTGGCCGATGTGCTGATCACTCTGATGTCACCTTTAACCTTCACTTGTCGGCAAGACAATTACTATCAGTTGCATTAGGGTTTGCTTTGCTGATACACTGATGCACAATTCACCTTCTTCTGAACCATAGCACATGGAGATGCTAGGTCAACCTACTGTACAACTTGCATTGTCTGGATCCTTTGCACCACCGAACAATGAAACAAAATAGAAAACAAAAATGGATATTTGTACAATGAAGCCATTCCACTAATTTTGATAGAAATCTTACCAGTGGAATGCTTCACATCGACATATTGCAACAACGGAAGCACAAAATGGAAATCTACATCTATACAATTTGTAGTTAGAGGAAACAGAAATCAAATTGACGAAACAAAATCGTTCTATTTCTCCTTATCACAATACACAATCACATTCATCTCCTCTACAATCTGATTACCAATACTTATTTGGTTCATTCCTCTGGGTTATAAACTCTCCCTAAGGAAAACCAACCAATTCCAAGTGGCTGGGAGACCAACTGTCTTGAGATTAGCAATTTGACAAATGTGACCTAAGTCACTTGGTACTTATAAAAAGAGTTCTAGGTCCTAAAATACCTAGAGACCAACAGAAATGAAAATGCATTGGTCAAATAGACCTTATTACAACACAAAACATGATTTTCTAGGTGCTCCTACACCATACTCTCTGGATGAAAGTTGTCTCAAGTCCTCTTAGAGACTAACTACTGCAAATCACCACCCTGCTTTTTGATGTCTTCTTCTAGCAGCCATGTGGGCTCTGAGTCTGGAAGTCCTTTCCATTTGACTAAGTGCTCAAAATAGGTCTGATTTCTTATCTTCTTGGTCATCCTTCTATCCAAGATGCATTTCCCGCTATGCACTCCCCATCATAATCTTGATCAGCCTTGCCATCATCATGGACCTTTTCTTTCTCTTTCAGGGGTTGATCCGGATGTGATGTATCTGATGGCTCATCTTAAACCTTATCATCCGTATGCACATCTCGAGCTTGTTCTTCTTGCATTGCTTCTACTTGGATGTTTTCAAGCCCTAATGTCTGGTCATCTTGATGAGGTCCCTATAGTGGTTCTCTTTCATTAGTCTCATCAATTTTACCTTCTGTATCCATGACTGACCCTGACACCAGCTCTTGTTTAGGCTTATCCATCAGGATATCTTGTTGTGCCCCTTCAGTTTGGGCATATTTATTTCTACCATCAACATCCATGGGGATGTTCCCTTCTGGTTCTTGATCATTCTTGACAGTCTCACCTTCTTGTTCCCTACTCTTAGGTTGATACATCAAATCAATTACCTTGGGACTGGTGACTGTCTCAATGAGGACATCTTGAGGTCCCATTTGTACTTCCACCTCTGGAGACTCTACCTTATTAGTATCTTTATCTTTCATTTATATATCCTTACTTCCCACCTCAGCTTCAGTATGGTGGAGTAATGTTTCAATAGAATGATTAGTCACATCTGTGACTATATCATCATCAGTCAAATCTACTATTGAACTCAAGGGAAAAGGCTTATTTACTTCTTTGTCCAATGATTTATTAATGGCCTCTTGTGCCATTTTAGATTTTACCTTAATAATGTTCTCAGCAAGCACACTGTGTTGGAACTCCTTCACAACATTCAAAATTGGGCCCTGGTGTACCTGTGTCTGAAGAGGAGATGGAATTGCCCCCCTCATGCTTGGGCCTTGATACCTGGAATATCTAGGGATATTGATTCCTTGCAATACAGTGAGTCCCTTCTCTATAATGGTCCTAATTGGGCCCTGTTCTTGACCCTCCAGCATCTCCTCCATTACAGTTGATGCTTGTGGCGCTGAAATTTGGATAGACACAAGTGGTGTAGCCTTAGGAGGTGAGTGTGGTGCATACACCAATGAAACTACCTCAGTTTTAGGTTGTTCCATAGTCCCTGATGAACTGGGCTGCACTAGTTTGGTCTTAAAGACCTACCTCTTATGTACCAGGAAGTCATCATATCTTGGCTCCTCCCTTTCTTTCATTTTCCTTTTCTTATCATAGGTGACCATGACACCTTTTGCTTTCAATTCATTGACCTTCTTGGCCACCCAATTCTTGGTCCTTGCCATGACTTTGGTAGTAAGGACATCAATTGAAATGTCATCCCCTTGGGTCCAGTCTAGAGGCACCAATGCATCATTATACACTTTGTTATCCTCATACTCTAGGTCCAGAACATCATCATCATCTTTATTGAGTTGAGGAGGGACCTCTGTCTATCCAATGGTTCTTATATGATCTAATGTTAACCTCTGATATTTTCTTTTTCTTACCTCATGCTCATCATCATAGTCTACCTAGTAATCTTCTAGGTGCATGTTGTGTTTGTATTTCTTGTTGAACCTCTTCTCAACCCTATGATAAGGATTCTAATCTCTAGCCAAAGGAAACAATTGTAAGTTCAAATTACTCAGATTAGACTTAGCCTTTTTGGCATTATCCATGGATCCTATCATATACCAATTAATTTCTAAAGGGAATTTTCTGTATGGTCTTCCTTCTTTCCTCTTAGATACTTCAAATTTAGGGAGTTGTTGTCTCACCATCTCCATTAGAACTACTTTATCCAATGGATACCTTAGTAGCATTAGTGGATTGCCACTGAATCCCTCCATCTAGATATAAGAGTAGGTTTTGGACTGTATGAACCAAGAACCATATCCATCAATCATCTAAGTGGCTCCCACTAAAAATATTTTGGCTCTATCTCCTTCCAAGAGCCTAACAATGTGCATTATAAACCAATCATTCACAATCTTGTAGTGATGAATGGACTGTTTCCTCTCCAACTAGGGATAATGCTCATAGGGAGTCTTTTCATGATGCTATATGCCCATTTTCCCTATTGTTTGCAATCCATCAAAAGTGTCGTTGGTTGCACAGGCATATACCAGATACGAGGTCATTTTGAAAACCCTATCTTTTGCTTTTCTCCACTTGACCATCTGATTGTACATGGCATCACTAATAATTTTGGTCCACTAGACCTTTCCATCCTTGTTCTCAATGATCATCTAGATCAGCCCAAACATCCATGACTTAAAGCTTCCACAATTCAACCTCCCACTCATTCTACTAACTAGGAAAATCATATACTGCACCTCTGCATTGAAATCATATTTATACAGATATTGTGGCATCGTAGCCACTGCTTTGGCCTTATTATCCAGATCTTTCCATCCTTGAAAAATTACCTTTTTGTAATTCTTCTGATTAAGGTCATATTCCTTGGCCAATGCCTCTAGGTTTGGCACATAAATTCCCCTAGATGTTGGCAAATTAAATGCCTCAGTTATACCGTTCACAAACAAATCAGCATAAACTCTTCCCTATTTCTCAATCCTCCTTGTGATGAAATTATGATTTTGTGTACACTCAATCACAAGTTCCAGAGCCTCTATAGCATAAGGGAAACCAGCCGCATAATACATCCCTGAAGTGACTATGTTCTTTAAGACATGATGATCTCTACTATTGATTCAGGCTCTGAATGCCTCAATTTGTCTGTCTTACCCAAATGGGTATCCTCTACAAATCCTTGCTTGTTATATATGCTGAGTGCTTTAGGGAACATGCTCTGTTTGAACTCGACATCCTGCTTATCCATACATGTATGGATAAGCATCTCATCATGCAATTTCATGGACATGTCTTAACTAGGGCATTATATAATACTAGGGTTAGCATTATTAAATCTAAGAAATAAACAAACATTACATCCAAGTATACATTTAATCCATATGTAGCCCTAATATTTATTCAATTTCAGCATTTTATGCCTCTTTTCAGCTCAAAATCATGGAGTATCATCGTAAAATAACTAGTTAGGGCTTGATTCATGCATACCTAGTTTACTAGATTTGAATTGAAACAATGCAGATGAATACTTAAGATTTTATGTGCAGGTGATCCTTTGTTGTGTCAAAAATTTGGTCGCGGACTCACTGTAACAACTTCAATTAAGTTCTTAGGTTCTCTATGCAGGAATGTTAGCTTTCTGAATGCAATTATTAGATTGTAAAAGCAATTTACCACTTAAATCATGAAAAATCATTGGATTAGGGCATATTAATTACTCCTGGGAGAATCAAACGAGTTCCAGAAAAGAAATCGTGAGTAATAGTGACAAGTGTCTGTTGGCACGAGTTTGAATCTGAAAAGCCAACAAATTTTATGGGTATTAAATATAAAAAGGTCACACCAAGATGGAGAGAATATCACTTTTAGAATATTCATATGGATATATCCATATGACATCAGCGTATGGATCAAGTCAACCATTGTTGACCAAAGATTCTCTATCGGGTCTCAAATTTGTTCTCAACAAGTCTGGACATCCAGTTGGACACGTGGCATAATATCATTGGTTGGACCATAGGACATGGATATTAAGTTAAGGTATGGATATTATGAGTGCAAAATATCTTTGTGACTTGATCCTCAGAGCTATTCTCTGGGATGCTTGCATATTGGGTGGACATCTCCCAGTGATCAGGACATGCCTGATATTGGAGTACCGCTCATCATGTATCTCAGCATCTACTGTATATTGTTGACTTGTCAGATTGGGATCAATTTCATAAATCATTTGACTAAGGGCTTGTCCCTTGACTAATTTCATGGGTGTTATATCCATATCATACTCTTGTAGTATAGTAATCCACTTAGCTCTCTTTTCTCCTGGTTCACTTTACATGAGGAGCATATTCATAACTGAATTGAGTACTACTACAATGACTTTACTTCTCAGGATATAATGCCTAAACTTCTTTACAGATCTGACTAAGGCAAGAGCTTGTCTCTCTACATCTATATATCTTCGCTTGGCATCTCTGAATGGGGATCTCATGAATGCAATTGGTTTTTCTTCTTTTTCCTCACTCCTTTGAGTTAAAACAACTGCACATGTATGCTCTGAGGCAAAAGAATATATGTAGAAATCTCTAGTGTAATCTGGACTAATTAGATTTGGGGCATTGGCAATGGATTTCTTTATGTCTTCAAATGTTGCCTTTTCCTTTGGATTCCACTTGATTTTAGCATCTTTTTCAGCATAGCATTGAGAGGTTTTACGATCTCTACAAATCTAGTAATAAACTTCCTCACAAAATTGATCTTACCAAAGTAAGACTACAACTCTTTCTTGCTTCCTAGGAGTTACAATTTCATAATTTTATCCACCCTAGCAGGGTCAATGGTTATTCCATTCTCAGACATGACATGACCAAGTAGTTTGCCTGTGGTCACCCCAAAAATGCATTTCTTTGGGTTTAGGGAAATGCCATATTGTTCACATTTCTTCAATACTTTTCTAAGGTCTTCTATGTGATCACCTCTGTGCTTTGAAAATACTATTAGGTCATCCAAATATGTCACGATGCACTGACCTACCATCCCTCTAAATGCTATATCCATATCTCACTAGAAAGTTTCTCTAGCATTGATTAAGTCGAATGGCATGCACCTGTAAGCGAAGATTCCCCACTTAGTGGTGAAAGTTGTTTTTTTCCAATCTATCTATCTTATCAACCATTACCTAATTATATCCTGAAAAACCATCCAGAAAGGACATCATCTATGCACCATTCACCATCTAGAGAACTTCATCCAGAGAAGGAAAAGGATAATTATCCTTATCTGATGTTGTGTTTAAATTTCTAAAGTCTACACATAGGCGTATATCTCCATTTTTCTTTCTAACAGGAACCAGATTAGCAACCCAGGTTGAATGTCTGACTAGAAATATGATCCTTACAGAAAGAAGCTTCTTGACTTCCTCAAAAATAAGAGGTTCCAGTAAAACATTCACCAACCTTTGTTTATGCCTGAAGGGCTTAGCATCAGGCTTCAGGAGAATGGTGTGAGTTATAATGAATGTGCCATAGGTTTTTAACTCATCGTATATCCATGCTATGTTATGTATGTAGTCTTTCAAGGCTTGGATTATTCCTGCTCTTTCTTCTTTAGTGCAAAATTTACCTATCAGAACATTTCTCTTATCGACATCCTATCCTATGTTGACAGGTTCATACTCTCCTTCGTCTGTCTTAGAGAGATACTTCTATTTGATTATGTTATCTAGATCAAAAGCTCTTTCTAGTTTAATCATGCCCTCAGGAATTGTGTTGCTAGGCAGATCAATTATGTCCTCCTCATCCCAGGTATGGTCTTCCAGATTCTTCTCATTTACTATCTAGGCTCTGAATATGTCTTTGTTGGCAATAAAGTCCAAAATGTGTTGATCATTGTCAAACACCTGAAACCTGGTGACATTATCAGGAATAGATGGAGTTGACACCAGCTCGACTGAGAATCTCTTCATCCCTGATATGGACAAAGGTTCTAGTGTACTAGCATCTTGTGCTAGTGCATCAACATAATGATTCAGTTCCCTAGAAACGTGCATGATATTAAAATCATCAAAGATTTCTATCAAGTCCCTCTATTCAAAGATTTCTTACTCGTATGTTCACATCTTCTAACTTTTCAACATGGGGACTCAATTGGGCATTTCTCTTGGACCTCTATCCGGAACCTAGGCACTATTCTATCAAATCCTAGTTCAAATGTCTTTCTTCTATTTTTTGTCTCTTTTTAGGGTTCTTAGTTATGCTTTCCATTACAGTTCTATGTTTATGCTTCAACAAAACTGTGTGTATTTTGTAAATTTAGACTTGGGCTTGGGGTACTTACTTGAATGAGCTTCTTCTAGTTATCAACTTGCTGCCCTTAGTCACTTGCCGCCTTGATTTTTCTCGACTGCTTAATGATTTAAAAAATCCTTTTGGAGATTGGTTTTTCTATAATCAGCTATGGTTCATTAATGGCATTTGTGGAAAATTTCATATCAAGGCAAGAGTAATAAATTCATTTGAATGTGAGTCATTTGATCTGTGTCAAATAGTCTTGTCAATAGCTCATCGGGATGATGACCTTTCCTTTCCTCAATGTTCTTTATTCCTTTTTTATTTCCTTCAGGATTTTGGAATGACCCTAGATGGTGTCATACCAATATCACAATGTCCTCCTGAAATCACTTTATATTTGCTTGATGCCCTTTTACTTATTATGTCATTTTTGCTTTTTTGGGGGAACTAGAAGTCGACTCACTCCAACATCCCTAAGTCTCTTTGAAATTTTCTCAATGTCTTTTATTCATATGTATTATCATTTTATCAGCAGGACTGGAAACCATGTCACTCCGATATCCTGGAGTCTCTTCGAAATGCTTTAGTTTCTATTTATAATCGTTATCACTTTATCAGCGAGACACATGTAGGTGTCACGCCGATATACATCGGTCCCTTCGTTATTTTTTTTGATGTTTTCAGAATATCGAAGAGATCCTTAACTAACTCATTCTGATAACCCTTAGTCTCTTCAAAATTCCAGTCTCTTCAATTTTTGAATGTCAGCCCGATATGCAAATGAGTTACATTTTTATTGCTTTAGATTATCAAAGAGATTAAAAAATGAGTCCCCCCGATATAGTAGTTTCCCACCGATATCCCTAGTATGACTTTATTAAAGGGACCCTAAGGTAAGTCTTAATGACATGGAAGTGTTTTTTCCCGTATGATTTCATTTTTTGGGTAAAGGCGACAAGGGATGGATTTATTAGGGTTAAGACTCTGGGTCGAATGGATACATTATTTTGAGCAGGAAAATTTAAAATGGTATTCTAGGGATAATAATATGGCAGGAATAGGTTTTTACACAAAATTTTTTAGGTTTTAAAATTTTGTTCCAACACGGTCAACCTCTGCTTTTGATAACCACGATGAATCTTCAATAGGCCTTCCTCTCCATTTGACCAAGTATTCTTCATAGTGCATGTTTCTTGTGCTCCTTCCCACATGACTATCTAAGATTTCTTCAATTTATTCCTTCTCTAAAATAGGCACTAGGATATTCCATTCTCCATCTACTTTCCCATCTTCCATACTTCCTTCATGATATTCTATCAGATCAACAATATTGAACACAGGTGAAACACTAATCCCACTCATCAACTCAACTTCATAGGAATTCCTTGGTTCATGCTTCTTCAAAATCTTACAAGGTCCAAATTTCTTCATCTTCAGTTTATTATATGCTCCTATGGGAAATCTTTATTTTTGAATATGGACCATAACCTCTCCTCCAACATTGAATTCTTTGAATTTTCTTTTCTGATCTGCCTTCTCTTTATACAGATTATTCATTTTATGGATATGCTTCCTTACTTCCTCATGCAAATTCTTCATGCGTTTTGAAAAATCTTTTGCATTTGCACTCCTCTTCTCCTCCATATCCATCTTCCTTAATTCTGAAACATTTCTGGTACTACATCCATATACAACCTGGAATGATTATTTTTTGATACTCCTATTAACTAAATTGTTGTATGTGAACTCAACCTATGGAAAAATAAAGTCCCATCCCTTTGGCTTTTCTCCTACCAAACATATCAAAAGGTTTACCAAAATTCTATTTACCACTTATGTATGACCATTAGTTTGTGGATGATGTGCAAAACTAAAATTCAAATCTGTTTTCAACTTCTTCCACAATTTCCTCCAAAAATATCCAACACATTTTGTATCTCGGTCTGAAACTATACTCTTTGGTAGACCATGAAGTCTAACCACTTCCTTGAAAAATATATCTGCAATATGAATTGCATCATTTACCTTTCAGCAAGGAATGAAATGTGCCATCTTGAAAAATCTATCATCCACCACAAAAATAGGATCATGACCTCTTTGAGTCCTTGGAAAACCAAGTACAAAATCCAAGATAATGTTTTCCCATGATCTTTCACATACAAGTAAAGGTTGATACAACCCAATATTTTGACTGTTGATATATATTGTCATTGATGTCAAAAGTTGATGTCTAAGGCATTAGTTTTTTTTCTAAGGAAGAGAAGGAGTGCATAGAAGCAAAGGTGTCTAAGGCAGAAGGGAAAGAAAAACACAAATGCATTAATTTTTTCCCTTGGTCGACAAAATGTTTGGTTCAAAAACTTGCAAGTTCATTGGTTTCAAGTTTCATCAGTTTACTGATTTAGTTACTAGTAGAATTTGACAAATAAATGACTACGTGACTAAAAATTTTAGTCACGACAACTAAAAATGACTAAATTCTACTATTTTTTTGCAACACAACTATAAATGACTAATTTGATCATCAGGTAGAAAACACAACTAAATAATTAGTCACATATGATATTAAAGTGGGTAATTTAAAAAAAGAGAGAAACATGAAGTTGAGCAAGTGATAAATTAAATTTTTGATTTTTGCAAGGAGGGTTCAAACTTGCCCGGGTTTCGTTCTCTCTTTGTTTTTTTTGGTAAAAGGACTAAAACAACATGGGATCTTCCAAGATGGATGCCTTCTCTACTGTTTGCTTCTTTGAAGAGGAAGGTTGCAGTGTTCTGAGTAGTTATCTAAGTTTCATTTAGCTAAGATCACAGGGCAGCTTCATGGCAACATTTCTAAGCATTTTCAATCTTCATTTGCATGGTTGGTTATTTCCTTTGCCTCTTTTCTATGTTTTTCCATCTTCCTGGGGTTGCTTTGTTTCATTTCTAAGTTGCAGAAGGCAAATAAGGGAGTGTTCTTTCTTCATGTTCTTGCATGTCAATGTCTTCTTCATCCATTTGAAGGCTCTTTCCCTTATTCTCACAGGTTAGGGTTTTCTTTTGTGTTTGATATGCATTTTTAGTTTGAAATGTTGCTTTGTAGAGCTCTGTTTTATGTATTGTGGAGGCAACATTATGCAAAAGAAGTTTTCAGATTCAAAACCCTTGCAATTTGGCCTTTGGATAATGTTTCAAATCATTATGCTTTGGGATCTAGGGTTTCAAGAGTGCAACAGAGAGACAATGGTTTTGTTTCAGGGATATTGACTTGTTGCATTGCCATTAAAGCCATTGTGTTAGGTTCATTAAGAAGGCAGTAGTCATAAAAAATGGAGATCAATCTAATTGTGCATCAAAATGAGGATCTAGTCTCTTTGACAAGGAATGGGGATCAAGTCATTGTGAGGGTTAGTGATTTTGTAGTGGCTATGTACATTAAATATATAGCTTTTAATGAAGTAATTCTACCTTAAATGCAGGTCCACACCTCCAAGAGGGCACATGCAGGTGTTTATCCAAGTCTACAATAGCAAGGCATCATCTAGTTTTGGCCAAACATTGATCCTCTTTACACGAATATTGCTCTCAACAAAACTCCGCCATTGATTCCAATGCTAAGTGATCCATCAATCCGATCTGTTCTAACAATGAGAGATTTTCCTTATGGGTAACTCTTTTTCAAGCAAAATCAAATATTTATTAAGTGGGATTATACTCCACAGGCACAAGATATTAATGGTTTTCATTGTTCGTCTTTCTTGTTTTTTTTTCTTAAATTATTTTAGTGTTCTCCCTTCAAATTGATAAGATTATATATAATGTTTATTTCTACATGCAAATTAAACAAATACCTTGGCTGATACTTTACAAGTATGAAGTACTTATTGAAAATTTGATGGACCCTTTCCATATTCCATATGCACATCATGGGCTTCTTGCTTAGACATTTAGACCCATTGGTTTCAACAATAATGTAAGTTCTTAGATTATCTTATGTAAATTTATTTCACATTCTTTAAAATCAGAATTTTTCAAAATGGGTAACTTAGGAAGAGCTGTTGAAAATGGTAAAAGCCAATAACATTGTGAATGTGATATTGTCTTGAGATTATATAAAAATAAGTTTGGTAGTTTACCTAAGTTATTGTATTCTTTTAATGGCATATTAGATGCCCCGGAGAGCAGGCGAGCCATTGGATTTTCATGTAAGTAATCTGGACAAATCAGGTTTTGAAGGTGAACGTGAAATGGGCCCTGCAACATTTATAGCTCCTTGCATCTTCATCATGAAAAACTTTCTTCCTCCATCCACAAAGCTAGGAGCCTCTCATGCCTAATTAAACAACTAAAATGATAAAGCACATTCAAGGCCGATGTAAATATTTGTCCTATTTTTATTGGCAAAAATTGACCTTTGACTATTGAAGTGGATGATATTTAAGAATAGCCGACTCCCAATCACTCCACTTAAGTATCATCCACTTTAATGGTCAAACAATCAATAGAAATTTTACACCTCATTCACAACAAAAAAATGTAAATATTTGTCCTATTTTTACTGGTAAAAATTGACCTTTGACTGTTGAAGTGGATGATATTTAAGAATAGCCAACTTCCAATAAATCCTACAACGCAACTTTTTATGGTGCATGTGTTTTCCTCAGCTTGTGAATTCTTACACTTGCCTTCTATTGTAATCAATATGCTTTAGTAATACAGTAATCTTATAAGGTTATTTCCATGATAATACAATTGCATGTAATTTTGAGTTCCATTGAGCTCTATGTGAGTCACTAGTATGTTTTAATTTTTCTAGGCAAACATTCATACTTTAATATCAAGAAGTAGGGAAGAGAAGATGAAGACTTTTGTTGTTATCTTCTTGTATTGACAGTGTTCTATATTTTTGGCAGATTGTGTAACCTTTCTAGGCTCACATGAATCCTATAAACTTAGACAAAGTTGTATAATTGTTGATGTATCTCTAAACCTTGTGAGACCTCTAGGACTCTCTCAAGACTCTTGCACAAAGTGTTACAAAGGATTCTCTAGTCTAAAAGAACTTCATAGTTCCTGTCATGATACTATTTTGACTCATAAATCTCCTTTGTATAGGTTTAAGAGACCCTAATCTTCTATACAAACTTGTTCATCATTTGGTAGGGTTTAATGATTCAATATTACTAGTTCAAAACAACACTACTCTTGATATTCTCATATCTCCTATTCCATGGAACTTCCTATGTTTCTACAATTTTAACATACCTTTGTCAAAGTTCAACCCAAGTATGTAATAGTATTTAGCACTATAAGATATAGATACTTAAGAGTCTTCATAAACTACCTCTACTATGTGAGACTGATACATCGTCCATCTAGATCTTTATTTGATATGCCTTATCTCTTCTCATTACACTCCTTCTAGTACATATATTCTTTACATAGTTGTGTAAGGCCCGCCCTTTGTCCGACTGGTGCGTATCCTATTATTCACCTAGCTCTAGATTAAAATGATAAAATGATTGATTATTATATAATATGGTTGCCAGATGGATATAGGTAGTGATTGGTTATACATCCTCATTAATATGTTAAAGTTGCTTCAGCTATGATTACATTGTTGGATTTGATGCTTTGATTTGAGTGTGCAGGATATATATATGCAGGTGTTGGCCAATGGGTGGATGTGGAGGAGGAGACATCGAATCACTTAGCCAATTGACTATTCCACCTTACCCTAGCCAGTGGTCGAGTTATCTACCTTGCTTCTTGTGGTATGTTGGTCATCCAAACCATCCTATTCGATTGTAGATAGAGTATGGTATTATGTGTTCTTCCTTTTACCTCAAACTGGGCTCATTAGATGTTTGGACCCCTATCATGTGTAAACCCATTACGTGGTTGTGATCCTTGTGTGTTTCTTTAGCAGACTGGGATTCTCAGTTCACTTTACTGGTATTCATTCAGGTTAGTGGGGTGTGCTTGCTAAATTTCCATGCTTTCAAAGTGAAGTTAATTTTAGTTTTTCTTTTGTGTTAGAGGGTCTATTACTTTGGAATGTGAGGTTTTCATGAATTTCATTGGGAGTCGTATGAAGTTTTGGATTTATGTTAAGGCTAGATTAGTTTAATCTAATGTTGAGTTAATTGTTGTTTCAAAATGCTTGTCATTCTTTTAACTTGGAGATGCCATGTGGTCATGACAAAGACCCCCTCCGAACCTTATCTAAAAGACATAATGACAGATTAATTCAAAGTTTGATCACTCTTGGGATATGGGCCTCTCGACTCCTATGACTCTTTCGAAGATCTAGATTGATATTTTCACACTTGAAGGTAGAGTACATCTACCATGAGATCTTCTTAGGGGCGAGTTTAGATTGTTTTCAATAATTATAACTTATTGGACTCTCACCTCCTTACATATATTTATGTATGTAGAATTGTTATTTATCACTAGCACTTTCACCATATGAGGTTCAAAGAATACGTTGATAGGAACAACCAACTACCTTAGAAAACTTCATATCATGAATTTTACGATATGAGACAATTCTAAGCACTATAATGCTCACATATAAAAGCCTATCGGCTAATTAATAAAGACAATCTAAAAGTGTACATTTATGTGTTATAATTAAAATTATTTATAATTTTAAATATTTTAATAATTATAAATTGAAGGAAATTATTTATTCTTAAATAAAGAAAGGAAGCAAATAAAAGTTAACATAATAATAATTATAATTATAAAAATCTAGAATTTACCTTTTTAAAAAAAGAGAGAATAAAGTTTTTATTTTAGATAATAGGATTTGTTTTTTTTAAAAAAAAATTAAAGAAAGATAAGAGGTAAACGTAATATAAGAAGTAAGAATAGTTTCTTTTTAAAAAAAAGGAATCAAATGTTTTTTTGGTTAGGATCTTTTAATGCATGAAGAGGGGGGGAAGAGGAGGGCATTATGGCGTATGGAGGAAGAGGGGAAGGCGTGAGAAAATAGGGCGGCAGGGCCCTCTTTAAATGCAAGAAGGAGAAAATAGGGGCGCATGGGTGGCTTCTCTCTCACTGCTCGGGAGATGCCTCTACCTTCCCCGAAGGCAGTGTGCTCAGGGAAAAGGGTAGTTCAAAGCTTTGGTGGGGGTTTGGATTGCGTAGAAGGATGAAGGTATTCCTCATTATTTTAAAATTGTGTTTTAGTTTTGGTTACTTACCTTGAAAAGACTGGGAAATAGTTTTAAAACAAAATGTGTTTGAGTGACGGTAAGGCTACTGGCATGGACATCAATGCAAATGGATAGGTTTTCTCCTATATACCACTACTTTATTAATGTCAATGCTGCTTATATTATTCACCCAGACCCAGCCTCAGTCTATATCAAACTCTCTGTAGAGAAATAAGAGTCTTCAACTAATGTAAGGCTCATCAACACAAAAACAAACAACATGAATCTAGAACATTTTGAGTGCTGTAACAAAACAAAGAAAGAGCTCAAAACCTCTCCCTGTGGCCGAACGAAAAGAAAACCCTGCTTCTTTGTTAGACTTAAACTTACTTCTTTTGTCTTTTTAACCTTAGAAGTGGGGTCTATCCACAGCTTCCCTAAATGCATTAAAGCCTGGAGTATTTGGTGTAAGGATGGGAAGAAATTGATAAATGACTGAATATGCCAGAGATGCATTAACTGTCATGGGGTTTCTGACCAAGGATGGTATTAATCTGTACGTTTATATCTACTTATCTGTCTTACCCTATTCAAGAGAGAATAATAGTAGTTGAGAGATGATATTAATGTTATCTACGTAAGAGAGTTTGGGTTAACATAAATTTAATCCATTCTCTCTCTCTCTCTCTCTCTCTCCAAAAAAAAAGAACCCTTGTTAATTATATCTTAACTAATTAGATGCTGTTTTTTTTTGTTGTTATCTCTATTAGCAAGAATTATTAGGATAGTCTTACATTTATGTTCATCGTGCTAAAGTAGTGGTGAAATTTAGGGAGCATTGGGTACTCGTAGTCAATTTGATCTAACTAGATATTGTATTGTAGTATTAAATTTATACCATTTTAAGTATTGAGCCATAACCATGTTAGTGGTCGTAGGCCTATATGAGGTTATAAATATAGCTTATCTGGTGTGGTTGAGCATAGGAAATGTATGATCCTTTTGTTGGGGGGTAGGGTAGTATGCAATTGAATTGTAGGTTTATTTATTTGTTTAATTATTGTTGTACATTGTGAAATTATTTTATTTTTGTATCTATTATGATGGTTAAGGACCCTTGTGTTTCCTTTATTTGTGAGATCCCGCCTATGTCGTATCATGTCATTAGATCGCCCTGGTATGCTGGTTCAACATGATGATGTCGCACCTTACCCCCTACGTGTTTCATGTTGGCCAAATATTATCTTAGCATGCTTTACTGGATGGACTATGTCTCTTGTTTGGAGTGTTTTCAGTTATGGGTGTGTGGGTCAAATTCCTATTTTGTTTTGTTCTTTCCTTTATGCATGTACTTGTGGGCAAGTGTGCTCTTAATCCTGAGTCTTTATGAATCCCTCAGCATCACCTGGGTGGGTGAGAGACTCATGCCTTCCCTTGTGTGGTTCATCTTGTGGTCTACCATCTGACCTCTTTGTGCAAGTTTGGCTATGCTATCGGTGGTTCCATGATCTCCTCACTCCATAGCTCGGGGGATTGCCTAGGGCGCAATAGACATCTATTGTGCTCGACAATGGCAATATGGTTGGGAGGTGGGCAACATCCTCCATTGGTCTTCGTTATGGCAAATTCTATTGAAGGCCTGGCAGAATCTTGGTCTTCATCATTTTGTTGTACTCATGAACGTTCCAGGTTCTGTTGTAGCATCTCTATAGCTATTTAGTTATGTTGTATTAGTATTAAATCTTGTAAGGTCTCTTGGAGCATGATCCTTCCTTGTGTTTTGAAAGATCACCTCTGCCTTGTAAGTGTGTTGGGTTATCTTTAGATGTTAGCCATGCTCTTATTTTATAGGAAGATAATTATTGCTTATTTGTATCTAACCATGTAAAGGAAAACAATTATTGTTTATTTATCTCAATAGGTGTAAAAGAAAATTAAATATTGATCATTATTCTCTATGGATGTAAGGAAAATAAATATTGCTTATTTATCCCTAATGGTGCGAAAGAAAATAATCATTGTTATTTACCTCTATGGATGTAAAGGAAAATAATTATTGTTCATTTATCTCTATGGATGTAAAAGGAAATTTATTAATGTTAATTATCTCTATGGATGTAAAGGAATATATTTATGGCTTATGTATCTATATTGATGTAAAGGAAAATAATTTTGTTTAATTATCTTTTTTATGTTGATTGGTATAGACTGGTCGATGGAATCCTCGTTCTCTCCTTATGGTGCTTAGCTATGTTTTAGTTATGGATTTAAAAGCACCTGTCTAGAAAATTCTCTTAATGCTTATGGATAGAAGGGACAAAACCATATTAAAATTTCTTATGAATGTTTAGCCTATCCTTGGTTGATTGGATGTAGAATTTCTCTACTTGCAATGATGTTAGTCCTTTGGCATGTTATGTGTAATTCTTGGTTTGGTTCCCTTGGCGAGGTGTCTTGGATGTTGTACCCGCGCCTCGTCTTCCTTCCTCACCTTGTGTGATAGGTTTTAGGGGCATGTGGAAAAATGTTTTTGGTGGTTCATGTCATGACCACATGGGCAATGTGGGCATGACATGTGATCTTCTCGTGTCATGACCACTTGGTTAAAGTGGGCATGACAAGTTGTTCATTAGACCTTTCTCCTCTTGGATTGACTTCTATATCATTCTAGATCCCTTTGCTACCTTTAGTGTAGGTTTGTCAATGTTATCTTCACAAGGTCACTGTATTTATTGTCTTGATGCCTTATTACCAATCCCTTGCTTTCAATACTAAGTGTAGTCATCTCATGAGTTCCTTTAAACGACTGTCATCAAGACCTCCTTTAACATATGCGTACCTAACACTAGAGATGCAAGTTTATGCTAGACCCTTTACAATGATTGTATTGACCTTATACTAGTTTAGCAAGCCTTATTTTGCAAGGTGCTCATAATGAACATGTAGATCTCACACATTCCTATAAGGTGCATGGGATTCCCTTATCATATAGACTTCATAATGTTTGTGTAGGGCTTGGTGGAGAGATCCGAACAAGTGGGTTTATGCACACTATCTTCACAACCTTTATGAGATCATGTTGACTATCCCATACTCAAATCTCAGTGTCTTCTCATGTTTGCCAACTTTTTGATAGTCCATATTGTTGTTTACAACTTTCTAGTGCATGTCTCTATTAATAATGAGACAATCATATCATGCAAACCTCATAGTTGAAAATGGATAGAGAGATGTAAAGGTGGGTTTGGACTATCACCTTTCCTTAGACCTCTGTATTCTTGAACTGACAGTCTTGAGTCATTGTCTCTGTTATGCAATGTATCTCAGTCTCTTCTTCATTTTTCCCTATAGGCATTTGATGTAGTTTAAAATCCCTCTATAGTCTTGTTTTTATAGTCTCCGAGATTTCTAATGAATGAAAATATTCTTTAATTCAAACCTTTGTGTGACAGTGTAAATTTTTGCATGATAGTGTTGAAAGGAAGCTAGGTGTGCAGGAATCGCTTCCTTCACTAATCTAATGAGGAGAGATGAGTGTTATTAACCTAAAAATAGAGATATTGCAGCAATACACAACACAAGAATGTAAGACAGAAGAAGAGAGAGACAAGATATAACGTGGCAAAAACCCTTACGGGTGAAAAACCCCACTCCAAAACCTGCACAATATATTATCTAAACAACAAGGTTTACAACACACTTGCAATGCAAGTCTTTACAGGAGTCTTCGACACTTGTATCTAGAGACAATCCGGTAGGATAACAGTACCTGTCAATCACATAATACATCTCCTCTCAAAAGCACCTGTTTATATAGAAGTTACAAGGCAAAAATGAACCTTTCTTGGAATGGGCATCCAACTTGGCCTCATGGCCCAAAACCCACGCATGGGGACACTTGTCCAACACTGCAGCATGGTCATGACACTTTTCATATCACCCCATCTCAATATGGTCACCTATTCCCAAGTTGGGCAATGACAGATGCCCTTACGACTCTTATGACTGTCATAGAATCCGTCACAACTGTCATATCTTACAGTTGTAAGAGAATCTATCATACATTGACTAAAAATAGCATATTCTCTTACAACATGTCATAGCCCTCCTTGGGGTGCCCAAAGATGCCTTCTTCCAAGATGCCTTGTGACACATGTCTTCACCTATCATAGTATCTTCTATTTACGACTCTTACGCGTCATAGATTCTGTCATAGGAATCTGTCATAACCGTTTTGGTCAAGATTCACTTACACACTATTCAAAATGCTGACACATGGCAAAATACCTCTGCCACTAAAGGGGATGCCTATCTCCACGTGGAGTGAGTTGACCATCCTAGTCATCTTACAAGTGGAGTGACAACTCATCGTGCCACTTCACACTAAATGACAAAATAGGATGTGTAACAAAATTACAACATAGGCTAAATAAATAAATACATTAAAATAAATAAATGCAAGGAATTACCAAGGTTGAGACACCTTAATTCCCAAAATTCTTCCACTTGTCAAACATCTTGTAAGAGCCAATGGAAATAACAAGATTTAACTGCTATAGGCTGAGAGGCCCATAGACTCTGAACATCATCTGAACTTCTCTGTGCCCACTGGTTTCGTCAATACATCTGCAACATTCTTCAAAGTCTCTACCTTGTATAAATTCACCTTCCCATCCTCTACCATGTCTCACACAAAATGAAACTATACATCAATATGCTTTGTTCTGGCATGGAAATTTGGAATCTTTGCTAGGCAAATCGCACTCTAACTGTCACAACAAATCGTAATCTATCCTGCATCAACACCAATATCTGAACACAATCTATTAAGCCAAATGGCTTCCTTGCAAGCATGAGTTGCTGCCATATACTCAGCTTTTGTCATGGACAAAGCAACCATAGGTTACCGCTTACTCATCCAATTAATTGCACCACCAAACATAGTAAACACGTAGGCACTGGTGGATCTCCTACTATCAATGTCACTTGTCCAATCAGAATCCATGAATCCATGACTACAAACAAAATGCAGAGGTTTTGTAGGATTACCATGATAGCATATGGAATACTTGGAAGTACCCCTCAAATATCTGAACACTCTCTTTACTGCATCCCAATGTACCTATCTAGGATTAGCCATAAATCGACTAAGGAGTCCCATTGCTTAGGCAATGTCTAGTCTTGTGCAAATTATAACATACATTAAATTGCCAACAACACTAGAATAAGGTACTATACTCATGTCCTCCACCTCACTAGGAGATTTTGGACAATCATTTACAGACAACTTTGTCCCCAAAGAAACAGGAACACACGATGGTCTACAATCTGCCATGTTGAACCTATCCAACATGGTCTTCACATACTTACTTTGGCTTAACCAAAGTTTTCTGTTAGCTCTATCTCTTCTAATTTCCATTCCCATAATGTACCTGGTTGCACCTAGATTTTTCATCTCAAACTATGCTGACAACTGAGACTTCAAATTAGAAATCATATTCTTACCATTCCCAATTAACATCATATCATCAACATACAATGCAATAATGAGAATGTGATCATTGTCAAATTTATAATACACACAATGATCTGATTTTGATCTTAGAAATCCAACCAACAACACAAAGGCATCAAAATTCAAGTACCACATCCTAGGAGACTGCTTCAAACCATACAAAGACTTTTTCAACTTGCAAACCAAATTGTCTTTACCTTTCTCTATGTAATGCTCTGGTTGTGACATGTAAATCTCTTCCACCAAATCACCATGAAGGAATGTTGTCTTCACATCCATCTGTCCACCTCTAAGTCATAAGTTGTTGCAAGAGATAACAGGAACTGAATAGATGTCAGCGTTGTAATGGGAGAGAAAATTTCACCATAATCAATTCCCTCCACTTGTGAATACCCCTTCGCAACCAATCTAGCCTTGTACTTTTCAACACTGCCATTTGCATCCAATAGGTTTCTGTCCTTCAGGTAATGGCACCAAGTCCCATGTTTTATTCTTCTCCAAAGAAGCCATCTCATCTTCCATGGCCTCCTTCCAGGAACCTGCATCTTACATGCCCATAGCCTCTGTCACAGTTCTAGGCTCATCAGTGTTAGTAAGCAAGGCAAAAGCACAGCTAGAATCAAGTAATGAATAACCAAACCTATCAGGTTGCTTCCTTGTTCGTGTAGACCTCCTCAATGGCTGAGGTTGAGGTTATGTTTCTTCTTCTGAACTTTCAGAGCTGCTAGAGCTCTCCTCATCATTAGGTCTCATAGGGTCTGTCGGTTCAGTCTTCTCAGGGGTAGAAGGAAATTGAACCACATCCTCTTTCTTTTATGTTTCTTCTGGCTGTAGAACAATGGGAGAAGGTGTTAACTCTCTGAAAATAACACTTCTGCTATACAACACTTTTTTATCCACAGGATCCCAAAGCTTGTATCCTTTAACACTGACACCATAGCCAATGAAAATACACTTAACAGCCTTGTTCTCCAATTTAGACCGTTTCTCCGTAGGAACATGTGCATATCCTCACAACCAAAAACATGAAGATGTCTAATTGAAGACTTCTTACTAGACCACACCTCCATAGGTGTCTTACCAACAAGAGTTGATGTAAGAGACTTGTTTACTAGGTAGCAAGCAGTAGCTACAGCTTTAGCCCAAAACTTTTGTTCGAGGCTTGCTCCACTAAGCATACTCCTAGCCCTCTCCATCAGTGTCTTGTTCATCCTCTCTGCAACTCCATTTTACTATGGGGTATATGGACTTGTCTTATGTCTTTCAATCCCTTGCTCTTTATAGAACTTATCGAACTCTGCCGAACAAAACTCACCACTGTTGTCAATCCTCAAACACTTAATCTTTTTACTAGTCTGATTCTCAACAAAAGCTTTAAACTCTTTGAACTGACTAAAGACTTCAGACTTGCTTCTGAGAAAATAAATCCATGTCCTTCTACTGTAATGATCTATAAAAGATACAAAATATACAGATTTGGAAATCAAAGGAACACTGACAAGACCAAACACATCATAATGAATAAGATCCAACACACTAGAAGACTTGTGAGAACTAGAGTAAAACTAAACACAGTTTTGCTTTCCATATATACAATTTTTGCAAAAGTCAAACTTGAGATTACAATCATTTAACTCCTTAACGATGTTTTTATTTTTCAGGTTTTTAAGACCCTTCTCACCAATGTGGCCAAATCTCATATGCCATAACATTGTCTTTTCAGTAGGAAGCTTAACTTCCAAAGCATGAGCACCCTTGGGTACCCAAGATGCAATACCACTAGAATTTGTTACAACAAATTTCTTCACTACTGGTTTAGATGGTGGGGATGAAGTGACTGCAGCTCTTTTCTTCAAGTTAAAAGAACTATTGCACTATGAAGTGTATACCTCCAGCTAAAACAAATTACCTCTTCGAGTACCCTTCGCAAGCACCATAGATCCTCTAGTCATCTTACATATGTCCTTCGAAAAGACAACTTGCACACCTGTATCATTCAACATACTTACAGAAACCAAGTTTGGTGCCAAGCTTGGGATGTGCATAACCCCAGTGATCCCCTTCACTCATCCATTAGGGAATCAAATTGAGACTCTTCCATGACCAACAATCTTTAGATGAGAGTCGTCACCCAGGTATACTCTTCCACCATCAAACTCTTCATACTTCGTGAACCAACTTCGATGTGAGGTCATGTGGAATGATGCACCAGAATCAATCAACCACACATCATCAGATGCATGGGTGGCCAGGGCTATGATGAAGGCATCACCATCATCTTGTGACTTGTCAGAATCTAAATCTGGGACATTCTTCTTCTTCTTTTTCTTTTCCTCTTTGCATTCCTTTCAGAAATGTTGAGTTTTCCCATAGTTCAAACATAGAGCCTTGGACTTTCTAGGAGATTTGGATCTCCCATGGGATTTGGATCTACCCTTCTCAACTTTCTTGTCCTTCTTTTTCCCTTTCTCCTTGGGTCTTCCACTAACCGCAAGAGCCTCTTTGGCTGCTTCAGGAGACTTTCTCCGCATCTCTTTAGATAAAAACAAAGATACCACTTCATTCATTTTGAAATTGGATGTGGTTGGTGCAGGGCACCTAGGAGCAGTTTGATTCCTAAGAACATTTTGAAGCATTTTGCTAAGTTGTGTTTTTTTTTTGTTCAATATGTTTGTAATAAGGCTTTTAGCCATGGATGTAAGGTCCTTTTGTGTGGTCAAGATGTTTGGGGTGACCATATAAACCTCACTCATTCTTAGTCCACTTGGACCCTAGTTGTGCCACTTAGGCCTAGTAGGTCTAATGATTGGTTTTTGAGTCTTTTTGGTTGTTCTAGTGTTTTAGCATGTTTTAGGGAGTGTGTTGGTTGTTTGAGATCCTTAGACAAGTTGAACCAATCAGTATTTTGGTGTAAATGCAAAAATACCATAGTGTCAAATGTTGCCAATGGTGTCAATGACACATTGGTCGGTTACAACTCGTTTTGAACAGTTGAAACTACTTTTGGATGTGGCATACTGACTTGGATTGGTTGATATGATGGACACCTTACTCCAGTACGGAGGAGGAGATTTTGTATGGAGTTTTGAGCACAGAAATCAAGAAAAGTGACTGTTTTTCCCTATTTTTCTGTTGTTGTACAGCCTGTATAGATTGGCCAAGTGGATCAATGTACTTTTTCTGAAACTAGGTTGAGTCAGGGTTTGAATGCATCAAATTTGAGGCTTTGAAGTGGTTGTAGGAGAAAGATATTGCATTTTTACTTCAGACTAGTCTAAAACCCTAATTTCTAGGGTTTGTCATACAAATCCGGCCCTAGAATGCATTCCAACCAGTGAAATCTCATGCAAATCGGTGAAATGTAGGCTAGGGGTGTATACTACATGATTCCAAAAGCTTTTTGCTGGGAAAGACTGTCTTTGATTTTTAAGGTGATGCCCTAGGTCAAATATCTCTATGTATTTGACTGGAATTATGCAATTTGCTGTTGTAGATGACAAAATCCTGATAGGGTGAGTGAAAGAATGGTGGTTTTGAGTTTTTTGAAGGTTGTGGAAGTGTTCCAAATTCCTGTCCCTGATCTATGACCCCAATTTGAACCCTTTGCTTTGTAACCTAGACCTAAACTGATCAATTAGGCTTAGTGACCTCGTGGGTGTGTTGGATTGCTGGAGTAGAGTTGGGACTAGAGGTTTGGAAGTTTGTTGAAGTGCCTTAAAGGGTATTCAAATCCACCATTGGTTTGCCTAGTCATTTGGGGTTTTGTCAAGTTGTGTGGAGAAAATAGGTTTAGGAGGGCTAGTAGCCTCACTAGGCCAAGTGAAGGTTGGAGAGTTGGGTGAAGTTGGGGATCAAACCAACTGCAAGGAAGGTGTTTGTAGACCTATTAGAAGATGTGGAAACAATCCTGAGAGTTGGACAATAGCCTGGTTAACAAATCCCTAGTTTGCCTTGGTGTGGCCTTGCTTGCATAAAGTAGGTGAAGTGGGTGAGTGGGCAGAGAGAAGAGAAGACCTTATTTGCTTCCCTTGAGCCACTCTGCATCAGGTGGTATTAGAGCCATCAAAGAGATGGGAGATAGAGAAGAAGAGGAGGAAGTTCCTACAATGGTGACTAATGCCGAATTGGCAAAAATAGTGAGAGAGCAAGCAGCCAAGAACAAAAGGATGGAGGCTGAGATAGAGAAGTTGAAGAAGGATAAGGACAAGAAGAAGAAACCAGAGGTCATCTTAGATTTAGATGAAGAGGATGAAGATGAAAAAGGAGTGCCTATGGAAGAGCCACAAGGACGCATGTCAGAAAGACAATTCCTAGATGCACTTGGAAAGTTGAGTAGGAAGGACACTAAGGTGGATTTACCTATGTTTCCTGGTAAGATGAACCCATAGGAGTTCCTTGATTGGATAGAGGCAATGGAGAACTATTTTGAATGTGAAGAAGTGGCAGAAAATTAGAAGGTAAGGATTGCCAAATCAAGAATGAAAGGGCCAGCCTTGAGTTGGTGGAACTTCATTCAAAATGAGAGGATAGAGGATGATAGGAACCCAATCACTACATGGAGGAAGATGGTGCTTGAAATCAAGAAGCAATTTGTTCCTGAAGACTATGAAGTCAACTTGCACAAGAAGTTACAAAACTTGAGACAGAAGGACATGGATGTGAGCACATACACTAAGGAGTTTCACAAGATGTCATTGAAAGCTAAGATGCCTGAGAATGAAAAATAGAAACTTGCAAGGTATCTTAATGGTCTTAAGTTCTGCATTCAAGATGAATTAAGTCTCTTTAACCCTAAGACAGTCCATAAGTGTTTTCAAATGGCATTGAGGATTGAGGATAAACAAAGGAGAGGTGATACAAACAGCAGGGGCAGAGGCAATCTAAATTTCAGAGGTAGGGGCAAATTTTAGAACAGAGATAACTTCCCTAGACCCCAAGATGGCAGATCACAAGAGGGCAGCCAAGGGCAGCCTGACAGAAACAGTGCTGATAAGGGTCAGTTTAGAGGGAGAGGTAATGGTAGAGGAAGAAATGGAGGCAAGGGTCCCAATGTGTTCACTGGAAGGTGTTTCTCCTGCAATCAAATAGGACATCAGTCCTTTAGGTGCCCGGAGAAGATGGGAAACAATGCTGCAAATCAGAAAGATAGAAAGGTGCAGCTCCTTCAAGAGGATGACTGTCAAAGCACCACATCTTATCAAACAACCTCTTCCAAGTCTGCAGCACCAGAGAGTGGAGAATGCATCATGTTCAGCTGGTCTCTCATCATGCCAGCCACCAAGGAGCAGCCCCAAAGAAACAATTTGTTTAGAACCACTTGCAATGTGAAAGGAAAAGTCTGCAAGGTAATAGTTGATTCAGGTTCTTCTAAAAATCTAGATTCTAATGAAATGGTGAATAAGTTAGGATTGCAAAGGATACCTCATCCTAACCCTTATAGAGTCTTTTGGTTAACCAAGGACCAACAAATTGTGGTGAAAGAACAATGTTGGGTTGAATTCAAGATAGGTGAATATCATGATAGGATTCTTTGTGAGATAGTGGATATGGATGCATGCCACCTTCTTCTTGGAAGGCCTTGGCAACATGATACAATTGCCCAATATGATGGTAAGCAAAATGTAATTCATTTGTCTAAGAATGGTGAAAATTTCACAATGACACCTTTGATTGATGACAACAAGGAAAAGATTATTCCTAGTTCAATTATGTTAGTAGGTGAAAAAGAGTTTTTGGCTAACCTCAAGGAGGAGAAAGTGCCATGTTTTGCAGTGGTCATCAAGCCCAAGGATGCAAATCCTAAGAAGATCAAAGTGCAGCAACCTCTTAGGAGGATTGGACCAAAAGAAGTGGAGGAACTATTGGAGAAGTTTCATGATGTGATAGCTGATGAAAGGAAGGATGCCCTTCCACCAAAGAGGGAGATTAGTCATTGCATTGATCTCATCCCTAGATCCACCCTACCAAACCAAGTAGCCTACAAGCTGACCCCAGAGCAAAATGCAGAAGTGGAAAGACAAATCCAAGACTTGTTGGATAGAGGGCTTATAAGGAGGAGTATTAGCCCATGTGCAGTACCTACAGTACTTGCACCCAAGAAGGAAGGCACATGGAGACTATGCACTGATTCCAGGGCCATCAACAAGATCACTATCAGGTATAGATTTCCAATGCCTAGAATAGAAGATTTAATGGATTGCTTGGGTAGGGCTAAGTATTTTACCAAGATGGATCTAAAAAGTGGTTACCACCAAATTAGGATAAGGGAGGGGGATAAGTGGAAAACGGCCTTCAAAACCAATGAAGGGCTATTTGAATGGGTTGTGATGCCTTTTGGCTTGTCAAATGCACCAAGCACCTTCATGAGGTTGATGAATGAGGTGCTAAAACCTTTCCTTAACAAGTTCATTGTTGTATATTTGGATGATATATTAGTTTTTAGTGATAGCAAGGAAGATCACATAAGGCATATCCATCAAGTGCTCAGGAGGCTTCAAGAGGAGAAATTGAGAATTAACCTTGACAAATGTGTCTTCCTACAAGAAGAATTGACATTCTTGGGGTTTGTCATCTCTAAGGGCAGCCTCAAGATGGATCCAAGCAAGGTGGAAGCCATTCTTCATTGGCCCACACCTACTACAGCCTCTGAGGTAAGGAGTTTCCATGGTTTGTGCAGCTTTTATAGAAAGTTTATTAGAGGGTTTAGTGCTATTTGTGCTCCACTTGTTGACACCATAAAAGGGGGCAAGAAATGTGTGTTTGTATGGACAAATGAGGCCAATCAAGCCTTTGAACTATTAAAGAAGAAAATATCAGAACAACCGGTCCTAGTGCTGCCTGATTTTGATAAGACCTTTGTGGTTGAGTGTGATGCAAGTAAGAGGGCTGTAGGAGGAGTCCTAAGTCAAGATGGGAGGCCTGTAGCCTTCTTTAGTGAGAAGTTAAATGAGGCAAAATAGAACTATTCTACCTATGATCTAGAGCTATATGCAATGGTTCAATCATTGAGAAAATGGAGACACTATTTACTACCCAAGGAGTTTGTTGTTTTTACTGATAACCATGCTTTGAGCTTCTTGAACAGGCAACAAAAGTTAAACCACAGACATGTCAAGTGGATGGAGTACATCCAAGCATATACATTCTCAATAAAACACAAGAAAGAAGTGGCCAATAAGGTAGCCGATGCCTTAAGTAGGAGAAATCTTGTTGTGCAGACCATTCAGTTGGAGAGTATAGGTATACATGACATCAAAGATTAGTATGCAAAAGATGAAGACTTCAAGGAACCTTACCAAGTTTGCAAAGCCATGACAGGCAGGTATAACACTGATTTTTTTGATTTTTTGATACAAGATGGATATCTTTTCAAGGGTAGTATGTTGTGTATCCCAAGAGGGTCTGTTAGGGAGAATATTATTAAGGAGAAGCACTGTGGTAGCATGTCAAGCCACTTTGGCATTGATAAGACCCTAGAATTGGTTAGAAAATACTACTATTGGCCAAAGTTGCCAATTGATGTAAGAAAGTTTGTAGAAACTTGTCAAATCTGTCAAAGAGCAAAGGGGCATACATCAAATGCAGGTTTATACACTACACTACCTATTCCTTCAAAGCCTTGGGATTCCATAAGCATGGATTTTGTACTTGGTTTACCTAGGACCAAGAATGGACATGATAGCATCTTTGTGGTTGTAGATAGGTTCTCAAAAATGGCTCACTTCATCCCATGTAAAACCACACATGATGCCTCACACACAGCAGGTCTTTTCTTCAAAGAAATAGTCAGATTACATGGTTTACCTTTGTCCATAATCTCTGACAGAGACCCCAAGTTCATAGGACACTTTTGGAGGACACTTTTGAAAAGACTAGGTACCAATCTATCCTTATCATCTGCCTATCATCCTTAGTCTGATGGTCAAATAGAGGTGATCAACAGGTCACTTGGCAACCTCCTAAGGTGCCTAACTAAAGAGCAGGGTGCTAGTTGGGATTCAGTTTTGGCTCAGGCAGAGTTCTCATACAATGACACTGTCAACAGAAGCACCGGCCTGTCACCTTTTCAAATTGTTTATGGCACTCACCCAAGGGGTATTTTGGAACTTAGAGAGGTTGGAGGACTAGAGAAGAGTAGTGCATTGGCTGAAGACTTTGTCCAAGTGATGACAGATGTCCATGAACAAGTAAAACAGAAATTGCAGTCCACTTCTCAGAAGTATAAACAGTTTGCTGATCGAAAGAGAAAGGATCTGCAGTTCAAAGAAGGGGATTTGGTCATGGTACACCTCAAAAAGGAGAGACTCCCTGCAGGTAAATACACCAAGCTACTTATGAGGAAGATTGGGCCTTGTGAAGTGCTCAAGAAATGTGGAGAAAATGCATACAAAATTAGGCTACCGGATGGCATTGCCTTGTCACCAATTTTTAATGTTTCAGACCTTTATCCCTTTAAGGGATCTGATCATCAGATAATTGTTGCAGAGGAACAAACTGATCAGACACTCCAAGAACTGATTCCTTCATCTCCTGATCAGATTGACTATATTTTGGATAAAAGGATTGCAAAACAAACGAGGAGGCACACCTATTATGAGTATTTGGTGAAGTGGCTCAATGAACCTCAGGAGGATGCCACTTGGATGAGCAGAGTAGGCATTGAGAAGGCAGGATTCACCTTTGACAACATTCCCAACTCAAGAGGCTTGAGTTCTGTTTGACAGTGCGTGTATGGTGTAGGGCACCTAGGAGCAGTTTGATTCCTAAGAACATTTGAAGCATTTTGCTAAATTGTATTTTTTTTTTTGTTCAATATGTTTGTAATAAGGCTTTTAGCCATGGATGTAAGGTCCTTTTGTGTGGTCAAGATGTTTGGGGTGACCATATAAACCTCACTCATTCTTAGTCCACTTGGACCCTAGTTGTGCCACTTAGGCCTAGTAGGTCTAATGATTGGTTTTTGAGTCTTTTTGGTTGTTCTAGTGTTTTAGCATGTTTTAGGGAGTGTGTTGGTCATTTGAGATCCTTAGACAAGTTGAACCAATCGGTATCTTGGTGTAAATGCAAAAATACCATAGTGTTAAATGTTGCCAATGATGTCAATGACACATTAGCCGGTTACAACTCGTTTTGAATAGTTGAAACTACTTTTGGATGTGGCATATTGACTTGGATCGGTTGATATGATGGACACCTTACTCCAGTATGGAGGAGGAGATTTTGTACGGAGTTTTGAGCATAGAAATCAAGAAAAGTGACTATTTTTCCCTATTTTTCTATTGTTGTACGACCTGTACAGATTGGCCAAGTGGATCAATGTACTTTTTCTGAAACTAGGTTGAGTCAGGGTTTGAATACATCAAATTTGAGGTTTTGAAGTGGTCGTAGAAGAAAGATATTGCATTTTTACTTCAGACTGGTCTAAAACCCTAATTTCTAGGGTTTGTCATACAAATCTGGCCCAAGAATGCATTCCAACCAGTGAAATCTCATGCAAATCAGTGAAATGCAAGCTAGGGGTGTATACTACATGATTCCAAAAGCTTTTTGCTGGGAAAGACTGTCTTCGATTTTTAAGGTGATGCCCTAGGTCAAATATCTCTATGTATTTGATTGAAATTATGCAATTTGCTGTTGTAGATGACAAAATCCTGATAGGGTGAGTGAAAGAATGGTGGTTTTGAGTTTTTTGAAGGTTGTGGAAGTGTTCCAAATTCCTGTCCCTGATCTATGACCCCAATTCGAACCCTTTGCTTTGTAACCTAGACCTAAACTGATCAATTAGGCCTAGTGACCTAGTGGGTGTGTTGGATTGCTGGAGTAGAGTTGGGACTAGAGGTTTGGAAGTTTGTTGAAGTGCCTTAAAGGGCATTCAAATCCACCATTGGTTTTCCTGGTCATTTGGGGTTTTGTCAAGTTGTGTGGAGAAAACAGGTTTAGGAGGGCTAGTAGCCTCACTAGGCCAAGTGAAGGTTGGAGAGTTGGGTGAAGTTGGGGATCAAACCAACTGCAAGGAAGGTGTTTGTAGACCTGTTAGAAGATGTGGAAATAGTCCTGAGAGTTGGACAATAGCCTGGTTAACAAATCCCTAGTTTGCCTTGGTGTGGCCTTGCTTGCATAAAGTAGGTGAAGTGGGTGAGTGAGCAGAGAGAAGAGAAGACCGTATTTGCTTCCCTTGTGCCACTCTGCATCAGGTGGTATTAGAGCCATCAAAGAGATGGGAGATAGAGAAGAAGAGGAGGAAGTTCCTACAAGGGTGACTAATGCTGAATTTCAACATACTTACAGAAACCAAGTTCTGTGCCAAGCTTGGGATGTGCATAACCCCAGTGATCCCCTTCACTCATCCATCAGGGAATCAAATTGAGACTCTTCCATGACCAACAATCTTTAGATGAGAGTCGTCACCTAGGTATACTCTTCCACCATCAAACTCTTCATACTTCATGAACCAACTTCGATGTGAGGTCATGTGGAATGATGCACCAGAATCAATCAACCACACATCATCAGATGCATGGGTGGCCAGGGCTATGATGAAGGCATCACCATCATCTTGTGACTTGTCAGAATCTAAATCTGGGACATTCTTCTTCTTCTTTTTCTTTTCCTCTTTGCATTCCTTTCAGAAATGCTGAGTTTTCCCATAGTTCCAACATAGAGCCTTGGACTTTCCAGGAGATTTGGATCTCCCATGGGATTTGGATCTACCCTTCTCAGCTTTCTTGTCCTTCTTTTTTCCTTTCTCCTTGGGTCTTCCATGAACCACAAGAGCCTCTTTGGTTGCTTCAGGAGACTTTCTCTGCATCTCTTTAGATAAAAACAAAGATACCACTTCATTCATTTTGAAATTGGATGTGGTGCTCCCAATAGCCATAACAAGATGATCCCATGAGTCTGGAAAAGAACAAAGCAAGGTCATACAACGATCCTCCTCCTCCATCTTCACACCAACAGATGTCAACTATGCAACTAACATGTTGAAAACATTCAGGGGATTTGCAACAGATCCTCCATCCTCCATTCTCAGAGAATACAACTTCTTTCTCAAAAAAAGCTTGTTCACCAAGGATTTGGCTTGATAAACATCTCCTAGCTTCTTCCAAAGATCTTTCGTGGTCTTCTCCTCATGGACATTTAACATGATAGAATCCGCTAGACCGAGTCTTATGAGACCCTTAGCCTTCTGATCTTTGAGATCCCAATCAACTTGTGCTATTGTAGTTGGTTTTACACTAGATACGGTTTCCCATAGGTCTCAATCAACAAGCATGTCTTCCATCTTAAGTTTCCATAACTCAAAATTTGTGCCATTGAATTTCTCCACCTCTAATCTTCTGGATGTGTCTGCCATCTATTTTCCTGCAACAAGATTACAAAATACTCTACACAGACTCCCACTCAATCTAAGATCAGCTCAAAAAACCCCTACCCAACAACTAGGACCAAAGGTGATCAAGCTCTAATACCAACTGAAAGGAAGCTAGGTGCGTGGAAATCACTTCCTACACAAATCTAATGAGGAGAGATGAGTGCAAATTCTTTTAACCTTTACAATTACAGTGTTATTAACCCAACAATAGAGATATTGCAGCAATATCTTACACAAGAATGTAAGACATAATAAGAGATAGACAACATATAACGTGCGGAAAACCCTTATAGGTGAAAAACCTTACACTCCAAAACTTGTACAATGTATTATCTAAACAACAAGGTTTACAACACACTTGCAGTGCAAGTCTTTACAGGAGTCTTCAATACTCGTATCTGGAGACAATCCAACAACATAACAGTACCTGTCAATCACATAATACATCTCCTCTCAAAAGCACTTGTTTATATAGAAGTTAGAAGGCAAAAATGAACCTTTCTTGGAATGGACGTCCAACTTGGCCTCATGGCCCAAAACCCATGCCTGGAGACACTTGTCCAACACTACAGCATGGTCATGACACTTGTCATATCACCCCATACCAATATGGTGACCTATTCCCAAGTTGGGTAATGACAAATGCTCTTATGACTCTTACGACTGTCATAGAATCCATCATAACTGTCATATCTTACAGTTGCAAGAGAATCAGTCATACACTGACTAAAAATAGTATATTCTCTTAGAACATGTCATAACCCTCCTTGGGGCACCCAAAGATGCCTTCTTCCAAGATACATTGTGACACGTCTTCACCTATCATAGTATCTTCTATTTACGACTCTTACGCATCATAGATTCTTTGATAGGAATCTGTCATAACTATTTCGACCAAGATTCACTTACACACTATTCAAAATGTCGACACATGGAAAAATACCTCTACCACTAAAGGGGACGCCTATCTCCACATGGAGTGAGTTAACCATCCTAGTCATCTTACAAGTGGAGTGACAACTCATCGTGTCGATTCACACTAAATGACAAAAAAGGATGTGCAACAAAATTACAACATAGGCTAAATAAATAAATACATTACAATAAATAAATGCAAGGAATTACCAAGGTTGAGACACTTTAATTCCCAACAAGTGTAGACTTTCTACAAGACATTGTAAAGCTCAAACACAATACCCTAGAGTGTTGGTGACAAGGCTCTATATAATTTTTCATGATGGACCTCTATTTACTGTTATCATTGTCTCTTTGTAACCTAACCAAAAACTATGTCTAAAGAGATCCTCTATTAGGATTTTATATGTGATTTTTATTTTTTGTCATGCATATCTCCGGATATGAGGTTTTCAACAAAGGTTAACCTTGCTCAAATCTACTTTCAAGATCAGGCAACACCTATGTTCACTCTATTCACCCTCAATCTTCTTGACCCTCTTCATTCTTTGTCTTATTGACCTCATATCTGCAAGCCTGTCTAGAAACTCTGCCTCTTTGCAATGTATCTTAGTCTCTATTCCTTTGTAGTTGTCTCCTACACATTGTCATGCAACCATGGAAACCTATCTTTGACTTGAATATGCTTTGTAAACCTTGGTCTCCCCAAACTCTGGACAGTTGGAGTGAATGATCTTGAGAGATCCCTAATAGAGATCAAGACTATCACTACATTCTACAGACCTATTTGATAGTCTACAAGACCATACAGAGTTTGAAGATCTTTGGAGGTTTAAAACATGCATAGATAGGCTTGATGAGAGTCTAGAGAAGTGTGACAAACCTAAAAGTAAAAATGGTAAAGATTTAGACCTCATGATTAAGACAAAGAAAGATCACAGTGAAATTGTATTTGCTTGAAACTTTCTAGAGCATTTTCAAAAAATCCAATTTGTGTGTATCCTGCAATCATTGCAGTCCATGAGACCACATTTTTTTGAGGCATTCTATCAAACAATTCATGTGCCTTGTCCATGGTTCCACATTTTGCATACACGTTTACCAAGATAGTTGCAACTACAACAAATGACAACATTCCTCTATCCTTCATGCTTTGATGGATGTCCATACCCTGTTCTAAAGCTCCCATTTTGGCACAGGCAGGGAGGATGTTGGTAAAGGTTGTGGAGTCTAAATTTACACCTGCCAATTGCATTTGCTTGGAAGTTTTTAATTTCTTCTCAAAAAGTTCAATTTGTGCATTTCTTGCAATCATTGCAGCCCATGAGACCACATTTCTTTGAGGCATTTTGTCAAAGAGTTCACGTGCTTTGTCTATGTTTCCACATTTTGCATACATGTCTACCAGGGCAGTTGCCACTACAACATATTGCAAGCTTATTTTTTAGATTGCTTCATTTAGCATCACCAATAATCTCCTCAAGAACATTGTCCTTGTTTAAAATGATGGAAACAGTTTGCATCTATCACAACAATTTCTCTTGTAACAAACTTGGAGATAAATTTTGCAGTGTAGCAATCGACACATACTTGAAAGTTCTTAGAACTCTAAAAGTTGTTCTAGGGGGTGTGCTTAATAAGCCAATGCAACTGCCAACTTTTCACTATGGTGGTAGAGATAAATATTTTTCCTCCTCTTCCACATCATTTAGTAAATATCCTGAATCTAGAAAATGCCCTCCTGCCTTCATCTCCCAAACTAATTTCTCCAACTTTGCATAGATTCCATGTCTATGGATGTGATCTGTCTCCCACACAAAAAGAATTTACAATTTATGGCCTTCAATCCAACTACATCCAGGAATCTTTTTAACTCATCTATCTTTCATCAATCTTCTTAACATTTGAACCTCGCCCCACCTGCCCACTTTTGCATGGATGTTTGAGAGAAGAACATAAGTCGCAACATTTTTAGTATCCAAATAAAAAAGTAGGGTCGCTATAAATACTCCTAACCCTACATTCTTATGTGATCTACAGGCACCAAGAAAACACATCCACACAACCACAACATATTTAAATGACATCTTAATGATATAGTTTAGAGTGTCCTCAGGATAGCCAGCATAAGGTCAACCATTCACACATAATGATCAATTGTAGGTGTAATGCAATAAGGGTTGTTAATTTGATTGAAGTATGTACAACCCTCATCCACTGAACCTGCATGGTTGCATGCACATAGAACACAAGCAAAGTTTACATTATTAGGATATGTTCCGAAGTGCTTCATTAATTCAAATATTTTGAGGGCATCCATGCAAAATCCATTTTGTGCATATCCTGCAATCATTGCATTCCAAGAGATGACATCTCTTTGAGCCATTCCATCAAATAGTTCATGTGCCTTATCTATACTTCCACATTTTGTATACATGTCTACCAGAGCATTTCCAACTATAATATCTAACAAAAATCCCCCTTCCATTATGTTATGATTGATGTCCATACCCTGTTCCAAAGCTCCCATTTTGGCACAGGCAGGGAGGATGCTGGCAAAGGTTGTCGAATTTGGCTTTACACTTGCTAATTACATTTTCTTGAAAGTTTCTAAATCCTTTTAAAAAAATCCATTTTGTGCATATCCTACAATCATTGCATTCCATGAGATGACATCTCTTTGAGGCATTCTGCTAAATAGTTCACATGCCTTGTCAATGCTTCCACATTTTGCATACATGTCTACCAGTGCAGTTGAAACTACAACATCTGACAAAATTCCTCTATCCATTACTTTTTGATGGATGTCCATACTTTGTTCCAATGCTCCCATTTTGGTGTAGGCAAGAAGGATGTTGGCAAACGTTGTGGAATTTGGCTTTACACCTACCAATTGCATTTGTTTGAAAGTTTGTAGAGCCTTTCCAACAAATCCATTTTGTGCATATCTAGCAAAATTTGCTCTCCCTACATCCCCACGCACACAGAAAAGTTCCTTCGCAGGGATGTGGGGAGAGCCTGCCATCCCGCACCCTCATGCCCTTGCTCCTTGCGGGGCTACGAGGGAGCCTGGACTGTATAGAGATAAGTAGGTGAGGAAGCAATCACGCCAAATGAAATACCCAATAGATGTCTTCCCTGAATTTCTAAGCAGGTTCATCCTACATGGATGCATTACTTACACCTCTCTTCATTCTTCTTTCCTCCTTTATATTGCAGTTGATCAGGAGGCTAACAATATGAACACACTACCATTCAAATCATTGTGCATACCATGAAAGTTTCATGCCACCTTGTCAATCATATGAGCTCTCTCTAAGTGGTTAAAAGATTCTTTTTACCATAACATGAATCTCTGTTTTCACTATCAATCATTCATAATTACACATAGCAAGAGAAATTCTAACTCGCAACCTCACAGTGATCCATGGAAGGTGCCAGTAGTAGAGAGGGAGTTACCCCACCACCTTGCGACGGTGACTAGAGAGGCTGGCGGGTGTGTGGGTCATATCGTCACCCCACAACAACCTATGATATGGCTTGCAGGTGTGCAGGTCATACTACCATACCGCCACCCTATTCCAAAGCTCCCATTTTGGCACAAATAGGGAGTATGTTGGTAAAGGTTGTCAAATTTGGCTTTACACCTGCTAATTGCATTTTCTTGAAAGTTTGTAAAGCCTTTTCAACAAATTCATTTTGTGCATATCCCACAACCATTGTATTCCATGAGATGACATCTCTTTGAGGCATTCTTCTAAGCAGTTCACATGCCTTGTCAATGCTTCCACATTTTGCATACATGTCTACCATGGCAGTTGAAACTACAACATCTGACAAAATTCCTATACCATTACTTTTTGATGGATGTCCATACCTTGTTCTAATGCTCCCATTTTGGTGCAGGAAGGAAGGATGCTGGCAAAGGTTCTGGAATTTGGCTTTACAACTACCAATTGCATTTGCTTAAAAGTTTGTAAAACCTTTCCAACAAATCCATTTTGTGCATATCCAACAATAATTTCTCTCTCCGCATCCCCATGCACACACAAAAGTTCCTTCACAGGGATGCGGGGTGAGCCCACCATCCCGTACCATCATGCCCTGGCTCCTTGCAGGGCTGCGAGGGAGCCTGGACAGCATAGAGATAAGTAGGTGAGGTAGAAATCACACCAAATGAAATACCCAATAGATGTCTTCCCTAAATTTTTAAGCAGGTTCATCCTGCATGACTGCATTACTTACACCTCTCTTCATTCTTCTTTCCTCCTTTATATTGCAGTCAATCAGGAGGCTAACAATATGAACACACTACCATTCAAATCATTGTACATACGATGAAAGTTTCATGCCACCTTCTCAATCATTTGAGATCTCTCTAAGCGGTTTAAAGATTCTTTTTACCATAACATGAATATCTGTTTTCACTATCAATTATTCATAATTGCACAGAGCAAGAGCAGTTCTAACCCATAACCCCACAATGATCCATGGAAGGTGCCGACGGTAGAGCAGGAGTTACCTCGCCACCCTGTGATAGTGATTGGAGAGGCTAGCGAGTGTGCGGGTCATACCGCCACCCCACAACAACCCATGAGATGGCTTGTGGGTGTGCGGGTCATACCACAATACCACCACCTTGTTCCAAAGCTCCCATTTTGGCACAGGCGGGGATTATATTGGAAAAGGTTGTCAAATTTGGCTTTACACCTACTAATTGCATTTGCTTGAAAGTTTCTAAAGCCTTTTCAACAAATCCATTTTGTGCATATACTACAACCATTACATTCCATGAGATGACATCTCTTTGAAGCATTCTGCCAAACATTTCACATGCCTTGTCAATGCTTCCACATTTTGCATACATGTTTACCAGGGTAGTTGAAACTACAACATCTGACAAAATTCCTCTATCCATTACTTTTTGATGGATGTCCATACCTTGTTCCAATGCTCCCATTTTGGCGAAAGCAAGAAGATGCTGACAAAGGTTGTGGAATTTGGCTTTACACCTGCCAATTGCATTTGCTTGAAAGTTTGTAAAGCCTTTCCAACAAATCCATTTTGTGCACATCCAACAACAATTGCAGTCCAAGAGATGACATCTCTTTGAGACATTATGTCCAACTGTAATATCTGACAAAAATCCCCCATCCATTAATGCTTTGATGGAGGCCCATTCCCTATTCCAAAGCTTCCATTTTGGAACAGGAAAGGAGGATGCTAGCAAAGGTTGTACAATCTAGCTTTACACCTGCCAATTGCATTTGCTTGAAAGTTTCTAGAGATTTTTCAAAAAATCCAATTTGTGTGTATCCTACAATCATTGCAGTCCATGAGACCACATTTTTTTGAGGCATTATATCAAACAATTCATGTGTCTTGTCCATGGTTCCACATTTTGCATACATGTCTACCAGGGTAGTTGCAACTACAACATCTAACAAAATTCCTCTATCCTTCATGCTTTGATGGATGTCCATACCTTGTTCCAAAGCTCCTGTTTTGGTACAGGCAGGGAGGATGCTGACAAAGGTTGTGGATTCTAGATTTACACCTACCAATTGCATTTTCTTGAAAGTTTCTAAAGTCTTCTCAAAAATTTCAATTTGTGCATATCTTTCAATCATTGTAGTCCATGAGACCACATTTCTTTGAGGTATTTTGTCAAATAGTTCACATGCTTTGTCTACGTTTCCACATTTTGCATTCATGTCTACCAGAGTAGTTGCCACTACAACATCTGACAAAATTTCTCTATCCTTTATGCTTTGATGGAAGAAATCATAAGCATTGTATTGATATCTTGTGGAGTTTTGTATTGATACCTCTATTTTCTTACAATTGTATGATGCTATATACTGCAGATACGATTGTGTCTATGATTATATGCACATTCTTGGTAAATTACATATTTATCATTCACATTTATCATATTCAACTTGTTTCTAATTCTTATGATACAGGTGTGACTACATTATCCATGCTTGAAAACCCTAAGAACAATATTCAACCTGACTTTTACACAAATAAGGTGTCATATCTCCTTGCCAAGAAATCTTCTAATGTATAGGCATAGAAGCAGTAAGGCATTTGAGCTAACTCATTCTTTCTTGTAAATTTTATTGTCAAATGTCATGTTTCTCACCACTATTTGCATATAATTAAATAGAGATAAATTGGTAGCATCTCTTGAGATTTTACAATTGTAATTTTTTGAATGCACAAGCATAAATTAAGAATTTCAACATGGTTATATTACTAGAAGACTAAGTGTTATGACCTAAGCCATGACAGTCCACACTCTCACTTTGGTTAAGTAGGTAGACTTGCACAAACTGACACTAGACAACATATTGCTAGCACAAACTTCATGGCACCAAACTCAAACCTCAATGGAAACACTCTAGGCCATTGGCACTCTTCCATAAATAACTTAGCCAGCTACTAGATTGGTGTTACCTAAGTTGACACACAGTGCAGTGGACTATGAAACCCTAAAAAGCATTAAGGAAACACAACAATCTTAGACAGGGTCATCACTGTATTCCAAGGCTATATGAGGAGAGTTTCTCTATCATCAAGAGATCTACAAATGGAGAAAGGTGGTGACATGGTTGTTGAACTCTACCAATCAAGTTGTCAAGAGTGAAGAAATCTATCAATAGTTTAGGGTCTGCATAGTGAACCTATAGGTATCTCATGCTTTTTAACTTTTTGTTGTGGTGACAACCATGGAGCTTACATTGTCTTTGGAAAAGCTCAATAATGAAAAGCTTCTCAGATTACTTAGTGTAAGAGGAATTTTGAGATCACACGAGCTTAGTTTATTTCATGTTGAGTGTTGGTTTCTTGGTGTTATTTAAATTTTATCTTTTGTTTCTACATTGAATTGGATGGTTTGGATTGCAGGTTGCTAAACAGTGTAATGATGCACAAATGATAGATTTCATAGAGGGTAACTTCCTTACAAAATAGTTAATCTAATTTGTCATGAATTGGATGTATAATTTAAAGATGGTTTCTACCAATGGTTGTGTTTCTTGTTTTATAATGTATTTAATGGTATCTGTTTGTTTGTTTGCTTTATAGGTGGAGGATATTAAAAAAGTTTTTGAATATGTTGTTCAATTGAGAAGAATTGGAAAAGGGAATGGTAAGGGAGTAACTCAACATGTATGAGTGCATTACTATTATGACACACTTCCTAACCTACGATTTATCCATTTTGTATATCATTCGAAAAATTGTAATTCCTTTCAAGAATTAAGTTGCTAAAGAGGTTTCTTGAATATTGGTTTGGGAGAGCCTTACAAAAACACACTTTACTAACAATGAGAGTACAATGACTGCCCCAGAAAGAACCTGTAACTAGTCTTAAGACATCTTCCATTATGTTCATTTAGTTTGGCATTCCTAGCACAAGCTATGAAAATTCTTAGAACATGAATGCTAAAGTGCATTGTTTTTTAATTGATTTATCTTTCTGCTATGTTTGGACTTACTTTTGTAAACTTGCAATATACAATGCACTTTTATTTTTTCTGAATTGAGACTAATAGTAATTTGGTTGGTTGTATTGAGGCACAACTTCATTCATGGCAGAAAAGGCAGCACCCTATTGCTCATATCAGATGGCACATTACATAAAAGGAGGAAAGATGCTAGGGTTATTGTTGGCTGCACTAAAGGAGAGAGCTTCATATATGGGACACGATCAACACTCAGTCATGAAGACTCAAGGAGCATAAACGAGAGAGCTTCATATATGAGATGTCATGAAGACTCAAGAAGCATAAGTGAGAGTGAGCAAGAGATAAAGTGCATAGTTTATGTCATAGACAAAGTGAGATGAGTCTTAAGCTACTATGATCAAGGGTGGTGTGTTAGTTTTTGAGAAAGGAAGGGTAGTTGGCAATCTACAAAGATCAATGAGGAAGATTATAGTCATAAGGTGATGTTATTAGCATTTCCTTAAGACTTTGGAAGCAACCAGTAGACAAATTTATGAATATCCTATCAAAGACCTAACTACATACGACAGTGCATTTCCTTTAGTTGCAGTCAAGAAGGACAAGTGTTAGACTAATGGGGTGTATTAGATGACCTGTGGTAGTAGTTAGGCTAGTTGAGAATCAGTTACTGATAGTTCACTTTTTGGCAAAGCATTGTAAACTTGGAGAAGTTTCTTTCTTGTCATTTTTGTGCATTGTAACTCAGATTTTTAGTCTTGTGACTAAAAATAAACATTGTAATACTCTATTTCGAAACATTTTTCAAGCAAGATAGATATTTCAAACTTGTGCAAGCTGTAAGAACACCTTTCTTTTAATAAAGTTCAGCAGTTTTGTCTTCTCAATGGTTAACTTTATATTGTGTGCAATTGATGATTGATGTGTATTTCTATGTTTTATGTTTAAATCCTCAAATATCGGTCAATTAAAATGACTAAATATACTACTAATTGACATCAATTAATAATTAAATTGACTAAATATACTACCAATTGACAAAAATCAGTGAACAATGAATAAATATGACTAAATATATGACCAATGTTAAATCAGTAAATAAAAATGACTAAATATACTACCAAATTGATCGAAATGATGATTAACATTAATGACTAAATACACTACCAATGGACAGAAATCAGTGAATAAAAATGACTAAATAAGTGACCAGTTAACAACAATCAATGACTAAATTAATGACTAAATATATTAGTGAATAAAAAATGACTAAATAAGTGATCAGATTATAGCAATCAATGACTAAATATACTACCAAATCAATCAATCAAAACAACCAATAAATGACTAAAAATGGTTTAGTCATCAATTTGGTCACATTATAAATGACTGGCAATAAACTATTAATGGTCACGTGGTCATTTATAAGTAGTTTTTAGTAGTTTTTTTAGTCATATATTGTTGTTTCTGTACTAGTGAGAGATTCATCGACATAAGAAGAGGAGGAAAGTCTTTTCTTGTTGAAGCCTTTGAAGAAAGAAAAAGTTTAAGTTATTGATAAAGTTCTCTTTTTAAGAACTAGTTCGTGAGTTTAGTTTTTTGTCGATTCACCGACTGAGTGACAAAGGCATGGAGAAAAGGTATTTGAAGTAAAAAGACTTATGATATCGGCAAAGTCTTTGTTTTGTTAACTTATTCGCAAGTTCAATTTTTCTCCGATTTGCCTACTAGCCGATAGAGGCTTGAGAACGCAAGCTTGTAAAGTTAAGTCACTTTTGTTCGAAGAATTGGAATACCACCGATAAAGTAAAAGCTTAAAATATTTAGAAGTTTGTGAGTTCGGTATTTCACCGATTCACCAACTAGGCGATAAAGGGCTTAAAGAGCAAGTTTGTGGTTTGGTCCTTTCACCGACTAAGGAGAAGTTGATGACAAAGTGTTAGAGGAAGTCAAAGTTTGTGGTTTGACTATTTTTCCAACTAAAGAATTTTTGAAGACAAGGATAAGTTTAGAAGTTTAAGATTCTAAGTTATCAGGAAAATCTTCATCGAAGAAACTTTTGTTTTAGGAAGTAAGTTTGCAAGTTAGCTATTTCCCCTATTCACTGACGAAGAAGATGGTGCAGGAGCACCCCTTCAACAAGCCAACTATACATCTAAGGGAGAAGACTAAGGTCTTGCTATGTTGTTATGTTTTATGCATTTATATGTTTGTTCATGTTGTCATGTAGTCCTTGTTGTTGTTATTTCATGTTTGTAATAAAGACCCCATCATGTGAACCAGTGTCACAAATTTGGCATCCTAATAAGCCAATTTGGACATCTTGGGCAATGCCGGTATGTGGATGATCAAATCAAGGGTGTTGTGTTGTTTTTAGGTGTCTTGTTGATGTTCCAGGGTGTTTAAATCATGTCTTGTGCTAAACATGTGTCTTATGATTAGTTAGTGCTTCGACTTACAACCTTGGTTAAGCCAAATCTGAAACATGGAAGTTGTAACGACTCCAACCTCTAGTATTCTGGTTGGAACTGGATGAGAAGAGACCATAAACACTTTAAGAACTGGGATCCCAAAGAGGATGATATGATTGATAAAGTTTGGAGAGGATAGAAGATTGGAAAATATACATTTTTGGAGACATAGAAGTTTAAGTGAAGAAATATAAATTCTGTCAGTTTGTATTTGCAAGTTCTGTGTTCTGTATATATTCTCTGTATAGAACTATTCTGTACATAGTCTAGTTTATGTCATTAAAGATGCAAGACTAAGACCATTCCACTGGTGGATTTATTCAAAATCAGTGGAATGGACCCTGTACATAGTTTTCTATTTTGTTTTCTTTTTGTTCGTGATATGGCAGAATGGAACAGAGGATCCGATCTGTAGAATAGTTGTCGCAGTAGAGAACCTAGCATCTCTATGTGCTAGGATTCATCAGAATTGAGACTGCGAGTTTGGTTGTAGAGAAGTCCATCAGTGAGACTTCTGCTGTCAGAGAAGCAGAGAACAACCAGGCTGACAAGCAACGTTTGGCCGATAGGAGTTTGATGTTTGATGTTTGATGTCAGTGTAAATGTTGAATGAGTCTCGCCAAACAAGACTCTCGCTTGATCATCAGAGTGACCAAGACTGGTAGAGAGACTTTGGGAAGTTTGTTCGACACGAGACGTTTGGCTGATAGTTGTGGATATCAGCGTAACTTCAAGCGTCAGAATGAAGTATAGCCGGGAAGTTGATAGTGTAAAGTGTTATCGATAGTGGACTTTGGGGAGACATGGGAAGTTTTCTTCTGACGGTGGCGCCGGAATGACCAAAGCCTCAGAGTGATAGATTTTGAAGGCATCAATAAGCATTGTCTGACCAATGGAGTATTTCGGTAGAGTTTTCTTGTCGATAGAGAGAAAATTTGGTCATAAGGAAGTAGTGTGACTGTGGAGTTTCAAGAATTTGAACCAATCTCTTGGAGCTCTGCATCATAGTGGTATCAAAGCTTAAGGAGTGTCCTTTGGGTAGAAGAAGAAGACAAGATGTCAGATAAAGAGGGGTCACAAGAGTACCCAACAAAGATGACCAATGCTAAGTTGGCTGTCTTAGTGAAGAGGCAAATGGTAGAGACTAGAGAAGCTAGGGCTCAGAATCAGGCCTTGAGAGATGAGTTAGAGAAGTTAAGGGACAAAGTAGAGAAGGGAGAAGAAGATTTTGGTGATGGAGAAGACAGGGATGAAGAGGAGATCCCTAGGTAGGAAGAGATGGAGGTTCCTGTAGACCAGAGACCCTTAATCAATGCCCTCAAATCCATGGAGAGAAGAACCGTGGATATGAAAATAGACTTGCCCGTGTTTGTAGGCAAAATAGATCCTGATTTAGTGATTGAGTGGATAGACTCCTTGAATAACTTCTTTGAGACCAAGGAGATACCAGACTACCAAAGGGTGAAGATGGCCGAATCCAAAATGAAAGGGGATACACTAACTTGGTGGACTTTCATCCAAGATGATAGGGTGAAAGAGGGAAAGAGCAGAGTTGCTACTTGGAAGAAGATGGTGGCTTTAGTGAAGGAAGCCTATGTTCCATTGGATTACAACATCCAACTACATAAGAGGAAAGAAAACTTGAAGTAGGAGTTAGATGTTAGTTCATACACTGAAGAGTTCATGAAACTATGTGTCAAGACAAAAGTAAAGGAGAGTGAGGAAGAGGTGGTGGCAAGATACCTCAATGGATTGAGGTTTACCATCCAAGAAGACTTAAATTTGCATAACCAAGAGACAGTCCAAAAGTGCTACCAATTGGCACTCAAAGTGGAAGAGAAATTAAAGAGAAGACAAGAGAAGAATAGTAGAGGAAGAGGGAGACAACAAAGAGGGGGAAGAAGTCCTTTCAGAGGCAGAGGAAATGGATTTGGACACCAAGGTGAATCTAATCAAGAGAGTAGCAAAGGAGACAATAGTCAAACTCAAGGGGGAAGTTACAATCAAAGAGGAAAATTTAGGGACAGAAGACCACCATTTAGAGGGAGATCTCAAGGTAAAGGACCTCTCAAATGTTACAATTGCAATCAAGAAGGCCACATAGCTAGTAGATGTCCAAAAAAGGCAACAAGTTCAATGGGAGAAAGGAGGACAAATCTGATCCAAGAATTTGATTGTCAAAGTGTGACAAGCTCAAACACTTATCAAAGTGTGAATGCTCCTAATAGTTATCGATATCCTGAGAAGGGAGAATCTTTGATGATTAGGATAGCAATGACCACCATGAAGGTGCTTGACAAAGAACCCCCACAAAGGAAGTCTCTCTTCAAAACTACTTGCAGGGCAGGAGGAAAGGTATGTAAAGTTCTGATTGACTCTGGATCCACTAAGAATTTTGTGTCCATTGAAATGGTAGAAAAGCTTAAGCTTAAAAGACTGCCACATCGTTGCCCATACAAGGTCTCATGGCTCACCCAAGGTCAGCAAATAGTTGTGGAAGAGCAGGCTTGGGTGGAGTTTCAAATTGGACCATACAAGGATAGATATTGTTTGACATTGCCAAGATGGATGCTTGCCATCTCCTATTTGGAAGACCATGGCAATATGACTTGAAAGCACACCATGATGGAGTTAGAAACACATATTCAATCACTAAGGATGGTAAGGTGATAGAGTTGCTACCACTAATGGAGAATGAGGTGGAATCAAAGGGGAAAGAAATTAAGGTGATGATGGTAGAAGGCAAACAATTCATGAAGGAGATAGTAGAAGAAGGTGCAGTTGCATATGCTCTAATTCCATGCCTAAAGGTGAACAGGAAGCAACAACAAGAAGTCAAGGGAGAGAAGAGGCAAAGGTTCATAGATCCTGCTGTCCAAGAGCTATTGGACAATTACAAAGGCATCATCTCTGATGGAATGCCAAGGTCCCTACCACCTATAAGGGACATTAGCCATTGCATAGATCTGATCCCAGGATCTACACTTCCAAACAAGGCAGCATACAAGCTTACCCCAGAACAAAATGCAGAGGTAGCAAGGCAGATTGAGGAGTTGTTGGAGACAAGTCTAATTGGCAAGAGTTTTAGCCCATGTGCAGTACCGGCTATCCTAGCACCAAAGAAGGAAGGCACTTGGAGACTTTGTACTGATTCTAGGGCTATCAACAAGATAACAATTAGGTATAGGTTCCCAATCCCTAGGATAGAAGATTTGCTTGATTGCTTGGGGGGTGCTAAATATTTCACAAAAATAGATCTAAAGAGTGGCTATCATCAAATTAGGATTAGTCCAGGAGATGAATGGAAGACTACATTTTAGACCAATGAGGGGTTATATGAGTGGAAGGTCATGCCTTTTGGTTTGTCCAATGCCCCTAGTACCTTTATGAGGTTGATGAATGAGGTCTTGAGGGAATTCATAGGCAAATTTATCATAGTATATCTAGATGACATCCTGATTTTCAGTAATACAAGGGAAGAGCACCTCAAACATATAGACTTGGTCCTCAAAAGGTTACATGAAGAGCAGCTAATGATCAACTTAGAGAAGTATTTGTTCATGCAGGAGGAGATCATCTACTTGGTTTTTGTCATCTCACATGGTAAATTGAAAATGGATCAAGAGAAGGTAAGTGCCATATTGTCTTGGCCAACTCCTAGAACCATGAATGATGATAGAAGTTTCCATGGGTTAGCAACCTTCTATAGGAAGTTTATAAAGGGGTTTAGTCATGTTTGTACACCCATGCTTAACACCATAAAAGGAGGACAGAAGTGCAGATTCACTTGGACAAAGGAGGCAGATGATTCATTTGAAACATTCAAGAAGAAGGTGGTAGAGCAGCCAATCCTTGCACTTCCTGACTTCAACAAAATTTTCAAGTAGAATGTGATGCGAGCCACATGGCAATTGGAGCAATACTCAATCAAGAACATAGGACTATTGCATTTTTCAGTGAGAAACTCAATGATGCAAAGAAGAGATACTCATCCTATGACTTGGAGATGTATGCTCTAGTACAGTCACTCAAAAAGTGGAGGCATTACTTGATGCCAAAAGAACTCATAGTGTTCACAGATAATCATGCCCTTAGTTTTATAATCAGTCAAGAGAAGCTGAACCATAGGCACATGAAGTGGGTGGAGACCTTACAATCTTTCACCTTCACACTCAAGCACAAGAAAGGGGTCAAGAACAAGGTGACAGATGCTTTGAGCAGGAGGGCTCTAACCATCAATCAGATCCAATTGGAGAGTGTTGGCATTGACTCCTTGAAGGCCATGTATGATACTGATAAGGACTTTGGAGAGATCTACAAGGTATGTACTTCCTTTGGTGACAAATATCATGTTGAGTTCTCTAAATTTCTGATCCAAGATGGATTACATTTCAAGGGTGGACAGTTGTGCATTCCACGATGTTCTATGAGACTGAATATCATTAGGGAGAAACATTGTGGGGCCATGGCAGGACATTTTGGTCTTGATAAGACTCTTGATCTTGTGAAGAGGAATTACTATTGGCCCAAGTTGCAGTCAGATGTGAGGAGATTTGTAGACATGTGTGATATGTCAAAAGGCAAAAGGGAGATCCACTAATGCAGGTTTGTATCAGCCACTACCCATTCCTTCTAGGCCATGGGAGAGCATAAGCATGGACTTCGTGTTGGGTTTGCCTAGGACAAGGAAGGGATATGATAGTGTTTTTGTTGTAGTAGACAGATTTAGTAAAATGGCACACTTCTTGCCATGCAAAACCACTTGTGATGCCTCATATGTTGTAGATCTATTTTTCAAAGAGATAGTGAGAATACATGGCTTGCCATTGAGCATAGTGTTAGATAGAGATGTGAGATTTATTGGCCACTTTTGGACGACTCTTTGGAAGAGGCTTGGCACCAACTTATCCTTCTCATTAGCCTAACATCCTCAAATAGATGGGCAGACTAAAGTGGTTAACCATTCATTGGGGAATCTACTAAGGTGTTTGACAAGGCAACATGGAGAGAAGTGGGATAACATCCTACCACAAGCAGAATTCTCCTATAATGACACCATCAATAGGAGTACAGGGAAGTCACCTTTCCAAGTGGTATATGGCATTCATCCAAGGGGTATTTTGGAGTTGAGAGATCTACCTATAGGAGAGTCTATTAATCCAAATGGAGAAGCCTTTGCATCAGCCATCAAGGAGGTGCATGATTAAGTCAAGACCCAACTCCAACAAACTACATTGAAGTACAAAGCATATGCTGACAAGAAAAAGAGGGATGTACAATTTGATGTTGGAGATTTGGTGTGGGTTCATCTAAAGAAGGAGAGGCTCCCAAAAGGTAAACATACCAAGCTAATGCATAGGAAGATTGGACCATTCAGATTTTGAAGAAGTGTAGGCAGAATGCTTATGAGATCCAACTTCCTCCTAACCTTGGATTGTCACCCATCTTCAATGTATGTGATTTAACTCCATACAAGCATAATGTAGATGTAGGATAGGAACCATTGCAAGGTACATCAGATGATGATATCCCTAAGCATGATCCACCAAAATTAAAGAAGATCTTAGACTCAAGAGTGGCAAAGAAGACAAGGAATAAAGAGTACATGGAGTACTTGGTGGCTTAGCACGGGAAACTTGATTCAAAGGCAGTTTGGATGACTGAAGATCAGATCACAAACCATGGTGTAGACCTTCAAACTCTCATCTCAAGTGGGCTTGAGATCTCTTCTCCTGGGGAGTATGGTGCAGGAGCACCCCTTCAACAAGCCAACTATACATCTGAGAGAGAAGACTAAGGTCTTGATATGTTGTTATGTTTTATGCATTTCTATGTTTGTTCATGTTGTCATGTAGCCCTTATTGTTGTGATTTCATGTTTGTAATAAAGACCCCATCATGTGAACCAGTATCACAAATTTGGCATCTTGATAAGCCAATTTGGACATCTTGGGCAATGCTGGTATGTGGATGATCAAATCCAGGGTGTTGTGTTGTTTTTAGGTGTCTTGTTGATGTTCTAGGGTGTTTAAATCATGTCTTGTGCTAAACATGTGTCTTGTGATTAGTTAGTGCTTCGGCTTACAACCTTGGTTAATCCAAATCTGAAACATGGAAGTTGTAATGACTCCAACCTCTGGTATTCTGGTTGGAACTAGATGAGAAGAGACCATAAACACTTTAAGAACTGGGATCCCAAAGAGGATGATATGATTGATAAAGTTTGGAGAGGATAGAAGATTGGAAAATATACATTTTTGGAGACATCAAAGTTTAAGTGAAGAAATATAAATTCTGTCAGTTTGTATTTGCAAGTTCTGTGTTCTGTATATATTCTCTGTATAGAACTGTTCTGTACATAGTTTGGTTTATGTTGTTAAAGATGCAAGATTGAGACCATTTCATTGGTGGATTTATTCAAAATTAGTGGAATGGACTCTGTACATAGTTTTATGTTTTGTTTTCTTTTTGTTCATGATCATGGCAGAATGGAATAGGGGATCTGATCTATAGAAGAGTTGTCGCAGTAGAGACCCTAGCATCTATATGTGCTAGGATTCGTCAGAATTGAGATTGCAAGTTTGGTTGCAGAAAAGTCCATTGGTGAGACTTCTATTATCAGAGAAGCAGGGGACAACTAGGCCAATGAGCAATGTTTGGCTGATAGAAGGAGTTTGATGTTTGATGTCGGTGTAAAAATTGAATGAGTCTCACCAAACAAGACTCTTTCTTGATCATCGGAGTGACCAAGACTAGCGGAGAGACATTGGGAAGTTTGTCCGACACGGGACGTTTGGTTGATAGTTGTGGATATCAAGTAACTTTAAGCGTCAGAGTGAAGCATAGTGGGGAAGCCAATAGTGTAAAGTGTTACCGATAGTGGACTTCGGGGAGACACGAGAAGTTTCCTGCCGATGGTGGCATCGAAATGACCAAAGCCTCAGAGTGAAAGATTTCGAAGGTACCGATAAGCATTGTCTGACCGACAGAGTATTTCAGTAGGATGGTAGAGTTTTCTTGTCGATAGAGAGAAACTTTGGTTATAAGGAAGTAGTGTGACTATGGAGTTTCAAGAATTTGAACCAATCTCTTGGAGCTCTGCATCAAAAGATGTAAGGCATTGATAAAAAAAAAAAAGCTTGAAAGAAAAGTTTGTGATTTAGAACTTTTGCCAATAGAAGGGAAAAGGCAATGGTTCGATGAAGGTAAAGTTTTCCAATAAATAAGACAAAGGGTAAAGTTCAAAGAAACAAGAATTCACCGATAGAAGAGACAAAGGCTGAGGTTCGGAAAAAGTAAAGTTTGTTGATAAAGGAGTTAAAAGCCAAAGTTTGAAAATGAGTGTTTTTGCCGATAAAGAATTGAAAGCTTAAAAGAGACCACAGTTTGAAAAGATGAGAATTTGTCAATAGAGGCAAAAGGTAATAAAGTTAAGTTTGAAGAATGGGGTTTTTGCTGATAAAGAAGAAGACAAAGGCAAAGTTCTCAAAAGTCAAAATTTTCTGATAAAGGGCTAAAAGCCAAAGGTTCAAGAAATGACAAATTCACCGATAGAGGATGGTTAAGGTCTCATAGTAGATGCATGGTGATGAAGGTGATGCCGAATAGCTAGATGTTTTGCACGAACAAAGATATAAATAGAACTACGACTGTGATTGATTATAGCAATGGATAAACAACAATTAAATAAATTGAATGTATGCAGAGAGCTACATGCAGATTTTTCTTTCTCGACATGCAAAAAGTAGAAGTATAGAAAGATTGGAGTGCACACATGCAGATGTGTGAGTGTATGCAAAGATAATTGTATACTAAAAGTGAGAGTTTTAACATGTAGAAAAAATAGAGTGCAGACATGCAGATGGTTCAATACATGCAAAAGGGTGCATATATAAAAGTGATTGTAATAGAATAAAAGATATGGAGACTAATTGATGAATGTGTGAGAAGAATTTAGTGTAGAGATTTGGGTGACCAGAGTGAGAAGAGAAGATTGTATATGATTTGAATAGATGCAATTGAGGTTGATGAAGAACCAAATGGCTTAGTGTAGTCATGGCCAGAGGGTTCATAGAATGAACTGTCTAAACCATGCAGCTAGAGTAAACACAATAGAAACAACACAATTGTAGAATATAATGGAAGATTCATATACTTAGTATATAAAATAATTACAATGCTAATATGTTGGCAATATGTGGGCTACAATCAAAGGGCTCACAGTCTTAAAATTTAACATACATGAAAGATATGGCTCTGAAGTGCCTTCCACAAATCCAAAAATCAAAGACTAAAACATCATAATATGATTCACTTGCTTTCATATGCATTTAAGACATGCTTATATACCATCTTCAGACTTAAAGAATCCTCTGGGTCAATCTTAAAAGATCTCCAACCTGAAACATGTTGATGAAACATGTAGAAACAAATAGGTCAGCATCCAACACTCAGCAATGCTCTGCAAATGAAGGAAACTTGATGCGATTCTCCATGAAGGTTGGCTAGGTCCAAAATTACCTTAAATGATGTTCCATTAGGTTCTACAAGTTGTGGAATTGCTATGCAACCCATTAGGCTTCAACTGAACACTGACTGCTCTACTCTGAGAAAACTGACGATCTTCTAATAGCGATAACTTTTAGCAAACAAATCCAAACGGCATGAAATTTTAATATGATGTAGATGACATGGCATAGAAGCTAAACCATTCTCCATGTGCTCTAATATGAAGATGCAGTAAAATGCAATACAAAATGTTGAAACTACAAATGACTGAACTGAACTAAAAATGAAAGAAAAGATAGAATGCAAATATTTTTGGTTGATGTAAGATTGCTCTGCAACCTGGGGTGCTCTTGTATCAGACACCTGGGGTTGTTGAAAAAGTGAGTCCCTCACTTTTCTTGGGCTAGAGGAAAACCAAGACGGTCTACCTTAGCCTAAGAAATCCATGTTGAATCTTCTTTCAGTCTTCCTTTCCACTTAACCAAATATTCTCTGTATTGCTTGCCTCTAGTACTACGTCCCACTCTGCTATCCAAGATGTTCTCTATTTGCTTCAGTGGTTGTTGTGGTAACTAATTCTTCAAACCATCTTCAATGCTATCACTTGATTCTCCCTTATGGTACTAATATAGGTCTGTAATGTTGAATAGGGGTGATATACCAAATGTCTCCGGTAGATCCACTTCATAGGCATTTCCTGAATCAAACTTCTTAAGTATCTTACATGGTCCAAACTTCTTCATCTTCAGCTTGTTGTATGTCCCCACTAGAAATTACTCCTTTCTTAGATATACCATCACTTCATCTCCAACTGAAAATTCTTTGTGTTTCCTCTTCACATCTGCTCACTCCTTATACTTACTATTCATCTCCTCCAAATGCTTCCTGACCTGATTATGTAGTGTCTCCATGTACCCTATGAATTCTTCTACTTTTGCACTTCTCTTATTATCCATACTGATGTCTCTCAGCCCTACTACTCCTCTAGGTTGTATTCCTGTCATAATCTGAAATGGTGTCTTCCCAGTACTCCTATTCACTGAATTATTGTATGCAAACTCTACTTGCAGTAGAATTAGATCCCAATTTCCTATCTTATCTCCTACTAAACACCTCAACAAGTTACCCAAACTCGTATTTACCACTTCTATTTGTCCATCTATCTGTGGATGAAATGTTGAACTGAACTTTAGGTCTATTTTCATCTTCTTCCACAATGTCATCCAAAAGTATCTAATGAATATTGTATCCCTATCTAAGACTATACTCTTAGGTAATCCATGCAATCTCACAATCTCCTTGAAAAATAGGTCAAAAACATGCACTGCATCATTTGTCTTCTTACAAGGAATAAAATGTGCAATATTTGAAAATTTGTCCACTACTGCAAATATAGAATCACATCCCCTCTGTGTTTTTGGCAAACCTAATATGAAATCCATGCTTATATCTTCCCAAGGTCTATCTGGTACTGTCAAAGATTTCTATAATCCAATATTCTAACTACTCCCCTTTGCTACTTGACAAACTCTGCAACTCTAAACAAATTTCCTTACATCCTTATGTATCTAAGGCCAAAAATAATGTTCACTTACCAAATCTACTATCTTGTCAATACCAAAATGTCCTGCTAATCCACCACTATGCTTCTTCTTGATCAAATTATCTCTCATTGAACTCCTAGGTATACACAACTAATTTCCTTTGAACAACATATCTTCCTAAATGAAATAGTCCAGCCACTTACTTCTAACTATCACAATAGGTTCCTTACATGCTTTCCATGGTTCTAAAAAATCAAGATCTTCTTCATACATGTGCTTTAGTTCTTTAAATTCTAGTACTTCTACTATCATATATGTTAGCAAATTCCTTCTCCTGCTCAATGCATCTGCAACTTTTTTTGACTTCCCACTCCTATGCTTCAATACAAATGTGTAACTCTGCATGAAGTCTACCCATCTCATATGTATTTGATTCAACTTGTTGCAAGTATGTGCTAACCAGTGTTATCATTGATGTTAACATTCTTGTGTTGTCATTGGTGTGAATTGTGTCTTTTGATATTGCTGATTGTTACTTGATTGAGTTGTCATGTTTTAGAGAAGTGTTTGAAGATGCTAAATCTAGAATTTGGTGGTCTAGATCACTGTGCAGTAGAAGTTATATTAACTAGTTTGAAGACTGTAATTGACAAAGTTTGTGGGTTGTGCAGAGATGTTTGAGATAGAGTATTTTGCTCCGCGTTTCTCCGTAGAGTGGTTCTAGACATATGTTTATAAGGTACTTAGCTATCTTCATTCCAAAGAATTTGTGATTTGATGCTCTAGAAAGCAAGTCATTGTTTAGCATAGTTGGGCAGTGTTGTTTGTGAGCAAATAGTGAACCTTCTTCAGGTAAAAGGTGTTGCGGATGATTTTGTTGATTCTTGGGTGACTTAAGGATGTTAGTGGATGTCTCCAAATCATGTTAAAGGCTTTTTCTTGGTCTACAACTTATGGTTGTGTTCTTGGAAGCATGTGCCTAAAGATCCTAGTGTTAACATCAGTTTGGACTACCCGGTTGTTTACACTCTTTACATATGTGCTTCTTGGATTGTGGAAGTGTTTTGAAGCATGTGAAGATGTATTTAGGTCTGAAATAAGATATGAAATGTTCTACCTTCATTCCTTTGCTTCAAAACATTGTTTAGGTCCATACCTAATTTGAATTGTGTGTGTTTTTTGACCTTGGAGATTGTTCCAAAGGTTATAGAGTGTGTTGCCGACCTTGCTGTATGTTCCAAGGTTGATGATTGATATAAATTTAAGTGTAAATGATTCGTGTGTAAGTGGAGATATGCGAAGATGAAGATGTTTGTGTTGTGAGGTAGAAAAGGTGATATGTATTGTGCTTCATTAGAGCTGAACTCAGGCATGTGGTAGATGCTATTATATCAGTTCATGGAAGTGAGCCACCCCTTTTGGCAGTGAGCCTGTTGCAGTGAGCATTCTTTTGGGTAGTGAGCCCTGGGCAGTGAGCTCTTTGGTAGTGAGCCTCTTTGTAATTTGGTATTGATACTACTTTATATTGTGAGCTAATCCTCATTGTGGTTTTTCTCATTCAGGGTTTTCCATATAAAATTTTGGTGTTATGTTGTGCATGGTGTTGATTTGATTAAGTTTTTGTTATCCATTTTTCATGTTTAATCTTCATAACATAATTAAGGTTTAAGTGAATTGAAGCGGATGTGATTATGTTTGTGAAGGCTTAAAGTTTTTGATACAACTGATTCACCCCCCCTCTTCATTGTCTTGTGCATTCAACAATTGGTATTAGAGCAAGGGTTCCTTAGAAGAAAGCCTAACAACTTAAGGTAGATCTAGGATGGCACACATGAAAGAAATTCCTCAGTTTGATGGAACTAACTATGCCTTCTGGAAGATACAAATGCAAAGTTATCTTGTTTCTCTTGGTTATAATGTGTGGAGAATGGTTGAAAATAAATACACTATACCTAAAGATGATCCAAAGACTACAAGTGAGATAAGGGATTATGAGATTAATGACAAAGCTAGAAATGCTTTATTGAATGCTCTATCTAATATTGAAATGGAAAAAGTGTTGGATCTAGAAACTACTCATGAGATTTGGCAAAAATTGAAGAGTATCTATGAAGGTGATAAATCTATTAAGAAATCCAAGATGCAAAACTTGAAGTCCACATATGAAACTATGTGGATGTCTAAAGATGAGAACATAACAAGCTATATGCAGAAGGTTGACGAAGTTGTCAATGGCATCAAAGGCCTTGGTGGAACTCTGACTGATGAAGAAGTTGTGAATAAAATACTCAAAACACTTCCCAAATCTTAGTCATAAAGTGTCTTCCATTGAATAATTGCTAGATACGGGCAAGCTTTCAAAAGATCAATTGCTTAGAAAATTGACTGCTTTTGAGATGAGATAATTTGGCACTCTTGAGGGCCCTGTGAAATTTGAGACTACTTTTAAAGCCAAACTGTTAGATCAAATAAGTATGCTATGGAATTAGATGAGGAATACTTTGATGATATTAAGGCAAACTTTGTAAACAAAATGAAAAAGGGAACTGGAAAGTTTAGAGGTGAATTACCTTTCAAATGTTTTAGTTGTGGTAAGATTGGCCATTATGCTTCAAGATGTCCTGATAGAACTTTGAAGATCAAGAACAAAGAAGGTAGAGGTAAGATGGTAATAAAAAGTTACTATGTTAAAGATGATGAAGGTGTAATTGATGATGAATATGATTTTGAAGATGGTAATGCTAGTGAATGCTTGTTTATTGCTATAAAAGAACTTCTTTCTACTAATCTTACAAGCTATGTGAAGGAAGGAAGTCTAGAAGAAGAGAAAGAGATGTCTGCATTTCATGCTAGAAAGGAAAAGGATGAATGGGTCATTTACAGCGGATGTTCAAATCACATGATAGGAGATAAGAGTAAGTTTGTCAAATTGGAAAAGTATGATGGATGACTAGTTATATTTGGTGATGATGTAGTTGGTAAGATTTGTGGAAAAGGGTCAATTACTTTTGATGGCAAACATAATATAGATTCTTTATGTCAAATGCTTAAATAATAATCTTCTAAGTGTTGGACAGATGTGTAAAAAAGGATACAATCTGATGTTTAAGAATAATGGATGTGAGATAAGGAAAAGCTCCAGAACTATAATTGTTGCTGGTAAGAAGACTTATGGTAATGTTTATCATTTGAAAGGTACTGACAATTATTGTTTTTTGGCTCAGACAAATGAAAGTTGGTTATGGCATAGGAGAATGTGTCATATTAACTTTGATAATCTGGTGAGAATAAGCTCAGTTCAAGTTGTAAGAGATTTACCTAAGATTGTGAAGCCTGCTAATGCCATTTGCAAAGAATGTCAATTTGGGAAGCAAACAAAGACAAGTTTCAAAAGCAAAGAACAAACCTCTATTGGCATGTTGGAGTTGGTACATATAGACTTATGTGGTCCTACAAGAATAAGAAGTCTACAAGGTGACAGGTACTTCATGCTACTTATTGATGATTATTCAAGAATGACTTGGGTTACTTTTCTTAGAGAAAAGTCAGAAGCCCTAGACAAGTTCAAGGCATTTAAAGTAATGGTTGAAAATGAAATGGATTTGAGAATCAAGTGTCTGAGGTCTGACAAAGGTGGTGATTTTACTTCAGATGAATTCAATGCTTTTTGTAAAGAACATGGGATAAAGAGACAATTATCTACCCCCAGAACTCCTCAATAAAATGGAGTAGTTAAAAGGAAGAATAGAATAGTTCAGGGCGCTGCTAGAATAATGATCAAAGAAGTTGACCTTCTGAAAGTAGCTATTTATACTATTGTCTATATTTAGAATAGAGTGCAAGGCAAAGCAAATGGAACAAAGACACCTTATGAGCTATGGTATGGAAGAACTCCTACTATCAAGTATTTCAAAGTTTTTGGAAGTAAATGCTATATCAGAAGAGATGAAGAGTTGGGAAATTTTGATGCTAGATGTGATGAAGGCATATTCCTTGGGTACTCTACTAAGAGTAAAGCCTACCGGTGCTACAACAAAAGGTTGAGGAAGATTATTGAAAGTGCAAATGTAAAGGTAGATGAAGATATTTAGAAAATCTTAGAGCCTAATGGCTATGAGTCAGATGAGTCTACTGATACAAAAGAAGTTGAAGAAGTCAAAGACAAGGAAGTTTAGATTGATGAAGAAGAAGCTCCAGAAAGAGTTCCTAAAGCCCCTGAGTATGTGTAAAAGAATCACTCAAAGGATCAAATCATTGGTGACAAAAACAAAGGAGTTCTGACAAAAAGAAGAGTTGCAGAAGAATAGGTAAATCTCTGTTTAATTTCAAAGGTTGAACTTAAGACTATATTTGAAGCATGTAAAGATGAACATTGGGTCAAGGAAATAGAAGAAGGATTGATGCAAATTGAAAAGAACAAGACTTGGGAACTTGTCCCTAGGCCTGTAGATAAGAATGTGATTGGAACAAAGTGGGTTTTCAGGAATAAGTTGAATGAGAATGGAGAAGTGGTAAGAAACAAAGAAAGACTTGTATGCAAAGGCTACTCACAAGTGGAAGGAATAGACTACGAGGAAACTTTTGCTCCAGTGGCAAGAATGGAAGCTATTAGGTTGTTTTTGGCTTATGCAACACATAAGGCCTTCAAAGTATATCAAATGGATGTAAAGTCTACTTTTCTGAATGATGAGTTGGAAGAGGAAGCATATATAGAGCAACCAAATGGATTTTAGTTATCAGACAAACTAGACATGGTATGCAGATTGAATAATGCATTGTATGGACTGAAGCAAGCTCCCAAAGCTTGGTATGCTAGATTAGACAAGTATTTGTTGTAGCAGGGATTTAGTAAAGGGTTTACAGATAGTAATCTGTACATCAAGGTAAGCAAAGATCAAATTTTGATTATTGAGGTCTATGTGGATGATATAATCTTTGATGGAAATGAAGGTATGTGTAAGAACTTTACAGATGAGATGCAAAAAGAATTTGAGATGTCAATATGTGGTGAGATGAACTTCTTTCTTGGACTACAAATTAATCAGACAGATAAGGGCATTTTTATTTCACAATCAAAGTATGTCAAGGAATTGTTGAAGAAGTTTTGGATGGAAGAATCTAAGCCAGTGTGTACTCCCATGACAACTGGTTGCAAGCTAAGCAAAAATGATGGATCTCCTAAGGTTGATCAGAGCAAATATAGATCAATGATAGGAGGACTGCTATACCTAACTGCTACCAGATCAGATATCATGCATGCAGTCTATCTTGTGGCAAGATTTCAAGATCCTAGAGAGTCACATGTCATGGCAGTAAAGAGAATATTCAGGTATTTGAAGGGCACTCCAGATCATGGTTTGTGGTATCCTAAGAACAATGACTTCAACCTAAGTGCCTACATAGATGCTGATTGGGTCAGATGTGTAGATGATAGGAAAAATACAAGTGGTAGTGTGTTCTTTCTTGGAGACAAAGTTGTGTCATGGCAAAGAAAGAAGCAAGATTCAGTATCTTTATCTACTGTAAAGGCAGAGTACATTGCAATAGTATCATGTTGCACACAAGTGCTATGGATGATACAAACTCTAAAGGATATCAAGGTTGAGTATGATGATCCAATTCCTATTTTATGTGATAATACCAGTGCCATTAACATTTCAAAGAACCCAGTGATGCATTCAAGGACGAATCATATTTCTATCAGGTATCACTTTCTGAGAGAAAAGGTTACAGAGAAAGAAGTGAAGCTTGAGTATGTGCCTACAAAAGATCAGATTTCTTACATATTCACCAAGGCTCTTCCTAAGGATACATTTGAGTATCTTTGGGAAAATTTAGGAGTTATTTTCCCTCCTTTGTTGAACTATATGCATAAGGAAATGCATCAACTCAGTATGATTTAGGAGTCATTTCTTTTCTGGACTGATTGTGGAGGCTACCTCTCAAGGGGAGCAGGTAGTGACATTGAAGAGTGTTACAGTTAGAGGGAAGTATTTAGAGTAGTTAAGAACAAGTGCAAGTATGTGCAGTATCATATTCAGGGGGAGAAAGCTTGAGAAAGGTGAATCACCCTTTGCCATTGATGTCAAAGGGGGGGAGAGTTCATGTGAAAAACAAAGAGAGAGTAAGATGTATAAAAGAAAGGGGGAGAATGAGATTAGTGCATAATTGTGTCATGATGGTTTTTCACATCATATGTTTCCATCAATGACAAAGGGGGAGATTGTTGCAAGTATATGCTAACCGATGTTGTCTTGATGTCAACATGCTTGTGTTCTCATTGGTGTCAACTGTGTCTCCTGATATTGCTGATTGTTGATTGATTAATTTTTCATGTTAAAGTGATTTAAATGCATTATAGAAGTGCTAAAAATGTTGGTATATTGCTCTTGTTGTTGAGTTTCTAGGTGCTTTTGAGAAAATTTTCTCTCTAGAGGAAACAGTGTGTTGCAGAGTATTATGTCTTGTAGGATACTATCTAAGTCTTTGATCCACATTTATTATGTGTTGAAGACTGGAGTGTGAGATTTAGATATGTTTTAGAGAAGTGTTTGAAGATGCTAAATCTAGAATTGTGTAGTCCGTATCACTGTGCAGTAGAAGTTATATTCACCAGTTTGAAGACTATAGTTGACAAAGTTTCTGGGTTGTGCAAAGGTGTCTGGGAGAAAGTATTTTTCTCTGCATTTCTCTACAGAGTCATTTCATGTGTTACGGTTCTAGACATATGTTTATAAGGTCCTTATCTATCTTCATTCCGAAGGATTTGTGATTTGATGCTTCAGAAAGTAAGTTATTGTGTAGCAGAGTTTGACAGTGTTGTTTGTGAGCAAACAATGAACCTTCTTCAGGTGAAAGGTGTTGTAGATGATTTTGTTGATTCTTAGGTGACTTAAGGTTGTTCATGGATGTCTCTAGATTATCCTAAAGGCTTGTGCTTGGTCTACAAGTTATGGTTGTGTTCTTGGAAGTGTGTGCCTAAAGATCCTAGTGTTAACACCAGTTTTGGCCTACTTGGTTGTTTACACTCTTTACGGATGTGCTTCATGGACTGTAGAAGTGTGTTGAAGCGTGTGAAGATGTATTTAGGTCTGAACTAAGCTATGAAATGTTCTATCTTCATTCCTTTTCTTCACAAGATTGTTTAGGTTCAGACCTAATTTGAATTGTGTGTGTTTGCTGACCTTGGAGACTATTCCAAAGGTTGTAGAATGTGTTGCTGACCTTGATGTATGTTCCAAGGTTGATGATTGATATAAATAAATGTAAATGATTTGTGTGTAAGTGCAAAGATGCAAAGATGAAGATGTTTGTGTTGTGAGGCAGCAAAGGTGATATGTATTATGCTTCATTGGAACTAAACTCGGGCATGTGGTAGATGCTATTATATCAGTTCATGACAATGAACAACCCCTTTTGGTAGTGAGCCACCCCTTTTGGTAGTGAGACTATTGCAGTGAGCCTCTTTGTAATTTGGTATTGATACTACTTTATATTGTGAGCTAATCCTCACCATGGTTTTTCCCTTTTAGGGTTTTCCAGGTAAAATTTTGGTGTTCTCTTGTGCATGGTGTTGATTTGATTAAGTTTTTGTTATCTTTTTTTCATGTTTAATCTTCATAACATAATTAGGGTTTAAGTGAATTGATGTGGATGTGATTATGTTTGTGAAGGCTTAAAGTTTTTGATACAACTGCTTCACCCCCACTCTCAGTTGTCTTGTGCATTCAACACAACTTTCCTTGACTATTCAAATACTGCAAAGCTTGATGGGTATGCCTCCCTTTCAGGCTTTATACGGCAAACCATACAGGACACCATTGAGTTGGGATTGGATAGAGGACAGAGTTGCCATTGGTCCAGAGCTAGTTCAAGATATGGAGCAGTAGGTCACATTGATTAGATAGAGGTTACATAAGGCACAATACAGGCAGAAGAAGTATGTCGATGCTAAGAAGCTTGATCAAAGCTTCTCAGTGGGTGACAGGGTATTCCTTAGAGTACGGCCACACAAGAGTCCTATTCGTTATGGAAAGGGCTCTAAGCTCGCACCACGGTTTGTAGGACCCTTTGAGATTTTGGAGCGGATAGGACCAATTGCCTATCATCTAGCATTGCCACCTAGCCTGTCACGTATCCATGATGTTTTTCATATTTCTATTTTGAGGTGATATATATCTGATGTATCTCATGTGCTGGACTGGAGTGCTTTACAGGTAGAGGCGGACAGGCAATTGGCTTTGGAGCCAATTCACATATTGGATCATCAGACGCTGGGTCTTCGAGGTCAAGAGCTAGACCAGGTTAGACTCTAGTGGGATCGTTATGATGAGGTCACAGTGACTTGGGAGGATGCAGCTAGTTTGAGGGCACTCTATCCTAACCTTTTTGACGACTTCCAGGAGGAAGTTTAGTCTTAGGGAGAGGATGTGAGGTCAATTATTTTACCTCCCTTATTTTGATCGATATGCATTTTAGTTGATGACATTATCAGATTTTTAGTGACTATGGTTTCATTATGCAGACTTGATTTTTATCTCCTGATTATGATAGGACCTTGATTAAACACATGTGATTCGATTTGATCATATTGATGCTATTTTGTGATTCAACATATGAGATATATATGTGATGATGATTTGTGATGAGATTTTAGTTATTTATGTGTTGTGGACTATTTGACATGAGATTGAAAAATGCAGTTTAATTTGGAATTATGTATTGGTGATTATTGTTGTATTCGATTTTTGTGAATTTAATTCCAGTTGCTTCGGCTATGATTTTTCATGATATGATTGACACTTGATCGAGATGTGCAGGTTTTTACATTCCCTAGCCACGGGAAATTGGAGGTAGAATTCACACTATGTTATCCCTTGTAAAACTAATCCATTCCCAAGAGGGATAAGGATCACATTGGATTTTGAATGTTGATTTAAGTGTTTGATTTAATTTTATTATTTTGTCCTTGGTACCCTTTTTTGTTTAATTGATTAATAATAAGTGTTGTATAAATTTTACTTGATTTACACCACTTGGTATTTATTTTATTTTGTTGAGGCCATTTAAGTGTGGATTTTTAACCCCCTTTATGAACCCTTGAGTCCCAAAAGTTACCCTAGGTGGTTACCCATGAGTCTAGGGCCAACTTGGACTATCTAACCCTAGATTTGACTCATGTTTGGTCACTCTAAACCATGGTTTAGTAAAAGTGACGAAAATTTGAAATAAGGGAAGTGGGAGATAAGTCATACCTTGGGAAAGATTCATCTCCCTTCCCAAGGTTAGGGAATCCTTTCCCAAGGAAGACTTGGGAGGTCTCCAAGACTCCCAAGTGTGTGGGAGCTTCCCCCAAGACTCTCACACATGTGTGAGAACATCTTGGAGGAAGATGGGTCCTTGAGAGAATAAGATGATGCCATATGGCATCCCTTATCCTATTGAAGGTGTGTGTGGGATTGCCACCTCACGACTTGTCCTCTCACACATGTGTGAGAGCACAAGTGGATAAGGTGAGGATTGAGAGGGAATGGGAGGATGACACTTGTCATCCTCACACTTCCTCTCCCTTGCAAGTGGCATGGGAGGAGGAAGGAGAAGGTGACAAGTGTCACCTTCTCATTCCTCAAGGCCAAATTGCTGGCCTATATTATCTCCTCTTGTTGAGGAGTGTGGGGTTCTTGCAATTTTAATTTTTTCTTGCTATTTTCGAGGAGTTTGGGAGAGTTAGAGAATTTTCTTTTAAGGATTGGAAGGCTTGGGAAGGCTTGGAGCTCTTCACCAAACGGGCTTCCATTATAGGGCTTTGAAGGTAGGCCTCTTAACTTGTTTTCTCGCCCTTGCTTATTTAATGTATTGTGTTATAGTCTTTGGTTGTTTTGTTGTTTGCATTGTTTTTTTGTTGGGATGGGAGTATGGTGAGAGCACCTCTAATGGAGGTAATGCTCAACTTGTTTGGGTAGGGAAAAAGAACATCCTTGAGGTCTCTCCCACATTATGTATTTATGCCTTGAGGGCTTTTATTTGAGGAGGAGATTATTGAATGGCAAGAGTGCCATGGAGTTTATTTGTGATTTTTGTGGATAGTGGTGTTTTGGGGATTTTGGCTTGAGGCCATGAGTTGAGATTTTTATCATTTGGGAGCCCTTTCAAGTTGAGGTGTCCATTCCCTACCCTCACCAAACTCATTTATATGAGTTGAGTTTTGTGTTATACCTATGGGCTGTTTTTGTGGTATAGTGTTTGATTGTTGTTGTGGAATGATACCCTGTGTGAAACCCCTACCTCCCTAGCTCAGGGGTGACCCACTTGTGGGTCTACGGTATGGAGGAGAGCTTTTTGAAGTGGCTGGTTTTGTTGTCCTTGTTGTTGTGTTTATTGCAGGATTAGAGTGGAAAAATGAGGTGGATGAGAGCTCCTCTTGGTGTGGCTTGTAGTGTTTTAATGGATATTGGAGCCATGGCCATAGTGTAATTGTTTTAGCAAGTTATTTTGCCACGGAGTTGGCTGTTATAAATGTTGTATGAAAAGTATTCTTTATTTAATTAGAAGGTTGTCTATTTTTTTCTCTTTTTTTTGTGAGTTAAGAGTTGTGAAATGCATATAAAGTTGTATTTGTAATTCTGTCATTATCCCTTGTATAAAAGAAAAGGATATATTTAATGTAACTCCTTTCTATTATTTTGAAGTGAAATTTCTAAGTACTAGTTGTTGTTGAAAAGAAAGTAAAACTAGACTGAGATATATTCTCCACCTTATTGCTGTTCAAAAGAGAAATACTGTATTAGGTATATTCTGTTTTACTACTCAAAGAAAAGTGTATATTTCCATTAGGGTATGTTTCTGGTTTTAAAAATATATATATACTCAGTTATCCATTTAGTGTGATTCAGTAAAGAAGAAAAAATTGTTGCTACCTTTTATTGTTCTTACCAATGCAGGTATACACAAAAAAGAAAGAAATATAAAAGGGAAAGTTATATATTACATTTCTGTTGTTTATTTTGTGAATTGTGTAAACGCTCTTTTATATCTACATAAATTTAAATAACATGGATATACTTGTATTTTTTTTGTACAATAAAATGATGTAGAAAAATAAATTTTGTGACAGTTTATTTAGGCTGAAGCTTTTGGAGGAGTATATATATATATATTTCTATATATACATATATATATATAACATATTCCTGTTTACAAACAAAAATTATTAAAGGAAAACCTGATAATGGCAGACTGATGTGCTCAGTGCCTGAGAAAGGAAATAATTTTTTTTAATATATATATATATAAAATAAGGGCGGGACTGTGGGCACCCACAGTCCCATTTGTACAGATTTAAGAGGGGTGTGGGGGAGGCACCGCCTCCCCCACACCCCATTACCCTTGACACCCCCCGAAACCCCCTGCGCTATCTCCCCCGCCGCTCATCGGCCAGCGCGCTGCCCTCTGTCATCCTCCCGTAGCACCCATGAACTCTGCCTACCACCACGCCTCCTACGCAACGCTGTCTCCTCCCAACTCTCCTACGCATAGCGCCGCCAGACCTCCACTCCTCGGACCTCCACAAACCTCTGCCATTCTGCCGCCCCATCGGCTGGTCCACCGCCGTCGGCCCTTGGCCGCCACTTCTCCATACCCTGCCCACAATGATAATTTTTACACAGTATTTCTTGATATAAAATGTCTATGAATATATGTATATCACAAAAAAAATGTATTGAATCAAAACTATTTCAAATGGAGTCTTGTAGCTGTGTATACCTCCGTGGAGGTTGTGATTGAATCCATGGCCTCCATCTCTGGTCAAAACCCTACTTGTACACACACACACACACAAAAAAAAAAAAAAAAAAGACAAAACAAAATAGAGAGAGAATAAGAGATTAGGGAAAGAAGGAGAATAGTTGAATAAGGGAGAAATTAGGTTAACATGGGAAATAGAAAACAATTCCTTTTAAAACTAAAATAGGGATTCCTCTTAATTTTAATTGAGAGAATAATTTATTTTGAGGATAGAGATTTTTTTTTTGTGAGGGGTTTTATTCTTTTTATCCTTTAATTAGAACCTCTATTTCTTCCTTGTGTGTTTTTTTCTTTCTTTTATTTATTTGCCTTTGGGTTCTTTTAAATAGTTTTCCATTTTCTTATGGATTATTGTTGCATTTTTAATTTTAATCGCTTTGTATATAATCTTTTTATTCTTGTTAGAGAGGGTATTATCCCCTTGATTTTAATTCGTCTTAGTTGAGATTTTATTTTAAATTCTTTTATTTTATTTAATAGGATAGTAGTGTTTTTATCTATTGACCTATCTTATCTTTTTTTTTGGCGGGAGAGTTATTTCAAACTCTCCTCCCTCATCTATTAATTTTTTGAGTAAGTTATTTAAACATAATGCCAAAATTATATTTAATAACGAACTCGATTTTCCTTCTTGGACTCATTGACGTCTTATCGTTTAACTTTATTAATTCATTGTAATTCGTTTCTAAAATTATCCTTTAAATTGATTTAATTTTATTATTAATTTTTACTTAATTTCCTAAGGGTGATTTATTTTTAAATTTTAATTTGCGTTTATCAAAAATGCGTTATGTTGCTGAAATTTTGCTAGATTCCTAGGTTTCCTTGATGCGATGTTTTATTTATTCCACTCCATCTTTCCACTTGAATCATGTGCCATCTTACCATATTGCTTTATCACTTTTCGATCTGAGTTAAGATAGGGTTCGATGCTGACAAAATCATCTCCACCCAGGTAACTTAGGGTACAGATTTGAAAATGGTCTAACCCTAAAAGTGACACACTTTGTGTCGCATACCCCCAAGACAACCTTCACCATCACGGTTACGATGACATGACTACACCTTTGCGTATTGCCACCGAGCACGTAGATGCATGCGAGGGGGTTCCTAGGGATAGATAGAAAATTTTTTTGTAGTTCGTGTCATGACCACATGGCAAATGTGGACATGACACGTGCGTTTGTGTGTCATGACTGCATGGGAAATGCGGGCATGACAAATTCTTGTCGGAAGGCACTTCAATGCCAAAACTTGCATATTTGTTGTAATTCGAAAGGCGGGCATGTGAGCCCTTTGATTGTAGCATGCATAATGCCAGCATATGAGCATTGTAATTATTTGACATATTAAATACACGAGTCTTCCATTGCATTCTAAGATTGTGTTGTTTTCATTGTGTTTACTATAGTTGCATGGTTTGGATAGTTCATTCTTTGGACCCTCCAACCATGACTGCACTAGGATACGTCCTCTCAAGTCTATACCCACAATCATAGCCATCATCTCATGTCATTTCCTACTCAAGGCATCTACAACCACATTCTCCTTTCCTTTGATGTAATGCACATCAAAATCATACTCACAAAGAAAATCCATCTATCGTTGCTGACGAGCATTAAGATTAGGTTGTCTAAATATATACTAAAGGCTACGGTGATCTATATGCAACTCAAATCTATATCCTAGAAGGAAGTGTCTCCACCTCGTCAAGGCATGAACCATTGTTGCAAGCTCCAAATCATGTGTGGGGTAGTTCAGCTCATGGTTCTTAAGTTTTCATGACTCATACGTGATCACTCGACCCTCCTACATAAGTATTGCACCAATACCCTCTATAGAAGCATCCGTACATACTACAAAGTCTACCATCAGATCAGGTACTTTTAAAATTTGTTCACTAGTGAGATGTTCCTTAAGAGCTTGGAATTCTCTCTCACACTGCTCTGTCCACTCAAACCTCTTCCCTTTCCACTGAAGGGAGGTGATGGGATGTGCAATCTCGGAAAAGCCCTCAACAAATCTATGATAATATCCTGCTAAACCCATGAAGCTCCTGACCTCAATAACACTAGTTGGTGCTATCCAATCCATAATAGCTCTTATCTTTGATGGATCTACTTTTTGCAAGTATGTGCCTAATCGGTGTTGCCATTGATGTCAACATATCAATGTTGTCATTGGTGTCAACTGTACTTTTGTTTTGATGCTTGTTTGTAATAAGTTAGATGTTTTATATTTGCCTATATAAGTGTTGGAGATCATGGTATTGAGGATATTGAGAAAATTTTCTCCTCCGGTGGAAATAGTGTGTTGTAGAGTATCTTTGTCTACAGAAGAATAGTCCAACAGATTGTTTCGCATTCCTTATAGAATGAATATCTTTATCTGTGGATTAGAATTTATTTAGATACATGTATGAAGAAGCTATGCTCCAATTTTGAGCCTCCAATATGAAGATCTAAGTTAGTTATGTTCACTAGAGTGAAAACTATTTTTTCTGTATGTTTGGTGGTGACAGGGAGAATGTATTATGCTCTGCATTCCTCCACAGTTAAGTATTTCAATCTGTAGTTTTGGAATCAAGTTAGTAATTATGATAAGTGCATTCAACTCCAATGGTTCATGATTTGGTGGTCCACAAGTAATCTTTCTTTATGACAATGGTTGACAGTGTTGTTTAAGTGCTCTGGTTTGAAGAATCCTTTTGACAAATTGGTTAGAGGTTGTGCGGATGTTCTTGGTGATTACAATGTGCTTGTGGATGTCTCCTAATCGTGTCCCTACATTTGATTTGGTTTGCAAAGAGAAATCCGGATCGTGGATGAAGACTATTCTTAGAAGACTTAGTGAGAACACCAGTCTTGGCTGACTTGGTCACTTTCACTTATTACAGAGATACTTTTAAGTTTGTAGTAGCATGTTGTAGTGTGGAAGATTATATTTGAGTCCATGCTAAGGTGTAGTGTGATCTATATACATATTTACATCTTTCCCTTAGCAAATTTTGTATTAGGTCCAGACCTATTTCTATGTATGAATGTAATGCTGACCTTGGAGATTGTTCCAACAGTTGATGAATGTAATGCCGACCTTGTTGTTCATTCCAAGGTTGATGAGTTGTATAAAAACATGTAATATAGTTGCAAAAAAGTGATGAGGGTGCAAAAATGTGAAGATAAGTGAGAAGTGTAAGAAGAGCATAGTAGAGAAGAAGTATTACGCTTTAATGGAACTGAATCCAGGCATGAAGTAGATGCTATCAAATCAATTCACAAATCCCTGGTAGTGAGCCACCCCTTGGCAGTGAGCCGATATTTGTAGTGAACATTTTTGGGCAGTGAGCCTCTATTTTTTGGTATTGTTATAACAAATATATTTTTGTGGGCTAACACCCACCGTGGTTTTTCCCTTATAGGGTTTTCCATGTAAAAATTTGGTGTCTCATGTGTTGAATATGTTATTGTGTTAAACTTCATGTTTCGTGCTTTCATGATTAAATCTTAATAACAGTTATTGCACATTTGAAGTATTAATAAGGGGTTAAAGTTTAGTGACAATTGACTCACTCCCCCCTCTCAGTTTGTCCTATGCATATTAACAATTGGTATCAGAGCCAAGTTCCTCAAAGGTAAGCTTAACAACTTGAGGTAGATCCAGGATGTCCTACAAGAAGGAAGCTCCGCAGTTTGATGGAAAGAATTATGCTAACTGGAAGATACGCATGAAAAGCCATCGCTTTGTATTGGTTATAGAGTATGGAAAGTGACAGAGACTAAATATACCATGCCTCAGAATGGTCTGACAACTAAAGATGAAATCAAATAATATGAGTTAAATATAAAAGCTAGAGATGCTCTATTAAGTGCATTGATTGGCGTTGATTTGATAAAAGTCATGGATTATGAAACCACTCATGAAGTCTGGGAAAAGTTGGAAAATTTATATGAAGGAGATAAATCTATAAAGAGTGCCAAATTGTAGGGACTGAAAGCTAAATATGAAGGTTTAAAGATGGGCAAATATGAAAACATAACATCCTACATGCAAAAGGTTGATGAACTTGTCACTAGAATCAAAGCTATGGGAAGAACTATTGAGGAGAAGGAAGTTGTGATGAAAATTCTCAGGTCATTACCTAAATCCTATAGTCACAAGGTAGCTGCAATTGAAGAAGTGATGATTGTGAAAGAAGTCACAAAGGATCAGTTACTAGGGAAGCTTACAACCTTTGAGATGAGATAACTTGGTGATGCTCTATCGAAGATTGGGAGTACTTTCAAAGCCAGTACTTTAGAGAAGATCTCCAGGACTAAAAAGTACAAGGTGGAACCTAATGATGAGATTGATGAAATTGAAGCAAACTTTGTTGACAGACTGCAAAGAGGTTCTGGTAAGTTCAAAGGCAAATTACCTTTCAAATGTTGTACATGTGGTAAGGTTGGTCATTATGCTTCTAGGTGTCCAGAGAGAATTGAAAGGAATAGAAAAAAAATTGAAAACAGACCTATGATCCCAAAGAAATGCTATTATGTTAGTGTGATTGGGAAAACAGATTAATCAATTAAGATAACAAAACCCAATACATCTATGAAATTTGAAGGTACAATGGAGATTAAATAACAAACAATGATACTTACACCTTTACCTTGTGTCTTCCATAGTTCGCCTATCTCTTCTTGACCTTGACGATGATGAAGCCCTCAGAAGCGAATGCTCCCTTGCTTGTTGAAGGTGACAAGAATGGAATGGCTAGGATACTTGTGTGATTGAAGATAAGCTTCAACACACCAAAAATGGAAGATATGAAATGCTTAAGAAAGTGGGGGTGCCAAAGGCGCGCCTGTGTTCCTGCAGCATAAGTTTGCTCAAACGATGGATATTAAAATGAAGAAGGAGAAGGTTGTATTTATAGAGAAGGGTGAGGGAAGATCAATGGTTGAGAAGAAAAGGGAAGATCAACAGAGGAGGATTGTTGAGGAACGTGCAACAAATAGAAGAAAGACATGTGTCATTCAAAAAGAAGTTATGTTGAGTTAACTGTTTTGTTGATGAGGATGAGATTTGTTTTTCTTAAATTAGAATTTGTTTTTCTAATTTAAGAGCAAGTTTGCTTAAAAGATGCTTTAAAACTGCTTTTGCTTTTGTAACTCAGTGTTTTGCTTTTGTATGACAAGAGTAATGTATTTTTAGAATATAAGAAATATTTTTGAGAAGATAAGAAAGCATAATTAAATAAATAAATTTATTTAATTATTTTGTAGATAATTGAGAGGAATAAATAAAATATACAAATATATTTTATTTTGTGGAGATTTTACATTTTATTTAAATTTGAAAGAATAAAAGATTTTAATTAAATAATTAAAATTATTTAATTATTTAGCAGAATGAAGTTGATGTAGATGAATTTAATTAATTAAATAAATGTAATTTATTTAATTAAATGAGAGGAGATGAATCAAATAAATAAATAAATTTATTTATTTATTGATATAGGAATGTGAAGATGAAATAAATATTTAAGTAGAGTCATGTCATTTTTAGGTGTATATATTTTGCTCCTCTTTGATGCAATGTGTTTTATCACGTTGTTTCAAAGAATAAGATTGTCTGAAAATGATACATGCCCTAGTTTGCCCCTGGTACAAGTTTAATGACAGGATGCCCCCTCGGGAGATTAGATGGGGAAACGGTAGAAAGGCGTGAGATGGACAATCTCACGATGAAGAAGAGGAGAAACAGGAGAAGAAATGGTTGGATGCAGAAGAAAGATGGTGAATGATATGTGATGCAAGATAAAAGGATGACATACACAAGCAAGCAAGAAAGAATGCACAAATGATACAAGAACAGGCAAGGTATTGCCCCGGTCAAGCGGTAAACCAAAGATACAGATCGATGATGTCTGGTGTCAGGAATGAAACATGTCGTATAAGACTCTGAGTCTAGTTTCGACAATGCAACATCTTGTCTAAGACATTTGATATGATAACAATATATGACAATGTTGTCATGGCGAGGAACGATATATCCCTAGAGCAACATGAAGGATAGTTATAACTGATTGATATGGTTTACGACATGATTAGGATCAAGACCATTGATTACAATTGGATAATTCGACAAGATTGGCTTGACTCGATTGGTATGGATTAAGGATAAACTTGCATTTTGATCACTGCTCAGATTGACAGCTAGAATTGTTGATGAGAGATATGAAGACAAATAGAAATTTGATCGATAGAAGAATGAATCGATAGAAGAAATCACAAGCTTTTGTAAACATTGATTCGCTACAATTTGGATCTTTATTGGATGGGATATGGAGAAATGCATTTGGATATGGATACGGATATGAGACACATTTGGATACGTTATGGATATGGATATGGATATGAACTGCAATTGGATACGGTATGGATATGGATATGGATATTTGTCATCTTGATATAGCAAGTATTTTGAAGTGCTTATTTCATTATTGGGCTTTATTATGTTGTAAGAAAATACAAGCATCTAGGTATAATTAAACCATGATGACCTGAGTATTACTTACATGGATTTTGATATAGCAAGTTAATACAAGCATCTAGCCAAAATTCAATCTAGATGACCTGAGTATTTCTTGTGTTTCAACAGACAAGGATTGCCCCGTTTCATGTTTAGACTTCGGAGTCCTCGATGATCTTTTTCTGATCATGTCGTTAGATGAAAGTCGTCACAGTACTAAAGTCTAATCCACAAGCAGTAGACAAAGAAAAATATTATGCCTCCATCATAGCATCTCTAGCTTTTGGCACCCTTGAGTAGCATAGGAAGACATAATGACAAAAATCCAAGACTTTGTAAGTTAACATTTTGAAAAAATTTCTTTGCATTAGATGTGTCTTTTGCCATAATTGATACAGAATCAGTTTGAGTGTTTTGACATGGTGCTCTGCTTTGTTTAGGATAGGTTGATGTTTTGCTTCAAGATCTTTGTTTTTGGGTAGCTTGCTTTGCTACTCTTGTTTGTCTAGCGAAAGGTATCACAATCCTTATTGGCATCCTCTTAGAACAGTGGCATTCAAGAATCCAAATCCGTAACTAGGTTGAGAAGTTGCCCCCAGTTTAGACAAGGATCGACCTATTATGGGTGATAGGGCAAAATAGATATGGAGAGATAGACCCTAAGGGACTGACCTAGTGCCTCGGGGGCTCATTGCTAAATGGCCTTGCCTACGTGACGACGCAGATGCAACGTAGTTCGAGGTAAACCCTGGTGGACCTAAGACCTAGGCGATAGGAAGACGTAGAAATGGGACGAACTCAGATGTGATAGAAGGACTGGACATGGGACGAATGGGATAGTGGAGCCTCGAGGGCGCATTGAGAATGGCCTTACCTACGTGATAACTCAGAGGTGACGTAGTTCGACAACGGTTCAAAGGACTAGTTCAAGATGATTGGTATGATGGACATAAGAACTAGGAAGTTAGAATAGATGGGGGAAATGGTTTGTCGCAGATAGTGCATGTTTACCAAGTTCTCACCACTTACTTTTATTTGCACGAGAAGCTAAAAGTACACATGACGCTTGTTTGCCAGGTTTTCACCATGGTACCTATCCTAGGTGCCTGTTTTCCAGGTTTTCACCGTAGGACGATTTTTTTGTTATTTTCTCATTTTTTTGATTTTTTTGTTCTATTTTTTTTATCACTTTTTTAATTTTTTTGGATTTTTTCAAGACTCCCTTACATTGGGGTTTTCAGGTATAGAACTTGCAAAGGCGCATGCTGTTGATAGGATCATCAAACAGTTCACCTTCACATGTAGTCAATTGATATGCCCCTGATCCATAAGCTGTGATGACGACATAGGGAACCAGCCAATTAGGTTCAAATTTTCCTTTCTTTTCATGATCTTGCTGATTTCTGGGATTTTATCTTAGGACTAGGTCACCGACTTGGAATATCTGGGGCTTTACTCTGTGATTGTAGCTTCTGGACATGCGTTGTTGATATGCTTTCAGGTGGTTAAAGGCCTATTGCCTTCTCTCTTCGAGCATCTCTAATTCTTGGAGTCTGGTCACTCTGTACTCTTCATCTGATATGAGGCCTTTTAATGAAATGCGCAAGGATGGGATCTCAACTTCAATGGGCAAGATAGCTTCAGATCCATAGACTAGGGAGTATGGTGTTGCACCTGTGGGTGTGCGAATGCTTGTACGGTAGGCCCACAGTGCGGGATTCAGTTGGACATGCCAATCACGGCCGGTATCATTGACAGTCTTCTTTAGTATTTTTAGAATGGTTTTATTTGATGCCTCAGCCTGGTCGTTGCCTTGTGGGTAATAGGGGGTTGAAAAATGGTGCTAGATATGGAATTTGTCGCATAGTTCCCTGACATCTTGGTTTTTGAAGGGTCATCCGTTATCTGTGATAATGGATGAAGGGACACCGTAACGACGAATGATATAGTTCAGGATAAAAGAGGCAATCTATTTGCCTGTGATATTAGCTAAGGGCACTGCTTCAATCCACTTCATGAAGTACTCTGTGGCAGTGATTATGAATTTATAGCTGCTTGAGGAAGGAGGGTGAATCTTGCCCACTAAGTCAAGTCCCCACTGACAGAAAGGCCAAGGAGTTGTTAATGGTTGTAGCTCCTATGCTGGTGCATGTATCAGGTTCCCATGGATTTGGCATTTCTTGCACTTCTTTACAAAATGATAGGAGTCTTGTTCCATACTTGGCCAGTAGTACCCCATGTGTATGAGTTTCTTGGCTAGGGTAGGACCACTAGAGTGAGTCCCGCATATACCGTCGTGTATTTCACTCAGGGCGGTTTGATATTCCTCACTATCAAGACACCTAAGGAGAGTACCATCGAGACCTCTGTGATATAGGGTATTGGCGACAATGGCATACTAGGATGTCTGACGGATGAAGGTTCATTTTTGGTTACTAGAGAGATCAGGTGGGAGGGTATTCTCTTTAAGATAGGCAAATATTTTTCTGTAGAGGGGGGAATCGGCTCCAACAATGTGGCAAATGATATGGGACTCAGGGGTATCATATGCAGGATGGGACACTGGCTCTACCAAGAACTCATAACATGATTGATTATCAGGAATATCAAGGAGAGACGCGATCGTTGCCATAGCGTCAGCAGCTTTGTTCTCAATCCTTGGTATCTGTTCGAAAGAGATCTTGATGAAATATTCTTTGAAGTCATCTACCATTCGTTTGTAAGGAATCAGTTTCTCATCTTTTGTTTGGTAGTCGTCATTCACTTGATTTATGACCAGCTGTGAGTCTCCATAGACTTGAAGTTCTTTGATATTCCACTCAACTACTAGCTTGATACCGATGACCAGGGCTTCATACTCTGCCACGTTGTTAGTGCATGGAAACATTAATCTGTATGATTTAGGGATAGTGTCGCCACTAGGTGTGATCAACAAGATACCTGCCCCTGATCCATGCTGAGTGTATGAGTCATCGAAGTACATTTTCCAAGTTGCTATATTTATGTGGAAGATAGATTCGTCTGGAAACTCAAAGCTTAGAGGGCTATCATCTGTGAGAGGTGCATCTGCTAGTTGATCTGCAAGTACTTGACCTTTTATTGCTTTCCTGTCTACATATTCAATATCAAACTCGCTGAGAAGCATGACCCATTTAGACAGTCTACCTATTAGGGCCGCTTTCTTGAGTAAGTATTTGAGTGGATCGATCTTTGCTATCAGTTTGACAGAGTGTGACAGCATGTAATGTCTCCATTTTTGTGAGGCGAAGACAACAGCTAGACATGCTCTTTTGATTGGCATGTATTGTAGTTCATACCCAACAAGTGTTAGACTAATGTAGTAGATTGCCTGTTCTTTCCCATCATGGTTTTGTTGTGCGAGGAGAGCTCCCATAGCTGTTGGTGTAGCTGAGATATACAGTAGTAGAGGCTTGTCCTAAATTGGTGGCATTAATACTGGTGGTTTCATGAGATATTCCTTTAGTTGCTGAAATGCCTATTCACATGACTCGTTCCATTTGAAGGGGACATTCTTGTGTAGAAGGTGAGAAAATGGGTGGCACTTGTCTACCAGCTGAGAAATGAACCTTCTGATAGATTGTAATTTTCCCGGTAGGGACCTCAATTGAGTCAGATTCTTAGGAGGTGGCATCTCCATGATGGCCTTCACCTTAGCTGGGTCGACTTCGATACCATTTGCAAACAATATTTATCCCAATAGTTTGCCTGATGTAACTCTGAACACACACTTCTTTGGATTGAGGCGCACATTAAACTATTCTAGCCTGTTGAAGATTTTGTCTAGTATGGCTAGGTGTCCTTCTCTTGTAAGTGATTTCGCTTGAATGTCATTGACATAGTCTTCCATTATAGTGTGCATCATATCGTGGAAGATTGTAGTCATGGCTCTCTGATATGTTGCCCCCGCATTTTTCAGACCAAATGGCATGACACACCAACAGTAGGTGCCCTAAGGACATGTGAATGTAGTCTTGTGTTGGTCTTCTGGTGCAATTTTTATTTGGTTATATCTAGAAAAACCATCCATGAGTGACAACATAGTGTGTCCTGCCATAAGATCTACAATCATGTCTAAGTTTGGCAGGGGGAAGTCATCTTTGGGACAAGCTTTGTTCAGGTCCCTAAAATCATTACATATTCTGACCCTACCATCTGGTTTAGCCACCGGTACTATATTTGAAACCCATTCAGGATAGTCTATAGGCCTGATAAATCTGATGTCTAACAACTTTTTTAGTTCCTCTTTTACCATGAGGGCTACATGTGGATGCATCTTTCTAAGTTTTTGTTTGACCGGTTTAGCTCTTGGAGCTAGAGATAAATGATGCATGATTAGATTTGGATCTAGCCCAGGCATGTTAGCGTATGTCCACGCAAAGTTGATTTGTTTTCTCTTGAAGAAATCTGTGAATGTTGGTTTTTCTTGTTCTGTTAGAGCCTTTGCCATGTGGACCATTTTGGGATTATCACCTGTGTTGACATTGATTGCTTCTGCTGGTTCTATCAAGATTAACGATCTCTCTTGATGTGTAAGATTGGGTAGAGGGTCAAGCCTTCCATCCTTCAGCGCCTCAGAGAGGTTTTCACCATTGGATACGTCTTTATTTTTACTATTTTGATGATCTAACACTGCCACAGAGTAGTTTTCACCATTAGATTGTTCTTTTATCTTGATATTTTTATGACTAAAAGACTTGGTACTCTCTTCAAAGTAGGCCTTCTCATTGAGTTCAATAGCATAGCCAGCTCTGTGGTTCCCTGCAGGTATGTGATCTCTAAGCTCAAGATAATCTATGATGGCTTCGTCATTTTCAAAGGTGTCTAGCTCAGGGGTGGTACCTTCTAGGTCCCAATCAATAAGTTCCAGGTGCACCAAAGGTAAGGGATCATTAGGTTGGTCTGGCTTAATGGCATTAATGGTTAGGATAGAATTATTGAAAGCACAGACAAAGTCTGTGATGGTACTCTCTATTAGTGGATCCATCAACGGAGGTATCATTCTTTCCTCACATGTTTCACTATCATTATTATGTGGAACAGACTCTAGCAATCTATCCCTTGGACCTTGTCTTTCATTTGCAAGGGTTGGGTCATACGCGTGGACAATGTCGATATCTTTTTCATCACAAGACAGCTCAGAGAGGCTATCCCACTCTTATTCATTAGAATTTGTTTCACTCCCTAGTTGTATTTGTTGAATTTGTTCAACTAGATTACTAGTAGACACTTCCGGTTGTTTGCCTTTATTCTTGTTTGCTTTGTTGTTTATTGGTGCTCCAGTGTATCCTAGCCCTGTAGTGTCTTAGGCTATTGAGGTATGAGGTTGGATGGGTTCAGTGATGCCATCCTTTCTTGAACCAAGTGGACCGTGTCCTTCATACCCCATTCTCTGTAGCATTTGAAAGCCTTGACCATATTGTTCTGTTGGTATAGTGTGATGGTCACGTTCTCTTGAGGAACTACCTTCATCTTTGTATAGCCACTGTAGGATATCTTTTTCATCACTTTCATCTTCTAGGCTTCCCCATTTCACAAATGGTCCTTTGGTGGTTCTCTCTGCTTTGGGTGTCCTTAGGATAGGTCTCCCGTAGGATCTAGGAGATAGAGGTAGTTGTGCCAAATAGAGGGATTAGGAGATTGTGTACTCACCCAAGCCCTTATCTTTGAGTTGGAGTTTAGGTTGAGATGCTCCTGAAGAGGAAGCAAGTGTAGCTGGATCAACACAAGATGAAGAGGTTGTAGAAGCACAGTTGGTGGGGATCACAACTTTAGGTTTCGGATGAATGGAGTTGTAGTATTGATAGTGGTTAGGGTCACCTTGGATGGTGATCTCTTGACCTTCATGGGGAAACTTGATACATTGATGGTATGTTGAAGGTACTACTTTCAGAGCGTGTATCCATGGTCACCCAAGAAGAATGTTGTATGCTAGCTCCATGTCGAGGACTTGACAAACTACATCTTTTACTACAGGGCCCACTCTGATTGGTAGGGTAACAATTCCTTTGGATGTTCTCTCTTCCTCATCATATGCTTTGATGGTGATTTTTCTTTTAGGATCTATAGCCTTCTCTAAAAACCCCAATGTAAGGATTAGCTTCAATGTGTAGATATTCAAACCAGCCCCCCCATCGATTAGGACTCTTTTGATCTTGTACTTGTGTATGAAAGCTTCAATATGAAGGGATGCATTGTGGGGTTGAGTGATTGACATATCATCCTTTTCAGTGAATGATAGGGAGTGTGGTGAGGTAATATGACCGACCATGGTTTGGAATTGTTCTTCTGCAAGGTTTGTGGGAATGGAGGCTTCCGCTAAGGTTTTGTCAAGTATGGACCTATGAGAAGGGGATAGACGCAGGAGTTCCAAGATGGAGATGTGTGCGGGCATTTTGTGGAGTTGATCCACGATATTGTATTGATTAGACGATGTGGCAGGGGTTCCCCTAAGGGTGACTCTGTTACTATAGGTAGTAACATTGCAATCTAGATCCTTGTTGATAGTGATCACATTGATGTGTGAATTACCTTCTGAGATATGGTTAACACATAGTCGAAGCTGACATTGGTGTAATTTGCGTTGTTAGAGCCACTATTGTTTCTATTGGAAGGTCCTCCTTGTTTGTAGTTAGGAAGAGGATCCTTGAATTCCTGGTGGTCGATGTTGGAGGTATGCCCATCAATGGATATTTTGTTTTACTCTATCAGGTCTTAGATTGTATGTTTGAGTGCAATGCAATCATTTGTCTTGTGCCCCCTATTTCGGTGGTATTCACAAAAGTCGTTGTCGTTCCACCAATGGGGTTTGACCTTTGGTTCGTATTCTTGTGTCAAGGGAAGCGTTATGATCTTGTTGGTGATTAGCTTCCATAGGGCAATTTCTAATGATTCGCCCAAAGGTGTGAACTTCCTCCTAGGTTGAAAGTTGGCGAACCTAGATTCAGTGTTTTTTGGTTTGTTTTGTGGGGGGTTATTTTGAGGTGTTGATAGGTTGAAAATTGGTTGCTTAGGTGCCGCATTCTTGGCATCCACCACTTCATCATTCACAATGTTTTTATTTTTTGTCTAGAATCTAGGTTTGTCATTGTTGTTGTTGGTACTAGGAGTGTCTTTATAGAGCTTGATTTGGCCTTTTACGATTAGAGCTTTCTCTATGATGAGGCCCATCTCAATGACCTTGCTAAAAGAAGTAGGACATTGGATTTGGATTTGGTAGCTTAGGTTTGTTTGCAAGTTGTGGACGAACATTTCTAGCATTTGTTTCTCCAGCATTTGGTGTGGGCACTTGCTTGCTAGTTGTCTCCATCTCTGTAAGAAGGTGGTGAAAGATTCTCCTCCCTTCTGTTTGGTGTTACAAAGATCCAATATTGAGGTGTCGTGCTCAATATTGTAAGAGAAGTGTGTGACAAATTCATCTACCAGTTCGTTGAACATTTTAATACCAGGTGACAGTCTAGAGAACCATTCCATGGCTTGTCCTCCTAAGCTTTGTGGGAAGAGTCGCATAAGGTAGGTGTCGTTATGTACGACCTCTAGGCAAGCAGTGTTGAATTCCCTGATATGGTCCCTTGGATCACCCTTTCCTTGATATTTTTCAAACTTAGGCACCTCAAATTTTGAGGGGAAAGGAATCATGATTAGGGACCTATCGAACAGATATGGTGAAATATCCTCTAGGGTGTAGTGTTTAGTCGATGCCCCCGTTTTCATGTCTGAAATTTGTTGTTGGAGAGCTTCAAATTTTTGGTTCATTAGACTTAGGGCATATGTAGCATCAATGTTTATTTTTCTTTTGTCTGAAGGTGTTTCTTCCTCATGTCTACTTCCCTCAGTTTCTTTGAGAGTCTCTACATCATAGTCCTTAGGGAGCTTGACCCCTAGATTTGCTAGGTGTAAAAAGAATTTAGTGGGGTCTTGGGCAAGTACCCCTTCTAATAGGTGTTGAAACTTTCGATCATGTTGTGTGTGAAGAATCTCGTCCATAGAAATTTCTTCTTCACTCTCGTGAGTGTTTGGAATAATTTTCTCAGCCATTTCTAACTGTTTTTGTTTTTGTAATCTAGTTAAGACCATGCAAGGTAGTAAAGAAATGGGATGGAGTGAAAAAAAGATTCTCGAGCTAGATGCTAGGATGATACAAGGTTTTAGCAAGGTTTTTCTTAGATCTATGTGATGTCAAATAAGTTGGGTATACAACAGCGATAGTCAAAGTAGGGATGTTAGAAATCTGATTACTTGATGTTGACTAGTCTTGTATAATCCACTAGTGGAGTTCTAAGAGAAAAGGATAAGTAACCCTTGATATTGGACACTCACTAGGTTTATTTGAGTATTGATTGTGATCTAGAATAACTTGGCTCTAACCTTGTAGGAATTTGGAAAGATTTGGTGAGACTTTGGGTGAAAAAGCAGGTATGGTGTGGAAAAGAAGGAGAAAAGGTGGATTTTGCAAGATCTAAATCAAATTTTTGGAAACTAAACAGATTTGAAATGGTTTTGAAAAATGTTGAAAGTTTTGCTCTTGGAAAGTACAGGTTAACTCTCTAGTTTGGATGCGCAGAAGTATCTGCGCCATAACAGAGTTTAAATGCACCAAAAGTCAGTTCAAATGCACAACACTGGCAAAGTTTTAAATGCGCCACAATAAAGTTTAAATGCACCAGAAGTCAGATCAAATGCACAATACTAACAAAGTTTTGAATGTGCCACAACAAAGTTCAGATGCGCTGGAAGTCGAATCAGATGCGCCACAGGTCGTGGCAAATGTGCAACTCTAGCTTTTGTCTTGTTTTCTCATAATTTTGAAAAATTTTGGAACGTTTTCAAGATTTTTCTATTTTTGGTTTTGAAAAACTTGGTGCTTGTGATAATTCTGATGTTTAATTATGGAAAAAACACAGCAAACACATAGAAGTTTTCCATATTTTTATCTTTTTATATTTTTTTGTATTTTTGGACTATTTTGACTTAAAACAAGTACAACCTAGGCTGGATATGACAATATTTGTTGAATCCTCTAGCTATGCTTACTCAAAGCATGTAGCTCAAGAATCTGGTAGCACTGGCTCCCCTCCACGGCACTCACTTCTCACACATTCAGATTTAGGTTTCCTTAGGCTCGTACCCCCACCAAACCTTAGGATTGTCCCTACTACCTCTACTAAGAGTCACATGAATCGAGGCCACTTCAAGAACTCTACCCTTTGCATTAACAAATAGGGGTTTTTGGCTTGCTAAACAATTGGTTCTTAATCAGGGCAACCGTTCGAGTGGTTACACATGCGGTGGCACTACTCTCTGTTATGGAGTCTCCCAACCTCAAAGGGTTACGCCTTAGAGGGTTTTGGGGGAGGTTGGCCATCGGTGTAACACAACAATACTCTTTGCAGGAGGTTTTCACCTCAGGCACAATTTATTTTAAGTGGCTTGGTAGGGCTTGGCTTTAGCTTGTTACCACTCAGGTTCATTCCCACTTGGACAAGCATGCATCCAAGGGCAGGCCCCCTTAAAGGTTAAACAAATTGAATGACAAGTTTGGCACTTTGATCACCCATTTAAGGGGAGAGCATAAGCCTATTGTCATTCACAAGCACAGAAAACACTGGTTAATCTAACCTAGTTAAAAGTAGAAAAACTAAATGGGCTACACTACTTGTGCACTCACGCAGTTGTTAACTTAGAAGTGATTTAAGACATAGCAATGTTCATTTCCCATTTGTAAAGATAGTAGTGGTCTAACCAGGAAAATAATATAACAATGCAAAGATAGCAATGGGTTCAGTTACTTTCTTCCTAGTTATGAACTATGTGAAGTTTGCATGTAATGCACTTGTTTACTTTTCCCCTAATTAGTCTAAATGAACTAAGCAAAGCATCTAAATGATCTAGTCCAGCCACTAACCCTGCAAAAATGACTGTTAGCTCAAACACACAAAAATTAGAAAACCCTAAAACAGAGAGCACAATCAAAAGCGCCGCAATGCAATCTAAATGTGTAGAAACAGAACTCGCATGCACCGCTATAAAAAAGCACAAAAATAGGTGTCAAAAGCATCATAACAGGAAGTATATGCACAATTTTATCATATGCGTCATATTACAGTGTAAATGTGCCAATCAAAAGGGTATATGCGCAAGTAAGACGCAGGCACCGGAACATAGGTTAGATGTGCTGTCTAGGAGGTCAAATGCGCCGAAATGTTGTAAGCGCCGAAACTCAAGGTATATGCGCCGCCTGAGAGGTCAGATGTGCCGAACTATCATAAGCACCGAAACTGAAGGTATATGAGCCGTCTGATAGGTCAGATGCACCGAACTATCATAAGCACCGAAATAGAAGGCAGATGCATCGTCTTGGAGGTTAGATGCACTAGATGCGTCTGTAGAACCCTATTTCGTCACCTGTACAGACCTGTCACTTAGAACAACTCAGTTTTTGATTAGTTAGAGGGGCAAGGGCCCCACGGTGGGTGCCAAAATGTGAATGGGAAAACAGATTAATCAATTAAGATAACAAAACCCAATACATCTATGAAATCTGAAGGTACAATGGAGATTAAATAACAAATAATGATACTTACACCTTTACCTTGCGTCTTCCATAGTTTGTCTATCTCTTCTTGACCTTGGTGATAATGATGAAGCCCTCAAAAGCAAATGCTCCCTTGCTTGTTGAAGGTGACAAGAATGGAATGGCTAGGATACTTGTGTGATTGAAGATGAGCTTCAACACACCAAAAATGGAAGCTATGAAATGCTTAAAAAAGTGGGGGTGCCAAAGGCGCGCCTGTGTTCCTGCAGCATAAGTTTACTCAAACGATGGATATTAAAATGAAGAAGGAGAAGGTTGTATTTATAGAGAAGGGTGAGGGAAGATCAATGGTTGAGAAGAAAAGCGAAGATCAACGGAGGAGGATTGTTGAGGAACGTGCAACAAATAGAAGAAAGACATGTGTCATTCAAAAAGAAGTTATGTTGAGTTAACTGCTTTGTTGATGAGGATGAGATTTGTTTTTCTTAAATTAGAATTTTTTTTTCTAATTTAAGAGCAAGTTTTCTTTAAAGATGCTTTAAAACTACTTTTACTTTTGTAACTCAGCATTTTGCTTTTGCATGACAAGAGGAATATATTTTTAGAATATAAGAAAGATTTTTGAGAAGATAAGAAAGTATAATTAAATAAATGAATTTATTTAATTATTTTCTAGATAATTGAGAGGAATAAATAAAATATACAAATATATTTTATTTTGTGGAGATTTTAGATTTTATTTAAATAAAATTACATTTTATTTAAATTTGGAAGAATAAAAGATTTTAATTAAATAATTAAAATTATTTAATTATTTAGCATAATGAAGTTGATGTAGATGAATTTAATTAATTAAATAAATGTAATTTATTTAATTAAATGAGAGGAGATGAATCAAATAAATAAATAAATTTATTTATTTATTGATAGAGGAATGTGAAGATGAAATAAATATTTAAGTAGAGTCATGTCATTTTTAGGTGTATACAGTTAGAGATCTTGATGATGAAGGTGTGACAGATAATGAATCTGATGATGCTAGCAGTAGTGCAAATGAATGCTTGTTTATTGCTATTAAAGAAGAACCCGTGTCTAGTAATCCTGCTAGTTGTGTGAAGGAAGAAAAACCAATGGAAGAAATTGCTTTGGCTATTTAGGTTGAGAAAGATAAGGATGAATGGGTTATTGACAATGGATGCTCATATCACATGACTGGTGACATAAGTAAGTTTATAAGTTTGGAAAAGTATAATGGTGGATTGGTTAGGTTTGGAGATGATACAGCTGGTAAGGTTTGTGGAAGAGGATCTATTTCTTTTGATGGAAAGCACAATATTGATGATGTTTTGTCTGTGAAGGGTTTAAAGCACAATCTTTTGAGTGTTGGTCAGATGTGTAACAAAGGTTATGATCTGAGATTCAAAGACAATGGATGCAAGATCATGAAAATCTCTAGAACTATGATGGGTGAAAGTACAAAGATGAGTATACATTTCACAGAAGTCTCCCGCGGATGAAAAATGTTGTATGGAACAAGTACTAGTTTTGAAAAAAATGGGTACCCGTATAGGATTGGGCTCCCAAAGAAAAACAGGTACCCATTTTCAAAAAAATAAAAAAATTAGCCATATGCATGTAAAAAAAAAAACTTCCATTTTCAAAAAGTTTTTTTTTGTTTTACATGCCTATGGCTGATTTTTTTATTTTTTAGAAATGGGCACCCGTTTATAACGGGCACCCATTTATAATGGGTACCCATTTCTAAAATTTTGAAATATCAAATCCGCCAATTTGCATTGGTTTTGGGCTTGGAAACCCAAGCCTTAGCTTTGGACCTACAACTAGGAGACCATGAAAACAACAAGAGAAAAAACTAGTTTCACCACTATGGCTGACGACTTTTTTTTAGAATATTTTAACAAAATTAAAACTCATTATAGATCTCAAAGTCTAGTTTTCAAATATGTAATTTTTTTTACTATTGAACATAATTTTCTATTTATTATTTATTTTCTAAACAAATTAACTCATAAACTTGAAATAACATAGGTTACTATTTTTTAATAACTTTTGATTTTGAAAGTTTCTTGAAAAAAAATTATGTCTGACCAAACTAGAGATCATTCTCTACATGATAAAAAAAAAAATTAATGAATTGATTAGTTTAGCTCAAATTATGTTTTTCGTACACGAGGGGTTTTTAAAAACACTAATGAGGGCCATTAAAAAATTAAAAAAAAATATTTATCAAAAAATTACAAAAAAAATCCTTACCAAAATTCAACATCCTGAGAATCTTTTCACAAAAGGAATTAGAAAAATACATTAATTTAGGTCAAATTATGTTAGTCGTACACATGCATGCTTTTGCAAAAAATAAGGGACTTTTAAAAAGCCACTTTTTTACATCCAATAAAAAACCAACTTGCATCATCTGGGTATTAGAAAAAATTACATATTTGAAAACTAGAAACAAAATCCTATAAATGTTCTTATTTTGACATCATCTTAATATTTTATGTGCAAGTGCTTCAAATTGTCGCTCCAAGTACGACAAAATTTGAAAAACAGGAAAAACACTTCCTGCTACTGGAAAAAAGACCAGAGGTAATATTTATCATTTGAAAGGAACTAATAATTACTATTTATTGGCTCAGACTGATGAAAGTTGGTTGTGGCATAGAAGGATGTGTTACATAAATTTTGACAACTTGGTAAAGATAAGTTCTGTTCAGGCTGTAGGACGTTTGCCTAATCTTGTGAAGCCTACTAACACCATTTGCAAAGAATGTCAATTTGAGAAACAAACAAGAACAAGTTTCAAAAGCAAAGAACAATTCTCTGCTGGATTGGTGGAGCTAGTTCATATAGATCTGTGTGGTCCCACAAGAACAAGAAGTCTGCAAGGAGATAGGTATTTTATGTTGCTTATTGATGATTATTCCAGAATGATTTGGGTCACTTTTCTAAAATATAAATCAGAATCCCTAGAAAATTTCAAAGCTTTCAAGGCAATGGTTGAGAATGAGTTAGAATTAAAGATCAAATGCTTGAGGTCCGATAGAGGAGGTGAGTTCACATCAAATGAATTCAATATCTTATGTGAAGAATAAGGGATAAAGAGACAATTGTCTGCACCTAGGACTCCTTAGCAGAATGGAGTTGTTGAAAGAAAGAACAAGACAGTTTAAGAGGCTACTAGGACTATGTTGAAGGAAGCTGACCTTCCGAAAGTATATTGGAGAGAAGCCATACACACTGTAGGGTACATCCTAAATAGGGTTCAAGTTAAAGGTAACAATGCTAAAACTCCTTATGAATTGTGGTATGGAAGAGCTCCTACAGTGAGATATTTCAAAGTTTTTGGTAGCAAATGTTATATCAGAAGAGAAGAAGATCTAGGCAAGTTTGATGCTAGGTGTGATGAAGGAATCTTCCTTGGTTACTCTACCGAGAGTAAGGCCTACCGGTGCTACATTAAGAGATTGAAGAAAATCATTGAAAGTGCTAATGTGAAGGTTGATGAAGACAAAAGAAGAATTTTAGATCTGAATGGCTATGAATTAGATGAGTCTGTTGCTATAAAAAATGAAGAAGAAGTTGATCAAGAAGACAATCAAGATGAAGAAGAAAAGGCTATAGAAAGCACTGCTAAGACTCCCAGATATGTAAGAATTAATCATTCTGAAGATCAGATTATAGGGGACAAAATAAAAGGGGTATTGACAAGGAAAAGAGCTACTGAAGAACAGGTGAATTATTGTTTGCTTTCAAAAGTTGAACCTAAAACTATGAATGAAGCTTGCAATGATGAAAATTAGGTAAAAGCTATGGAAGAGGAGCTAATGCAGATAGAAAAGAATCAAACTTGGGAACTAGTTCCTAGAGTTGCTGATAAGAATGTGATTGGCACCAAATGGGTTTTTAGAAACCAGATGAATAAGAATGGAGAAGTAGTAAAGAACAAAGCAAGGTTGGTATGCAAAAGATACTCTCAAGTTGAAGGAATAGATTTTGAAGAGACCTATGCTCCTGTGGCAAGAATTAAAGCAATTAGAATGTTTTTAGCATTTGCAACATTCAAAGACTTCAAAGTGTATCAGATGGATGTTAAGTCTGCATTCTTGAATGGTGAGTTGGAAGAAGAGGTCTGCATTGAGCAACTGGAAGGATGTCAATTATCAAAATAGGGTGATATAGTGTGTAGATTAAATAAGCCTTGTACAGACTAAAGCAAGCCCCTAGAGCCTGGTATGCAAGGCTAGACAAGTATTTGTTGCAATTAAGGTTTCGTAAAGGCATTGCTAACAGCAATTTGTATTTCAAAATCAATGATAATTAGATCCTTATTGTTGTGGTCTTTTTTTATGACATTATCTTTGGAGGCAATGACGGTATGTGCATGAAGTTTGAAGGTGAAATGCAAAATGAGTTTGAGATGTCTATGTTTAGTGAAATAATTTTTTGGGGGGGTCTACAAATTAATCAATCAGATAAAGGAATCTTCATATCTCAGTCCAAGTATGTGAAAGAGTTGTTGAAGAAGTTTGGGATGGAAGACTCTAAATTGGTATGTACTCCCATGGTAACTGGCTACAAGTTGAGAAAAACTAATGAATCACCCAAGACTGATCAAAAAAGGTACAGATCCATGATTAGAAGATTGCTTTATCTAACTCAAACCAGACCAAATATAATGCATGCAGTTTGTCTTGTTACAAGATTTCAAGAAGATCCAAAAGAGTCACATGTGATGGCAGTTAAGAGAATCCTAAGGTATTTAAAAGGCACACCAGATCATGGCTTATGGTATCCAAAGGATAATGATTTCACTCTCAATGCTTATACAGACGTAGATTGGGCCAGAGATGTTGATGACAGAAAAAGTACAAGTGGAGGCGCTTTCTTATTGGGTAATAGATTGGTTTCATGGCTAAGCAAGATGCAAGATTCAATATCTTTGTCAACTGTAGAAGCATAGTATATTGTAGTAGCATGTTGTTGTGCTCAAGTGTTGTGGATGATGCAGACTTTGAAGGATATTAGAGTTGTGTATAAAGATTCAATTGCAATCTTCTATGACAATAGAAGTGCTATAAACATTTCAAAAAATCTAGTGATGCACTCAAAAACAAAGCATATATCTATAAGGTATCACTTTCTAAGAGAAAAGGTGACAGGGAATGAAGTAAATATGGAATATGTGTCCACAAAGGATCAGATTGCAAATATTTTCACTAAGCCTCTACCTAAGGATACTTTTGAGTATCTTAGAGAAAAGTTAGGGGTCATTACCCCTCCTGCTATAAACTAAGATGCATAGGAATGCATCAATCCAGTGGTGCTCAAAGTCCCATTCTTTGATCTAGATTGATATCTTGAGGGCTACCTCTTAGGGGGAGTAGCTAGATGTTCCTAAGAAAGAAAGTGTTGATAACAGAGAAAGTTCAGTTGGATCAGAGCAGTAGAGTGTAAGTATGTGCCCTTTGCCATTGATGTCAAAGAGGGAGAGACATCATGTGAAAAAATTAGAAAAGAAAGAGTGCAGATGTGTAAAGAGAAAGAGGGAGAATCTTGTCATGATGGTCTTTATAGTTTTTCACATCATATGTTGCCATCAATGACAAAGGGGGAGATTGTTGCAAGTATGTGCCTAACCAGTGTTGTCATTGATGTCAACATATCAGTGTTATCATTGGTGTCAACTATACTCTTGTTTTGATTCTTGTTTGTAATAAGTTAGATGTTTTATATTTGCCTATATAAGTGTTGGAGATCATGGCATTGAGGATATTGAGAAAATTTGCTCCTCTGGTGGAAATAGTGTGTTGCAGAGTATCTCTGTCTACAAAAGAACAGTCCAACAAATTGCTCTGCATTCCTTGTAGAATGAATATCTTTATCTGTGGATTTGAATTTATTTAGATACATGACTGAAGAAGCTATGCTCCAATTTTGAGCCTCTGGCATGAAGATCTGTGTTAGTTATGTTCACCAGAGTGAAAACTACTTTTTCTATATGTTTGGTGGTGACAAGGAGAATGTATTATGCTCCGCATTCCTCCATAGTTAAGTATTTCAGTCTGCGGTTCTGGAATCAAGTTAGTAATGATGATAAGTGCATTAAACTCCAATGGTTCATGATTTGGTGCTCCACAAGTAATCTTTTCTTTATGACAGTGGTTGACAGTGTTGTTTAAGTGCTCCAGTTTGAAGAATCCTTTTGACAAATTGGTTAGAGGTTGTGTGAATGTTCTTGGCAATTACAATGTGCTTGTGGATGTCTCCTAATCATGTTCCTACCTTTGATTTGGTCTGTAAAGAGAAATTCAGATCGTGGATGACGACTGTTCTTAGAAGACTTAGTGAGAACACCAGTCTTGGTCGACTTGGTCACTTTCATTGATTGCGAAGATACTTTGAAGTTTGTAGTAGCATGTTGTAGCATGGAAGATTATATTTGAGTCCCAACTAAGGTTTAATGTGATCCACATACATCTTTACATCTTTCCCTTAGAAAATTTTGAATTAGGTCCAAACCTATTTCTATGTATGAATGTAATACCGACCTTGGAGATTGTTCCAACAGTTGATGAATGTAATTCCGTCCTTGTTGTTCATTCCAAGGTTGATGAGTTGTGTAAAAACATGTAATGTAGTTGCAAAAAAGTGATGAGGGTGTAAAAATGAGAAGATAAGTGAGAAGTGTAAGAAGAGCAGAGTAGAGAAGTATTGCACTTCAATGGAACTGAATCCAGGCATGAAGTAGATGCTATCAAATTAGTTCACAAATCCCTGGTAGTGAGGCACCCCTTGAAAGTGATCTGATCTTTGCAGTGAGCATTTTTGGGTAGTGAGCCTCTATTTTTTGGTATTGTTATAACAAATATATTTTTGTGGGCTAACACCCATCGTGGTTTTTCCCTTATAGGGTTTTCCACGTAAAAATCTGGTGTCTCATGTGTTGAATATGTTATTGTGTTAAACTTCATGTTTCACGCTTTCATGATTGAATCTTAATAATAGTGATTGAACATTTGAAGTATTGATAAGTGGTTAAAGTTTAGTGACAATTGATTCACCCACCCTCTTAGTTGTCCTGTGCATATTAACACTACTAAGATACCATTTCCAGATAAGATGTGACCCAAGTACTAAACCTTTGATCTAAATAAGGCACACTTTTCCAAGTTACCATAAAGTTGGTTCTCCCTCAAACACTGTAAAACTTGGCATACATGCTCTTCATACTCCTCCATCTGAGAATATATCAAAATATCATCCAAAAAGACCAATATAAACTGATCTAAAAATGGATGGAATAACCCGTTCATGAGACTCATGAACACTGTAGGGGCATTCCTCAACCCAAATGGAACCACTGTGAACTCATAATGCCCATACCTAGTCTAAAATGTTGTCTTATGGATATCTGCCTCTACAATCCTCAACTGATGATACTTGGACTTAAGGTCTATCTTTGAGAATATACTGGCACCCTACATCTGGTCAAACAAGTCATTGATCCTTGGTAAAGGGTAACGATTCTTTACTGTCACTTTGTTCAGCTATTTGTAATACACACATAAACAAAGGGATCCGTCCTTCTTCTTAGCGAAGATGACTAGTGCACCCCAAGGAGAGACACTAGGACAAATATGACCCTTCTCTAATAACTCCAACTGTAGCTTGAGCTCACTAAGCTCATGGGTAGTCATCATGTAAGGTGCTCTAGATACTGGCTCTGCTCCTGGCACTAGATCTATGTGAAAGTCTATCTCACAACGAGGAGTCATCCTTGGAAGCTCTGAAGGAAATACATCTGCAAACTCCCTAAGCATAGGGTGATCATCTAAGGTAATCTCTGGTCCATCCTTTGATCTATCACTCACCGATATAGCAAATAATTGACAACCCTTTTGCATGCACCGCTTAAGCTACATAGCAAAGATCATGCAAAGGGAGATAGGTCTCTAGACTACCACAAGCTCAACTGAAGCACCATAATTATCAATACACTTAATCGTCTTATGCCGACAATCTAACTGATCTTGATGGGCATCTAGCCAATCCATAACTAGTACCACTCCATAAGATCCCAAAGGAGTAACTTGAAGATCCATTGATGTGGTGAAAGCTCCAAGTCCTAAGGCACAACCCCTAACCACTGAGCCTACTAACACCTTGGCCCCTGAAGCTAACTCAACCTCCCACCTATCGTCTTGCCTAGAAGCCACCATCCTGCAACGATCCACTATAGATGGGGAAATAAAAGAATTAGAAGCTCCAGAATCAAATAAAATAGTGATGGGAAGTCCACTAATAGTACCTGGGGCCTAAATAATTGTGGCCTGATGCTCAGCTTGGCGGTTCTCAACTACTACAAAAAACTTGATGAGATCTACCCACATCTCCTACTATCTACTCAGAAACACTTGTCTGTTGGCCTCCTGATGCCGCAAACCCATGACGACACTCTCTATCCAAGTGCCCAACACCTCCACAAATATAGAAAGGCCCCCTAGTCTAAACCTAAACTGACTGGGTCCTACTAGACTGTTGTGCTCCTAGCCTACTAGAGCTAACATGACCACCTCTAAAGGATTGTTGAGAATGGGTTGCTTCCACATTCTGTGTCTATGGGCGCTGATCTCTGCGCTAGCCCTATGCCTACCATTCTCTAGAATGTCCACCTTGTGCCCCCTACTATGGCCTAGGCCTCTGCCCCTAATGTTGATGTTGTTGTTTTGTAGGCCTCAAAGGTGCAGGAGTGGATCTAAACCCTCCCTTCTATGGGAATGGAGGCCTACAGAAACTCTGATCCTGCTAAAAATGATCATGGTTCCTTGAGCGATCTTGTACCTCCTGGGTCTTATTCTATATCTCCTCTACAATATAGGCCTTCTTCATAATATCTTGTATGGTCATAGGATCAGCCATATGAACATGACCTACTATACTAGGATTTAGACCTCTAATAAAACAGTTAACCAAGAGCTTCTCGTCTTGGAGGTAGTCCACATACGAAAGTAAATCTAGGAAGCAACTCTCATACTGTGCCACTGTAGAACTAGATAGTCCACGCATCAAGGCAACTTGCTCACAAATCAGATAAAACTAGATATCAGCACTAGTATACACCATTATTGTAGAAAATATATTGTCAATAGAGATATGTGATCGCTACTTGTGTTTGAACATTGTTTGAAGATGAATTAATTTTTATGAAGTTTCTATTTTAATTTTTGAAGGAATAATAATGTGGGGAAGCATCTTTGGATTTACCAATGGGAACCAATGAGGTAGTGTCCTCATACTAACTAACCAATAATTGATAGTCCCAGAGAGTCATGCAAAGGTGTGTAAAAGAGCTATAACACATTAACAAAATCTTATCATGGATGTGAGGTTGCAAGTTTCTAATGAAAACTCATTGTACATCGACATCCAGAAGAGAATAAGGTATTTACGATAAGAGGGAATGATAACACCCAATGAAATCAGTCAATTTCTCCTTCACTCCTTTCTTGCAGTGAACCAAGTCAACCAAGGAGGCTTGAGGTCTAATGTTCACTTGAAAGTGTTGTAGAAGTTGATTGATAAGTTGTTGAAAATAATTTATTGAATTCACAGGTAGAGAGAAAAACCAATCCAAGGTCATACCTTTAAGTGACTGAGGAAAGAGTTTAGCTAGGATAGCATCATCAAAGAGGAAATCACTGCATAAATCTATAAAGGCCAGCACATGACTATTAGGATCCCCCTTCCCATTATACTTCTAAAAAATGGGGGCGTTTCAAATTTCTCAGGAACAAGTGTTTTTAGAATGGTAAAGGATAATGAACTGCGGGTGTAGTAAGATGGAATAGAAGGCTGAGATAGAAATTGATTCATGCTAGCCTTTTATTGTTGTAAAGAGATGACATTATGTAAAAGTTGATTAATGACAAGATTATGTTGCAAAATAACTTGAGATTGCGTAGGATTGGAATAGTAAAGGCTAGGAATAGGTGATGAAAATGTGTGATTAGAATTTTGGTAAGTGACATTTGATGGATTTTGACTAATAATAGGAGATAACACATTTGAAATAGCATTATGATATGTAAAGGGGATAGCACTATAGTTGTGTATAGGATTCCCACTTGAAACTCCAAGATTTGTGTTAGCACTACTATCGAGATGTGCAGTGGTGGTGAGAATAGAAGAAGTATATGTTGATGTAGAAGATGTTAGTATAGGTAATGGCATTTGTGTCCCTTTTTGTTTTTGAGAGGACACATTAGTGATTACTTTCATACAACTAGTTGATGATATAATGTTGTTATCCACTATGTGAGTTAAGCTTCGTAAAATATCAATGCCTTCTTGACCTTCAAGTAACAAATTTCTTAGACCTTCTACAAGAGGCACAACTTCCTCAACTAAGTGTTCTATGCCCATGTAAATTGTTGAAAATGAGCCAACTCAATGTCTAGTTTCTGAATCTGTGTTTCAAGTACTTGAACCATGAGGCTATCTATGTCTATAGAGTTATGAGAATTGTGTACTTCATATATCATAGGAAAAGTAGGTATATGATCTAAAGGTGATGAATTCCCATGTGTGAATAAGTTAGCAATATTAGGTTCCAATGTGGGAAAATCAAAGTTATTTAAAGCACTAGACCCCAAGAGCCTATAACTTCTCCTCACAAGGATGTTAGATTTAGGACACCAAGTCACAAAACTCATAAAAGACTTCACAAGATTTATGACACACAAAGTGCACTTATAGAAGGTGTTGATAAGATGGAATATGTGGATGATGTGATAGAAGAAAGAGTTTTGTTTTAGTTTTCTAGATAAATCAATGTTTCCAAATGATTAACTATATGTCACAAATATATGTAATGAATATCCAATCAAATAAACAAGAAATCAAAGCAATGAAGATATATAAGTGATTGATATCTAAATAAACCTTTAGCTAATCATATTGGAATAGTAAGTAGATCAGGTCTGAATAAATAGAGTTGTAAGAGTTCAAAAGTTCTCAAGTTCACTCAAAATATTTGATTTTGGTAACACTAACTATAGAGATCTATAAATGTGTTGTTTTCTAAAGTATATCTATGAGATAAAAGGATATGTGCAACATAAAATTTAAATCAGATTCGTCAACCAATTAAACACATCTATAGATCTAAGAAAAGAAGGATAAGTGTTCATGTCAGGTTCACCAGAATGTTTGATGAAAAAGAGAGACCTAATTAATCATGTTTTAACTAAGCCTCTCAATTTATTTTTGTGAATCAAACATTGGAACACAAATTGAGCTTGGCTACAGTCCTAGAGAAGAGCCAAACTATATGTGGGGTTTTGTTCCATTGTTGTGGATCTGAGAGATTTGAGAGGAAGTGACCTAGATCTAGGCTTTTTATAAGGAAATATGCTAAAACAAAGATAATGTACCTTACAGAATTGAAAACCTAGAAAACTAGATATGGAATGAGCAGAGAAAAATTGTCAGATGTTACTGCCAAGAATTAGGGTTGATCTGGGAGGACAAAGTTGGTTGAGCACTAGTGTCCTATGGTTTTAGGCCCTCCAAAGGTGGTTTCTGATATTCAGGGCTTGTGTTTATCTATCTCCTTCTAGATCATTCATACATGTTCCTGATCTTTCAAAATCTGCACAAACACAAGAGTGGAAAAAGTTTGGTTTGTTTTAGGGGCTTGCCTTAGTCAAACCCTGTAAATGGTGTTTCCACCTCCAAAACAACCAATATGATGATGAGAGAGTGTGTGTCCTTAGAGGAAAGAGGAAAAATCAATGATAAAAGCAATGATGTAATAAAGTACCTTTACCACAATAGAAACCCAAGTGGGATGACTCAAGATTGCCACAAGGATGGAGAAGAAGGAAGGATCTTCCCTTAGAACCTACAATAAATATTATAAATTTGCAACATAAATCTACATAATCTTTACAATAGAGCTTTCATCACTTGCATAACACTTTTGTTCATATCAATTCCTTAATATATTTCATCTAATCATTTTCTAGTTTAAATGGGAGGAATAAACTTCTTTATATATGTATATCAACTCATTTTTGGGAAAACCTTTCAAGAAAAGACAACAAGGTGTAACACCCAAAGTAACAAGGCCAACATCCAAGGCCACTCAAACTTTATTTTTGCAAATGTCAAGGACACTAGCGCTTGGGTGCTAGTATCCAAGTGTTTGAGGTCCTTTCAAGGCCTGAACCTAGATAGCGGCATCTCGAACCAGTGTATGCTTTAGAATCTAGTCTTGTCTCAATAGAAGTCTGCATATAAGTCCATAAGGGTGCTAAACCTAGTGTAAATCTCTAGTGTCGATAATTTATGACATAACAAAGAGGAATGACTATGTTTGTGTTTCTAATGTTGCAAGTTATTTGAGTGTTGAATTCTTGAATGACTCATGATGGGATTGATGGATTTCTCTTTGCATGTTTCACTTTCCAAGATATATGAAATCTTAAAATGCATGTAACTCTAAATGAATGCAATAAATAATCAAGCTAATCTACTTTTTTGTATTTTTCCAAGATTTGAAGGTTATGTAATTACTACTTGCTTGAAATGAACTTTATAAATGGATGCCAATCTATGTGGATTTTCTACTAAATGTAATTTTCTATGTTTTTGGTTTTAATTTTCTAGGATAATTTAAACTAATGAAGGTAAGTGAAATTAATCTAAGATTTAAATCTAATGAGAAGTAAGGAATTCTAAACTATCATTTAAGTCTAGTAAACTAGGAAATTCCTAAACTAACCAAGTAGAAACAATGAATTTAAAAGTTATGCAAAGTACTTGGTCATGGGTCCTAGCCTCCACTCTAAACTTGAAAAACCAATAGTGCTACCTCATTCTCAATTCTCTGAGGCAAACCATTAAGAATATTAGTGGAAACTGATATAGATTAATCCAATGGAGTGAATGGAGTTTAATACATAGGCTTTCTTTCTAATATTTATGGGCTTATTTTACAAATTTATACACTAAACTTATCACGTGGACCGCACAATAGCATGGACTTAGTGCTGAAATCTATTTTGCAACCTCCTAAGTTAGTGCAGGTCATTGATCAAGATCAATGATTGTTGAGTCTCACCCTTAAATGCAAGCTTCAAAAGCCTATGTCAAGCTTGACTCTTTGGGCCATACTTAAACACTTATTGTATCATATGTTTCCTTGCTAGATTCTTTCTTGGATTGCACCAGGGCTATATATTATTGCACAATACCTAAAGATTAAAATAGGAAATACCATTTCTCATTAATTTCTAATGCATTTAATTGATCTGCATTATGTCATATTGTAGTATATAAGCTTCCTCTTGCAATCCACTGTATAGATTCATTTCCATTTTACAACTGTCATGTAGCCATATATGATTCCTTGGCCATTTTACACACACAAAAATCACAACTCAAACTTAACACCATGAGATGCATAATTCCTAGTCAACACAAAGACTAATCCTCTTTCAGACAAAGTACTTAACACACACAATGCTTCACACACAATATGGTTATAGATAGGAGAATTATTCATTGATTATTCACACTAGGCTTCTACCTCAAAAAATCCACCATAGTTTATTAACACTATCATCAAACTTAAGCATATATCTTATCAAAACCTTCCTAATATCCCTTATTATTATATGAAATTTGTATCTCTTTTCACACAAGTGTTTGCAACTTTATAAACCACTACCAATTAAGAAATCCTCATACTTATTTTAGTTTCTAAGTTCTTCTTCCTTGGATATTATTGGTTAATTCAAGTGGAACTTTTAGTTCTAAATAATATTATGGTATTTTCTCTAAATAAGGATAGTTATGATATTCCTTGAATTTTTTAGCCATACAAAATATTGACTCCATTTTATTAGGCCTCCTTTTGATGGTGTATCTTAGCTAGTAATTCTACCTCTTTCTCATTTTTTCTTAGTCTACCAATTTGTCTTGCCCCTTTTCTCTTAAAAAAATTAAAAGTCATTAGATCAAAGCTTACTAAAAAAAAGTGATTTTTTTTGGTTGATCACTTTGCTAGGGTTTCCTTTCGACATCCCCATGTGTATGTCATACTACAATGTTCTGTAGGAAATTCCTTGTGTTAGTCTGGATTTATTGTGGAAAATTATCATTAACTAGGGTTGAGGGCATTTCCTACCCTTTAAATGGCCTCAGTCTTTCATTCCTCTGTACCTATTGTTGCTGGAGTTGAAGGTTTGACCACGAACATCAATGGCAACTCCCCCACCCAAGAATTCCTGAAAGTTTGTTCCCAAGGTGTTTCACGAGGTATGTCCCCTAATTCGCCCCCTGATATTGTTCTTCCCATTCCAGGGTTTGATAATGCCTATAAATGGTTGGAAAATTTTACCTTGATTGGGTACTTTGTGGGTAGAGTTCCACTTGAAGGTGTGCTCCGTGATTGGGCTAGCTGGGCCTAGTCCCCACATGGGATCTGCCTTGAGGTTGTACAAAACCTCACTAAGGTTTTTTTTTCTTTTTTTTCTTTTTTGAAGCTAACCATGTTGAAGTTGTCCTTTCTCGAGGCCCATGGTCAGTCTTCTCATCTCTCCTTGTTTTCAAATCTTAGACCTAAGACTTTTCTATATCTGATGAGAAGTCCATTCTCATCCCTATCTAGGTGGAATATTGGAACTTTCTCAGCCAAATAACTTCTTCTTTGGGTTATGTTATTTGTTTAGAACAAAAGAAGTTTTATTCAACCTATCCCTAGTGATGTGTCTGTGTCGAGGTGAACCTCTCCAAAGACCTCAAAGAGTCTATTTATATTCAGATAGGTCAAACCCTCTACTCTCAGTGGGTCTAGTATATCAATATTCCTAACACATGTTATCAATGTCAATCATCCAATCATAAGACATGGGATTTCTCTCTAGCCACACAAAAACCTAAGCCCTTAGCTTAACCTACTTCCGAGATGGTACTGTTGATAACTGAGAGGGGGGGTGAATCAGTTATCTTTAATTAATTGACTTTCTTTTCTTCTTTAACAATTAGTGCAATATCAAATCATATAAGCATACACAACCATGGAAGCAGAAATAAACTCAACACACATGACACAATATTTTTGATGTGGAAAACCATGTTAAGGGAAAAAACCACGGGGTGATTAACCCAAGATTGTATTCTCTGTTAAAAGAATAAGGTAGTACAAAATGGCACTTGCCAATTAGGGCTCACTGCCTGAGCACACTGCTCACAAGAGGCTCATTGCCTACAATAGTTTATAGAAGGAAACTAGGTACTTGAACCGATGAGAAGCATCCACATATGCTTAGGTTCAGTTCCAGTTAAGCTCAATATACTGATCTATTGCACTTCATTCTTCCTCTGCCTTAGTGTTGTTGTTCTATCACATACTAGACTTCTATCTCTATTTCCACAGTGTTCTCTACTCTTCTTCGTACTTCCCAATACACCACACACACCTTCATACCGAAATCAATCTGGTATATATATCTACATCAATGATTTCAATCATCTTTCTAGTCGGCATCCGAAAAACTCAAGATATTTCCAAACTCTGGTCTGTCGGTTGAATCCATGCTTACTAAGTGATGCGTATCGAAAAGATAGTTATAGAAGTCATCAATTATGTCGGCCAATCATGAATGATACCTTAATAACCTTGATCACCATCAATATCTCATCTAAATTAAGGTTTGATGCTTTGTCGGTCAGTTCTTCCTCAATCTACTCTAGTAAACAGGAACCCAATACTTAGGTGCTCATATCTCTTCACTCTTTCATCACTGGCTCAATCCCTGGAATCTATCAGTCAAGGTACTCCTCTTGAATTCCCAAAGTCCACACTTTAATGAGATACTTCCTCTAAGATATCCGGACCTGATTGTCAGACCTTTCTTCATGCTCTGTTCTTGGTCACCAGACCAAAATACTCTTCAATCTGACTTCCGGTATAGACACACCATGTCTTGCAGATGTGTGGGATGGACTTTGTTTCCATCAATGACAACACTCATGAAGCCACACAGTGTCTCTTGCCAACAATCTCCCCCTTTGGCATTGATGGCAACACTTAGTGAAAAATGACTGTGTCACACTACACTCCCCCTTGGCTGATGCTCTATTCTAATGTACACTTTTCCAGAGCTCTCCCTTAGCTAGATTCCACATTTTTCACTGCTACTCACTCCACCTTTGACATCAATGGAAAAGGGTAGAATCCGCACACCAAAAATCCCAAAAAATCCAACTATACTTAACCGCATAATTATATATATATGTTATACTTACATATATTGAAGTATATCTGCAAAAGTTATTTTTAACTGGATAAATTTTGTTTTCCAACTCTGCTTCATCCTATCCAAAATTGAGATGTGACCACTCAATAGGAATGCAAAAGCTTCTGCCCTCTTTAGATCTATCAGATCACTGGTCTGGGTTGTGGTCTGAGCATTAGTTAGGGCCTCATGCATGGCCTCTAATTTAGGGATAATCATCCATCTAAGTTCACCCATCCTACTTATTATGTTCTTCCTCTCCTTCTCAAGCTTCTTTATCTCATTTATGACTACAATAGTCTGACATTCCTGGTTTATTATGGATGTGGTGAGAAGATCAGAATTCTGAGAGAAGCTTGACAATTTATCATCTTGTTCTTTCACTTTCTTCTCAATATCCTTTGTCACTTTAGACCAGGATAAACAAAATTTATATACTTCTCCGCCATCTTTAAGAGCATTTTCTAAGCTCTTTATCCCAATATCCATATTTCTCGTATCATTGGTTATAAATCCTTGTATCTTGGAGAATCTTTTTCCCAAAAACTCCTTCCAAACCTTTTCTTCAACTAACTTCTCTAAGGAATCAAAATGTGTATTAACAGAATTTACAAGAGATTTTAGATTACTGGATGAGGAGGTTGAAGGATCCTTTTGGAAGGATGGCATGATTTTCTCACCGGATGCAACCTCTATCAGCTCACAATCTTCTATGTGAGATTTCAAAAGTTTTTCTTTTGCCTTTGCTTGGGCAAAGGAAGCTATCTTCATTGTTTGAACTGGGGAGAGGGAGTCAAAATTGAATGGTCCTTGAAGCAGTTTCGGTTCATTAATCTCCATCATTTCTTTGTTTAAGAAATCTTTAACAGTTTCTGCAGTGTCTCTTGCTAGAGACAGAGTCTTCTTTCCTTCTATAGTCTCAGAACCATCTCCTGGGGTCTTCTCTTTTTGATCTTCTTCTCTTTCCTTCACCTCTTCTTCTTGACTAATTTTCTCCTCTATTCTTTCTTCTCCTTTAGATTCGGAGTCTGCTGGGGAATCCAGATGAGAGATATTAACTTCTTCATGGACTTCCTCTTCCAGAATAGAGGAATCCATGTCCTTGGTCTTCTCCTCACTTAACTCCTTCGATTCTTTAGCAATTTCCTTTGTAGGATCTTCCTTTGATATGATTAGTCCTTTGACATCAGAAGGTTCATCACTTATGTCCTCTATAATAGGAATATTGAATCTTTTGTAGGCATTCCAGAGGATGTCTTCTGTTTCTTTTGCCACTTTGTCAGTCTCTCCAAGCATAAGCTGATTCATTCTAGCTTTGCTCTGGAACTCATCCTTGCAATCTTTGAATATCATATTCATTTGTTTCTGAGTGATTGAAGGATAGAGCTGAATAGCTATCTGTTCCTGGATCTCAAGGTCCTTTGCCTTGGCATTGTTCTTCCTTATTTCTAGTTCCTTCTCTAGGCTTTTGGGAATTAGAGATATGATTTCAATAAATGCCTTATTATAGATATTCAAATACCTGACTGTAGCTTCTTGCAAGATCTTCTGGTTAGCTTCATTATATTCATCATAGAACTCAGTCATTGGTTTTAGGTTCCCATCCATAGTGACTGATTTGATGATATCATCAATGCGGAGGGTAGTTTTTTCAACAAATTCTTCTGCCTTTCCTTGCTTCCCTTGACCAGTAGAGGATTCACCGGATACTTTCTTCTTCTTCTTCATTTTCTTTACTTCCTCATCTGTCTCTGTCTCTTCATCATCCTTGAGGCTTGTGTATGATCTTGTAGCCTTTGTCTTTGTTCTCTTTTCTCCTTTACTAGATGATTTTTCTTTCAGTTTTGATGCCTTTGAGCTCTTAGCAGTGGCAGGTACAGAGCTCTTAGAGGATCTGGTTCGGGAGGGGGCTTCTACTGGAGCACTTTCTTTTTCTGCTTCTTCCATTTCTTTCTCTACCATTTCCATCTTCTCTCTGTTGGCATCAATTGCCTCCTTTGAAATTCCATGCCTCTTGGCAAATTCTTCTACTTCCCTCCTCACTTTTCTCTTGATCTTAGGCTATCTTAGTTCAACATGAACTTTTACACTCAACTCTTGGTAGGTTCCAAACCTTTTAGCCTTAGGGTCCTTGGGCTGACTCAGCAGATGTTGGATATGTAGTTCTAGGATTTTCTCATCAACCTCATACCCCATTGCCATGATCCATACTATTCTTGGTCCACTAGCTCCATTAGGCATTGATCAGTGTCTACCATAAAGCACACTGTATCCTTGTATTTCTCAACCAAAGATTTGGGAATTCTTTCTCTAGCCTGCATCATGCTTTGGAAGTTTTTGAAGTAACCCCACAGAGCTGTATTTTGTGTCTTGTCATCACCAAGCCCATACATATAATCCTTGATTTGTACAGCAACAGGTCTATCATTTTGCCATACCCAACCACTAGATCTGGGGAGCTCATTCATAAAGTAAAAGAATAAACATAATATCAGGCCACCATATCTGAATGAGTTATTCTTGTCCTTCTTGATCTTTTGTAGGTTTTCCAACAATTGGCTCAGAAGAAGCTCACAAAGATCATAGTCAGCATTTTTCCTTAGCATTTCATATGTAGTATATATAGCAGTTTCAGACACAGAATTCTCCCTATTGGAGTGATTTATAGCCAATTATCATAGATGCAAATTTGATATCTGGATTAGTGATATCTTCTATTGTCATTGCCCTCTTGTCAAATTTTGATCCGGTAGCCTCACTGACAGTTTGGTTTTTGACTGATTTGAGAGTAGGCAACCCACCAGATGAGTGCAATCCGGTTATAGCCCTAATGGCATATTTTGTGATCTTAAATGGTCTATTCAACCACATGAAGTTGTCATGCACTCTGCTCAAAACATACCAGACCCACTCATCTTCTGTAAAATAGAGGAAATGGATGCATTGTCCAAAATGTTTATCCCGGATGGCCATGTATTGAAGTTTAAGTTCAAGTGACTCATCTATTAGTTCCTTGTGATAGATGTCCATCATCTTGGATTCACCAAATTCTTCAATGTTTGTGTGTATGTAAACCCTAATATCTTCTACGTGCAGAGCTCCATGTAGAATGCTAGAAAATGAGCCTAGGGGATCAACTTCTAGGGATTTATAGGGATGTTTCTTGAATTTAGGGCACGACCTATCAATGATCTTCACAAAATTTAGAGTAGCCATCTTTCAAAGATTCAGAGAGAGATTTTAAGAGCATAAAATACCTCTTACGCTTCTAGGGTTCACAATATGAGCTGGATCGAGTTGCTTGGATGAATCAACTTCTGCAGTTGATCTTTGAGAGGTTTGAGATAACTTGTTGTAGAGCTCCTTCTCTCTTCTTTTCAAATGCAAATGTGCAAATGATGAACCAAAGAACCCTTTTATTTCTGCACAAACCCTAATTCCATTTTGCAATAAATGCACAACCTAAGTTATTCCAGTTGCCTTGTTTTCCTTGTTATGAGAGAGATCTTTCTGGATCACTGGTATGCACTATTAGTTGTCTATCTACCTTTCCCTAATCATTCCACTTATTCATAGATCAAGATACCTCAAATTTGAATCATACCAGATCTAACTGTGAGAATTATGTTCTTACTGGATGACTGTTAAACTAGATCAATCTAGGAAGATTAACCTCTTCTAAACTTCTTGCAGATCTTCCATATCTTTACCAAGGCTTATTTAGATGTGTCTCTGAGAACCCTTTAATCTGCAACTTTCCATGTGCCAATTTTAGGCACCAATTGACTGGCTCGGGGAACTTGTTTTCTTTTGTGACTCCCCCTGAGCTAGAGCTCATCTATTTAGTTTTCGGAAGGAATATCAGCACTAGATTCTGGTGCAGATCCATCCACAACATTTTCTATACTCCTCTTCACCCAAATCTTGTTCATCTCCCTTTGAATTTCATCTGCATTCACTTTTCCCTTTCCTTTGTCTTGGTTTTGATTATGAAGCACCGGACCCTTTTTGTCCTGATTCTTGCTTTTGCAGAATTTGGTAATATGACCAGATCTATTGCAATTGTAGCAAACAACATTTCTTTGCATATTTGATTGATATCCTCTTGATCTGCACTGATTAGCCATATGTCCCATTCTATTGCATGCAAAGCATCTACCATTGAATGAATTGTTCATTTGCATATTTCTACACTCATGACATTTGTGATTATACCTTTTGCAATTAAAATACTGTTCGGAGAAGGATGAATTAATCTAATTCATTCTTCTTCTGCACTGATTTGCTTTATGACCAAAGTTATTACAATTGTGGCAGTATCCATTGAAGGATGGATATCTTTGAGCATTTGGTTGCCTTACCGGAGGTCTTCTAGGTCTGTTCCTTGGATTTCCTGATCCAGAGTTCTTCTGACTGGATCCGGAGCTTTCACCTTTCTCATTCCCCAAGCCTTGCTTGTCATCTACCCTCTTTTGGCTTTCAAGAAGAACTTCAAGCTGAGCAGAGATTATCTTGAATTTCTCTTTGTATTCATTTGTTGTTTGAAGATCCCTTTTTAGAGTGACAATCTGATTCTCAATTTGTTGTTCATTATCTCTAGCTTCTTCAAGATCAGATTCCAAATGCCTGATTATTCTATCCATTTTGTGGTAGTCTTCTAACTTCTCCTTGAGAGATTGTTTTAGATTATCTTCAGTCTTTCTTTTCTCTTCAATTTCTTGGGTGAATTTCATAACTCCTGATTCCATTTCATGTCTTACCATAATGACCTCTTTTGATAGCTTCTCACATAATTTGTTCTTCTCATTCAGATCTTCACTAGTATCGTTGGCTTCACTTTGATTTGCTATTTGCTGAAGAAGTTCCTTTCTCCTTTTTATAGAGATACTCAGTTTCTCCTTTAGTTCATTTATGAAATCATCAGCTTGTTTGAGTCTTTCTCTCAAGTTATTGACTTTAGAGTGAGATTGCTCAAGATCATCAAGGGCAGACTGAAGTTGTTCCCTCATACCATACATATCCATTTGAATTCCCAGATCTTCCTCAAGCTGTTAGGCTCTGTTTGGAGGAACTTGGCTCTGATACCAATTGTTGATAACTGAGAGGGGGGGTGAATTAGTTATCTTTAATTAATTGACTTTATTTTCTTCTTTAACAATTAGTGCAATATCAAATCATATAAGCATACACAACCATGGAAGCATAAATAAACTCAACACACATGACACAATATTTTTGACGTGAAAACCCCTGTTAAGGGAAAAAACCACGGGGTGATTAACCCAAGATTTTATTCTCTGTTAAAAGAATAAGGTAGTACAAAATGGCACTTGCCAATTAGGACTCACTGCCCGAGCACACTGCTCACAAGAGGCTTACTACCTACAATAGTTTATATAAGGAAACCAGGTACTTGAACTAATGAGAAGCATCCACATATCCTTAGGTTCAGTTCTGGTTAAGCTCAATATACTGATCTACTGCACTTCATTCTTCCTTTGCCTTAGTGCTGCTGTTCTGTCACATACCAGACCTCTATCTCTATTTCCACAGTGTTCTCTGCTCTTCTTCACACTTCCCAATACACCACACATACCTTCATACTGAAATCAATCTGGTATATATATCTGCATCAATGATTTCAATCATCTTTCTAGTCGGCATTTGAAAAACTTGAGATATTTCCAAACTCTGGTATGTCGGCTGAATCCATGCTTACTAAGTGATGCATATCAAAAAGATAGTTAGAGAAGTCATCAATCATGTTGGCCAATCATGAATGATACCTTAATAACCTTGATCACCATCAATATCTCATCCGGATTAAGGTCTAATGCTCTGCCGGTCAATTCTTCCTCAGTCTACTCTGCCAAATAGGAACCCAATACTTAGGTGCTCATATCTCTTCACTCTTTCATCACCGGAGGCTCAATCCCTGGAATCTATCAGTCAAGGTACTCCTCTTGACTTCCCCAAGTCTGTACTTTATTGAGATACTTCCTTTGAGAGATCCAGACCTGATTGTCAGACCTTGCTTCATGCTCTATTTTTGGTCACCGGACCAAAATACTCTTCAATCTGACTTCCGGTATAGACACACCATGTCCTGCGGATGTGTGGGATGGACTTTGTTGCCATCAATGACAACACTCATGAAGCCACATAGTGTCTCTTGCCAACAAATAGCTCCAGTAAAAGAAGATGAAGGATGGTCTACTGTTGCTATTTGAAAAGCCAAAAATGCTTGCACTTCCATACCCTAGGCTAAACCACCAGGCTTGTGGGGATCAAATCTAGCCCTGACTATTTCAAAGCTAATTGATGTTGGTATGTCGAGCATGGTGAAAGCATCTAAGGCACTTTCAGTGGCTTCAGCTATGGCTTAGTTGCTGGCTCTCAATGCCCAACAATCTTCTACCCCGCTTATTTGGTAGAGGAGGTCTTGTAGCCCTTTTGGAAGATTGGAGGAAGGTGAATTTGTACCATGCACTCACTAGCTAGGGTCTATCAGCTTCCAAATTGGGAGCTTCAAAGAGGTAGTGCTTCATAACATGAATAGTTATTATGCCCTTAATGTTGCAAGTATGTGCTTAACCGGTGTTGTCATTGATGTCAACATATCACTGTTGTCATTGGTGTCAACTGTACCCTTATCTTGTTACTTTCTTGTAATAAGTTAGATGCTTTGTATTCACCCATGTAATTAATTTTGATGTTGAGGATATTGAGAAAATTAGCTCCTCCGGTAGAAATAATGAGTTGCAGTGAAAATAATGTATTGCATATTGAAGAACAGTCTAGAAGATTGCTCCGCATTTCATGTAGGATGAATATCTTTGTCTGCAGATTGGAAGTTATTTAGAAGTCTATCTAAAGATGTTACATCCCAAGTTTGAGCCTTCAGTATGAAGATTTGAGTGAGTTATGTTCACCATAGTGAAAACTACTTTTCATGTATGTTTGGGGGTGACAGGGAGAGTGTTATGCTCCACATTCCTCCGCATTGAAGTATTTCGGTCTGCAGTTCTAGAGTTAAGTCTAAAATGATGTTATGTTCCTTTAACTCCAATGGTTCATGATTTGGTGGTCTGCAAGCTATCCTTCCTTATGACAGTAGCTGACAGTATTGTTCTTGTGCTCCGGTTTGAAGAATCTTCTTGACAGAGTGGTTAAAGATCGTGTGGTTGTTCTTGGTGATTACAATGTGCTTGTGGATGTCTCTTGATCGTGTTCCTACTCGTGGATTGGTCTGTAAAGTGAAAATCAGATTGTGAATGAAGAATGTCCTTAGAAGACCTAGTGTTCTTACTAGTCTTGGCCGACTTGGTTGATTTCACCAATTGCGGAGATGCATTGAAGATTGTAGAAGCGTGTTGTGGCATGAAAGATTGGATTTGAGTCCCATCTAAGGCATGGTGTGATCCACATACATCTTTACATCCTTTCCTTAGCAAATTTGTATTAGGTCTAAACCTATTCTATGTATGTTTGTAATGTCGACCTTGGAGATTGTTCTAATAGTTGATGAATGTATTGCCGACCTTGATGTACATTCCAAGTTTGATGACTTGTATAAAGACTTGTAATGAATTGTGAGAAATGCAAGAATGCACGAATATGAAGAGATAAGTGGGAAGGTGTCAAAGAGCAGAGTAGAGAAGTTTTATTATGCTTCAAAGGAACTAAACCCAGGCATGGAGTAGATGCTACTTAATCAATTCACCATTTTGGCAGTGAGCCAACCCTTAGCAGTGAGCCACCCTATGGCAGTGAGTCGTTCTTTGCCGTGAGCCCTGTAGGCAGTGAGCCTCTATTTTTTGGTATTTTTATAACTCACATATTTTGTAGTCTAACACCCACCGTGGTTTTTCCCTTTTAGGATTTTCCACATAAAAATCTAGTGCCTACTGTGTTAAATGTGTGACTGTTATTAAGTCTATGATTTCATGCTTTCATGTTTAATTCTGATTATCAACAGTTAAGGATTTGATGATTTGATATTCATATGAAGTTAAAGTTTTGTGAGAACTGATTCATCCCCCCTCTCAGTTGTCCTGTGCATTTGAAAAATTGGTATCAGAGAAAGGTTCCTCGGTGGTAAGCTTAACAGCTTGAAGTAGATACAGGATGTCTTACAAGGAGGCTATGTAGTTTGATGGGACAAATTATGCAACTTGGAAGATTCACATGAAAAGTCATCTACTTTGTATTGGTTATAAAGTAATGCAAGTGACATAGACTAATTATACCATGCCAGAGAATGGTCTGACAACAGAAGATGAAATCAAAGAATATGAGATAAATATAAAAGCCAGAGATGCTTTGTTGAGTGCATTGAATGACTCTGATTTGATAAAGGTTATGGATTATGAATTTGCTAAAGAAGTCTAGGATAAGCTAAGTAATCTATATGAAGGAGATGAATCTGTAAAGAATGCCAAACTGTAGGGAGTGAAAGCCAAATATGAAGGTCTTAAGATGGGAGAAGATGAAAACATAACATCCTTCATGCAAAAGGTTGAAGAACTTGTTACTGGAATCAAAGGTATGGGAGGAACTGTAGATGAAACTGAAGTCGTGATAAAAATTCTTAGGTCATTACCTAAATCATATGCTCACAAGGTAGCTACAATTGAAGAAATAATGACTGTGAAAAAGATAAATAAGGATCAGTTGCTTGGTAAGATTACTACTTTTGAAATGAGAGAATTTGGTGATACTCTGCAAAAAGTTGAAACAACTTTCAAAGCTAGTACTTCAGAGAAGATCTCTAGAGAAGAAAAGTACAAGGTAGAACCTGATGATGAGCTTGATGAAATTGAAGCAAATTTTGTTCACAGACTGAAAATAAGTTCTGGTAAGTTCAAAGGCAAACTACCTTTCAAATGTTTTTCATGTGGTAAAGTAGGTCATTATGCTTCTAGAGGTCCTGAAAGAATTGAAAGAAATAGAAAAAGATTTGAGAACAGGCCTAGAGCTCCAAAGAAATGCTACTATGTTAGAGATTTTGATGATGAAGGTGTGACTGATGATGAATCTAATGATGCTAATACTAGTGCAAATGAATGCTTGTTTATTGCTATTAAAGAAGAACATTTGTCTACTAATTCTGCTAGCTATGTGAAGGAAGAAAAACCAGTGGAAGAAAGTGCTTTGGTTGTTCAGGTTGAGAAAGATAAGGATGAATGGATTATTGATAGTGGATGTTCACATCACATGACCAGTGACAAAAGTAAGTTTGTAACTTTGGAAAAGTATGATGGAGGATTGGTTAGGTTTGGAGATAATGTAGTTGGTAAGATTTGTGGAAGAGGATCTATTTCATTTGATGGAAAGCATAATACTGACAATGTCCTATATGTGAATGGTCTGAAGCATAATCTTTTGAGTGTGGGTTAGATGTGTGACAAAGTTTATGATCTAAGATTCAAAGATAATGGGTGTAAGATCATGGAAAGCTCTGGAACTGTGATTGCTACCAGTAAGAAGACCAGAGGTAACATCTATCAATTAAGAGGAACTAATGATTATTGTTTAATATCTCAAGCTGATGAGAGTTGGTTATGGCATAGAAGGATGTGTCATAAAAACTTTGATAATATGATAAAGATAAGTTCAGGTCAAACTGTGAGAGATTTACCAAAACTTGTGAAACCCACCAATACCATTTGCAAGGAATGTCAGTTGGGGAAGCAGATAAGAACAAGTTTTAAGAGAAAAGAGAAATTTTATGTTGGTTTGTTGGATCTAGTTCATACAGATCTATGTGGTCCTACAAGGATAAGAAGTCTACAAGTTGATAGGTACTTCATGTTGCTTATTGATGATTATTCTAGAATGACTTGGGTTACTTTTTTGAGAGACAAATTTGAAGCCCTAGAGAAGTTCAAATCCTTGAAAGCAATGGTTGAAAATGAAATAGAGCTAAAAATCAAATGCTTGAGGTCTGATAGAGGAGGTGAGTTCACATCAAATGAATTCAACAATTATTGTGAAGAACAAGGAATAAAGAGGCAATTGTCTGCACCTAGGACTCCTCAGTAAAAATGAAGTTGTGGAAAGAAAGAACAGAACAGTGCAAGAAGCTGCTAGGACAATGATGAAGGAAGGAGGTTTGTCAGAAGTCTTTTGGAAGGAAGATATACATACCATTGTCTACATTCAAAATAGAGTCCAAGTAAAAGGAAATGGTACTAAAACTCCTTATGAATTGTGGTATGGAAGAATTCCAACAGTAAGATATTTCAAAGTCTTTGGAAGCAAATGCTATATCAGAAGAGATAAAGATCTAGGAAAATTTGATGCAAGATGTGATGAAGGAATCTTCCTTGGACACTCTACCAAGAGAAAGGCCTACTGGTGCTACAACAAAAGGTTGAAAAAGATTGTGGAGAGAGCAAATGTGAAGGTGGATGAACACAAAGGAAGAACATCATATTGGAATGGCTATGAATCAGATGAACCTGCTGCTACTTATGAAGAAAAAGTTAAACAAGAAGTCAATCAAGATGAAGAATAAAAGGGTCTGGAAGTTGCTTCTAAGACCCCTAGGTATGTAAGAATCAATCACTCTGAAGATCAAATTATTGGAGACAAAGACAAAGGAGTACTAATAAGGAAAAGAGTTGCAGAAGAACAAGTGAATTATTGTTTCCTCTCTACAGTTGAACCAAAGACTGTGAATGAAGACTGCAATGATGAAAATTGGGTTAAGGCAATGGAAGAAGAACTAATGCAGATAGAGAAGAATGAGACTTGGGAATTAGTTCCTAGACCTGCTAACAAAAATGTTATTGGAACCAAATGGGTCTTTAGGAATAAGTTAAATGAAAATGGAGAAGTTGTAAGGATTAAAGAAAGGCTTGTGTGTAAAGGATATTCTCAAATTGAAGAGATAGATTTTGAAGAGACTTTTGCTCCAGTAGCCTAGATTGAAGTGATGAGAATGTTTCTAGCATTTACAGCTCATAAAGATTTCAAAGTGTATCAGATGGATGTGAAGTCTACATTTTTAAATGGTGAATTGGAAGAGGAAGTCTACATTGAGCAACCGGAAGGATTTCAGTTGTCAAATCAAGATAATATGGTATGTAGGTTGAAGAAAGCATTGTATGGACTCAAGCAAGCTCCTAGAGCCTGGTATGCAAGGTTGGATAAGTACTTGTTACAATTAGGTTTCAATAAAGGTACTTCTGACAATAATCTCTATTTCAAGATTAATGATGATCAAATTTTAATTGTTGAAGTCCTTGTTGATGATATCATCTTTGGAGGCAATGAAAGTATGTGTATGGAATTTGCTAGTGAAATGTATAAGGAGTTTGAGATGTCTATATTTGGTGAGATGAATTTCTTTCTGTGTCTAAAAATTAATCAATCAGATAAAGGAATCTTCATATCTCAGTCTAAGTATGTGAAAGAGTTATTGAAGAAATTTGGGATGGAAGACTCTAAACCAGTATGTACTCCCATGGTGATTAGCTGCAAGTTGAGCAAAACTGATGAATCACCTAAGACTGATCAGAAAAAGTACAGATCCATGATTGGGGGATTGCTTTATCTAACTCAAACCAGACCTGATATTATGCATGTATTGTGTCTTGTTGCAAGATTTCAAGCTAATCCAAGAGAATCTCATGTAATGGCAGTAAAGAGAATCCTAAGGTATTTAAAAGGCACTCCGAATCATGGCTTATGGTATCTAAAGGATAATGATTTCACTCTTAGTGCATATACAGATGCTGATTGGGCTGAAGATGTTGATGATAGGAAGAGTACAAGTGGAGGTGCCTTCTTCTTGGGTAATAGATTAGTTTCATGGCTGAGCAAGAAACAAGATTCAATCTCTTTGTCAACTGCAGAAGCAAAGTATATTGCAGCAGCATGTTGTACTCAAGTGTTATGGATGAAGTAGACTTTGAAGGATATAAGATTTATTTATGAAGATCCAACTGCAATCTTGTGTGAAAATACAAGTGCCATAAATATTTCCAAGAATCCAGTGATGCACTCAAGAACAAAGCATATATCTATAAGGTATCACTTTTTGAGAGAGAAGGTGACAGAGAATGAAGTAAAGTTGGAATATGTGTCCACAAAGGATCATATTACAGATATCTTCACCAAGCCTCTACCTAAGGATACTTTTGAGTATCTCAGAGGAAAGTTAGGGGTCATTACCCCTCCTGCCTTAAATTAAGATGCATGAGAATGCATCAATCTAGTGGTATTCAAAGTCTCACTTTTTGATCTAGATTAATGTTTTGAGGGCTACCTCTCAGGGGGAGTAGCTAGATGTGTTGGTAACAATTTAGTTGGATCAGAGCAGCAGAATGCAAGTATGTGCCCTTTGCCATTGATGTCAAAGGGAGAGAGAAATCATGTGAAAAAACTTAGAAGGAGAAAGAATACAGATGTGTAAAGAGAAAGGGGGAGAATCTTGTCTTGATGGTCTTTTCAAATTTTCACATCATATGTTGCCATCAATGACAAAGGTGGAGATTGTTGCAAGTATGTGCTTAACAGGTGTTGTCATTGATGTCAACATATCACTGTTGTCATTGGCATCAATTGTACCCTTATCTTGTTACTTTCTTGTAATAAGTTAGATGTATTCACCCATGTAATTGATTCTGATGTTGAGGATATTGAGAAAATTAGCTCCTTCAGTAGAAACAGTGAGTTGCAGTGAAAACAATGTATTGCATACTAAAGAACGGTCTAGAAGATTGCTCCGCATTTCATGTAGGATGAATATCTTTTTTCTACAGATTGTAAGTTATTTAGAAGTCTATCTGAAGATGTTACATTCCAAGTTTGAGCCTCCGGTATGAAGATTTGAGTGAGTTATGTTCACCAGAGTGAAAACTACTTTTCTTGTATGTTTGGTGGTGACAGGGAGAAAGTGTTATGCTCCACATTCCTCTGCATTGAAGTATTTCAGTTTGCAGTTCTAGAGTTAAGTTTGAAATGATGTTATGTGCCTTCAACTCCAATGGTTCGTGATTTGGTAGTCTGCAAGCTATCCTTTCCTTATGACAGTGGCTGACAGTATTGTTCTTGTGCTCTAGTTTGAAGAATCTTCTTGACAGAGTGGTTAAAGATCATGCAGTTGTTCTTGGTGATTACAATGTGCTTGTGGATGTCTCCTAATCATGTTCCTACTCGTGGATTGGTCCGCAAAGTGAAAATTGGATTGTGAATGAAGAATGTTCTTAGAAGACATAGTGTTCTTACCAGTCTTGGCTGACTTGGTTGATTTCACCAATTGCAGAGATGCGTTGAAGATTGTAGAAGCATGTCATGGCGTGAAAGATTGGATTTGAGTCCCAGCTAAGGCATGGTGTGATCCACATACATCTTTACATCCTTTCCTTAGCAAATTTGTATTAGGTCTAGACCTATTCTATGTATGTTTGTAATGTCGACCTTGGAGATTGTTCCAACGGTTGATGAATGTATTGCTAACCTTGATGTACATTCCAAGGTTGATGACTTGTAATGAATTGTGAAAAATGCAAGAGTGCACGAATATGAAGAGATAAGTACGAAGGTGTGAAAGAGAAGAGTAGAGAAGTTTTATTGTGCTTCAAAGGAACTGAACCTAGGCATGGAGTAGATGCTACTTATTCAATTCACCATTTTGGCAGTGAGCCTGTACAGTTGAAATTGTGACTTCGATTACCTAGGGTTCTCGGGTCAGATTTTGGCACGCTCACGGACCCTTTCCCTCCTTTCCATGGGGTGATCCACCACGTCACTCTTGCTCATGTGGAAGTAGCCAGTCGAGAGGAGGTGAGACACGACGGGGGTCTGGCTCGTTGGAGAGCTAAACTTCACAAAGGGGGGTTGGCAAGTTCTGTGGCCTTTGTTGTTGTGCATTTTGTTGAATGTTTCGCTCAATTGATGCGGTAGTTAAAATAACCCTATGACCTGAAGGGTCACTAGTCTCTCTTCGTTTGTTTGGATTTCTTGAATTCCACCTTTGTGTGGGCAAACGATTGTTTTCGTTGATGTCCTCTTGTCTTTGTATGCATTGTAAGAGGTCTTGTTGTATCTGTTGTTGTCTAATTCTTCTAACACTAAGAGGATGAATGGGTCTCCTTTTGGTAAGACAAATGTTTTTTGTTGGGGTCTTAGGTGGATTTCTTTGATCTCGTCATGGACAGCCTTCACCCACTCTCCTCTCACTCCCAAACACATTCATGAATCAAGATAGAGGGGTAGTCATGTGATTGCTAACCTTAACCAGATCTAGGGTTTAGACCTAGGGTTTTACTTGACCTAGGGTTTTGATTTTGTTTAACTATGGTTACCTCGTGATGGAATCGAGGGTTTGCAATGCTGTCTATTCTGACAGATCTATATGAATGCCAACTAAATGATAACATGCAAAGCATCTTTTTGGTATTTTTTAGAATATTTTGGAAAGGAAAATGCTTCTAATCTATGAAAGAAATGTGTATGCAATCCTATATGTCTTTTCAAATGCAAAGCTTAATCTATGTTTTTATTGGTTTTTGATATTTTTAATGCAATCTAATTTAATGGAAAGGAAATATGCTTTTTCTATCAAAGTAGATCTATGAATGTAAAAATGATTAATCTAGCATGCAAGATCTAATCCTATCAAGGAAAAAGCAAAATGTTACTATTCTTGAGAGCAAAGTGATTATCTGAGTACTATGAAAGCAATGAAAGAACCTAAAAGAGATGAAGATTTGTTGACTCCACTACCCTCAGTATCCTTGTGTAGGCAACCTCAAATCCTTTTGTGACAGCAGTTGTTCCTCTTAACGACAAAATGACCCGAAGAAGCAAAGAGAATCTTTTGTGAAGATTGTATGAACTTGATGTGAGCTTTGAATTGAGAACAATGGCTAAGAATGCAACATTGTGTTTCTTGACTAAACAAAGAAAGTAAAAGGCACGTACATCCTATATGAGCATATGAATGCTGGGTTGGAGAGAAAACTTGGCAAGAGTTGGTGCACAATGAATTTGCCTCCCTTTGTACTTAAGGGAGGGGGTATTTATAGGTTTTGAAGAAGGGATTGGATTGAAGAGTTAACTCATTTGATTGATGAGTTAACAAGAATATATTGGGGAGTTAACAAGGTTGATTACCCAGTGAACTCAGCTGATTAGGGAGTGATGAAGCAATAATAGCTTATCACTGAAGAAGAAATGGAGGTGAGGGAATGCATGAGATTGATTAGAGAGTTAATTATAGATCAAAGAGAGCTAATTATGCATGTGTGGGTGCATGAAATAGTTAACTATATATCAAGGATAAAAAAATCATGCAAACAGAAAGAAAAAATGGGTGAAAACAAAGCAAAAATGAGAGAGAAACTTGAGTTTTTCCATGGGTCAAAAGACGGCAGGGTCGCCATCTTCATCAGACAGGGTCACCCAGGGAGAACATGGGTCGCCCCAGGGGCAACCCTAGGTCACCCAGGGAGATCTGGGATCAAAAGTGCAGAGTGCAAAAATTTAGGCTAGCAGAAGGAAAAGGGGGATTTCTACATCAAGAAAAAGGTCAATCATGTGGAAGAATCCAAATCTCCACTTGCATCTTCAGGATCCCCAGTGGGGATCTGGAAATAATAGGGGGAGATTTGGATGGGTTCGTCAAAATCAAAAATGGAAAGCGGGAGATGGATCGAGGGACCCCTAGAAGGCTTGTATGAGGTGTACTAGACAAAATACAAAGGGGAGAGGTGAAAACTCACCTACAAGACAATCACAAGGCTTAGGATCAAGGTCACAAGCCAAAAAATGCAAGTTGACAAGTGTCGCAACAAGTGTCGAAAAGCGTCGCAGACGGGGAAGAAGGAGAATCGACAAAGCAGAAACGACACAAAACAAGAAGAGGGGACACATCATCAAGAGGCCTGCTGCCCAAAGGATTTATTTTCATGCTTACATGTATGTGAAAAGGATTTGAATCATCATAGGGGTCCTCATGGAGGTAGTGCATGATTTTTGTGCTTACAGAGCCAACCCTTGGCAGTGAGTCATTCTTTGTAGTGAGGATTTTGGGCAATGAGCCCTACAGGCAGTGAGCCTCTATTTTTTAGTATTTTTATAACTCATATATTTTATGGGCTAACACCCACCATGGTTTTTCCCTTTTAGGGTTTTCCAGATAAAAATCGGGTGCCTACTGTGTTAAATGTGTGACTGTTATTAAGTCTATGATTTCATGCTTTCATGTTCAATTATGATTATCAGCAGTTAAGAAATTGATGATTTGATATTCATATGAAGTTAAAGTTTTGTGACAACTGATTCACTCAGTTGTTTTGTGCATTTCAACACTTAATGGGATGGATAGCAATGATATGCCCCTCAACAATCATTAAATGAACTATATTTCCTTGAATGTGAGATGTCTTATAGGCCTCCCTTAGAAATATTCAGTTCATGATTTATGTTTAAAGTTCCCTGGTTTAGACATTTTCTACCTCGAGGAAGTTAAAATCTTTGGCTTTTTGTTGTCTACAACTTGCCATGTATTTTGGCCTTCTAGCTATGTTGTTTGTAGTAACCATGAAGTTGGTCATGGTGGAGTTGTCACCTTTCTCTCTCCTATGTGGCATCAGCTACTGGTTGATCATGGATGTGACCCCACTAACTATGTGTTGCGAACTCTTTTCAATGTTAAAAATAATTCCTTTAGGGTTGTTAATGTTTATATTCTCAATGATGCCATAGAGAGATTGTCCTTTGGCATTGGATTGTAAATTCAATGCTTGCCACCAATTGGGTTTTATGCGGGGACTTCAATATGATTGAAATGGCCTATGATAAATGTGGCACTTTACTAATTTGGTGGATAGCTGGCGAAAGGGAGGCATGGTTTCATATGTGTAATAAATTGGGTCTTTTTATCCCAATGCAAGTCATCACCTTCTTAATTCACAATGGTACACTTGGACCAATTTGTGGGCTGGTCGTGACAAGGTCTTAAAGAGGCTTGATAGAGCTATGATATTCACTCAATCTTTTTTTCTTTGCTATCTATTTTTCCTTGCCAGTGAAACTGTTAGATGATGCAGTCTTATCGGATCACTTTCCGATCCGTTTTTGTATCGAGTGGTAGTATTCAAGACCTACATCAAAAAAAAGTTAGTTTTTCTAAACACGTCTCTTCTCAAACATACTACCACGTTGATTCACATTCAACGTGTTTGGAATGATGCCATCACTTGTACCTCATAGTTTCTTTGCATTTATGGGAGGCAACTTGCCCAATTTCACCGCCATTCATATGAAGCCACCACCTATGAGCTTCGTTGATGCAGGAGCATCTAGAGGTGTAGAGCAATCTTGCATCACCAAAAAATAATTTTCTTTTTCTATTTGTTTCAATTTTTATTTCTACGGATATCTATTTGCTTGAATAATGATACCAGGACTTACTATTTTTAGTAACCCTATATCAGAGAAATAGTTGGGTCAAAAATTTCCCCCAAAGATTTGGAATAGCAACATAAGCATTCTTGGTAAATTTCAGCCCAAGATCATGTATAGATTTCAAGATATTAAAGTTTTAGTTTGCGAGTTCTTGAAAAAAGTTTCGGAATCAAATTTGAAGCACTTAGACATCCCTAAATAGCCCAAAAATTGGCTGAAAATCAAAATATATCTAACTATGATATTGGTTCAGTTTTTCGCAAGCTTTCCAATGCATCAAACGATTCGTCAATCAGACACCCAAATCAAAAGTTATGGCTTCCAGAAGTTGGGCATCGCGTATTTGAAAATGTAAAAACATGTCAGACATAGAAAAGAGATGTTAAGGGAAGCTACACGTGTTGATGATTATTTTTACATATCATAAGGCATCTTTTATTGGTAGATAATTTGGGTGCCACTTTTGGATGGTTTTAGCTCATGGTTTTGTAATACCGCTTGATGATTTCATGTATTGTATCTCCTATATATTAGGTTCTTGAGATAGAGGTTGTGTGTGGGAGTATGATAGATCTTGAGTTGTCTTTAGATCTCTAGTTGGAGATATTCTAGTGGAAGTTTGCTTTGCAAGTTAATTGTAATCCTATTAATATTTTTGAATAATATATTGAATTTCTTTTCAAGCTGGGGTTTTCTCCTAAAAGGGTTTCCCCATGTAAATCATTGTGTTTGTGGTTTGAATCTTATAATTTGTTATTGTGAGTGTGTTGGGTGGAGTACACCCTCATCATGTGGTATTAGAGTGAGTATTTTCTGAGTGTAAATAGATCACCAAACATAGAGGCAGTTTGTGTCAGAACCTTGAGATCGTATGTTTAAAGGTTGAAGCAAAACTGCCGATTTGAGGCAACTTCACACTGAGGAATTTTTACATTAAGTATAAGAGAAGAAAGAATAAAATCAAGATGCCTCCAGGAATAAACCGTGTTGGTAGAAATCCTGTTGTGAAAGAAGGGTTTAGATATCTGTAGAATCAAATTAATGCAATCCAAGAGGAACTAAGAAGAGGGTTTGAACCAAGAAGGAGAGATGAAAGTGAAGATGAAGATGATGCAACCCAAGATGATACACAATATGAAGAAAATGATGGAGAAGTAGAACCTAAACATGTTATACTACTGAAGGCCATAAAAGATTGGGAAAACGCCAAAGATTGGCATCTCTACATTTTCTGGTAATCTAAATCCAGAAGAATTGATACATTGGATCAATGATATGGAGGAATATTTTGAATATGAAGAAATAGAAGATCCTAAGATGGTCAAGTTTTCCAAGACCAATCTCAAGGGTCATGCTATAATTTGGTGGAAGGAGGCGCAGTTAGAAAGAAACTAAAAAGGAAAAGAGAAGATCACCAAATGGGATAGAATGGTTGTGAAATTGAAGGGACATTTCATTCATATGGATTATGAGTTGGAACTTCTAAAGAAAATGCAAGGTCTAAGTTAAATGAACAAGACAGTCAAAGAATACACTGAAGAGTTTAACAAAGTCATCATTAGAGCAAGTCACACAGAGGCTAATAAAGAGAAGATAGCTAGCTATATCAATGGGTTGAAACCCAATATCCAAGAAGAATCAAGCCTTGTTAGATTGAAAAATATTGAAGATGCATATCAGTTTTTAATGAAGATAGAAGAAAAGTTGAGAATACAATTTGAGAATAGACAAAGATGGAGAGATCATGGTGGAAGAACTAGTGGAAGATCATATGGGGGTCATGGACAACAAGATGAGAAAAAGAAAAATGAAGATGTAGGTACAAGTCAAAATAATAGAGGTGTAAGTGCATACCGCCCTTAAGGAAAGAATGATGGGTACCAGAGAGGAAGAGGTAGATTTGGAAGAGGGCTTGGAAGAGTGGGATTTAGAGGAACATGTTTCAGATGTGCTAAAGAAGGGCATAGAGCATATGACTGTCAACAAAATTAGGGAGGAACAAATAGAAGACCAAATGGTAATGCTAGAGTTGTCCATGTTGATGAGGAGGGTAGATCTGAACATTCAAAATATGTGGAAAGAGGAGAAGCTCTTGTTATTAGAAGATCCTTGCTAAAAGAAGAGGGAAAAGAAAAACAAGCACAAAGAAAGAGCATATTCCGAACAAGGTGTAAATCAAGAGGTAAGTATTGTGATGTGATTATTAATAGTGGAAGTACATATGATCTTGTTAGATTCAGGGCATACAACTGAGAGGGGGGTGAATTAGTTGTACAAAACTTTCTTCTGATTAAACACTTTAATCCACTTTGTAATTCAACAACATAACAATAAATCAATCATGGAAACACAATGCAATAAATTAAGAGCAGAAACACATCAACACATGAGACACCAAGATTTTGACGTGGAAAACTCAGTTAAGGGAAAAACCATAGGGTAATTAACCCAAGATTGTATTCTCTGTTAGAAGAATAGAAAGAACAAAATGTCACATGCCAATTAGGGCTCACTGCTTGAGCACACTACTCACAAAAGGCTCACTGCCTACAAGAGACACACTATCTACAAAATAATAAGTATCACTGGTGCAGGTGCACCCTAGCATGAATATGCCTCCTTGAGGTAGACTTAGGATTTTGATTTTGTATAGGTATTCTTATGTTGTAATAAGGCCTAAATGGCTACATTTAACTTGTAAAAGGTCCTAGTTAGTCATTTTGATGTCATTTGATACCTAATGTAAAAGTTGCACACATTGACAAAAGTTGTCATAAGCAACAAATTGCAAAAAAATGCAACAAATTGTAAGAAGGTGGGAGATGAAGGGTAAATGGGTAGTTGAATGGTTGGGAAGTTAGAAAATGGTTGTAATAACTTAAATATGTCTTGTAAAGTCAAATCCCATGGAGGGGAGAAGGTTGGAGAATGTGGGTTGTTACATTTTGATGTGATATCAATAAAAGATACCCTTGTTTCTGCATTTCTGAATGTTAAACTACTGTTTTAGAGATTGGTATAGATTTTATATGACCAAAATGTGGTATGGATGGAAAGATTATTGAGTCTACTTTCTATTTATTTTTGTTGCATCAAATGTCCTTAAGATTTGAATAAGTTATGGCATTTTTATTGAGGGTAGGTCTGCAGAGTTTAATTTTCTGAAAATGCAGTCTGAAAATATGCATGGTACGGCCTGGTACAGCCTCACATTGATGCATATAATATATGGATGGAAATATATGTGTTTCTAGTTTACAATTATTTTTATTTGGTATAATTTTATTAAGCTTTGTGAGAGATATTGCAATTTTGGTGAGGGCAGGTCTGAATGCTGCCTAGGGTTTGCAGTTTTGGGAAAAAAATCATAACCTTCTCCCCTACCATTGGATCTTCATGAAAATTGGAGGAAAACTATGTATTAATATTCTCTTCAACCTAACCAAAGAAATTGGATTAGTTCTTTGATTTGTTAATGTTATTGAGGATAGTTTTGGTCCTCTTGCTTCTGCATCATATTGGTATCAGAGCTGGTGAAAGATTAGGTGGTATGTATTTATTTCCTGTCACTGAGAAGGCAGGTAAAGAACTGAAGGAAAGCTGAAGAGTTGTGTTGGTGACCGTTATTTTGTTTGCTAAGTTGTTTGGTTGCGGGTGCTTGTTCCATCTAGCTGCAGAAGGAGGTTTCTGAGATTATGTGTGGGCAGACAAGATGAGGTCTATCATGACCATTCTCCAATAGAGATTAAGCTAGATAAGGGTGTAGAGAGAGGCCACTGAGGAGAGAGTGGTAAGGTGCATCACCAGGATCTGATGTTGGGTAAGATGGATGGTTTGGTGAGTTGGTGTGGTAAGGCAGTAGAGAGATGGATACTTGACTAAAGAAGCACTTGAGGTTGTAGCATGAAGAGTACTCCACTGATGGGAGTAGAAGGAGCCTGAATAAGCTCTAAAGTTGATGGTAGTTTGATTTTGTTGGTTGGTTGGTCACTAGCCATTGATGTGAAGATTTGAAGCTTGAAGCTGAAGAGATAAGTGAAAGATGAAGCCAGATAGAGATGCAAGAAAAGGTAGATTTGTTTTGCTGGTACATTTCTAAGGGACTTCGAAATCTTTGTTGGTTGGTTGTATGGTGTAGGTGCACCCTAGCATGAATATGCCTTCTTGAGGTAGACTTAGGATTTTGATTTTGTATTGGTATTCTTATGTTGTAATAAGGCCTAAATGGCTACATTTAACTTGTAAAAGGTCCTAGTTAGTCATTTTGATGTCATTTGATACCTAATGTAAAAGTTACACACATTGACAAAAGTTGTCATAAGCAACAAATTGCAAAAAAATGCAACAAATTGTAAGAAGGTGGAAGATGAAGGGTAAATGGGTAGTTGAATGGTTGGGAAGTTATAAAATGGTTTTAATAACTTAAATATGTCTTGTAAATTTGAATCCCATGGAGGGGAGAAGGTTGGAGAATGTGGGTTGTTACATTTTGATGTGATATCAATAAAAGATACCCTTGTTTCTGCATTTCTGAATGTTAAACTGTTGTTTTAGAGATTGGTACAGATTTTATATGACTAGAATTTGGTATGGATGGAAAGAGTATTGAGTCTACTTTCCATTTCTTTTTGTTGCATCAAATTTCCTTAAGATTTGAATAAGTTATGGAATTTTTATTGAGGATAGGTCTGCAGAGTTTAATTTTCTGAAAAAGCAGTCTAAAAATATGCATGGTACAGCCTGGTATAGCCTCACATTGATGCATATAATAGATGGATAGAAATATATGTGTTTATAGTTTACAATTATTTTGGTTTGGTATAATTTCATTAAGTTTTGTGAGAGATATTGCAATTTTGGTGAGGGCAGGTCTAAACGCTGCCTAGGGTTTGCAGTTTTGGGAAAAAAATCATAACCTTCTCCCCTACCATTGGATCTTCATGAAAATTGGAGGAAAAATATGTATTAATGTTCTCTTCAACTTGACCAAAGCAATTGTATTAGTTCTTTGATTTGTTAATGTTATTGAGGATAGTTTTGGTCCTCCTACCTCTGCATCAATCACCTACTTGAACTGGTAGATAGCATCTTCACCATGCTTGAATCAGTTCCATTTAAGCCCAATACTTCTGCTCTAGTTTTTGCTCTTCTCCTTGCTACCACATTCTCATCTCCACAAGGACACCTTTGAAATTATTTTGCAATCCCTTATTTATACAAGACATCAACTTTGGAATAATCATCTAAGTCGGCAAACATCCACAAGAACATCTGCAAGATGTGTAACTCATCCAGTCGACTAGTCTCGGGAAGAACACCATCAACCGGAAGTCATTATTCAATTGCGATCTCCAACTCTAATGCGGACCACCAACATGAATTGGACATGATCCTAAGACCTCCACAAGCGTGCCTGAATCACCAAGAACATCCACACTTCATCTACTTACTGAAATCCTTCTCTCCTTCATCCGGAACCTCAAGAACACAGTCTGTCATCATTGTCACAAAGGAATAGATGCTTGTGGACCTTCAAACCACAAACTAATTGAGTTGACACTTCACAAAGATTTCCTCAACACTCCCTCAAATCTATAGAAAAGGACAATGCAACTCCAGATCACATCGGACCTGTCTGTATCACTCTATCACCACTGAACACCTGTCGGAACTAGTTTAACTTGAATAGCCATAACTTATTCAGATCTTCATGTGGACCTCTGAAATCTCTACTGGACCACCTTAAGACACATATCTACAAACCTTTTAAACTGCATCCTCTGATCCTCATCCTATCTTGGACTTTTACCTTACTGTCTTTATTATTCTTCACTATTCCTGATTGAGACTAATTTTCTCAATATCCTCAGCACACACCTCATCCAATCCTTATCATTAATGCAACAGGAGTATGTTGACATCAATGACAACACCAGTTAGGCTCATACTTGCAACAATCTCCCCCTTTGTCATTTATGGCAACATATGATGTGAAAAACTGTTTTGACCATCAAGACAAGAACTTCTCCTTACTGTCGCAACTCCCCCTATCAACAACAACCATTCACATGTCTTCTCTCCCTTTACTTCTCCCCCTTTGATTAGCAATCACTTTTTTTTCACATGTCTTCTCTCCCCCTTTGACATCAATGACAAAGGGCACATACTTGCAATTCCACTACTTCAGAATCATACCTGCTGCTCCCCCTGAGTAGCAACTCCCCATCATCAATCTGGACCACAAGATAGGACTATGATATCCACCAGACTGATGCACATCAATGCACCTTAGTTCATCACCGGAGGGGCAATAACCCCTAAATCTTCCTGAGATACTCAAAAGAGTCCTTAGGTAGAGGTTTAGTAAAGATGTCTGCAATCTGATCCTTGGAAGACACAAACTCCAATCTAACTTCATTCTTGTTTACTTGCTCTCTCAAAAAGTGAAACTTGATGGATATATGTTTGGTCTTTGAATGCAACACCAGATTCTTAGATATATTTATTGCACTTGAATTATCACATAAGATTGTGATAGGCTCCTCATACTCCACTCTCATGTCTCTTAGCATTTGTTTCATCCACAAAACTTGAGTGCAACTACCTATTGCTGCAATATATTTTGCTTCTGTAGTGGACAAAGATATTGCCTCTTGTTTCTTGCTTATCCAAGAAACCAATCTCTTCCCTAAAAAGAATGCTCCACCACTGGTACTCTTCCGGTCATCCACATCTCCTGCCCAATCAGCATCTGTCTAGGCATGAAGAGAGAAATTATGATCTCTAGGGTACCATAGACCATACTCAACTGTCCCTTTTAGATATCTAAAAATCCTCTTGACTACCATGACATGAGATTCTCTAGGATCAGCTTGGAATCTAGCAACAAGACCAACAACATTCATAATGTCAGGTCTAGTTTAAGTGAGATACAACAGTCCTCCAATCATTGACCTATACTTTTCTGATCAGCCTTGGGAGATCATCTTCTTTGCTCAACTTACATCTGGTTGCCATGGGAGTATTCATTGGCTTTGAGTCTTCCATCCCAAATTTCTTCAACAATTCTTTCACATATTTGGTCTGAGAAAGGAAGATTCCTTTCTTTGTTTGAGTGATTTGCAAACCCAAGAAGAAATTTATTTCACCAAGCATGGACATCTCAAACTCACTTTTCATTTGATTTGCAAAAGTTTTACACATACTATCTCTTCCTCCAAAAATGATATCATCAACAAACACTTCAACAATCAAGATGTTTTCATGATCAATTTTGAAATACAAATTACTGTCAGCAGTACCTTTCTTAAAACCAATCTTCAAAAGATGCTTATCCAATCTTTCATACCAGGCTCTTGGGGCTTGCTTCAGTCCATACAATGTTTTCTTTAACTTGCAGACCATATCATCATGATTAGACAATTGAAATCCACACAATTGTTCAATGTACACTTCTTCTTCCAAGTCACCATTTAGGAAGGTAGACTTCACATCCATCTGATATACTTTGAAATCTTTGAAGGCAACAAATGCAAGAAATAATCTAACTGATTCAATTCTTACCACCGGAGAAAAAGTTTCTTCAAAATCAACTCCTTCTATTTGAGAATAGCCCTTGCAGACCAATCTGGCTTTATTTCTAATTACTCACCAACTTCATTTAGTTTGTTCTGGAAGACCCATTTTGTTCCAATAACATTCTTGTTTCTAGATCTGGGAACAAGATCTCAAGTGTGATTTTTCTCAATTTGCATCAGCTCTTCCTCCATTGCTTTGGTCCAGTTTTCATCATTGCAGGCTTCATTTATTGTCTTAGGTTCAATCTTTGAAATCAGACAATACTCATCTAAATTTTGAGAAATTATCCTTCTAGTTTGCACACCTTTGCTTTTGTCACCTATGATCTGATCTTCAAAGTGGTTCAGTCTTACATACCTTGGAACTTTGGTAGTTTCTTGTATTTCTGATTCTTGATCAGGCTCATTAAAACTCATCTCTTCTTCCTGATTTACCGGATCAGTTTGAATCTGACTTTCAAAAGAGGTTTGGGCTCCTTGAATCAAAACACCATTTTGATCATCTTCATCATATTCATAAAACCTTGAGGGTTTCTCAATTCTCTCATCAACCTTCACATTTGTAATTTCTATTATCTTTCTCAGTCTCTTGTTATAACACCGGTATGCTTTGCTTTGAGTAGAGTAACCCAAGAATATTCCTTCATCACTTCTAGCATCAAACTTTCCTAGATCTTCATCTCTTCTAATGTAACATTTGCTACTAAAAACTCTAAAATACCTCACAGTAGGAGTGATGCCAAACCAAAGTTCAGAAGGAGTCTTACTGGTATTGCTTCTTATTTGAACTCGATTGAGAGTATAGACTGTAGTGCTAACAACTTCTCTCCAATAGATTTGAGGAACATTTGCTTCCATCATCACAGTCCTAGAAGCTTCCTGGATGGTCCAATTCTTTCTTTCCACTACTCCATTCTACTGTGAAGTCATAGGAGCAAACAACTGTCTCTTTATTCCATGTTTCTCACAGAACTCTAAGAACTCACCGGATGTGAATTCTCCACCTCTATCAGACCTCAGACATTTCAATTTTAATCCAGTTTCATTCTCTACCATAGCATTGAATATTTTGAATTTCTCAAGAGCTTCTAATTTCTCTTTTAGAAAGGTTACCCACATCATTCAGGAATAGTCATCAATTAGAAACATGAAGTATCTATCACCTTGCACACTCCTGGTTGTTGCCGAGCCATAAAGATTAGTATGAACTAAGTCCAATAATCTGGTAGAAGATAGTTCCTTACTCTTGAATGTGACTCTACTTAGCTTACCCAACTGACATTCTTTACACAAGTTATTTGTAGGTTTCACCAATTTTGGAAGATCTCTTACAACTTGAGTATTGCTTATCTTGATGATATTATCAAAATTCACATGACACATTCTCCTATGCCATAACCAACTCTGATCAACTTAAACAAATAAGCAATTTTTACCAGTACCAACCAAATGGAAGATATTACCTTTAGTTTGGGTACCGGATGCAATCTCTGTTCTAGAACTTTCAAAGATCTTGCATTTTCCATTCTTGAACTGGAGATCATAGCTTTGTCCACCAACTATCCAACACTAAGAAGATTGTGCTTCAAACCTTCAACATATAGTACATTACCAGTTTTGTTCCTTCTATCAAAAGAAATGGTTCTTTTTCCTCTAATTCTACCAACAGAATTATCACCAAACTTTACCACTCCTCCTTCATACCTTTCCAAATCTATGAACTTATTTTTGTCACCTATCATATGGTGAGAGCAACCACTATCAATGACCCAATCATCCTTTTCTTCAATTTGGGCAGCCAGAGCTCTTTCTACAACTTTATGATTGACAGATTCAGAGGATATTGGTTCTTCTTCCTTGATGGCAATAAACACCCAATCACTTCCGGATTTGTTTCCTGTCTCTGATTCATCATCTATTACTCCTTCATTATCATCTTCTTCATGAACATAGTAACAATTCTTTTGGAACCTTGATTTGTTAGGATTTGGCCTTGAAAATCTTTCCGGACACCTTGAGGCAAAATGACCAATCTTATTGTAGTTAAAACACTTAAAAGGCAATTTTCGTTCATACTTACTGGATCCTCTTGGCAGTCTCTTTGCAATAAGGGCTTCAAGTTGAGCAGTTTCTACTTCTTCTTCTAGGTCTTTTCTTTCTTTTTCATACCATGACAGTTTCCTTGATGAGTTCTCTCCTGGATCAAACCTTTGTTTACCTTTTACAGAGGCACTGGCTTTGAATGCAGATTCAATCTTGGGGGGGTCATCTCCAAACTTGGTCATTTCAAATGCAGCCAATTTGCCAGCCAATTGATCTCTTGTGACAGTTGTATGGGCTTTGAATTCTTCAATGGTAGCAACCTTGATTTTATAAGAAGCAGGAAGGGATCTGAGATTTTTCCAACAATCTCATTTTCATCCAAGACTCCACTAGCATTCTAATTCCACAAACAATCTCATTTACTCTTGGCATAAAAGTAGTAATATTTTCATCATCTCTCATCTTCAGATTTTTAAATTTCTCTTTCAGACTCTGTAACCTTGCACATTTAACATACTTGTCTCCTTCATGCAAAAGTTCCAATTTTTGCCAAATCTCAAAAGCAGTTGGTAGGTCAACAACATTTGAGAGCTTTGAATCAGATAATGCGCTTAGAAGAGCTTCTATAGTCTGTAGATTGTTTTCAACATTTGTAATTTTATTTGGGGCTTTCAGACCACCCTGTGGAGGTGTATACTATGTTGTAACCATGGTCTAGTATGCCATTCCCATACATTGCAAGTGACATTTCATGCGACCTTTCCAAAGATTAAAATTGGTTCCATCAAACTTTGGACTATCCTTCTTGTAAGACGACATCCTAGATCTCCTCAAGTGGTTAAGCTCCTTTTAGAGGAACTTGGCTCTGATACCAATTGTTAGATTTAGGGCATACAACTGAGATGGGGGGGTGAATCAGTTGTACAAAACTTTCTTCTGATTAAACACTTTAATCCACTTTGTAATTCAGTAACATAACAATAAATCAATCATGGAAACACAATGCAATAAATTAAGAGCAGAAACACATCAATACATGAGACACCAAGATTTTGATGTGGAAAACCTGGTTAAGGGAAAAACCACGGGGTGATTAACCCAAGATTATATTCTCTGTTAGAAGAATAGAAAGAACAAAATGGCACATGCTAATTAGGGCTCACTGCTTGAGCACACTGCTCACAAGAGGCTCACTGCCTACAAGAGACACACTATCTATAAAATAACAAGCATCACCTACTTGAACTGGTAGATAGCATCTTCACCATGCTTGAATCAGTTCCATTTAAGCCCAATACTTCTAGTCTACTTTTCGCTCTTCTCCTTGCTACCACATTCTCATCTCCACAAGGACACCTTTGAAATGACTTTGTAATCCTTTATTTATACAAGACATCAACTTAGGAATAATCATCTAAGTCAGAAAATATCCACAAGAACATCTGCAAGATGTGTAACTCATCCGGTCAGCCAGTCTTAGGAAGAACATCATCAAATGGAAGTCATTCTTCAATTGCGATCTCCAACTCTAATGCAGACCACCAACATGAACTGGACACAATCCAAAGATCTCCACAAGCTTGCCTGAATCACCAAGAACATCCACACTTCATCTGCTTACTGAAATCCTTCTCTCCTTCATCTAGAACCTCAAGAACACAGTCTATCATCACTGTCACAAAGGAATAGATGCTTGCGGACCTTCAAACAATGAACCAATCAAGTTGACACTTCACAAAGATTTCCTCAACACTCCCTCAAATCCGCAGAATAGGACAATGCAACTCCAAATCACACTGGACCTGTCTGTATCACTTTGTCACCACTGAACACTTGTCGGAACCGGTTTAACTTGAACAACCATAACTTCTTCAGATCTTCATGCGGACCTCTGAAATCTCTACTGGACCACCTTAAGACACATATCTACAAACACTTTAAACCACATCCTCTGATCCTCATCCTATCTTAGACTTTTACCTTACTGTCTTTACTATTCTTCATTGTTCCTGATTGAGACTAATTTTCTCAATATGCTCAGCACACAGCTCATCCAATCCTTATCATTAATGCAACAGGACTATGTTGACATCAATGACAACACCAGTTAGGCTCATACTTGCAACAGATCTTGTCTCTAAAAAAATGGTAAGAAAGTTGAATTTAAAATGGATAGATCATCCACGTCCCTATAGAATTTCTTAGTTGCAGAAAGATCATAAAGCTTTGGCTAATGAACAACTTTTGGTAAAGTTTAAGATTGGCGATTATCATGATGAGTTATTATGTTACATTAAGTCAATGAATGTATGTCACTTGTTATTGGGAAGGTCGTGGTAGTATGATAGGTGTGTTGTTCATGACGATCGTGCTAACACCTATTCTTTGAAAAAATATGGAGTGAGACACAAGCTAAAAGCTATGAAAAAAGTAGAGGAAAAGGTATGTAACACTGCTAGGATTTGTTTGGTAGATGGTAGAAATTTTTTGGATGGAATGAAATAAGAATGAATTTTCTTTGCCTTGATTCCATAACTCAATAAAGGAGGGGATGTACCTGTAGAAATTGTAGATCTATTGGATGAATTCAAAGATATTGTTTCAAATAATGTACCTGAAGGTTTGCCACCAGTGAGAAGCATAAGTCATCAGATGGATTTGATACCAGGAACTAGTTTGCCTAACAAGGCAACCCATATAATAAATCATACAAAAAATGAGGAGCTGAACAGACAAGTTTAGGAATTGTTGAAAAATGGGCTAATCAAAGAGAGTTTGTGTCCATGTGCAGTACCTCTAGTACTAGGACCTAAGAAGGATAGGGAATGGAGGATGTCTATTGATTCCAGAGACATCAAAAAAATCACAATAAAGTACAAATTTCCTTTGCCAAGGATGGATGATATCAAGGATTGCCTGAGTGGAGTAAAGTATTTTACAAAGATAGATTTGAAGAGTGGGTATCACCAAATCAAGATACGAGAATGTGATGAATGGAAGATAACAATCAAGACAAAATAAGGACTGTATGAGTGGTTAGTGATGCCATTTTGACTAACCAATGCACTAAGCACTTTAATGAGGTTCATGAATGAGGTACTCAAATAATTTATGGGTAAGTTTATTATTGTCTATTTGGATGATATTCTAATTTTTAGCAAAACTTTGGAGGAACAATTGATGCATGTTCATAGAGTTTTTGAAAGGCTGAAGGAAGAGAAATTACTTATAAATCTAAAGAAGTGTAGCTTTATGAAGAAGGAATTAGTGCATCTAGGATTTGTGATTTTAGTTTAGGTCTTAAGATGGATCCAAAAAAGTAAAGGCTATCATAGAATGGCCTACACCAAGGAATATTACTAAGGTAAGATCATTTCATGGATTGGCTAGTTTTTATAGGAAGTTCATTAGAAACTTTAGCAGCATATGTGCACCTTTAACTAAAACAATGAGATGAGATAGAAAAGAATTTAAATGGACTGTAGGAGTAGCCAAGAGTTTTGATTTGTTGAAGCAAAAGGTTATAGAACATCATGTTATCACTTCTAGATTTTAACAAGGTATTTTAGTTAGATTGTGATTCTAGTGGTAGTGCCATAGGAGTTGTATTAAGTCAAGAGGGAAGACCCATTGCATATTTTAGTGAAAAACTCAATGATGATAGGAAGAAGTATTATGTTTATGATCAGGAATCCTATGCTATTGTTCAAGCATTGAAGAAATGGAGACACTATCTTTTTCCTAGGGAATTTGTTTTGTACACTCATCATCAAGATTTATAGTATTTGAATAGCCAAGTAAAGTTGAATCAAAGACATCTAAAATGGGTTGAATTTTTGCAAATCTATACATTTGTGTTGAAGAATAGAAGTGGGAAGTCTAACAAAGTGGTAGATGCATTGAGTAGGAGGAAAATTTTGTTGGTGGAGATGAGAATTGAAGTTGTTGGGTTTGAATAATTCAAGCATTTGTATCAAGAAGATCTAATTTTTTTAGAGGCATGGAATGCTTGCCTAGAGCCTGTCACCATGGATAGAACATAGTGGTTGGATTACATAAGCCAAGATGGCATGCTATTTAGAGGAAGTTAGTTATTCATTCCAAAAAATTCCATGAGGGAGAACTTGATAAAAGAAAAGCACAATGGAGGATTAGTAGGACATTTTGGGAGAGAAAAGACAATTACATTAGTAAGTGAGAATTATTATTGGCCACAGTTGTATCAGGATGTGAAAAGGTTTGTATAGAGTTGCAGGGTTTGTTAGATGGCTAAAGGAGTAAGTCAATGTTAGAACACAAGCAATCTACTAAGAGGGGGGGTGAATAAGTAGATCAATAAAACTTAAAACTTCAAGCCTCTAGAATGCAGATCAAATTGACTTTCAGTGCAATAACATCAACAACAAAAAAACATGCACGCATGAACTCCAGATATACATGGAAACCCCCATATGGGAAAAATCATGGTGAGAAAATGCTGCTAGGATCTACCGTCCTAATCCAGCCTCACAAATGAAACCATTGATTACAATGTTTAAGAGAAACAACTCTAAGGAGTCACCAAACCCCTGATTTAAGAGCACCAACTCTAAGGAGACTACAATCCCCTAACATGAGCACCAACTCCGTCCATAGGAGGCACCAACCTCACTAAATCTTTACATATTCAAGTATGCATCCATTTGGTTCTTCATCAACCTCAATTGCATCTATTAAAATCATATACAATCTTCTCCTCTTACTCTACTAACCCAAATTCTCTCTACATTGAATTCTTCACACATTCATCAATCCATCTCCATATCTTTCATTCTGTTACAATCACTTTTATATATATGCACCCTTTTGCATGTATTCAACCATCTGCATGTCCACACTCCAGTTTTTCTGCATGTTAAAACTCTCACTTTTAGTATACATCTATCTCTGCATACACTCGCATATCTGCATGTGTGAACTCTAGTCTTTCTGTACTTCTTCTTTTTACATGTCCAGAAAGAAAATTTTGCATGTAGCTCTGCGCATGCATTCAATTCATTTAACTATTGTTTATCCATCGCTATAATCAATCATAGTTGTAGTTCTATTTGTATCTTCGTGCTTGCAAAATATCCATCTATTTTGCATCATCGTCATCGCCATGTATCCATTGTGTGACCTTAACCATCCTCTATTGACGAATTTGTCATTTCTTGAACCTCTGGCTTTTAGCCCTTTATCGACGATTTTTAACTTTTGAGAACTTTGCCTATCTTCTTCTTTATTGCAAAAATTCCCATTCTTCAAACTTGACTTTATTACCTTTTTCCTCTATTGACAAATCCTTACCTTTTCAAACTTTGGTCTCTTTTAAGCTTTCTTTTCTTTATCGCCGAAAACACTCTTTTTCAAACTTTGGCTTCTAACTCCTTTATCAACAAACTTTACTTTTTCTAAACCTCAGCCTTTGTCTTTTCTATCAGTAAATTCTTGTTTCTTCAAACTTTACCTTTTGTCTTCTTTATCGGTAAACTTTACCTTCTTTGAACTATCGGCTCTTCCCTTTTATCGGCAAAAGTTCCAAAACACAAACTTTGCTTTCAAGATTTATTTTCTTTATCAATGCCTTACATCTTCTTTGTCAATGAATCAGGGAAATAGCTAACTTGTAAACTTACTTCCCAAAATAGAAGTTTCTCCGATGAAGTTTTTCCCAATGACTTAGAATCTTCAACTTCTAAACTTATCCTTGTCTTCAAAAATGCATTAGTCAGCAAAACAGTCAAACCATGAACTTTGACTTCCTCTTAACACTTTTTCATCAACTTCTCCTTAGTCGATAAAAGAACCAAACCTCAAACTTACTCTCTAAGCCCTCTGTCGCCCAGTTGGCGAATCGAAGAAATATCAAACTCACAAACTTCCAAAGACTTTAAGCTTTTACTTTATTGGTGGTATTCCAATTCTTTGAACCAGAGTGACTTAACTTTACAAGCTTGCCTTCTCAAGCCTATATCAGCTAGTCAGCAAATTAGAGAAAAATCAAACTTGCGAACAAGTTCACAAAATAAAGACTTTGTTGATATCATAAGTCTTTTTACTTCAAATACCTTTTATCCATGCCTTTGTCACTCAGTCGGTGAATTGGCGAAAAATTGAACTCACGAACTAGTTTAAAATTTTCATTTCTTCAAAGGCTTCAACAAGAAAAGACTTTCTTCCTCCTCTTCTATCGGTGAATCACTAAATTGGTGAACTTGCGAAACTTGAAACCAGTGAACTTGCAAGTTTGCAAACCAAACTTTTTATTGACTAAGGGCAAAACTTAATGCCTTGGTGTTTTTCTTTCCCTTCTTCCTTCGACACTTTTTCTTCTATGCATTGTTTCTCTACCTTAGACACAAAACTAATGCCTTAGACATCAACTTTTAACATCAATGACAATATATATCAACAACCTCCCCCTTTGTCATTGATGGCAACACTTATGCATAATCTATTCTTAGTGTTGCTCTAATCCTTCTAAAATAATGTTGTCCTATACTATCTCTTCTGCTTTTTCTCCCCTTACTCTCATTCTCCCCCTTTGACATCAATGGCAAAGGGAGGTAATCAACCTCTTTTTTGACAGTAACCTGCTACTGCCATCTATCTACCTGCTCCCCTTGAGAGATAGTCACTGTCAAAACAAGGATGAAAGATATGCCTTGAGTTGCTCTCCCTAGACAGTTGTTACAGCAGCACTTCTACTTGTGATAAGAAGGAGCAATAACTCCTAGCTTTTGCTTAAGATATTTAAAAGTATCCTTGGCAAGTGGCTTTGTGAAAATGTCCGCAATTTGATCTTGTGTGGGGACATACCCCATTTTGATTTGCTGATCTACAAATTTTTCTCTCAAGAAATGATATTTAATGGAGATGTGTTTTGTTCTTGATTGCATCACAAGATTCTTTGAGATATTGATTGCACTTGTATTATCACAAAGAATGGAAATAGGATCATCAAACTCTACCTTTATATCCTTGAGTGTCTACTTCATCCATAAAACTTGTGTACAACATGAGACAACAACATATTCTACCTCAGTAGTGGACAATGTAACTTAATCTTGCTTCTTGCTAAGCCATGATACTAACCTATCACCAAGGAAGAAATCTCCACCACTGGTGCTTCTCCTGTCATCTATACTTCCTGCCCAATCAACATTTGTATATGTTGTCAAAGTGAAATCATTATCTCAAGGATAACATAATCCATAATCCACATTACCTTTCAGATATCTAAAAATTCTCTTCACAACGTGAATATGTCATTCCTTAGGAGTAGCTTGAAATCTAGCCACCATGCATACTGCTTGCATGATATCTAGTATGGATGCAGTTAGATATAGTAAGCTACCTATCGTAGATCTATACATCATCTGATTTGTATTAGGTGATTCATCATTCTTGCTCAATTTGCATCCGTCATCATGGTGTACTCACTGTTAGAAATATAAGTAGTGTAGAATTGAAATAACAGTGAGTTAGCAATAAAAGCACAAAATAGACAACACATATTTAGATGGAAAACTTGTTAATGTGTCAGGAAAAAACCATGGGCAAAGATCTCTCAATTTTATTCACAGAAGAAAATTTGCAGTTACAATTTTTTTATCATGCCTCAATGGGATTCAAGCTTGAAAACCTTAAGTAATCACAAAAAAACACATGCAAAAACTAATCAAATCTAAAGATAGATCTCCATGCACAAAAGTGCGAGTGAGACTTTCACATGCAAAATTGCATGATGCTCGTCACTACTGGAATAAGTCAAACTGACTTCACATTTTAACACTCACAGGCTTACAATCTTCCATCTTGAACTTCTTGAGCATTTCCTTTGCATACTTGGTTTTGGATATAAGTATACCTTGATCTAATTGTGATATTTGTAAACCAATAAAGAAAGAAAGTTCCCCAAGCATGGACATTTCAAACTCTTTCTGCATCAGATCAAGAAATTTCTTGGTTATCCTGCCATCACTACCACCAAAAATGATGTCATCAACATATACAACAACTATCAACATGTGCTCACCTTCTGATTTGAAGTATAAGTTACTATCTACACATCCTTTTTTGAATCCTTGTTGCTGGAGGTAATTATCTAGCTTAGAATACCAAGCCCTAGGGGCTTGTTTCAGACCATACAAAGCCCTTTTCAGTTTGCAAACATAATCTTCTTTCTCTGACATCCGAAATCCTTTAGGTTGCTCAATATAAAATTCTACATTAAGATTCACATTCAGGAATGTAGATTTAACATCCATTCAGTAAACTTTGAAGTTCTTATAAACAAAGAACACCAAAAACATCCTAATGGCTTCCAATCTTGCTACAGGTGCAAATGTTTCTTCAAAATCTATGCCTTCAACCTGTACGTATCCTTTACAAACCAATTGTGTTTTATTTGTCATGACTTCGCCATCCTCATTCAGCTTGTTTTTAAACACCCATTTTGTGCCTATCACGTTCTTATCTGCAGGTCATGGAACCAATTCCCAAGTGATTTTTCTCAATCTGATTGAACTCATCTTCCATAGCATTGATCCATCCTTCATCCTCACTAGCATCAATAAATGTTCTAGGTTCAATCTTCGATAGTAATGAGAAATTTACCTGTTCATTTGACTTTACCATCTTTCTTCTCTAGTTTGAACTCCTTCATTCTTGTCTCCTATTATCTGTTGTTCAGGATGATCTTTTTACACATACTTAGCAGGTGCCTTAACGGTTATCCCTTCAGATTCTTCTTCAACAGTAGTATCTTCTTCTTCTTCTATTATAGCTGATCCATCTAAGCAGTTGTCCTTGTTGTGTGTTAGATGTGGTTGATCCTCATCTACCCTGACATTAACACTTTCTACAATTCTATGCAGTCTCTTATTGTAGCACTTATGCTTTGGATCTGCTAGAATATCCCATAGATATGCCTTCATCGCATCTTGAATCAAATCTTCCAAGGCCATCTTCATCTCTTCTGATGTAGCATCTGCTACCAAACACCTTGAAATATTTGAGAAATGTAGATCTATCATACCAATTCATATGATTTCTTATCAATGTTTATCCTTAATTGCACTCTATTTAAAACATACACTGTTGTGTGTACTGCATCTTTCCACTAAACATCAGGTAACTTCACCTCATTTAGCATAGTTCTTTCCATCTATTACCATTCTATTTTTCCTTTCCACAATGTTATTATGCTGTGGAGTTTTGGGTGCAAAATATTGTCTTTTTATGCTGTGTCTTTCACAATATTCCACAAAATATTTGGAGGTGAATTCTCCACCTCTGTTTGATCTTAAGAATTTGATTGTCAGACCACTCTCCTTCTCAACCATAGATCTAAAAGTCTTAAATCTCTCAAAGGCTTTTGACTTATCCTTAAGAAAGGTTACCCATGTTATTCTTGAGAAATCATCAACTAAAAACATGAAATATCTCTCACCTTTTCATCCTTGTGTCTTGGTTGGACCACATAGGTCTGTATGAACTAACTCCAAGAGTCTTGAAGAATAGTATTCTTTTGTTTTGAAACTATCCCTTGTATGTTTCCCATGTTGACATTCATTACATATTGCATTGGCTAGCTTGGTGATTTTAGGCATGTGCCTAACTACATTTTTTGAACTTACCTTCACAAGGTTGTCAAAATGATATGTCCCAATCTTCTGTGCCACAACCAACTTTCATTAACCTATCCCATCAAACAACTTCTTCCTTGAATCTCCTTGAGATTGTAAATATTATTTTCTATTTTTCTTTCCTTAACAACCAACTTACCAAAGCATGCTTTCCTGATCTCATTACCTTTTGCATTAAATGTCATATTATATCCATTGTCACACATCTAGATTAAACTAAGCAAATTGTGCTTTAGTGCTTCAACAATATAACTAAGATCTTCAACATTGTCAGTCTTGGCCTTTCCATCAATACTCAGTGTTCCTTTACCGTAGATCTTTGCAGATGTCTTGTCACCAAACTTAACTAAGCCTCCATTCCATTCTTGCAGACTTATAAACTTACTTTTATCTTTGGTCATGTGATTGGAGCAACCATTGTCTATCACCCATGGATTTTGTCTCTTAGCATGGAAAGTTGTCTGTACTATCAAAGATTCTTCTTTCTTTTGATCATCCTTCTTCTTCTTCTTCTATACTTTCTTAGTGTCCTTCTCCTTATTCACAAGAGAGTCTGATGCATTATCCTCCTTAGGAGGAAAATTCTCCTTTATTTTCTGTTTGTTAGTTTTTACAAAGTTTTTTCTACAGAATTTTGCAATATGACCAAAGTTATTGCATTTGTAACAAACTATTCTGAAATCTCCTAGAGGTGCAAAAGAATTTTTTCTAATACAATCAGTTCTTCTTCTAGGAATAATTCTACAACTAACATCCCTATGACCATATTGATTACATGGATAACAATAGCCATAAAAGGATTGAGGAAACCTGATCATGCCAAAATATCTTGCAGGAGGGTGACCTTTGAATCTTTTCTCCTTCAGATATCTGACTTTTGTGAAGCCATCATCTTCCTTCTTCTGCTTCTTCTCTTCAGTCCTTTTAGGAGGATCACTAGACTTTGAATGCTGACCTTATTCAAATCCTAAATCATCCATGTTCTTTGGAAATCTCTGACTGCTTATCATTTCATCAAGCATGCCACTGTTCTTTTCAAACTGCATACTTAGGTTAATCTAATCTTTAGCCTTTTATAAATCTTTTCTCAAAGACACAATTTCAGATTCCAACTTTAGACATTCTTCAGATTTTGCATTCTTCCACTTATTTCCTCAAGTGAACAATCAACTTTTCTGATTCTACAAGCTTATTAGACACCATATCTTCCTGAAGTTGCAACTTTAGTTTGGAGTTTTTCTTCCTAAGTTTCTCAATCTCTTGTAATGCACACACTAGCTTTCCTTCCAAGTCTACTTCTCCTTCTTCTTCATTCTCAGGGTCTTCCACATTAGTATTGTTCTGATCTTTATCAATAGTCTCCACTGTCATAAATATGAATTCATTTCCTTCAGCCTCAGAAATACCTTCATTGTTGTCTTCTGAAATGGGGCTTTCTTTAGAGGAATCATTGTCACCTTTTATGTAAAGACTCTTCTTATTCTTGTAAAAATTATTTTGCTTTGGATAGAATTGCTTGTTACTTTTCTTACTATCAAGTTCATCACTTTTATCTTTTCCTTCAAAAGGACATTTACAAGCAAAGTGACCACCTTTCCACAATTAAAACACTTCAAGGGTAACTTACCTTTATACTTCCCAAATCCTCTCTTCAATCTTCTTACAAAATTGGTGACTTCTTCATTTGTCTCAGATTCACGGTCTACATTATTTGCCTTCTTTGATGCCTTAAATGCAACTTCTCTCTTTAAAATCTCAGTGCTACCTATCCTCATTTCATAGGCAGTAAAAATACCATGTAGCTCATCAATAGTTATCTTATTAAGATATTTTTTTTCTTCTATTGCAGAGACTTTAGAATCATACCTAGAAGGTAAAGATCTAAGTACCTTCTAAACAATCACTAGCTCTTTTACTTCTTCATCTAGTCCTCTCATAGCATTCACAACTTCAGCAACTCTAAGCAAGTAATCAACAATCTTTTCTTCCTCTCTCATTTTCAGGCTTTCAAATCTTCCTTTAAAGGTTTGTAGCTTGGCTTGTTTCACCTTTGTATCTCCTTCATAGATGCTCTAAAGTTTATCCCAGTTTTCTTTGGTAGACTTGCATTGCATTACTTTCACAAATTTAAAGTTAGCTAAACCACATAGAATTGCATTCTTAGCCTTAGCATTATTCTCACATTCCTTCTTACCCGCCTGGTCTATTAGAGAAGTTGCGGGAGTAGCATAACCATCCTCAATAGATTGCCATACATTGAATTGAAGTTAGGTAGGTTTCCATCCGTATACTCCAGAATGCATAATTTGTTCCATCAAACAATGGTGCTTTGTTTGAGTGAGATCCTTCTTGACCGGCCATGTGTTCAATCTCCAAGATCAACCTTAGCTGTTATGCTTCTCTAAGGAACTTGGCTTTGATACCAATTGTTAGAACACAAGCAATCTACTGAGAGGGGGGTGAATCAGTAGATCAATAAAACTTTAAACTTCAAGCCTCTAGAATGCAGATCAAATTAAATTTCAGTGCAATAACATCAACAACAAGAAAACATTCACACATGAACACCAGATATACATGGAAAACCCAATATGGGAAAAATCATGGTGAGAAAATACTACTAGGATCTACCATCCTAATCTAACCTCACAAATGAAACCATTGATTACAATTTTTAAGAGCACCAACTCTAAGAAGTCACCAAACCTCTGATTTAAGAGCACTAACTCTAAGGAGACTACAATCCCCTGATTTGAGCACCAAATCAATCCACAGGAGGCACCAACCTCAATGAATCTTTAAATATTCAAGTATGTAACCATGATGCAAAAGCATCCTAGGTTGTAGAGCAATCTTGCATCAACCAAAAATATTTGTATTCTTTCTTTTCTTTCATTTTTAGTTCAGTTTAGTCATTTACAGTTTCAGCATTTTGTACTGCATTTTATCGCATCTTCATATCAGAGCGTGTAGAGCAGGGTTTAACTTCTATGCCATGTCATCTACATCATATTAAAATTTTAAGCCATTTGGATTTGTCTGCTAAAAGTTATCGCTATCAGAAGATCATCAGTTTTCTCAGAGGAGAGTAGTCAATGTTTAGTGGAAGCCTAATGGGTTGCAGAGCAATTCCATGACTTGTGGAGCCTAATGGAACATCGTTCAAGGTATTTTGGGACCTAGCCAATCTTCATGGACAACCGCATCAAGTTTCCATAATTTCAGAGTGTTGCTAAGTGTTGGATGCTGACCTATTTGTTTTTACACGTTTCATCAACATGTTTGAGGTTGGAGATCTTTCAAGGCTGATGTGGAGGATCATTTTAGTCTGGAGATGGTATATAAGCATGTCTTAGATGCATAGGAAAGCAGGTGAATCATATTATGATGTTTTAGTCTTTGATCTCTAGATTTCCAGAAGGCATTTCAGAGCCATATCTTCATGTATGTTAAAGTTTAGGCCTGTGAGCCCTTTGATTATAGCCGCATAATGCTGACATATTAGCATTGTAATTCTTTGATATACCGAGTATATGAATCTTCCATTATATTCTACAATTGTGTTATTTCCATTGTGTTTACTCTAGCTACATGGTTTGGACAGTTCATTCTGTGAACCCTCCGACCATGATTGCACCAAGTGGTATCAAAGTGAAGTTTTGAATCATTTGGGAAGTGAAGGCATTCCATAAGATCTTGTGGTGAATAGATCGCTGATCCAAGGCAATCTACTTGTGTTTGTCAATAGAGCACCAATTATGAGGCAATTGCTACCTTGTAGTCAGATCATCGAATTGAGGTAGTTGTACTAGATCCTAAGAAGAGATGATGCCAAGGAGGATGCCTGCTATGGTCAATGTTGTTGGAAGAATGGAAGAAATGATTGAGATGATGAGGACAATGAAAGTTAGATTAGATGTTGTAGAAGAAGATAGAAGAAGAGGATTAAACCCTAGACATGATGCTGAAAATGATGATGAATACTTTCAATCTGCTGATCAAAATGAAGAAGACCTAGAAGAAGAAGAATCAGATTAGGTGAAGATGTTGAAATCTATTTCAAAGATAGGAAAAAGACCTAGAGTGGAAGTACCAAACTATACTGGAAATTTGAATCTAGAGGAATTGATTGACTAGATAAATGACTTGGAGGAATATTTTGAATATGAGGAAATTGAAGATTGGGAGAAGTGAGATTTGTAAAAACTAAGTTGAAAGGACATGCTGCTATTTGGTGGAAAGAAGTTCAATTGGAGAGAAATAGTAGAGGAAAAGAGAAGATCATAAAATGGGATAGGATGGTGATAAAGTTGAAGAATCAGTTCATACATGTTGACTATGAGTTGGAATTGTTGAAGAGATTGGAAAACCTAAGACAAAAGGAGAAATCTGTGAAGGTATATACTGAAGAATTTCATAAGATGATCATATGGACTAGACATAGTGAAGAAAGTAAGGATAAAGTGGCAAGATACATAAATGGATTGAGGATGAATATTCAAGAAGAACTAAGTCTGGTAAGGATGGCAACAATAGAAGAAGCATATCAGTTTGCATTGAAGGTTGAAGACAAGTTGAATAAGAGGCATGAACAAAGATAGAGAGGTAGAGGAGGTAAATTTCAAAGAGGTAGAACATATTTCAGAGGAGAAAGACCTTATGCAGAGCAAAACAAAGAAAGTAGCCCATACCAGAAAAAAGAAAAGGACAATAATTCTAACTATAGAGGGAGAGATGACAGAAATTTCTACTACAAAAATAGAGGGAATCACAATTCTTACCGCAATGAGGGATACAAGAGAGATGAAAGAGAATTTGATAAAAGATCATTCATATGAAGTTGTTTTAAGTGTGGAGGTGAAGGACATAGAGCATTTGAATGCCATCAGGGTAGTACAAGCAAGAGGACAAAGAACAGTGCAAGAGTAGCTTATGCGGAGGAAGAACCTGTTGGATCACCTAGTTTGGTTGAAAAACTAGAGAAAGGAGAATAATTGGTCATGAGGAGAGCATTATTTCAAGCAAAGACAACTGAGGAACCACCACAAAGGAAAAGTTTGTTCTGGACAAGATGCAAATAAGGAGGTAAATGTTGTAAAGTGATCATTGATAGTGGTAGTATTGATAATTTGGTTTTGGAGGAGGTGGTGACTAAGTTGAACCTAGAGAGATTGAAACATCTAAAGCCCTACAAGATAGTATGGATTCACGCTGAACACAAGGTACTGGTGAGTGAAAAATGTTTGGTAAAATTTCATAGAGGATCTTATAATGATGAGGTATTGTGTGATATTATGCCGATGGATGTATGTCATATATTGTTGGGTAGACCATGGCAGTATGATAGAAAGTCTATACATTATGGGAGAAAGAATACTTATACTATAACATCAAATGGGAAGAAACATATCTTGATACCTTTGGAAGATGAGCCTAAGAGCAAAGTATGTGGGAATGCCAGAATCTATTTGGTTGATGGAAGGAAATTTTTAGATGGATTGAGACATGAGAATATGTGTTTTATTTTGATTCTGAAGAAGTGTAGAGACCTAAGTACAAAGACTGTTAGATCGAAAAGGAAGAGGACCCACTGCCAGAGGAGATAACTAAATTATTGACAGAATACCAAGATATCATATCAGATAATGTGCCTGAAGGATTGCCACCAATCTGGAGTATCAATCATCATATGAACCTTATACCTAGAACTAGTTTACCTAACAAAGTAGCACACTGGATGACACCAATAGAGAATGCGGAGATAAATAGACAAATACAGGAGCTGTTGAGGAAAAGATTGATCAGAGAAAGTTTAAGCCCATGTACAGTACCTGCAGTACTAGCATCAAAGAAGGATGGAGAATGGAGGATGTGTACAGACTCTAGAACAATCAATAAGATCACTGTTAAGTATAGATTTCCATTGCCAAGGATGGATGATATTATGGACTATTTGAGTGGAGCAAAGTATTTCACAAAGATAGACTTGAAGAGTGGATACCATTAGATCAGGATTAGAGAAGGAGATGAGTGGAAGATTGCATTTAAGACAAATGAAGGACTGTATGAATGGTTAGTGATACCTTTTGGATTGACTAATGCATCGAGTACTTTCATGAGGTTGATGAATGAGTTTTTGAAAAAATTCTTGGGTAAGTTTGTTATTGTATACTTGGATGATATTCTAATTTTCATTAAGACAAAGGAGGAACATTTGTGGCATATCAGACAAGTGTTGCAGAGGTTGAGGGAAGAGAAATTACCGATAAACATTAAGAAGTGTAGTTTCATGAAGGAAGAACTGGTATATTTGGGATTTGTGATTTCTGCAGAAGGATTGAAGATGGAACCTGAGAAGACCAGAGCAATTGTTGAGTGGCCAACACTTGAGAATATTGGAGAAGTGAGATCATTTCATGGGTTAGCAAGTTTCTACCGGAAGTTCATCAAAATTTTCAGTTCAGTATGTACACCTATGACAGAGAGAATGAGAGGTGATAGAAAGGATTTTAAGTGGACATCAGGAGCAAATAAGAGCTTTGAATTGTTGAAGCAAAAGGTGATAGAGAAACCAGTATTAGCATTGTTGGATTTCAACAAAGTATTTCAAGTAGATTGTGATGCTAGTGGAAATGCAATAGGAGCAGTGTTAAGTCAAGAGGGGAGACCAATAACATATTTTAGTGAGAAGTTGAATGTTGAAAGGAGAAGATATTCAGTTTATGATTAGGAGTTCTATGCCATAATTCAAGGTTTAAAGAAGTGGAGACATTACTTGTTTCTTAAGGAATTTGTGTTGTAGACTGATCATCGATCTTTGTATTATTTGAACAATTAAGAAAAGTTGAATCAGAGACATATGAAATGGGTAGAGTTCATGCAAAGTTACATATTTGTATTGAAGCATAGGAGTGGGAAGTCAAACAAAGTTGCAGATGCATTGAGCAGGAGAAGGAATTTGTTGATAGAGATGAGAGTAGAAGTACCAGGATTTGAAGAACTGAAGCACATGTATGAAGAAGATCTTGATTTTGCAGAACCATGGAAAGCATGTAAGGAACCTGTTGTGACAAATAGGAGTGAGTGGTTGGACTATTTCATTTAGGAAGATATGTTGTTCAAACGAAATTAGTTGTGTATACCTAGGAGTTCAATAAGAGATAGTTTGATCAAGGAGAAGCATAGTGGTGGATTAGCAGGACATTTTCAAATTTTCAAGACAATAGCTTTGGTAAGTGAACATTACTTTTGGCCTCGGACACATAAGGATGTAAGGAAATTTCTTCAGAGTTGTAGAGTTTATCAAGTAGCAAAGGGGAATAGTCAAAATAATGGATTATACAAATCTCTGACAATATCGAATAGACCTTGGGAAGATATAAGCATGGATTTCATATTAGGTTTGCCAAGAACACAGAGGGGATATGATTCTATATTTGTAGTAGTGGACATATTTTCAAAGATGGCACATTTCATTCCTTGTAAGAAGATAAATGATGCAGTGCATTTTGCTGACCTATTTTCAAGGAGATTGTGAGATTGCATGGATTACCTAAGAGTATAGTTTTAGACATGGATACAAGATTCATTGGATACTTTTGGAGGACATTGTGGAAGAAGATGAAGAAAGACCTAAAGTTTAGTTCAACATTTCATCCACAGATAGATGGACAAATAGAAGTTGTAAATAGGGGTTTGGGTAACTTGTTGAGGTTTTTAGTAGGAGATAAGGTAGGAAATTGGGATCTAACTCTACCGCAAGAAGAGTTTGCATACAATAATTCAGTGAATAGGAGTACAGGGAAGACACCATTTTAGATTTTGATAGGAATACAACCTAGAGGAGTAGCAGAGCTGAGAGACATCAATATGGATAATAAGAGAAGTGCAAAAGTAGAAGAATTCATAGGGTACATGGAGACACTATATAATCAGGTCAGGAAGCATTTGGAGGAGATGAATATTAATTATAAGGAGAAAGTAGATGCGAAGAAGAAACACAAAATTTTTAGTTGGAGATGAAGTGATGGTATATCTGAGAAAGGAGTGATTTCCAGTGGGGACATACAACAAGCTGAAGATGAAGAAGTTTGGACCATGAAAGATACTTAAGAAGTTTGATTCAGTAAATGCCTATGAAGTGGAGCTATTAGAAACATTTGGTATATCACCTCTATTCAACATTGCAAACCTATATCAGTACCATAAGTGAGAATCAAGTGATAGCATTGAAGATGGTTTGAAGAATCAATTACCACATCAACCATTAGAACAAATAGAGAACATCTTGGATAGCAGAGTGGGATGTAGTACCAAAGGCAGGAAATACAAAGAATATTTAGTTAAGTGGAAAGGAAGACCGGAAGAAGATTCAACATGGATTTCTCAAGCTAAGGTAGACCGCCTTGGTTTTCCTCTAGCCCCAACAAAGTTAGGGATTCACTTTTTCAACAACCCCAAGTGTCTAATGCAGGAGCATCTCAGGTTGCAAAGCAATCTTGCATCAACCAAAAATATTTGCATTCTTTATTTTCATTCATTTTCAGTTCAGTTCAGTCATTTGCAGTTTCAACATTTTGTACTGCATTTTACCGCATCTTCATATCAAAGTGTGTGAAGTAGGGTTTATCTTCTATGCCATGTCATCTACATCATATTAAAATTTATGGCCATTTGGATTTGTTTGTTAAAAGTTATCTCCATTAGAAGATCATCAGTTTTCTTAGAGCAGAGTAGTCAATGTTCGATTGAAGCCTAATGGGTTGCAAAGCATTTCCATGACTTGCAGAGCCTAATGGAACATTATTCAAGGTAATTTGGGACCTAGCCAATCTTCATGGAGAACCGCATCAAGTTTCCATCATTTACGAAGCGTTTCTGGGTGTTGGATGCCGACCTATTTGTTTCTACACATTTCATCAACATGTTTGAGGTTGGAGATTTTTCAAGACTGACGCGGAGGATCCTTTTAGTTCAGAGATGGTATATAAGCATGTCTTAGATGCATATGAAAGCAAGTGAATCATATTATGATGTTTTAGTCCTTGATCTATGGATTTGCGGAGGATCCTTTTAGTTCAGAGATGGTATATAAGCATGTCTTAGATGCATATGAAAGCAAGTGAATCATATTATGATGTTTTAGTCCTTGATCTTTCATGTATCTTAAAGTTTAGGCCTATGAGCCCTTTGATTGTAGCCTGCATATTGCCAGCATATTAACATTGTAATTCTTTGATATATTGAGTATATGAATATTCCATTACATTCTACAATTGTGTTGTTTCTGTTGTGTTTACTCTAGTTGCATGGTTTGGACAGTTCATTATGTGAACCCTCTGGACATGACTGCACCAAGCCATTTGGTTCTTCATCAACCTCAATTACATCTATTCAAATCATATACAATCTTCTCCTCTCACTCTGCTCACCCAAATTCTCTCTACACTGAATTCTTCTCACACATTCATCAATCTGTCTCCATATCTTTTATTCTATTACAATCACTTTTATATATGCGCCCTTTTGCATGTATTGAACCATTTGCATGTCCACACTCTAGTTTTTCTACATGTTAAAACTCTCTCTTTTAGTATACAATTATCTTTGCATACACTCACACATCTGCATGTGTGCACTCTAGTCTTTCTATACTTCTACTTTTTGCATGTCCAGAAAGAAAACGCTGCATGTAGCTCTGTGCATGCATTCAATTCATTTAACTATTTTTTATCCATCACTATAATCAATCACAATCGTAGTTCTATTTATATCTTTGTGCATGCAAAAAATCTAGCTATTCTGCATCATCGTCATCGCCATGCATCTACTATGTGACCTTAACCATCCTATATCAATGAATTTGTCATTTCTCGAACCTCTGGCTTTTAGCCCTTTATCGACGATTTTTTACTTTTGATAACTTTGCCTTTGTCTTCTTCTTTATCAGAGAAAATCCCATTCTTCAAACTTAACTTTATAACCTTTTGCCTCTATCAGTAAATTCTCATCTTTTCGAAATGTGGTCTCTTTTAAGATTTCTTTTCTTTATTGACAAAAACACTCTTTTTCAAACTTTGGCTTCTAACTCCTTTATCACAAAACTTTACTTTTTCCTAACCTTAGCCTTTGTCTCTTCTATCGGTGAATTCTTGTTTCTTCGAACTTTACCCTTTGTCTTCTTTATCGGAAAACTTTACCTTCTTCAAACTATCACCTTTTCCCTTCTATCGGCAAAAGTTCCAAATCACAAACTTTTCTTTCAAGATTTATTTTTTTATCAATGCCTTACATCTTCTTTGTTGGTGAATTGGGGAAATAGCTAACTTGCAAACTTACTTCCTAAAACAAAAGTTTCTCCGATGAAGATTTTCTCGATAACTTAGAATCTTCAACTTCTAAACTTACCCTTGTCTTCATGATCTCTTTAGTCAGAAAAATAGTCAAACCATGAACTTTGACTTCCTCTAACACTTTGTCATCAACTTCTCCTTAGTCAGTGAAAGAACCAAACCACGAACTTACTCTTTAAGCCCTCTGTCACCTAGTCGGTGAATCAATGAAATACTGAACTCACAAACTTCTAAAGACTTTAAGCTTTTCCTTTATCGGTGGTATTCCAATTCTTCAAACCAAAGTGACTTAATTTTACAAGCTTGCCTCCTCAAGCCTCTATCGGCTAGTAGGCAAATCGAAGAAAAATCAAACTTGTGAACAAGTTCACAAAACAAAGACTTTGTCAATACCATAAGTCTTTTTACTTCAAATACCTTTTCTCCATGCCTTTGTCGCTCAGTCGGTGAATCGGCAAAAACCCGAACTCACGAACTAGTTCTCAAAAAGAGAACTTTATCGATAACTTAAACTTTTTCTTTCTTCAAAGGCTTCAACAAGAAAAGACTTTCCTCCTCTTCTTCTGTCGGTGAATCGCTAAATCGACAAACTGGTGATACTCGAAATTGACAAACTTGCAAGTTTGCAAACCAAAAAATTTGTCGACTAAGGGCAAAAATTAATGCCTTAGTGTTTTTCTTTCCCTTCTGCCTTAGACACTTTTGCTTCTATGCACTCCTTCTCTTCCTTAGATACAAAACTAATGCCTTAGACATCAACATTTGACATCAATGGCAATATATATCAACAATCAAAATACTAGTTTGTATCAACCTTTACTTGTATCTGAAAGACCATGGGAAGACATTAACATGAATTTTGTACTTGGTTTGCCAAGGACTCAAAGAGTTCATAATTCTATTTTTGTGGTGGTTGATAGATTTTTCAAGATGGCACATTTCATTCCTTGCCGATAGACAAATGATGCAATTCATATTGCAAATATATTTTTCAAGGAAGTGGTTAGACTTCATAGTCTACCAAAGAGTATAGTTTCAGATCGAGATACAAAATTTGTTGGATATTTTTGGAGGACATTGTGGAAGAAGTTGAAGACCAATTTGAAGTTCAATTTTGTACATCATCCACAAACTGATGGTCATACATAAGTGGTAAATAGAAGTTTGGTAAACCTTTTGAGATGTTTGGTATGAGAAAAGCCAAAGGGATCGGACTTTATTTTTCCATAGGCTGAGTTCGCATACAACAATTCAATTAACAGGAGTATCAAAAAATAATCATTCTAGATTGTATATGGAAGTAGTCCCAGAAATATTTCAGAGTTAAGGAAGATGGATAAGGAGGAGAAGAGGAGTGCAGATGCAAAATATTTTTCAAAACGCATGAAGAATCTACATGAGGAAGTAAGGAAGCATATCCATAAAATGAATAATCCATATAAGGAGAAGGCAAATCAGAAAAGAAAATTCAAAGAATTCAATGTTGGAGAAGAGGTTATGGTCCATATTAGAAAAGAAATATTTCCCATAGGAGCATATAATAAACTTAAGATGAAGAAATTTAGACCTTGTAAGATTTTGAAGAAGCATAAACTAAGGAATGCTTATGAAGTTAAGTTGACGAGTGGGATCAGTATTTCACCTATGTTCAATATTGCTAATTTGATAGAATATCATGAAGTATGGAAGATGGGAAAGTAGATGGACAGTGGAATATCCCGGTGCCTATTTTAGAGAAGGAATAAATTGAAGAAATCCTAGATAGTCATGTGGGAAGGAGCACAAGAAACATACACTATGAAGAATACTTGGTCAAATGGAGAGGAAGGCTTATTGAATATTCATCATGGTTATCCAAAGCAGAGGTTGACCACATTAGTCTACCTCACACATTGGAGATGTGACAAGGTCACTTCTCAAATTATCCTCAATGTCTAATGCATGAGCATCTCGAGGTGTAAAACAATCTTGCATCACAAAAAAAAATGATTTTCTTTTCTATTTGTTTCAATTTTGGTTTTTGTGGATACCCATTTTCTTGAATAATGATTCGAAACCTTCAAAGTTTCCAAAACGTCTAAGAATACCAAGACTTACTATTTTAGTAACCCTATATTGAAAAAATGGCTAGGTCCAAAATTTTCTCCAAAGCTTCAAAATAGCAACATAAGCATTCTTGGTAAATTTCAGCCCAAGATCATGTCTAGATTTCAAGATATTTTTTTTTTGTTTTTAGGGCTCTTGAAAAAAGTTTCGGAATCAAATTTGAAGTACTTAGACATCTCTATTAAACAGCCTAAAAATTGGCCAAAAATCAAAATGTCCCTAAATGGGATATTACTTCAGTTTTTCATGAGCTTTCCAATGCATCAAACAGTTCGTTAATCGGATGCTCTGATCAAAAGTTATGGCCTCCAGAAGTTGGGCCTCCCGTATTTAAAAATGTAAAAACGTGTCAAGCATAGAAAATAGATCTTAAGGAAAGTTACATGTGTTGATGAGTGTTTTGACACATCATAAGACATATTTTAATGGTAGATAATTTGGGCAATTAGCACAAGGTTTTGTAATACCGTTTGATGGTTTCATGTATTGTATCTCCTATATATTAGGTGCTTGAGATAGAGGTTGTGTGTGGGAGTATGATAGATATTGAGTTGTCTTTAGATCTCTAGTTGGAGATATTCTTGTGGAATCTTGCTTTGCAAGTGTATTGTAATCCTGTTGAGATTTCTAAATAATAAATTGAGTTGCTTTTTGAGGTGGGGTTTTCTCCCGAAAGGGTTTCCCTACATAAATCATTGTGTTTTTGGTTTGAAGCTTATAATTTGTTGTTGCGAGTGTGTTGGGTGGAGTACACCCTCATCATCCACCTTGCCACCACTGGTGTGGAGGCTCAACCATCCAACTCTGCCACCCAACTCTGATTGGCTCAACTGAGGTAGCAGAAGCAAATTGTGGATGCTCATTTAGCTTGAGGAGCACAAATCAAAGCTTGGCTCCACTGGATTAAGATTGGGGATAAAGTTTCTAAGGATTTTTTTCAAGCTCTTAAAGCTCATCATACTTCCCAATCGATTAAACAAATCTGTGAAGAACAACATATTCTTCATGAACATCTTGATATCCTGCAAGCCTTTGTTTGTCACTATGAACAAGTGTTTGCAACTCAAGATAATACTCCTACTAGGTAGTGTGCTTTGCAGCCAGCCCTTGCCAACTTTCAAATGCTTAGCAAGTTTTATGTTATTAGCTTCTTACTCGAGGTGACCTCAAGGAAGCGAGCTTATCCATGACCAATGATACAGTGCTTGGTCTTGATGGCTTTCCATGTGAATTTTATAAAACTTTTGGGGATACAGTGGGCAATGACCTACATATTGTCTATCTTGAAGCCATGCAAACTAGTTCTTTAGGTGCTCTTATAAACAAAGGAAATATCAAGTTCATACCTAAAGATGGAGATTCCCTGGATATCAACAACTGGTTACCCATCACATTGTTGAATGTCTCCTATAAGATCATTGCTAAGGCTTTAGTGCTCAAACTTCACTTGATGTTACCTCTCATTGTTCAACCTAAATAGATGGGCTTCATTAAATCTAGGTTTATCTTGGATAATATCATTGCGGTTTGGGAAGGTATGGAATGGGCTTGCCGCTCTCAACAACTCGTGTTGTTTATCAAGATAGATTTTGCTAAGGCCTATGATCGCATCGTGTGGTCTTTCATTCTTGCCATGCTTCAGGATCTTGTTTTTGGACTCTGCTTCATTCACATGGTCCAAATACTATTTCCAGATGCTCTGCTTGTATCACCATCTCTAGCAGAAAGTTTAACTCCTTTGGGATTTTCAAATCTTTACGACAAGGCTTCTCTCTTGCTCCTACCCTTTGTGTTTTAGCTGCGGAGGGCTTTGGTTACTTGCTTGCTCAAGCAATTTCTTAGTCCCATGTTAAGGGAATTCCCCTTCCCAATTCTTCTCAACAGCTTGTGAATGGTCATTTTTCTGATGACTATTTCCTCACTTTCATTGAGGATGAGGAGAATATCACATAGGTACTTCGTTGCCTGAATATTTTTTGCCAAGCATCTAGTTCAAGAATTCAGTGGCAAAAAATATTATGTTAAAGACAATACTTCCTCCCTAAACTAGGCTGGCTAGATTCTTTTGGATGGAAATGGATTGACCACGAGGAAATATTCCTTTTTTGCCATTCCTTTTTTTATTTCAGGCCTCCCCCTCAGAGCTATGGCAAGTTGTTATTGCTAGAATTAAAAAAGTTACAATATTGGATTAAAAAATCTTTATCGTTGTCACGTAACTTTCAAGTTTGTTCTAAAATTTTAGCTGCCACACATGTTTTCTACTCTTCATGTTGGGTCCCTTCCAAAGCCTCTTATTTGAAAATTGAAAAGTTGCTTAGAGATTTTAAGTAGGCTTCCTATGACGGGACTCAATGTTTTCACCAAGTTGCTTGGGATTTTTGTTGCCTTCCTCATGAGGCTAGAGGTCTTGGCTTGATATCCATTTATCGTCAAGGCATTGCCTTGTGTGCTAAATGTATTATTCAAGCCCTTCAAGGTAATGAAGCTTGAAAAATTCTTGTTAGGCACTACATTAGCACAAGCACCCCAACAGATCGACTGACATGGAAAGGTTTGGATATAGGTTCCATTCTCATCATGAGAGAACATGTTTCCATCCAAGGCACTTTTATGGTCAAGAGCATTTGGGAAGCCTGGGAAGCCCTCAAGCCTTGGCTTCATTGGGTTGGAGATGATTTTTGTAATGATTTATCCATTAACCAACAATCCATTTGGTTGTCCCCTATTTTAAGCAATCAAAACCGACCGCTTGCAAAGCTACCTTGGGTTTGAGCTTTGAATTTTTTTAACCACATGGAATTAGTGTTCTTCCTGATTTTTTATACCATGCCTCCAAGAATTTCCTTTCTTGGCCCGAGTTCAAAAAAAATACAAGCTTATTAATATGGATCATGAAACTTATCAGGTTGTCATAGAGGTTATTCCTCCTCACATGATTCATAAGCTAGGAGTCAGATCCCTCAAGCCATGGTGGAAAGATAGGAAATGGTAGCCCGACACTCCTTTTCGGAGCTATAAACCTTATAAAGGGTACTCTTGGTTGTCTCCCCATTTGCATATGATGGAGAAACTGAATCACCATTGGCATATTCAGTCCTATCATGGGACCTAACACAAACAATTTTAAATTATTTGGTATGTTGTGGTTGAGCCTAAGTTGGCACATTTTGCTTGGTGTTTGTTGTATCAAGGCCTCCCTCTAGGGGACTGCCTAGCTCACATGGGCGTTACCATTCCTCATTGCCCATTATGTGGGCATCTTGAGTCTCTCAAGCACCTTTTCTAGTTTTGCCCTCAAGCTCAAAAAGCTTAGAATTAGATACATGATTTATTTTGGTCTTTCATACCTACTGCTTTTTCATGGCATATGGTCTTACTTGGGGACTGGCCTTATCTTCCCCGCAAATATGCTCAGATTTGGCACGCTTCCAGGATAAAAATTATTTTTAGCATTTGGAAAGATAGAAATAATGTTGTTTTTAATCATTGTTCTACTGATAAGTACTTTTCTTTGTACACTAAAGCTCTCACTTACTCTAATGTTCTAATGTAGATTTAGGTGCAAGATAGTAAAGTTGCACTTGATGTTACCCACCTCTAGGAGCTGCTGGACCATTGGAGCAATGTACCCTGCATTGTTGCCTGAGTTCTACTTGACTCTTCCTCCTCTTGGGGCATCGGCGTGGCTACAATCAATCTTCTCAATGTGACTAGTGGGATTGTGGTGGCAACCATGGTGATTGTGATCATGGCTCTCACTCTTGTGGCCCTTAGCCTTCTATTTCCCATAGAGGATGGTCCTTTCCTTCTAGATTGCCATCTCCTTGGCAGGATGCTAGCTGGCAAGACATAGGTAAGTTTCCTTGGTTGCAGCTTGCCATTTCCCTAGTTCACACTCGACCTCTTGAGGAGAATGAATATGCTACTATTGCTCTTGACGGTTGGGAGCCTATTGAGGATGCCACCCATGGGGACTTTTGGGGGAAATCTAATGATAAAGATCCTCCTCCCTCTGTTGGTGTTGCTCTTGTTGCTTAGTGCTTTTTATGTCTTTTCTTGTTAGATATTATGTTTTGATCACCCTTTGAAGCTATGACTCATGTTTTATTTGCCTTTTGAGGTTGTGACTACGTGGGTGTGACTTTTTACCACCCTACTTTTTGTGTGAATATGTACTATTTATTCCTTTAATATAAGTTAAGTAGAATATTCATAAAAAAGTTTTTTTTTACCAAAATGCACGGTTAGAGTAAAAATCTATAACATGACAGAAAATGATCGTTGGAACAAAAATTCATTGCATGACAGTTAATGCCGTTGGGAGAAAGGAATTCAAAATCCATAGCATGAAATTTAATGTCATTGGGGAGAAATCGTTGGGGAGAAAGGAATTCAAAATAAGGTGAAGTTATAAATACTTTTGAAAACATGTACAAGTCATTTTATCTGTTTATAGACAATGTTCCATATTTTTTCTCTTGTCAATGTTTTTTTCTTCTTTCACAGATGTTTTCTTCCCTTCTATCAATGTTTTTCCCTTCTCATTAGATTTTCTATCAATGCTTTGTTTCTCTTTGTAATTTTTCTTAGGGTTTTGTATTTGATACATTTTTTCATGTAGTTTTGTTTTAGCACTGGTCGTCTACTCATTTTGTTTTTCTATGCATTTTAATTTTGTGTCATGTTATGATTTTTTTTGTTTTTTCCCTTTATTTTGTTGCGGTCTTGTTGATGGTCGCAACAAAAGAAGAGGTGGAGCAGGGGATTGGGAAAGGCATAATTCTTCTTCTTCCAGGTAAGAGTTTTTAATATATATTATGTTTATCATATTTTCTACAATAGTTAAGTTCAGTGGGTAGAATTTGTTTATATAATTTTCTTATTGAAGTTTAGTAGAAACAGATTTCCAATACTGTAATTGGAAGATTTCGTTTGGTATTCAAGTGTCTAGGAATGCTTTTAGGCTGTTATGGTTCATTCACCCTGTAAAACACACTTCTTTTACCTATGCTATGGAATAGTGTGAGAATAAGAGGCTTGATGAAGGCCAATGTATTCTTTGGCTTGTAACAGAAAATTTTACCCTTTACTAATTTTGATTTTAGAATTTTTATACCATTGTGCGTATCCTCATGACCCTTTTACTTGCGTTAATTTACCCATTGCAACACCCACTTAATGATTTTTAATTTTTTTGGAGCTAGAAAGGTTAAAATGCTAGCCCCCATTTGTTGGCACCCAAGTCAAGCCAAGTTGCGGAAGGAAGTAGAGTCTAAATGAAGAACAAACCATTGTAGGGATATGTAGTTATTGTAAATAGTTTGTAAATTAGGGGGGTCTGCACAGATAACAACCACAATCTAAAGAGGGCCACACATAAAAAGACCTAGTTTGTTGAATTTAGTCTTAGGTCTTTTGTCAGACCTAGCTATAGCGTTAGCTAATTAGAGTAGGATTAAAGTGAAAAGGCTTCATTTGGTATAATTACATACACATAAAAAGAATCTAAATTGTTTGCCCACATATGTTTTCTTTCTGGGCTCTTTGAGTTCAATCTCGAGGCATGCAAGAATAAACCTAAAATCAAAAGCTTTAAATTCAAATTTGAACTTTCTCGCCTCTTTCTACCAGTTATTATGAGCTGACTTAACACATGCATGTTTATGCTCAAGACATGTTGCAATGTCATGGTATTTAAAGACATCCACCTGTGTATTGAAACATGATCCTGGAAATAGAGGACATCGAGGAAAATTTGTTCACCTATTGAGTAGGCAAACTCCTAACGGTGTCCCTATGCATCACCTTGATAGGTTCAACTATTTGAAAGATGAACGTGAATAAATTTTTAAGTAGTACAAAATCATTTACGTGTATGACAGATTAAGTTTGCGATGACCATGATCAAACTCATGATAGTGAAAAGTGAACTGCAAAGTTTTTTTTAGACAACACAAAAATTGAGACAGTCATATGATGAAGGCTGTTAATATGAACTAGAGACGACAAATTAATACGTTACTCTTCCATCATCAGTTCTAGGGTTAGGTACTCTCATTCCTCCCATTTATTCCTTTTGAATTTATTACAATTATTTGTCTTCACTCTAATCAATCTATGTTAATTTATGCCTAATTTATTGCATTTCTTTAATTAGCCTAAATTATTTATGTAGAGTGCTTTTGTAATGGTGAAAATTGCATAACCATGACAGTTTCCATTTAATTTCGGTCCCATTTCAATGGAATGGCTCAATACAATTACAAATCAATAAATGACATGTTCTTGTGTAAAGCTAGGCCCATTCCCCAACCTTCGTTTCCACTCATTTCTATACTTTCTCTTATAATTGATTTCCTAAAATAATATTTATTTATTTACATACTTTATCATTGTTTATTTAATCTAGTGCGATGCATTCTTTTTAATTGGCCTAAACTAACATTTCCATTTACAAAAATTTTGTTCCTCTACAAATATATAAATTTTAAATTTAAGTTTGTGTAAGAAAAACAAAATCAAAGTCTAGGTAATAAAACCAAAATGACACACCACACCATAGAGCCGTTGGGAGAAAAAGCAAAAAGCAGTTCAAAGTGAAGAATGTCGTTGAGGAGCGCGCCAAAATCAGAGGACTATTAAAAATGGGGAACGCCGTTAGAGAGGTTGAGGAGGGAGGGAAAATGCAGATGAAGGCCGTTTCAGGAGGAGGGAAAGAGTGAAAAGCTTTTTCATCGATGAATTCTTTATGACTTGCTTGGTTCTGTTTATTTTTCTGTTGTGAATTTTTGGTGAAATTGTTTGACACACTTTTGTTTCTCTGTGTTTTGTGAAATTGTTTGATATTTTTGTGTTTGGCTTGAGTCTTTTGCTTCAGCGTGCACGCTGGTCAGTCCATCTTATTGTTTTTGAGTGTATTTTTGTTTGGCTTTGTTTTTTAGCGGCAGCAGAGGAGGTGGCAGATGCAGATGATTTTCTTCTTAATCCAGATTCCAGGTATTCTTCACTACTGTGGGCTTTCCTTTAGCATTCAGTTACATTAATTCTACATGGACATGGCTAGTTTGTTTGAAATTTGAATAGCCAAGCAAGTAGTATACAGGGGACACTCTGTGAGACAGAGAGAATAGATGACTTGTTTAATCTGGGCCAAATTGAAGGCAATGTTGATTGACCTATCCATCTAGATCCCTCCCTCTGACTCACCTTCCTATGAAAGGAGCACCGACTTAGAAATGGACAGAATGTTCTGTAGAAAGGATAGTTAGGCACCCAATTTCTGCACTATGAGTATTTGTTTGTTGGTTGGTCATGACACTGCAATTGCAGGCAATGATAGGATATGGTGCCCATGGTGGGGGGCTGCTAAGAATTTTCAGGAGCCTTTGATAATCAGGCTGTCACATGGATTTTATAGCAGTAGGTAATGCTAAAATTTTTAGCTCACAATTTTTAGTAGGCTGGTGGTTCCATGTAATTGTTTAGTAGCAGCTATTGTTAAAATATTGCAGATGCCTTCTAATGTCACCAGGCAACCAAAAACCCTTAAACTGGTGGGCGGAATTTCCAACCCTACCCCAAAGGTAACAGTTAGAAATCTGAGAACTAAAATGTAAGGACCCCTATATCCCAGGATAAGATTCCAATTTATCCTGTAGCAGGTTTTCCCTCATCTCATACAACCTCCAGGTCCCTAAAATACATCTTAGAGCCCCCTGCATAGGGATTGCTTCCTTATTACCAAAGAATTTTCGAGCACAGTGGTCTTAGTAGGCCAGACAATCCTACTGACTGAGTACATGTTATCTTACTGACTGAGTGCATTTTTTGGTTTGGTCTTGTATTTTTGTTTGGCTTTGTTTTATGGTGGCAGCGGCAGCAGCGGCAGCAGCAGCAGTAGCAGAGGAGGTGGCAGGTGCAGATGATTTTCTTCTTAATCCAGATTCTAGGTATTCTTCACTACTGTGGGCTTTCCTTTAGCATTCAGTTGCATTAATTCTACATGGACATGACTAGTTTGTTTGAAATTTGAATAGCCAAGCAAGTAGTATACAGGGGACACTCTGTGAGACAGAGAGAATAGATGGCTTGTTTAATCTGAGCCAAATTGAAGGCAATGTCAATTGACCTATACATCTAGATCCCTCCCTCTGACTCACTTTCCTATGAAAGGAGCACCGACTTAGAAATGGACAGAATGCTCTGTAGAGAGGATAGTTAGGCACCCAATTTCTGCACTGAGTATTTGTTTGTTGGTTGGCCATTGGGGGCGGGTGGGAGATATAGTTTAGTTTTGATTCTGACTGTGATATTGTTGGCTCTGTGTCCTTTATCCTAGTTACCTTCTCCCCTGCTAGTAGTGGCACTGTTAGGATATGGTGCCATGGAGGGGGGAATTTTAGGCTATGGGCCCATGGTGGGGGGCTGCTGAGAATTTTGAGGAGCCTTTGATAATCAGGTGGTCCCATGGATTTTATAGCAGTAGGTAATGCTAAAATTTTTAGCTCAGAATTTTTAGTAAGGTGGTGGTTCCATGGAATTTTTTAGTAGCAGCTATTGTTAAAAAATTGCAGATGCCTTCTAATGTCACCAGGCAACAAAAAACCCTTAAACTGGTGGGCAGAATTTCCAACCGTATCCCAAAGGTAGCAGCTAGAAATCTGAGAACTAAAATGTAAGGACTCCTATATTCCAGGATAAGATTCCAATTTATCCTGTAGCAGGTTTTCCCTCATCTCATACAACCTCCAGCTCCATAAAAATACATCTTCAAGCCCCCTGCATAGGGATTGCTTCCTTACTACCAAAGAATTTTCGAGCACAGTGGTCTTAGGAGGCCAGACAATCCTACTGACTGAGTACATCTTATCCTAGGAAGAATTACTCAAGCCCTACTCTCACCTTTTCATACTCAGCAAGAGTATTTTCCTGTAAGTGGTTTCAGAATATGCCTGTAAATAGTTTCAGAATACGAGGGCTTGCCTGTTAATGGTTTCAGAATAAGATGGGAGAGGAAATTGAATTGGAAATTATTAGAATTGATGAGAGTATCCATTAGAGCATATGCTATATAGAAGTAGTTTTAAAATGAGGCTGTGGTTTGGCTATCATTTTTGGAGATTTTAGGAAAAATGCGAGTGAAACTAATAAGGCAAGCACGAATCTCATCATGCCTCTTGAAAATTTGAACCTCTTCTTCAGCAATACATGCATAGTTAATTTCATATAAAAAAACTTATCAGACTAGAACATTTAAAACATATCTCAACCTTCAGTGGAAAAAAAAAAATCTTCCGTGACTCCCTAAACTGCAAATCAGAAAACTGTACTTTCTGCTTTTTCTTGATCATTGCTATTGTCATTGGAGGCTGTTCTTGAAACCTGCGATTGCTACTAAGAGTCGAGTATTGGTCAACATTCTGCAGTTCTCATTTTTTTCTCAAGGCTGAAATATAAAGTTTTGACCAGAAAGATCTTGACCTGCCAGAATTGCATGATTACAGCCCTCTTGGTAAGAAAAAGCAGAATTTCTTTTTGAGGTCTGCTATGGCTTCTATTTCCTTGCGACCATCCATGTCATGCTCACAAGAGCAAGAGATAGCCTCTGCCTTGTCTAGACACGTTACAAAATTCACAACAAAGCTTGAGAAATTCTTCTGGACGTGGGCTAAATATACGATTCTTCATGAACGTCATGGCTTGCCTCACCAGTTCCAGGTTTGCATTCGGTATGGCTAGACAGAAGCACTTTTTGAAGCAGCAGTATCATAAACTCAAGCCCATCTGCTATAATCCTTGTATCATTAACTGAATACTATGGTAGTAGGTCTGGATGCTTTTTGCTTGATTTTACCAGCTTAGCTTGATATCCATGAAATTGTTAATGTTAGCAACACTCTCTACATCTCACTTTCTTCCTGGTGTTGCTCTTTGTCCTCGTCCAACTGGATAAATCTTCTGGCTAAAGGGTGGGGCAAAAGAACCATCAATCATTCTCCTTGAATTGCATACTAAACTATCACAGCCTCTTGAGGCGTCTGTTGTCTGTCGTTTGCATCTTGTTGAATAAAATCATTGATGGTTATTCTCCAAAGAAAACTGATGTATCTTGCGACTTCATTCTCTCTGGTTGTTTACTTGTCTATTTTATAGCCCAGTAGTTTGAAAATTTCTCTATGTTCGATTTTTATGATTCCTAGATAGTCGTGACTGTATATGGACAACTGTGGGTGAAACAAGAGCAAGACTGGAAATATAGGTGGTAATGAAAGTTCAAACATTGATAGATTCAGATAGAACACATACTAATTAATGAATTATCTTATAATTAATTACAAACATTTCACAAAGCACTAATCTCCAAAGTATGGACGTTGCACACAATTATAGGAAAGCAAAATGCTTTCAGTATCTTTATATGCAATGTACACTGTCTATACAAAGTTGGCTTTTCTGTCGATAAAGAGAACCCTTTTAACAGTAATTAATGAAGTACATGGAGAATTCTGAGTAAATCAAAATGGGTGCATTGGCTGAACACAACCGCCTTGAGATGATCAGATGTGGCTAAACACAATAAGAGAATAAGATAGGCTTAAGAAAGTCTGCTATAACTCATTCTGGTAAATTAAATCATACAATAATTTAGAAGGTCAATTTCCCCTAATTTGGATATATGACCCTAGACCTCATAGGCCCTCAAAACACTAAACTTATCTTTAATAAACACATTGGGACTATCCCCAACCAAATTGGTATTCTTATTGCTAAGATTCAGGTTCTGGCTCTGTCCAATAACAAATTATTTGGTAAAATACAATCCAGTATAACCAATTGGTCACTTCAGAAAATTGAACCTAGAAAATACTGCTTTTGAAGGAGAGATTCCATCCACAACTGGCAGACTGTATCAGCTTCAGACATTGCACCTGAATGACAATAAGCTTAAGGAAGAATTGCCTTACAATCTTTCCTAACTGTTCTAATTTGGAGATCATACATATTAGAAACATTTTTTTTTTGTCTAGAAAGATACCACGTTTGTTGTCAAGACTTCTCAACTGATGATACTTTTGTTGAGGAATAATGTTTTTACAAGATACATTCCACCTGAACAGCAGACCATGTGTTAAGCTTGCTTTGTCTACTCACATTTCTTTTGTTTTTGGTGAAGAGTCTCAAGTAAACGAGTCGAATTCATGTAGTGCAAGTGCAAATGAGCTCCCTTGTAATGTACAATTTGTTTTCATTATGAAATCATTCTCCCAATGCAGTAGAGTATTCAACATATTGTCGTTTTTTTTTGCTGGCATGCTGCTTATATCATTTCTGGCTCTGTCCAATAACAAATTATCCAGCCAAAAACCATCCAAAATACTGTTTACATTTTTTTCTGTCATAAAATTATTTCAAATATTTGAACTTTTCAGTTTTCAATGAAGTGTAATTGATTTTCTTGGGTTCTAACTAATTTTTAATGAAGTTAGTTATTTTGTTTAAGTCTAATTTTACTATTTAAACGTATTGCTTTGTATTTTAGGTTTGTTAGTATGGAGATAGTCTTATTTTCTTATTTCGTACTGTTGATTAACATCCATGACCCCTCTTCGCTCTCTCAATGTGGAGCTTCTCTTGGAGTTTTATGTTCATATATGTTCTGAGATTAAGCCCTTTTTTCCCAGAAAATGAAATGGATCGATGTTCAGTTCACAGACTGCAGCTTGAATTAAGTGGGTCTCCTTGCAGCTCTGTTTTGTTGCATTTCCACTCAAATTAACAAGTTAGTTTAAACTTTAGCACTTATTTTATTGTGAAATTTGTTGTAAGTTACAATTGTAGATGAGTGTTGAAAAAGGGAGAGGCTATTGGTCATATTGTTTGTTATTTGGAATTCATTTGAGCATAGTACTTGGTAGTATTCTTTTCTTTTTAAAAAGATATGGTTAATTTTTTTTTATGTAATGTAAAATTGTTTTCTAAGTATTTTTTCACCATGCAGTGTATTTGCTATGGTAGTTAATTGTTTTATTTTCTAGGTAAATTTAGATAATTATATTGCTCACTAGTTGTACTTTAACAGGGAATACAGAGGTGGATTATATGTGAGCAGTCATTCAAGTAAGAAAAGTTTGGAAGGAGGGTATTTATAGTGGCGAAGTTTTGGATAAGTTGCTGAAGTGAGAAGGATTTCTACAAATGTAATATGTAAAGATATTTTTAATTTTAATAAAATATTTTTTTGGGAAGGGGCCAAACTGCCTCTTCTAAAGGCTAGAGGGAATGGCTACTGGCCATGGTCATTCGTAAAAGGCCAATGTCTTTTATAGCTAGGTGGTGGTTTTATTTCATATTTCTAATATTTAATGTTCTATTAGAATCACAATATTTAACAACATATAATTAGCACTTTGGTACTAACAACATTTAATATTAACAAATCATAAGACAATTAAATAGCACAATGACAAATCAATTTTCATTACAATTACAGTTTTGATAATCATAATAACATCAATTTTTAGTACAATATTCCTATTCCTAACTATGTTGAGCTACACTTTTAATTTTAATTTTATTACATAGCCTACATAAACTACATTTATTGTTTTTTTTCCAAGTTTGATTTTGATGTTCTTTTAATTTACATAGCATGAAAACTTTTTATTCTTAATTTGAGTTTTTTCTTAAACTAGCATTTATGAATTTTTGTGTGAAGTGTGTGTTTGAAATTTAGTTTTCAAGTAGAATTTGATTTACTTATTGTTTATGTGAAGTGTGTGTTTTTACATTCACTTAGATTTGATCCACCTATTGTTTGGAATTCACTTTATATGTAGTGTGTTCTAAACATTTGCATTGATGAACTTTGTATTGGAGAGTGCATTTACAAACTTTGTATGGAGAGTGCGTTTACAAACTTTGTATGACGTGTGCTTTAAACTTTTGCACTAATAGACTTTGTATTAACTTTGGTTTGATGTTTGGCATTCATGAACTTTGTATAAGTGTATTTGAAATTTGACACTTATTTTGTGTGGACTTATTGTTTGTGTGAAATGTATGTTTGAACTTAACATTTACTTTGTTTGCACTTATTGTTTGTGTTAAATGTTTTGACTTTTGCTCTAACTTGTATGAAGCAAATTTTAAACTTTTATTTGATCCACTTTGTGTTGCATTAACTTGTATGAAGCATGTTTCAAACTTTTATTTGATCCACTTATTGTTTGTATGAAGTGTGTTTCAACTAGGCATCCACTTTTTTTGTTAAGTATTTGTTTTAAACTTTGGCATTCATTTTTTTTTTGGTGTTGTATTTTGAACTTTTGTGAGAAGAATGTTTTTTCTTAAATTAGGCATTCATGAACTTTTGTTTGAAGCATGTGTTTGGTGTTTGAAATTTGGAATTATGTGTGTGTGTGCATTTATTTTGTATGTACTTATTGTTTGTATGAAGTGTATGTTTGAACTTTGACATTCATTTTGTTTGCACTTATATTTTTGAACTTTGACATTCTTTATTTGTTTATTGTGTATCACTTTGGCATCTACTTTTTGTTTGTGTGAAGTGTGTATTTCATTTTTGAACTTTAGTGTGTGTTTGTACTAACTTTATTTGAAACTTATCATTCACTTTGTGTCTATGGATGTGTGGACATATGCATGTATAAATGTTTGTGTTGACATTAGATTTTATGTACATGAAATATTGTAAGAACTAACTTTGGCATTCAATTCATATATGTGTGCATTTGTCCAAACTAACATTAGCACTCACTTTGTGTATGTGTGTCTATTTTTGAACTAACTTTAACATTCACTTTGAATAAATTGTGTTTGATTTCACCATTCACTTGATTTGATCGTGTGTGTGTGTGTGTGTGTGAACTAAATTTGTGTGTGGAACGTGTGTTTGAACTGTGGCATGTTTAGCATACTTTGTGTGTGTTAAGCTTGAACTAACTTTGTGTGTTTGAATTTTAGCATGTTTGAACTTTATCATACTTTGTGTGTGTCAAGTTTGTGTTTGATCTAACTTTGTTTGAGTCATGGTGTACTTGGCATGTGTGTGCTCATGCGTGTACAAGCATGTGTACATTCATGTATGCATGCATGCATATTCACTTTTTGTGTGCATGGAGTGTGTGTTTGAACTAACTTAGCATTCATTTTGCATGAATGTCCATTTGTTTAAACTAAATTTTGACACTCATTTTGTCTAGTATGTATTTTTTGCTTTGAATTCACCTGGATTTGATCCAACTATCATTGTGTGTGTATGTTTAAATTTTAGTGTTTACTTTGTGTGTGGAATGTATGTTTGAGCTAACTTTGTGTGAAATGTGTTTGAACTTTGGAATGTTTTAACTTTAGCATACTATGTGTGTGTCAAGTGTGTGTTTGAACTAACTTTGTATGAAATATGTTTGAACTTTAGCATACTTTGTGCAGATCAAGTGAGTGTTTGAGCTAAATTTGTTTGAAGTGTGTTGTGTGTGTGTTTAGATTTTAGTGTTTATTTTGTGTGAAATATGTTTGAACATTGGCATGTTTGAACTTTAGCATACTATGTGTTTGTCAAGTGTGTGTTTGAACTAACATTGTATGAAATGTGTTTGAATTTTAGCATGTTTCAACTTTAGCATACTTTGTGCATATCAAATGTGTATTTTAGCTATCTTTGTTTGAATTGGTGTGTGTGTGTGCGTGCGCGCATGTGCGTGTGTTTTACATTTTATTGTTTATTTTGTAGGAAAATGTGTTTGAGCCAAATTTATGTGAAATATGTTTGAACTTTAACATTCTATCTGTGTGTCAAGTGTGTGTTTGAACTAACTTTGTATGAAATGTGTTTGAATTTGGCATGTTTCAACTTTAGCATACTTTGTGCAGATCAAATGTGTGTTCTAGCTATCTTTGATTGAATCGTTGTGTGTGTGTATCAAGTGTGTGTTTAGCTATCTTTGTTTGAATTGGTGTGTGTGTGTGGGTGCGTACGTTTTACATTTTAGTGTTTACTTTGTGTGTGGAAAGTGTGTTTGAGCCAAATTTGTGTGAAATATGTTTGAACTTCGGTATGTTGAACTTTAGCATACTAAGTGGGTGTCAAGTGTGTGTTAAAACTAACTTTGTATGAAATGTGTTTGAATTTTAGCATGTTTCAACTTTACCATACTTTGTGCATACCAAATGTGTATTTTAGCTATCTTTGTTTGAATTGGTGTGTGTTGTGTGGTTGTGTGCATGTGCGTGCGTGTGGGTGCGTGTGTGTGTGTGTTGTTTTGTGTGTGGTGTGTTTGAGTTGTGTGTGTGTGTGTTCTATGTTGTTTGTGAGTTGTGGGTGTGTGTTGAGCGTGTGTTGTGTGTAGTGTCTGTTGTTGTGTGTGTGTTGTTTGTGTGTGTGTGCACGTGTGTTTGTGTATGTGCGTGTGTGGGTACGCTCGTGTGCGTATGTGTGTGTGTCTATGGCTGTGTGCGCGTGTGCATGCATGCGTGTAGGTGTGTGTGCGCGCGTGTATGTGTGCACGCGTGTGTGTGGGCGGGTGTGTGTGTGTGCGTGTAGGTGTTGTGTGTTGTCTGTGTGTGTGTGTGAACTTTGTGTATATCAAACATGTGTTTTAGCTATATTTGTTTCAATTGTTGTGTGTGTTTTGTGATGTGCATGTGTGTGCACGTGTTTGCATGCATGCGTGTGTTGTGTTGTCCATGTGTGTGTGTGAACTTTGTGCATATCAAGCATGTACTTTAGCTATCTTTGTTTCAATTGTTGTGTGTTTTGTGATTTGCATGTGTGTGCGTGTGTTTGCATGCGTGAGTGTGTGTGTGCATGTGTGCGTGTGTGTGCATGTGTACATGTAGGTGCACGTGCGCATGCGCGTGTGTCGTGTGTGTGTGGGCGTGCATGGGTGCGTGTGTGTGCGTGTGTATGTGCACATGTGGGTGCGCGCGTGTGGGTGTGGGTGTATGTGTGCGTGTGCGTGTGTGTGCGTGTGTGTGTGCGTGCGGGCATGCATGCGTGTGTTGTGTGTGGGTGTGTGAATTTTGTGCATATCAAGCGTGTGTTGTGTGTTGTGTGTGAATTTTGTGCATATCAAGCGTGTGTTTTAGCTATCTTTGTTTCAATTGGGGTGTGTGTGTGTGTGTGTTTGAGTTAACATTCATATATATTTGGAATGTGTGTTTGAGCAAACCTTGGAATTCACTTGGATTTGATCCCCTTATCATTTGTGTGTGTGTGTGTGTATGTTTGAGCTTTAGTGTTTACTTTGTGTGTGGAATGTGTGTTTGAACTAAGTGTCAAAATTGTATTTGAAATAACTTTGTTTGAATTGTAGTGTACATGGCATGTGTGCACATGTTCATGAAGTGTGTGTTAGTTTGTTTTATCAATTAATTTTTGCGCGTGAAGTACATGTTGAACTAACTTTTGCATTCACTTTGTATTCATGTGCATTTGTTTGAACTAAATTTTGACGCTCACTTTGTGTAATGTGTATTTTTAATATAAGCTTAACATTCATTCAAACTTTGTTAATAAGTTTTAGTTTCACAATTGACCTAAGAACAAGAGATTGGTTATTCCCTTAAAATCTATCAATAAATTATTAGTTTCACAATCAACTCAACAACCCCAAAGTAGATCTATGGGACAACTCAATTTGGATCTATATATTGTACAACCACAACCCATGACTAGCATTAATTTTAGATCTTAAAACTTGCTACTCAAGGTAAATATGCATATACGCATGTGTGAACTTTGCAATCTACTTTGTATGTGTATTTTAAATACATTCACTGTGTGTTTTTTGAAACTCAAAATTCACTTTAGTTGTGTGTGTGTGTGAGAAAGAGAGAGAGCTTTACATTCTACTTTAAGTGTGAATTTTGGTGAATGTCACTTTTTTAGTGTGTGTGTGTGTATTTAAATGTGTTTTTTAAACTTCAAAATTCACTTTGTGTGTTTGAACTTTAACACACTTTTTGTGTACAACTATGCTTTAACTTTGACATTCACTGTATGTGTGTTTCTTTGAACTTTGGAACTCACTTTGTGTGTGTGTGTGCATTTGCATGTGCATGTGTGTGTGTGAACGATCTTTGGCACTCATTTTGTAACTATGCCATTCACTTTGTGTGTGTGTGTGTGTGTTTAAACTTTGTGTTTGTATCTAAATGTTTGCATTCACTTTATGTGTGTGTGTGTGTTTAAACTTTGTGTCTATATCTAAATGTTTGCATTCACTTTGTGTTAAATTATAAATCAATAGATAAGTAGGAGGCATTTTTCTATAGCATGTTAAATTATGATATTATTATATCATGTTTCAACTATGTAGTTTTTGAGTCAAACTCATTGGCCCATATTTCATGAGTGGAGGTTCACATCAACCCGTCTCTCATTATATCTAAGTTATGCTCATAAAGGTGAAGCACACAGACTCATTTAGAGGTGGTTATGTGCGCTTGAGTCAAAGTAGTACTAGGATGGGCAACCTCTCACATTTGAGCTAGAGTAGTATTGGGGTAGGTGACATCTTATAAAGTCACAATGCTTCACCCTTGTGAGCATCAATCATCTAGATGCAATGAATGCTAAGTGGACCATTCATTCTCATGTGAGATGGGTTTGTGTGAACCATTACTAATGTAATATGGGTCAATGAGTTTGACTCAAACTATGTAGTTGAGTCCTAATTAAAATATCAATTACTTTTATAGTTTTGATTTGTGTGTTTGAAATGTGAAAACTTCAACATTCACTTTGTATATTTTGAAGTGTGGGTGTGTTTGATAACTTTGGTGTTGTCTTTATGTGTTTTGAAGTGTATGTTTGTTGTGAACTTGGGTATATAATTTTTAATTAATATAGTTAATATTCTTCATTTAAGTGTCATTTTTCATAAGTTATGGATTAGTGTAAGTGAGCTAGGGTGGGTGTGGGGGAATGTCTCAGGCAGGTGTGTGTAGGGAGTGTGTGTAGGGGGGGGGAGGTGGTAGGTGCAATTGTGGGTATGGGTGTGTTGATGTGTGTGGTTGTGGGTGTGTGGATGTAGGGGTGGGGATGGGGGTGAGTGTGGGGGTTAGGGTTGGGGTGTGGATGAGGGTGGGGGTGGTTGTGTGTGTGGGGGGTACATTTGGGGGGTGTGTGTTTGTGTGGGTGCATGTGGGTGTGTGGATTATGTGGGTGGGTAGAGGGGTGTGTGAGTGGGTGTGGGTTTGGGTGCAAAAGTACGTGTGTGTGGATGTGTGGGGGGTTGTGTGGGTGTAAAGGTACATGTGTGTGTGTGGGCATGTGGGGGATTGTGTGGGTGTGTATGTGTAAGTGTGAGTGTAAAGGTACTTGTGTGTGTGTGGACATGTGGGTGTAAAGGTACTTGTGTGTGGATGGGTGGATATGGGTGTCTAAGTGTTTGGGTGTGTGTGTGGGTGAGTGAGTGTGTGTGTAGATTTGTGTAGGTGGCTAGAGAGGTGTGAGTGGGTGGGGATGCGTGTGGGTATGTGTGTGAGGGTGGGTGGAGGGGTGTGTGTGTGGAGGTGCATATGGGGGTGGGAGTGTAGGTACATGTGGGGTGTGGGTGTGTGGGTCCATGTAGGGGGTGTGCAGGCGTCAGGGGTGTGGGTGAGTGTGTATTTGTGTGGGTGGGTATCAATGTGGGTGTGGGTGTGTGGGTTTGTGTGAGGGGAGGTGTGAGTGGGTGTGTATGGGTAGGTGTGTGTGTGCATGTGGGTGGGTATCAATGTGGGTGTGGGTGTGTGTGCATGTGTGTGGGTATCAATGTGGGTGTGGGTGCGTAGTGTGGGAGTCACACACACACCCACACCCATGCACACACGCCCATACACACACATGCACCCACACAAACACACTTGCACGCATACACACACACCCACACACACATGCATATCCCCACACACATGATCAAAGATGCCAAAGTTCAAACATACATGACATGAAGTTAGATCAAATAGGCATTTTTCATGCATACAATGTAAATGCTAATGATTAAGCATGTCAAGGTTTTACAAACACATTAAGTGAATGCCAAAACTTACACACTATTCTCACAAAGTGAATGTGAAAGTTAAAATTATACATAAAAAAAATTATAAGAGGATCAAATCTAAGGGAATGATAAAATTAAAAAACAATTTATACAAAGTGAATGCTAAACTTACTTGAAAATTCACACATACACAAAATAAGTGCTAAAGTTCAAACAAGGTTATACATATCTAAAGTGAGTGGAAAAGATAATTCACACTTTATGAACATAAAAAATGAATGCCAATAAGACACTTCACACACACACACACACACACACACACACACACACACACACACACACACACACAAAGTGAATGCTAAATTTCAAACACAAACAAAAAACTGAAGTTCAAATATACACACAAATGATAAGGGTATCAAATCCAAGTGAATGCCAAAGTTAGTTCAAACACACACTTTAAACACATACAAAGTAAATGTTAAAGACCAAAGATGCCAAAATTCAAACAAACACATAATGTGAATGTCAAAGCTTTCTTCACACAAAATGAATGTGAAAGTTCAAACATAACATACACACACAAATAATAAGAGGATCAAATCTAAGTGAATAGTGAAATTTATAAACACTTCATGAATACAAAGTGAATACTATTTAGTTAGTTCAATAATACACATACATACACAAAGTGAGTTCAAACAAGCATGCACACAAATGATAAGTGAATTAACTCCAAGTGAATGTAAAAGTTGATTCAAGGACACTTTACATGCATACAAAGTAAATGCTAAAGCAGAGATGTCAAAGTTTACACGTTCTTCACACAAAGTGAATGTGAAAGTCAAAACATGACACACACACACAAATAATAAGAGGATTAAATCTAAGCAAATGTTAGAGTTCAAACACGCTTGATACATACAAAGCATGCTAAAGTTCAAACACACTTGATAGATATAAAGTATGCTAAAGTTTAGACAAAGTTAGTTCAAACACACTTGTTACACAAAGTACACTAAAGCTCAAACATGCCAAAATTCAAACACAATTGACACAAGTTAGTTCAAACACATTGCACACACACAAAGTAAACATTAAAGTTTAAACATGCCAAAGTTCAAACACACTTTACACAAACGCTTGAAGTAAACACTAAAGATCAAAGATGCAAAAGTAAACACATAAAGTGAATGTCAAAGCTTACACATTCTTCACATAGGGTGAATGTGAAAGTTCAAACATAACATACACAAATGCAAGTGAATGGTAAAATTTAAACACACTTCATATAAAGTGAATGATAAAGTTATTTCAAAAATACACACATAAACAAAGTGATTTTAAACACATGCATATAAAGGGAGTTGAATCAAACACACACAAGTTACATTAATTGGATTAAATCCAAGTGAATGCTAAATATCAAAGATGTCAATGTTCAAAAACACATAAGGTGAATGTCAAAACTTACATAGTCTTCGCACAAAGTGAATTTGAAAGTTCGAACACAACATACACACACATAATAAGCATATTAAACAATAAGTGGAGAATACATCATTGGCCTCATAAAATAAAAAATTAAAAATAAAAGTAAGAATGTTCAAAATTAAAATTTATAATTAATAATAAGAAGATTTGGTGCAATGCAATTGAAATATCATCAATATAAAACTAGACATGGAAATAAATAAATAAGTGTAATACAATGAAGTTAGGAATATGAATATTATAATAAAAATTAATGTTAATATGGTTTATCAAAACTATAATTAATATTGTAATGAAAATTAATTGTATTGTAATTTGTGATAGTTCATTAGTTTGAAATTTTCCTTAATATTATGGGTGCTAATTGATTGCCTTATGATTTGTTGTTTTTACTACTAGAATGCTAATTATATGTTGTTAATATTATGATTCTAATAGGACACTAAATGTTAAGCAATATAATATAAAATAAGAGACACCGGCCTTTAAGAATGACCATGGCCTACGGCCATTCCCTCTAGCCTTTGGAAGGGGTATTTTAACCCCTTCCCAAAAATAAGTATTTTATTAAAACTAAAAATATCTTTACTTATTACATTTCTAGAAATTAATTGTTTTCAGCAATTTATTCAAAATTTCTAAAATAATTTTGAGGTGAATTCACCACTATACATATGCTCCCTCCATATTTTTCTTACTTAAGTGGCTGGTCACATATATCCCCTGTAGCTTTGTTTCCCTACAAATATAAAATACAACTAGTGAGCAATATATTAATCGAAATTTGGCTAGTAGTCAAGAAAATGAATTACTATAGCAAATACACTCCATTACAAGGAAATACTCAAAAAATAATTTTACATCATAAAAAAATTAATTGTGTAGAAAACTAAAATAATACAAAGTACATCAACTATTAGTAATTGAAGCATAAATCATAGCAGCACCACATGACAGGCAAAGACAAATAAATGGAATTCTTAGTGAAGTGGCTGCTCACATATATACCCCATACAATTGTTTTCCTACAAATATAAAATACAACTAGTGAGCAATATATTGATCAGAATTTGGCTAGTAAATAAAATGAATTACTATAGCAAATACAATCCATTACAAGGAAATACTGGAAATAATTTTACATCATAAAAAATTAACCATATGTAGAAAAATAAAATAATACACACAGCAGCACATAACAGCCAAACAAATGACATTATACTACATTGGCAAAACGCTTTCATACGTTCAAACAATATGATATAGATAACTCTCATAATGAAAAACGGCTTAAATATAGATTGGAAATGAAAATTGAGAGAGAGCTTAGAAATAATGTAGTCCTTTTGATTGTGATATTTGTTTGTTTATTGACATCAATATGTGCATTACAAAGATAGAAGGTATCAATCTCGGTAAGTCAAATTCCTACAAATGTTCTATTAAATTGATTTAGAGACAAAATAGAAGGAAAAACAAATTATATCAGCATCCAGGAATGACCAAAGTAGGTCAATGGGACTCAAAAGTACAACCAATAGTAATGGCATGTTGGAGCCAAAATGAGCTCCATCCTTAAAATAGAAAATAGAGTACAAACCTTTAATTGCTTCCCAAAATATTTCGAACAATATGAAAATTATCGACAGAATTGTGAATTGTGTTATAACTTTCATCCAAGAAGTTAATTAACTAGTGCTTTTGTCTGACCCAAGGAATTCAAACCTGTTGAAACAAGCTGCCATTGCTGAATCTGAGAAGGAAGTGGTCTCCCCACCGTCCTTAACAAAAAAAATGTCTTAAAAAAGGGAAGCTAATGAAGGAATTTGAAACTTGCTTGCAGTGAAACTGTACATAAACCACTGATATAGAAGAGAGTAGAACTAAAATCTAAATAGAGAATAGATGCAACAAGAAAACCCAATCATTGAAATTCCAATAAATGAAGAAGCTCAAAGAAACATTTGGACGTCCAAAGAGAGGGCTCATCTGCAGAATTTTGGCCTCTGTCCATCTTGAAAGAGACTAAAGGATTGGGTATTGATCGTGCAAGAGATCCCAAAATATGATAAGTTAGGATGCTATTTCAGATCCACCAAGGAGGACACTTTGTCTATCAAAATCAGCCATCTTATGTCAAGACTGGTCGTGTTAAGTGGATTGTAGTTCATCATCATCCTTGCTTTTACATGCTTTATCTCTGCATGGTCCTAAACTATGAAACATGAACAATTATACTAAGAGGGGGATTTTTGAATTAAACCCTTTGCTTCAAGTTCATCAACTTGAGATCAAACCTCTTTGTCCTCCTTTCTGCTTAATACAATTTGTTTCCCTTAAACCGGTCGATTGTGAATGGTTGGGATAATGGCTTTAAGACTATCTTTTGACCACTTTTCCAGGGGATGTTCTATATAGATGAAGTGATTACTGAATGACAATACTGCATTTTGTATATTTGGTGACACATTAAACTGAATGGAATGATGATTCTATGCATTTGCCTATCCTTCTGAAACTTTTATTCATCTCTGATAAGCTCTTTAATGGTGGGTTCAATCCACCGAGCTTTTATTGATTCTTTTATAAAATAATTACTAATATAGGGAGCTGTACAAGGCTTTCCATTAGCCGTAAACACTATACAACTTTCTGACACGGTATAGGGACTCAAGGCATCGAGGAAAGGAGTTTCTAAGCCAATATCAGCTTTGCCCTCAACATTTGTTTAGACAAAATTAGTATAAACAACATGCTTTCCTAACTAAACTAGTACATTATGTATGAAGTAACGGAGCATGATGTTTCCATTCATTATTGCTATAGGTCGAGGATTTGAATTATACATCCAGTCCTTGAAGGAACCTTTTCTTAAAAAGTTTATACTTGCTACCGTGTCTTAGCTTTCTTAAAATCTCCCTGTTTGTCCCATGCAACTTCTACAGAGATGAAGATAACTGCTTGGTTTTAAAGCATTGCTTTTATCTGACTGAGTTCTTCTTAACTTCCTATGGGATAAGGAGAAGGGTTCTTTGGCTTTAAAGATTTAAATATCTTTTCAGCTGAACTAGAAATATCTTTTTTACAAGGAGTGAGAGCCTTAAAAGATTTAAATATCTTTTCAGCTGAACTAGAAATTTCTAGTTTTTTCTTCCTCCGGTTCTCCTTCTTCATCTTCTGGTTCTTTGTATTCTAGATCCATTTCAACTTCAGGCATTTCTAGATATCTACAGTTTTCTTGATTATAGAAGATATCATCATCTGACTCAGATAAAAAACAGTTGAAAGACTACACGTTGAGATACCCAGATGTGTTCATTATTGATAGGCCTGAGGCTATTGAAAGGCTGCACAATCGGACCTCCATGCTGCAAGTGGTTTCTGAACTTAGTATTATTAAACAGGAGGATGAGGATGAGACATTTGGAATACCCAAGCAGATTGTGGTTTATAAGGCGGAGGCTCTGAGTGATTGTGAGACCTTGGTAGGGTTAGATTTTCCCGTTATTGCCAAACCCTTGGTTGCTGGTGGGAGTGTCAAGTCACATAAAATGTCTCGTGTTCAATTCCAAAGGCCTGCTTAAGCTGAAGCCTCCACTTGTGTTGCAGGAGTTTGTTAACCACGGTGGGGTTATCTTTAAGGTGTATGTTGTGGGAGATTATGTGAAGTGTGTGAAGAGGAAATCCCTGCCCGATATGCCAGAGGAGAAAATGGGGAGCTTGAGAAAGGCACTGGGGTTGCATTTGTTTAATTTTGATGTTATCAGGGATACCAAGGTTGGGATACCTTGTGATTGATATCAATTATTTTCCTGGTTATGCGAAGATGCAGTATTGCAGGAAACCTCAGATGGTGCCTGTAACCTTGGATAAAGCAAGGGATGCTTCAATAGGAACATTGGACAAAGCAGGGGATGCCTTAAAGGGAACCTTGGCGAAGGCGGGGGATATTTTGGGTGAAACCTGTGATAAAGCAGGGGACACTTTGGGGAAAGCCTTGCTCAAAGCAGAGGAAACTTCAAAGGAAATATTGGCCAAAGCAGAGGATATTTCAAACATCAGTGATGAAGGATTTCCTAACATTAATACTGATAGCAATGCCTTTTCCCAATAAGGATGACTGTATCTCTGCTGTTACCAGGTAAAAAGAAGAAACTTATCTCAGCTTCGAGAATGTTACACACCTCACTACTTTGGCAGATTTCTGTTACTTTTCTCAACAATCAAGTTGAAGGGAATAACTCGATGCTACACACAATGGATGTGGAAATCATTTGTCTGCTTTATATCATTACCATCGAAGCTATTTGAGAAATTCTAATTCTTTGTTTGAGAGCTTCTGAAGGTCATTTTTCAGCTTCCAATGCCTAGAGGTAGAAATAAGCAAGTATTTCTACCTTGTAAACTGTATTTGCCTTGTTCATGGATGTAAAAATGTGTGGCATTCAATCAAAGGAAGTCTTGCCATTTTTGACCATTTTACTATATCCAGTTTTATGTTTAGAAAAAAGTGTGATGTAGGAAGTTTTACTTTGTGATTGTGATGTGAGGCAGGATAGGTTTAGCCAGAGCTAGGTCAATCCACAGAATCGAAACAAACTATCTATCTAGAATGTAAAATTACGTTTAAACATGCAATGCTAAAGAAAAGCCCACAGACAGTATTAAGGAGAGTAGTGAAGAATGCTGAAGAAAAACCCACAAACATGCTACTGAATCCACGAATCCAAACAATGTATCTATGTCGAATGTAGAATTACTTTTAAACATGCAGCTGAATCCACCAATGCTAAAGAAAAGCCCACAGTGGCGAAGAATAAAATTGTCTCTTCTGCCGCCTCCTCTGCTGCCGCCTGCCGCCATAAACAAAGCACGGACAGAGAAGTGTCTCAAACAATTTGAAAAACATTCGCAACAGAAAAAAACAGAACCAGAAGCCTTGCTTTATCCTCAACGACATTCTTCTTTGCTTTTGTCCTTAATTTTTGCCCATTGCATTTTCTACAACGGCTCTATGTAGATCACACCTCTCATTTTGGTTTTATTAGTATTTTATTTTTTAAAATTTTGATTTAAATACTTGTAGAGAAATAAAATTGTAAATGCCAAACACACTTTCCCTAATGTTAATTGAGGTTAATTATAAAAATACATCACCTTAGACTAAATAAATAAGAGTTAGGAATGATAAAGCATGTAAATAAATTAATATTATTTTAGGAAATCACAAGAGGTCAAGTTCTCTTGGGTTAACCCCCTTGATTAGACACACTTTCTAATCATAGAAGTGATTGCAGACAACAATCCCAAGCAATGAAGATGTCCTAAAATGACTTTGATGCAAATTAAATTTCTTGTAGTAATCTAAATCAAAAGATTCCTATGACAAATGGTCCTTGAAGTGTTAAGATGTCTAATGATTCTAGGATGGCGATCAAATGATTGCCTTTATATACAATATATAACAATAAATCAAGAAAAATGTGTACTAAGTGGGCCCATGGTAGGAATGACATGGACGAGAGTCGGCAAAATTTGAATTTAAACTTTTGAATTTGATGGGTTAATTCCGCAAGGTATGAGATCAATCTCATGTCACAAGATTGACCCAGAACAAGGGAATGCTTTAATATCGATGTGGGGAATGAATGTCTAAACATGGGATGCAATGATAGGCATACTAAATGTCATATGTACGTGACTATGTGCAAATGGGGATAGGATACAATCCAATGTATGGGAATGAGTGGTAATGGAGATAAGTAGTAGATCGGGGAATGGACCTAGCTTTACACAAGAGTGTGTCATTTGTCGATTTGTAATTATATTGATCCATTCCATTGAAATGGGACTAGAAGTAAATGGGAATTGGCATGACTATGCATATTTCACCATTACAAAAACACTCTACATAATCAATTAGGCATAAATTAACATAGATCGATTAGAGCTAGGACAAATAATTGTAATAAATACAAAAAGAATAAATGTGAGGAATGAGAGTACATAACCCTGGAACTGATGATGGAAGAGTGATGTTGATGATCTTCTAAATTAATTTGTCATCTCTAGAATATTAACAACCCGTGTCGGATGACTATCTCAAATTTTGTGTCGTTTAAATAAAATATGTAGTTCACTCTTGACCACCGTGAGTTTGATCATGATCATCAAAAACTTAATATGTCATACAAGTTTGATTTTGTACTACATGGCATTGACTTGACAAAATATGCACTTGAAAATTTATTCACCTTCATCTTTCGAATAGCTAAACTTATCCATCCTACACAACTCCTGCCTCACATCTAGATCTCTCCTTTTGACTCATTGAGACTAATACCTTGCTATGAAAGGAACACATACTATAGGACAAATCCCTCTATTTGTGAATTGTCATCCCCATGTGTAGATTTTCCTATCAATTTATAACAGAAAATGCAAATAATGTCAATGTTAATGTAGAAACAAGGCAAACATACCTAAGTGCACATAGCAGCCTTAAGGTCAATTTTGTTCTTGGAGCCACCTATTTGTTAAGGTTCTTCTCAACGCTTTCACAAAGTCTTCATAGCCATATCAACAACCTTTTGACTGAATTTTTTTTATCTAGAGTTTCTAACATTTTGAGACATCCTTTTTCAAGAGATAAGAAGCCAATGGGAGGATTTTTTTCCTCCTAAGGAACAACACTCACAAATATAGACATGACACACTTGGAAGAATCCTGTGACGAAGCCTTAGAATTAGACTTAACTACAAGGAACCCTAGTTATGTAACATTGTTTTTGGCTAATTTCCCTACAAAAACATAACACTTCTCAATCTTTTTCACTTCCACTTTAGTGAGATCACTTTTGGAAGGTCTCAAAATAAACCGTTTCATTATCTCCCTTCTCTCATTACTTTTCATGGCACCCACACAATCATCAAAAAAATAACAAAGCACACTAAATAGTACAAAAGATTCAAGAATTCAAACAAAAAGAATGTAGAGACAAAAAATTACACATAAATTAACTAATAGAATCCAAATGCACACAAAGAAGTTAAATAAAAAGAAAATAGACAAAGAAATTAACTAAAAGTCCAAATTCAATACATAGAAGGATCGCTGCAAATAGAAATTAAAGATAAATAAAATGCATTCAAATGTACCTATAAAATAAAGTAGATGACAATCTACCAAATTTTGAGGTGGACCTTATCTAAGATATAGGAATGAATATGGATGTTTTCACATGTTTATCATATTTTTTATGTTTGGAAAAGCTAGAAAAGCTAGGATAGACATGCAATATGGTAAATCATATCTAGTACATGTTTTGAAAAGGAAATCTGAAACACATATAATATATTTAAGGATTTCCTTTACCATATGAAGTGAACTTCATTAAAACATGTTGAGAAAAATTAGATGTAAATCTTCTAAAATTCTATTGCCATACTCCATCTATGACCCAATCATGTCTATGAGGATATGTCTAGTTCTTCCCATTATAGTTGTATAACTAGTAGTCAATTATAATTTCAGGTATTATATAGTTCATGTTGTACCCAAAGCAATGTGTGGCAACTAGAGCTCCAATATTCATGCTATGGGATTTTCCAAAGCTAGAGGTTAGAAACTTCGAAGTCATTGTACCTCAAGAAGTGAAGTGTTCTAGGATTGTGTAGAGATGAGTTTAGGCATAAGAGGAATAGGTAAGATTTAAATTATATACAACACAACTCCCAATACAATCTAAATATTTGCCCAACTACCCATACTTGATGCCCCTCATACTGCAAGGCATCCTTGTCTTTCCCACAATAGGCTCTCCTACTTTTCCTTAATTTGAATGGAGTGGAAGAACAAAGAAAGGAGAAAGATCCCTATAAAGAGGTGGGAGAAATATCCAGAGCTTCAATATTCATGCTAGCCCTATCAATGTAGAACTATAGTGTTATTATTTTTTATTTATGGTGAGACAAAGGGCTCAAATGCTAGTCCATGCTTAATAATACTTGTAAGAGGAATTTTTTAAACATAGTATAGATTAAGGAATATCATAGGGCTTCTCTTTAAATGGTGAAAGCACGATAGTCTCCTTCACAAACTCTAAAAGATGAAAGCATGATAGAGAGCAGTCCTTTAAATTTGGTGTTAAAATAAAAGGTTCTATATATTTTTAATCCAAAAAACAAGAATATGTGTTTCATTAAGTTGTGGGTATAATATCTCAGGCATTTGATTCAAATACTATATTTATGTAAAATAAAGGAAATGCATTTGGGCTTCGGGAACTAGTTCTTGTCGATTCGTGAAAGGCTTAGTGGTGCAACTAAAAACATTTTCTAACATACATGTGTCTTCTCTAAGTTTAAATTTTCTATATGATAAAGAAAACCCTTTGGCTAGTCTACAATATAAATCAAAATTCAAGTCAACAAACTATGTGAACACATGATCTTGAAATTTTCTATATGATAAAGAAATCCCTTTGGCATGTCTATAATAGTGACAAAGTATAGTGATTAATCATAGAAAAGGAAAAGTGAAGACAAATGTAGTGATTATTCCAAAGGTATAATTACCAAGCACAACAAACTATTTTGAATGTTAAATTAAAATTAGTGACAAAAGAAACCCTTGGAAAGGATTTTAAGATTAGGAGAACTAAGGTAACCTCAAAAAAGTATTAGGGATTAATATACCATAACCAAGTAAATCTATATTATTGACCTCTTGATACTAAACATTATGATGCCACAACCTTGTATAATATTAAATTCCTAAGATTAATTTTCATACTCCTCTACGTGACCATGTCTCCAACACCCCTTCAAATTCCTTCGAGCTATCAATTTCATTGTAGGACATTATTTTCACCTAGGTGCTATAGTAGACAAAAGGTCCAAGTTAGGACATTGGAGTAGACAATAGTGTTCTTGTAGGGTACTGGAGACCTCTATAGGATGGTGCTTCATTATAGAGAACTAGAGGTGGGCATTGGTGTAGACACAAGTGTTCATTCTAGGCATTAGATCTCTTGGGATAACTGTTGCAAGGTTAAAGTGTTAGATTAGGTCTTGAGTGCAAGATCGAGTGCTAATGTTTCGTATTGAAGCCTTCCAAGATGACTATTGTAGGGTTAGAACACTATACTACTGCTCTAGTGCAAAACAATTTTGCTAATGTTAGGCATTAGATCTTGTATGATTACTATTGTAGGGTTGGAGCACAAGACTAGAGAAATAATGCAAACAATAATGGGGCTAGGCAATAATATACACATTGTTATATTTGGGCACTTATGTACATTATTTTATAGAAAGGCACTAAGGTCTCTATTGTACAATTGTTCTACAAACTTGAGTAAGTGATATCCATCCCCCTACATGTTCTTTAAAGACTTCTAAAAATCTTGCAACTAATGCCAATATTCTACAATGTTAGAATATCTAAAGAGACAAGAAAAGTGGGTGTGATTGCAAGTGAAGCTACATTGGTTAGCTGCCTAGGATGGTATATTTTCACATCAACGAGTTAGAAGATGCAAATATTGGGTGTGTGTAAGACCTAGATGAAATATGTGTTGTGTTGTGTGTCGGGAATTTGGTAAAGGAAAAGCCCTGGGAGGAATTACTATAATATGGTGCACGAAAGTGTATGAGGACAAGTAGCTAATAGACACATTGGAGTAATTTGGGAGAAAAGCAAACAAGAAATTTGGAAATGGGTGTTCGTAAAAGTTAACAGTGTTTAGCCTACTCTTGTCTCTTGATGATCTACCCTCGATCATTTCACTCAAACATTTCTAGTGGTGCTTTCCCACCACTTTGGTCTCTTTTTCAGAACCTCTCCATCCAAATCAATGTTGTCACCATGACTTGGGTTGTCTATTTCTATGTCATTTGGATGCTGATCGGGGCTATCATCAATGAATTCTGGTACTGATACTTGCCTAGGAGACTCCTCATGCTCAGAATCCTCCCCCCTCTAGGTGGAGCTTTGTGAAGATGAACAATTAAATCCTTATCCTTAACATGCTGGTCTTTAGTAAACTTGATCTCTTAAGAAAGCTGGAAAGATTCCGTTTGCTCATCAACCACAACATCTTTGTTGAAAGTCAAGCAGTTAGTGTCAACATCAATTAGCCATAGGATTTTTGATTGTCACTATACCTTGTAAGAATTAATTTCTTACTCTTAGGATCTAACTTGGTTCAATGTGAATCTAGAATCTAGACATATGTAGTAGAACCAAAGACCTTAAAGTGACTAACTTTTGGTTTCCTCCTAGACCAAGCTTCCTTTGGACTCTTCTCCTTCACCACTTGTGTTGGATACCTACTGAGTAAGTAAATTGTAGTATATACTTCTTTACCCAAAACATTTTGGGAACACTCCTGTTCTCCATCTAACACCAAGCCATCTCCATAATAGTACAATTTCTTCACTCAACTACTTCATTCTACTATGGAGTATAGGGTGTTGTATATTACCATTTTATACCATGTTTAGCATAAAATTCATTGAATTAGTTTGAACATAATTCACCTCCATTATCAGATCTAATAGTGATTAATGCACAATCAAAATCTTAATCTACTAATGCTTTGAGCTTTTGAAATTCCTTAAATGCATTTCATTTTAACTTCAAAAAATGGGTGTGATTGCAAGTGAAGTTGCATTGGTTAATTGCCTAGGATGGTATATTTTAACATCAAGGAGTTAGAAGATGCAAACATTGGGTGTGTGTAGGACCTAGATAAAATATGTGTTGTGTTGTGTTTAAAGAATGTGGTATAGGAAAAACCCTAGGAGGGATTACTACAATATGGTGAGTGAAAGTGTATGAGGGCAAGTAGGTAATAGACACATTGGACTAATTTGGGAGAAAGACAAATAAGAAATTTGGAAATGGGTGTTAGCAGAAGCATGTAGACCTAAAATCAAGTTTCCTTGTGCCTCTTGAAACATCTATGGCTCATAAACTCACTGAATATTAGCCATGGTAGCAAAGTTAACAGTGTTTAGCACAAAAGTCATTGAATTCGTTTGAACATAATTCACCTCCATTATCAAATCCAATAGTGATTAATGCACAATCAGACTCTTCATCTACTAATGCTTTGAACTTTTGAAATTCCTTAAATGCATTTCATTTTAACTTCAAAAAATACACCCACATTTTCTAACTAAAATCATCTACAAACAAAAGAAAATACTTGGCACCAGTGATCGATGCCATATTCATTGGTCCACAAATATCTACATGAACTAGTTGTATGACGTTATTGGCTCTCTAAGCATGTCTATCTGTAAATGGAGTTTTGTGTTGATTCCCTACTTGGAAAGAGTTGTAAATGCCCTGTATGTGTTGTATTTTTCCCTCTCCCTTATTGACAAGGGAAATGGAAATAAGAAAAATAATACTCTCTCTCTATCTCTCTCCCTGTCTCCCTATCTCTCCCCTCCATATCCCCCTTCTCTCCCTCTTCCTCCCTCTCCCTTATCGACAAAGGAAATGGAAACAAGAAAATTAGGACATGCAATGAGGGATGGGGATATAAATTGGGCGGATGAAATAGAAACAAGATAAAATGAAAGTTAATTGGATGGGAAGAATGATGAGAGGAGAGTTGGAAAATAGTAAAATAGGGACAAATTGGTGGAATCTAAAGGAAAAGGAAAACTAGGAAATCTATGGTTAGGAGGTGAAAAAGAGAGGGGAGGAGGTGGAAAAAGAAGTCAAATGGATAAAAAGAGATGAAGATGAATGATATGAGAGAGAGAAAGAGAGAGAGATAGCTAGATAGAAAAATGAGAGAGAGAGAGGTGTGGGTGTGTGCATGTTTGTATGGGTGGGAGTGGGGGTGGGTGTCACCCCCCCACACACACCCATGTACACCCACACACACATACACACTCACACTCACGCATGCATACACCCCCCCACACACACCCACACCCATTCACACACCTACCCACCCACGCACACCCACCCACCCATGCACACACACCCATACACACACAAACCTACACACGAACACACATCCATATGCACATGCTCGCACACATCTAAAGCTACACACACATTGACAAGTACACACACAGACGCATACTCTAGAGAAAATCATGGAGAGAAATAAGCCATGATTGTCCCTCCCTCTATCTCCCTCTCTCTAACTCTATATTTACATTTCTCACTCTAAACCATAAATCCTAAACCCTAACCCCTAACCCCTAAACCCTAAACCCGAACAACCCTAAACCCATAAACCCTTAATAATACCCCTAAAACCTAACTCCTAACCCGTAAACACCAAGTAATAAACCCAAGCAACCATAAACCTCTATCTCCTTATCTCTCCCCTATCGCCCTATCTCTATTGTCCTTCTACCTCTCAATCTCTCTCTGTATGTCTCTAGACATCTCCCTCACTCCCTATCTCCCTATCTCCCTCTCTCGCCTCTATCTCCTCTCTCTCCAAACCCTAAACCCCTAAACTCTAAACCCTAAACCAGAGCAATACTAAACCCCTAAACCCTAAACAATGCCCCTAAACCCTAACCCATAACCCCTCAACCCTAAACACTAAACCTGAGCAACCCTAAACCTCCATCTCTCTATCTCTCCACTATCTCCCTATCTCTATCATCTCTCTACCTCATAAACCTGAGCAACCCTAAACCTGAGAATGTAATGAGTTGAAACACTATATATGCATGTTTTTGAGATGTAATGTGGGTTGGTCAGTTGGGCAGTTTTCTCAGTAGGGTTGTGAGCTCCAGAAGGCAGATTAGAAGAAGTTTATTTTATAATCTTTGTTCAACATGAAACAATTGTGAAATGTATGCAATAAAATTTGCAAATCTTTGTATCAAATTACTCTTTTTCTCCATTATTGTAGGTGTTTTTCTTAGCAAACCATAATTGCAGTTATAGTTTTCTCTTGCCACATTTATTGGTATGAATGTAAGCTCTAATTTGAATGAATGTGACAGTTCTTAATCCGTTTATAAGCTTTGTAAATGGCCATTTCAGTATTGCATAGGGAAGAATATTGTATGGTGTTGGATTATTAAGTATTCTCAATGATTTGGTATTGATTTTCCTTGCATTTGATTTATGAAATAGGCAGTTATACACTTCTGTGTGGTTGTTTTCTTGTATTGAACATTTGACTCTGTAGCCCAATGGATAGGCACCAGTCTGAGTAGCGTTCGATCACCCAATCTTCTGAACAAATAATCATATTCATCTTTAGAAGCATTAGTAGTTTTGATGCATCCTCAATGTGTAGGATTGCCTTTATCAGCTATATAGGGGTCTTGTAACAACCAACTAGTCTTAGTTTAGTGACAAATTTGGGGCTGAGAAAGTGATTTGGGTTGGTTGTTCAAATATTTTTAGTTGTTCATTTGGTTTGATGTTAATAGCTTCTTAGGTATACCCCTTGGAATATCCCTCCAGATTTTAAGCTAAGATCAAAGAGCAGAGGAGTCTACCCAATCATGTAGTTGGCCAAAATTGCCCATAACTTGTTGATAAACCTCTTTCTATCACCCTGATGACAATCCCTGGCCTAGGTGATTTAGAAAAGTTTTAGAGTTTTGTGTTGTAGTCATTTTGGGAAACAACATTTTGGCATCATTACTGGGGAGGATTTGAAAGGACGAAGAATTTAAAGACCCCGATTTGCAACTGTTGCTAGGTGTAATTTGTAGTTGTGTGTAAGTTTGGCAGCCCGTCAACTTACGCCAACATTTTGGTGCTGTTGTTAGGGACCAAAGATTTTATTTCTGGTTGCTGTAATATTGATATACAATGTTTGTTCAACTTTTTCTTCCCAGCAAGGGAAGTGCCAACTCTATTTTAATAACCCGGAATAAATTTCAATTTGAAAAAAGGTTTCAAAATGGATAGAGGAAGAAACCAAGAGCATATTAGATGTGAGGAATCCTCTAGCAATGCAGGGAATAGGAGTAGGTATAGGGTAAGGAGACCCAATGTGGTACCTCAAAGAAATACCCAAGACAATATATTTGTCAACCTCGGAATCCAATATAATTATACTTTTGAGGACTCTGCAGATAACATGCTCGGAACAAATAGAAGAACAAATATAAATGAGTATGATGTTAGAAGAAATGAAAATCTTATTGGTAGAGGAAGTAGAGATGGATCACATGATCCACATTTGAGAACATTTGGGATGTCCAATGATAATGAAGAGATATATCAACATACTAGACATCATAATTCTCCCACATGATCACTTGGAAGTCGGCATGATACCATTCTTAATGAGGAAAATCAATAGCAACAACCTGATGATGAGGAAAGAGAAAGAAGAATCTAGGATGAACTAGATTTTCTTGATCATATTAGAAATAGACAAAGGGAAGTGTAGGCTTTACTTGATCAACAACAATCTCAACTTGACCAACAGAACCAAGCTAACCAGCAACATGGCTAGAATAAAAATGTTAATTAGCAACGTGCACCTCCACAACATTACAACTAGTAACATAATAAGAGATAACAACAACAACATCAAATGGGACAATAGAGTGTAAATCAGGCCCTTGCTCAAAATGTCAACATTTAGCCACCACAAAATCAAGTAAACCAGTAGCATGGTAACATTTAGAATGTTGGGCATGCACAACAAAGACAAGCACAAAGGTTTATTGCACAGAGGTAGCTGTTGGGAGCTGAAAGGTATAAGCAACTCGATGTCATTGGCATACCTAATTTTCCTAATCTCATTCTAACTGAGGTTAGAGGGAAGATTCCTATATTTCAGAGCAATAATACTATCACTAGTGAGGAACACTTGAGGCATTTCATTAATGTCACTGATGAGTATGAGATTGAAGACAAAGATGTGATGATGAAGTTTTTTGTGTACTCATTGGAATAAAGTATCAAAGAATGGTACAAGGCTCTCCCTGATAATAACATTGATTCTTGGGAGGAATTCATGAGGGTGTTTAGAATGCAATATGGGGATAGGATTGACCCCAAGTTTGTCATTCATGAACTCACAACCATCAAAAAATCCATCAACAAATCAATAGCTGACTTGAATAACCACTTCATCATGACAATGAGAAAGGGACCTCCTCATATGAGACCCAATGAATCTATGTGCTTAGTTTTATATTGTGGTGCTTTTGATTCAAAATTAGGTTATTGTTTGAGGGACAAGAGTCCACAAACATTAAGAGAGGCTTATGCCACAACCATAAACATAGAATGTAACATGAGAGCTTCAGGGAAGCACATCAAAAGGTCTGATGTAAAACTTCCCTAGCTAGATGAGCCTACTTTTAACAAACCCCTCACAACTGATGACAAGTTGGACAAACTCATGGGGGTTGTGAAATATTTGTCATACAAGGTTGCTAGAAATGGCAAAGGGTTGCCACCCCAAGGTGTTGCAACACATTTTAATGAAGGTCAAAGATTGCATAACATACCTTATAATACTGATCGGTCTAAGAGACCATAACAGAATGATAGACATGCTTCTCCTAGACATGTATGTTTCGAACAGCTTGAAAGGGACACCTGTTGGATCTAGGGCATACAACTGAGAGGGGGGGGGGTGAATCAGTTGTATAAAACTTCTTCTCATTCAAACACTTAACTCTCTGTTGTTAGTTAGCAGCATATCAAATAATCATCCATGGAAGCATAATACATAAACACAAGAGCAGATAAACATCAACACATTGAACACCAAGATTTTGACGTGGAAAACCCGGTTAAGGGAAAAACCACGGGGTGATTAACCCAAGAATTATTCTCTGTTAGAAGAATAAAGAAAAATGAATGGCACATGCCAATAAGGGCTCACTGCCCGAGCACACTGCTCACAAAGAGGCCCACTGCCTACAAGGAGACACACTGTCTACAAAGTGATAAAAATCACAGTCTTGAACTGGAGAATGACATCTCTATCATGTCCGGATCAGTTCCAATTAAGCCCAACAATCTCTGCTCTGCCTTTCGCACGTTTCTTCGCTATACCATACTCATCCTCACACCACCACTGAAATGAACTTACAAACCGTTATTTATACAAGACATCGACTCAGGAACAAACATCTAAGTCGGCAAACAACCATAGGAGTATCCGCAAGATGAATAACACATCCGGTCGGCCATCACAAGAACATTCGCAGGATGAACAACTCATCCGGTCGGCTACACAGAGCAAGAACTTCATCCGGAAGAATAACTTCAATTCCGGGCTCTACCATCAATGCGGACCAACAACACACCCTAAACATGATCCAAGAACCTTCACAAGCCTGTCTGAATGTCCGGATACATCCGCACTTCCTCTGCTTACTGGGATCTCTTGTCTTCCTCATCCGGAACTTCAAGAACACAGTCTGTCGCCACTGTCATAATGCAAGAGGTACTTTCGGACCTCCAAATCATACACAAATCAGGATGACACATCACAAGGACATCCCAAACACTCCTCCCAATCCGCAAATTAGGGTAATACAATTCCGGACCTCACCGGACCTTTTTGTGATCCTCTGTCACCTCCGGATACTTACCGGACCCGGTTCTATACCGGCATCCACAACTCCTTCAGATCTTCATGCGGACCTCTGAAATCTTAGCTGTAGCATCTCAAGACTCATATCTACTAACCCTTTAATCTGCATCCTCCGGTTCTCATCCTATACAGTACTTTTACCTTCTTCTCATCACTGTTCTTCACTGTTCCTGACTGAGGCTAATTTTCTCAATATCCTCAGCACACAGCTCATCAAATCCTTCTTGTCAATGCAATATGAGTATGTTGACATCAATGACAACACTGGCTCACCTCATACTTGCAACAATCTCCCCCTTTGTCATTGATGGCAACATATGATGTGAAAAACCATTAAGACAAGAACTTCAACTTTTCATATGTCTTCTCTCCCCCTTTGACATAAATGGCAAAGGGCTCATACTTGCAATTCTCATGCATCAGAATCATACCAGCTGCTCCCCCTTAGTTGCAGCTCCCCATTAGTCCGGATCACAAGATATGACTGTGATAGCCACCGGACTGATGCACATCAGTGCATCTTAGTTCATCACCGGAGGGGCCATGACCCCTAACTTCTCCCGGAGATATTCAAAAGAGTCTTTGGGAAGAGGTTTTGTAAAGATATCTGCAATCTGATCCTTGGAGGGAACATACTCCAATCTGACTTCTTCCTTGTTTACTTGTTCTCTCAAAAAGTGAAATTTAATAGATATGTGCTTAGTCTTAGAATGCAATACCGGATTCTTGGAGATATTAATTGCACTTGAATTATCACAGAAAATTGTGATAGGCTTCTCATATTCAACTTTGATATCTCTTAGCATCTGCTTCATCCATAAGATTTGAGTGCAACTACCTGCTGCTGCAATGTATTCTGCTTCAGTTGTAGACAAAGATATTGCATCTTGTTTCTTGCTTAGCCAAGAAACCAATCTCTTCCCCAAAAAGAATGCTCCACCACTAGTGCTCTTCCGGTCATCTACATCTCCTGCCCAATCTGCATCTGTGTAAGCATGAAGAGAGAAGTCCGGATCTCTAGGGTACCATAGACCATACTCAACTGTTCCTTTCAAGTATCTAAAAATTCTTTTGATTGCCATAACATGAGATTCTCTAGGATCAGCCTGGAATCTTGCCACAAGACCAACAGCCTGCATTATATCTGGCCTAGTTTGAGTGAGATACAACAATCCACCAATCATTGATCTATACTTTGTCTGATCTGCTTTTGGAGAATCATCATCTTTGCTTAGCTTACATCCGGTTGCCATAGGAGTGTTCATAGGCTTTGAGTCTTCCATACCAAATTTCTTTAACAATTCTTTCACATATTTGGTCTGAGAAATGAAGATCCCTTCTTTTGTTTGAGTAATTTGCAGTCCCAAGAAGAAATTCATTTCACCAAGCATAGACATTTCAAACTCACTTTTCATCTGATTGGCAAAAGTTTTGCACATACTATCTCTTCCTCCAAAAATGATATCATCCACAAACACTTCAACAATCAGAATGTTTTCATGATCAATTTTGAAATATAAGTTACTGTCAGCAGTACCTTTGTTGAATCCAATCTGCACAAGTTGCTTATCCAACCTTTCATACCATGCTCTTGGGGCTTGCTTCAATCCATACAAAGCTTTCTTCAATTTGCAGACCATATCATTATTATCAGACAATTGAAATCCATCCGGTTGTTCAATGTAGACTTCTTCTTCCAGATCACCATTTAGGAAGGCAGACTTGACATCCATCTGATATACCTTGAAGTCTTTGAAGGCAGCAAATGCAAGAAGTAATCTGACTGCTTCAATTCTTGCCACCGGAGCAAAAGTCTCTTCAAAGTCAATTCCTTCTATTTGAGAGTAGCCTTTGCAGACCAATCTAGCTTTGTTTCTGATTACTTCACCGGCTTCATTTAGTTTGTTCCGGAAGACCCACTTGGTTCCAATTACATTCCTGTCTCTAGGTCTGGGAACAAGATCCCAAGTATGATTTTTCTCAATTTGCATCAATTCATCTTCCATTGCTTTGGTCTAGTTTTCATCATTGCAGGCTTCATCTATTGTTTTAGGTTCAATCTTTGAAATCAGACAACATTCATTCTGATTTTGAGCAATATTCCTTCTAGTTTGTACACCTTTGCTTCTGTCACCTATGATCTGATCTTCAGAGTGATTCAGTCTTACATACCTTGGAATTTTGGGAGTATCCAGCACTGCTGTTTCTTGATCAGGCTCATTCAAACCTAACTCTTCTTCCTGATTTACCGGATCAGGCTGACTCTGTCTCACCGGAGAGGATTGAGGTCCTTGAACACTGTCTTGGTCATCTTCATCAAACTCATAAAATCTTGAAGGCTTCTCAATTCCTTCATCAACCTTTACATTGGTGCTTTCTATCATCTTCCTCAATCTCTTATTGTAACACCGGTATGCTTTGCTTTGAGTGGAGTAGCCCAAGAAAATTCCTTCATCACTTCTAGCATCAAACTTTCCTAGATCTTCATCTGTTTTAATATAACACTTGCTACCAAATACTCTGAAATATTTCACAGTAGGAGTGATGCCAAACCAGAGTTCATAGGGGGTCTTACCAGTGTTGTTTCTGATTTGAACTCGATTGAGAGTGTAGACTGCAGTGTTGATAGCTTCTTTCCAAAACATTTGAGGAACATTTGCTTCCAACATCATTGTCCTAGCAGCTTCCTGGATGGTCCGATTCTTTCTCTCAACTACTCCATTCTGCTGTGGAGTCTTAGGAGCAGACAACTGTCTCCTTATACCCTGTTTCTCACAAAAGTCAATGAACTCACCAGATGTAAATTCACCACCTCTATCAGACCTTAGACACTTTAGTTTCAATCCGGTTTGATTCTCCACCATAGCTTTGAAGATTTTGAACTTCTCAAAAGCTTCTGATTTTTCTTTTAGAAAGGTAACCCACATCATCCGGGAATGATCATCAATTAACAACATAAAATATCTATCACCCTGCAGACTCTTGATTCTTGTCGGACCACATAGATCAGTATGTACTAATTCCAACAATCCGGTAGAAGACTGATCTTTGCTTTTGAAAGAGACTCTGCTTTGTTTACCTAACTGACATTCTTTACACACACTATTTGTAGGTTTCATCAACTTTGGAAGATCTCTCACAGCCTGAGTATTGCTTATCTTGATGATGTTATCAAAATTTACATGACACATTCTTCTATGCCATAACCAACTCTGATCAATTTGAACAAACAAACAACTTTTATTTGAACCAACCAGATGAAAGATGTTACCTCTTGTCTGAGTACCGGATGCAATTTCAGTTCCGGAGCTTGTAAAGATTCTGCATTTTCCATTCTTGAACCGGAGATCATAGCCTTTGTCCACTAACTGACCAACACTGAGAAGATTGTGCTTCAATCCTTCAACATACAGTACATTTCCTGTTTTGCTCTTACCATAAAAGGAAATAGTTCCCCTACCTCTGATTCTGCCAGCAGAATTGTCACCAAACTTTACCATTCCTCCTTCATATCTTTCCAAGTCTAAGAACTTATTCTTGTCACCAGTCATATGGTGAGAACATCCACTGTCAATAACCCAATCATCCTTTTCTTCCACTTGAGCAGCCAAGGCTTTTTCAACAACTTTGTGATTGACAGATTCAGAGAGCATGGAATCTTCTTCCTTAATGGCTATAAACACCCACTCATTTCTGGATTTGCTTCCTAGTTCTGATTCATCATCTGTTACTCCTTCATTGTCATCTTCTTCATGAACATAATAGCAATTCTTTTGAAACCTTTGTCTGTGAGTATTAGATCTTGCAGATCTCTCCGGACATCTTGAGGCAAAATGACCAATCTTATTGCAGTTGAAACACTTAAAGGGTAGTTTTCCTTCATACTTACCGGATCCTCTTGGCAGTCTTTTTGCAATGAGGGCTTCAAGTTGAGCTGTTTCTGCTTCTTCTTCTTCCATGTCTCTTCTTGCTTGATCATACCATGACATTTTCCTTGATGAGTTTTCACCCGGATCAAATCTCTGTTTGCCTTTCACATAGGCACTGGTTTTGAAAGCAGATTCAGTCTTGGGCAGTTCATCTCCAAACTCGGTCATTTCACATGCAGCTAGTTTGCCAGCCAGTTGTTCTCTTGTGACAGTTGTGTGGGCTCTGAATTCATCAATGGCAGCAACTTTGATTTTGTAGGCAGCAGGAAGGGATCTTAGGATTTTGCAGACAATCTCATTTTCATCTAAAGTTCCACCAGCATTTCTGATTCCACATACCAGCTCATTCACTCTTGGCATAAAGGTAGTGATGTTTTCATCATCTCTCATTTTCAATCTTTCAAATTTCCCTTTCAGACTTTGCAATCTTGCACTTTTGACAAACTCATCTCCTTCATACAGAAGTTCCAGTTTAGTTAGGATCTCATATGCAGTTGGTAGGTCAATGACATTCGAGAGATCTGAGTCATTCAATGCGCTTAGAAGAGCTTCCTTGGTCCGCAGATTGTTTTCAGCTTCTGTGATTTCATTCAGAGTTGTCGGACCACCTTGTGGGGGTATATATGGTTTAGAAATCATAGCCAAGTATGCTTTTCCCATACATTCCAAATGACACTTCATGCGACCTTTCCAGAGAGTAAAGTTGGTTCCATCGAACTTCGGACTATCCTTCTTGTATGACGACATCCTGGATCTCCTCAAGCGGTTAAGCTCCTATCAGAGGAACTTGGCTCTGATACCAATTGTTGGATCTAGGGCATACAACTGAGAGGGGGGGGGTGAATCAGTTGTATAAAACTTCTTCTCATTCAAACACTTAACTCTCTGTTGTTAGTTAGCAGCATATCAAATAATCATCCATGGAAGCATAATACATAAACACAAGAGCAGATAAACATCAACACATTGAACACCAAGATTTTGACGTGGAAAACCCGGTTAAGGGAAAAACCACGGGGTGATTAACCCAAGAATTATTCTCTGTTAGAAGAATAAAAAAAAATGAATGGCACATGCCAATAAGGGCTCACTGCCCGAGCACACTGCTCACAAAGAGGCCCACTGCCTACAAGGAGACACACTGTCTACAAAGTGATAAAAATCACAGTCTTGAACTGGAGAATGACATCTCTATCATGTCCGGATCAGTTCCAATTAAGCCCAACAATCTCTGCTCTGCCTTTCGCACGTTTCTTCGCTATACCATACTCATCCTCACACCACCACTGAAATGAACTTACAAACCGTTATTTATACAAGACATCGACTCAGGAACAAACATCTAAGTCGGCAAACAACCATAGGAGTATCCGCAAGATGAATAACACATCCGGTCGGCCATCACAAGAACATTCGCAGGATGAACAACTCATCCAGTCGGCTACACAGAGCAAGAACTTCATCCGGAAGAATAACTTCAATTCCGGGCTCTACCATCAATGCGGACCAACAACACACCCTAAACATGATCCAAGAACCTTCACAAGCCTGTCTGAATGTCCGGATACATCCGCACTTCCTCTGCTTACTAGGATCTCTTGTCTTCCTCATCCGGAACTTCAAGAACACAGTCTGTCGCCACTGTCATAATGCAAGAGGTACTTCCGGACCTCCAAATCATACACAAATTAGGATGACACATCACAAGGACATCCCAAACACTCCTCCCAATCCGCAAATTAGGGTAATACAATTCCGGACCTCACCGGACCTTTTTGTGATCCTCTGTCACCTCCGGATACTTGCCAGACCCGGTTCTATACCGGCATCCACAACTCCTTCAGATCTTCATGCGGACCTCTGAAATCTTAGCTGTAGCATCTCAAGACTCATATCTACTAACCCTTTAATCCGCATCCTCCGGTTCTCATCCTATACAGTACTTTTACCTTCTTCTCATCACTGTTCTTCACTATTCCTGACTGAGGCTAATTTTCTCAATATCCTCAGCACACAGCTCATCAAATCCTTCTTGTCAATGCAATATGAGTATGTTGACATCAATGACAACACTGGCTCACCTCATACTTGCAACAACACCCTGATCCTTTGAGAAAGGATCAAGTTAATTTTCAGGATTTCTTCCTTCGCCATGACCCAACAAATTGTGTGCTGGCTCATTCATTGAGTAGAGAGGCAGAATTTCCAAATGAAGAGGGTGCAACTAAGTATTATGAAGAGGAAATAAATCAGTTTGACATAGAAGATTATGAGCATATAAGTCAGACATAAGGAAGATAATCATATTTTCCAATATGATTATGATGAAGGTCAAAAAAAGTATCAGTTGTCGGCTCATGATTTTGGACATTTAAAGAACCTTATGCAAAAAAAATATTAGCAGTCCAAGCCTTCAAAAGAAGACATGAAAACCTTGATAGATGTAGCCATTTTGCAAGTCCAAGAAGGATATCAACTGAGAAATAGAATTGTTCTTGCGCAGACGGCCCCTGCCAAGGAATCAAAACAACAAATATCTAATGGGGATAAGGACAAATGCAAAGGCAATGTGGAGTAGAAGAGTAGTAGCGCTCCAAAGAAGACTACGCCTGAAAAGAAGAAGCTTCCAGTGCAACCAATAGAAACAAAAAAGAAATACGTGTAGAAGAATTCAACACTAACCAAGCAACTAGTTACTACACCTATTCTAGGAGTTCATTACCCAAAAGGCAGTTACAACCACGATTAATCTCAGGCACAAAAAGAACCAGAAAAGGAGAAGACAAAGGAAGAAGGTAAGGATATTTCATCCAATCAAGTAATACCTTATATTCCTTGTACAAATGATGTTACTATTAATTGTAATACTCCTTTGCCCAATTATCTCCGTATTGATATTGATGCAGGAGCATCCGGAAGAATTCAAGACAGTTGATAGTGAAAATAGAGTATTGAGACAGTGAATGGGGAGATACCTTATTTTGAATATGAGAGCCTGCAAACCTGGACTTAGCATTAGGACATAATTAGTTACATCATATCAAGAATTAAGAGATCCGCACATCGTTACTAGAAAGATACTGTTATCTGAAGATTGACTATATTTGCAAGAACAGAACCAACAGTGTTAAGCGGGGTCTAATTGGCTTGCGGACCAATCCTGTGACTTACGGAGAAAAAAGGATCATTGTTCGATGAAGTTTAGGACCTGGCTAACCTTCAGTGAGATTTGTATGAAGTTATATGCATTTGTGGAGCCGTGCCTTATGTTTAGGCCCGACCTATTATGTGTACACGTTACCTTAAACTAGTCATTGCAATTAGGCCGACTTGATGATGATTTGAAAGTTTTCAGATGATATAAAAAGGAGATAAAGGATTGTTAGAAGGTAGTGATCAATAGAACGAAGTTATGAAGTAAGATACGAAGATGTTTTGATCCGGTCGAGTAGCAGAACAAAATAGAAGGCAAAGCAAGAAGCATAATGTGTTGCAGAACAAAGAATTGAGATGATGAAGGAAGAAGTCATGAAAGAATATTGTTGTACAAATGTTTTGTAAACCCTAGCTACGACCTTGTGTCTGTAAATCCCTTGAGGCATGTACAATTTGATTTGAAGTTACAATATAAGAAGAATGGGCTTTGAAGGCTGGGTTTTTCCCTGTTACGGTTTTCCTAGGATACATCTTGTGTTATGTGTTCAAGAATATCTTTTGTCTTTCTGTTATTTAATTGTAACTTCTATTGCATATCTTTATGATCATGATGTTGTTTGGATAAGGATGCAAGGTTGGATAGTCCCTAACCGGACCCTCCTACCTTGACTGCATCAAGTGGTATCAGAGCTGGTTTCAAATCTGCTAGGTTGGTTGCGAATCTATTAGAAGGTGGCAAATCTATTGGAGTGAAGTGCAAAACCCTGAAGTATACATAAATCATCATAGAAGAAAGATCAAGGCAAGGAATATTTGGTAAGATTTTCAAATTTAGTTGTTTATCTAATTTGTTTCAGATGGGGAAGATTGGAAAGAGGATGAAGAAAGAAAATGAAACCCTAATGTGTGAAAATGATATTTTGAAAGGGGAATTGTGCAAAATCAATAAGTGTAATTCAGAATTGTTAGAGAAGATGAAAGATCTTGGAGGAGACAAGTTTGAAGTCCTTGAAGAAGAACTGAAAGATGTAAGAAGATGATATGGAGACCTAGAGGTAGAGCTGAAACTATTTGAAGATGTTGAAAAGAAATTTGCAGAATTGGAAGAAGGATTCAAGTTGTTTGGAAAGGTGGAAGAAAGGAGCAGAGATCTAAAAGAAAGTTTGGAAGAATTGAAGAAAGAAAATAGTTTGCAAAAGAATGAAATATCATATTTGAAAGCACAAGTTAATCAGTTAGAGCAGTCACTTGTAGCATGTAGAAAAGAGAATGAAAATTTGAGATCTAAGCCTGCATTGTGTGATGTTTCTTGTGATACTAATGACTTGTGTGATGTAGCAGAAGTTTCTTTAGGAAGTGATGATGAAGATGATAGTGTGACTAAACCTGGAGTGGTTGGTGATGGTATTGGTTTCAAAAGCATGCAAAGAATGGGATATGAAGGACAAGGATTGGCAAAGCAACAACAAGGAATTATAGAACCTATTGAACCAATGATCAGATCAAGAAGTGAAGGGATTGGATATGACACAGCTAAGGAGGTTATGGAAAACTTTAAATCAAATCAAAGAAGAAAAGGTATGTTTTGTTTACATTGTAATAGGCATGGACATGAAAAGGAATTGTGTTGGGATCTACACCCTTGTAAGTTTTGTGGACTAAGGAATCGTTCTAAAAAGACATGTTGGAATAGAATGGGAAGGAGAAAATCTATGGCATGTTGTATATAGAAGAACTATGGGTGGATTGATGGACAGGAATGGAGACATGTTACTGGTATGTTCAAAGGAAGATATAAACTGAAGTATTCATGTGTTGGAAGACCTTATGTGGAGCAGAACAAGTATAGTAATTCAAACTACAGAGAGAAATGACAGGAGTCATGATTCTTATCATAGTGAAGGATACTAGAGGAATGAAAGAAAATTTTCTAGAAGAAGAACCTATTTTCAAGTTTGGAGGAGAAAAGAATCAAGCAAGGAAAGTCATCAAGAACCGGTTATCAAAGAAATTGATAAAGGAGAAGCAGTAAGTAATTTAGAGGATGAAAAGCCTATTGATACAGAGATGATTTGTATAGAAGAAGAAGAACCCTTGGAATCACTGAATTTGATAGAAGAACTAGAAGAGAATGATACAGAGATGATTTGTGCAGAAGAAGAAGAGCCTGTTGATGCAGAGATAGTTTATGTAGAGGAAGAAGAACCTTTTGAATCATTGAGTATAATAGAGAAACTGGACGAAGGTGAAGCATTAATCTTGAGAAGAATTTTGTTATAGTGCAAGAGAAAGTTTGTGTGGACAAGTGTAAAGAATACCAGAGAAAGAGTTCATGTGACAGAAAAAAGAGGGAATGACAAGATCTTCTACCAGAGGAGAAAGTTTGTGTACCGTAGTAAAGCAAATGTGGATAAAGAAACAAAGTGAAGAACATAAGCAATATAAGTAGAGTGGAAGCTGTAAGATTTTGATGAGTGTGGAGGAAATTGTGTTTAAAAAAAAACTAGAGAGTAGACAGTGTTACAGAGAAACTGAGAAAGTGAATTGACTTGATTGTTCTGGAGGATGCATTTGATTGAGATAGACATTAATCTTGAGTCAACTTGCGAAGAAGACTTGCTCAGACCGCCGATCATTGAGGTAGTGCAAGGCTTGCAAGTAGACTTCCGAACATGTACCTTGACAAGAGAAAGAACTTGAGGTAGCTTGTGGAGAAGACTTGCTCAGACCGCAGAACATAGAGGCAGTGCAAGGCTTGCAAGTAGACCACCGAACCTAGAAGAACCAGAGGTAGTTTTGCAGGGTGGACTTGAACAGACCGCTGAACTTGAGGCAGTTGCAAGTACCTAAAAATAAATTGCCAAACCTTGAGTCTAACATAATACAGACCAAAGTGAAGAGGCTCACTTTTCAAATAACCCCGAGAGTTTGATGTAGGAGCATTTGGAATAATTCAAGATAGTTGACAGTGAAAATAGAGTATTGAGACAATGAATGGGGAGATACATTATTTTGAATATGAGAGGTTGTGGACCTAGACTTAGCATCTGGACATAGTCAGTTACATCATATCAAGAATTCAGAGATCCACACATCGTTATCGGAAAGATATCATTATCTAAAGATTGACTACTTTTGCAAGAACAGAACCGACAGTGTTAAGCGGGGTCTAATTGGCTTGCGGACCAATCCCGTGACTTGCAGAGAAAAAATGATCATTGTTCGATGAAGTTTAGGACCTGGTCGACATTCAGTGAGATCTGCTCAAAGTTCTATACAGTTGTGGAGTCGTGTCTTATGTTTAGGCCCGACCTATTCTATGTACACGTTACCTTAAACTAGTCGTTGCAATTAGGACAACTTGATGATGATTTGAGAGTTTGCGGATGATATAAAAAGGACATAAATGATTTTTAGAAGGTAGGGATCAATAGCATGAAGTTATGAAGTAAGATATGAAGATGTTTTGATCCATTCGAGTAGCAAAATAGAATAGAAGGCAAAGCAGGAAGCAAAATGTGTTACAAAGCAGAGAATTGAGATGATAAAGGAAGAAGTCATGAAAGAATATTGTTGTACAAATGTTTTGTAAACCTTGGCTATGGCCTTGTGTCTATAAATCCCTTGAGGCATGTGTAATTCTATTTGAAGTTACAATATAAGAAGAATGGGCTTTGAAGGCTGGGTTTTTCCCTGTCAGGGTTTTCCCAGGGTACATCTTGTGTTACGTGTTCAAGAATATCTTTTGTCTTTCTATTATTTAACTGTAAGCTTCCGTTCCATATCTTTATAATCATGATGTTGTTTAGATAAGGCTACAAGGTTGGACAGTCCCTCACCAGACCCTCCTACCTTCACTGCATTAGATATGGTTCAAGTTTTTAGCCAAATCAAAAAAATTATGCTAATAGTGGAAGTCCTTAGAATCCCTTAACATAGAGATAGGGTAGGGTCATTTATTACTACTGTAGATGCACAAAAACAACCTATTGTTGTTCCCAGTGGTAATGATGAGGGTGTAGGTCATGATGAAACAATTGACCTGTATATTTAGGGTCATCTATGGTTAACAACGAAATGGGAGTAGACCCTTTCTACACCACTTTGATCATAAATGGTTGGTTGTTACACAACTGTACGCCTGATTTAGGGGCATCTAGCAATGTCATGCTACTAGAAATCATGAATGAATTGAGACTGAAGGTGTCCAAATCCTTTGGTAAGTATGTTTCCATGGATTCTAGGGAGGTGAATATGATTGGTCTTGTCAAAGATGTTGAGGTCAAATTAGCTACATACCTTGACAAATCATTCCTGATGGACATAAGTATTGTGGATTGTCCTACCAAATAGGGTATGCTATTATCAAGAAAGTGGGTAGCCTCTATGGGTGGAAGCATTCAAATGGACCTGTCATATGCCACCATTCCAGTCCAAGGCATGGAAGTGAAGCTATACAGGGAGAAGAAGGTAGAAGACGAAAATATTGAGGATAGGTATAAAACAGAGGAAGATCATGTGAATTTCTTTAACACTAAAATAGACTATTTGATGGCCTATTGCAGTGATGATGGTCCTTGTGTGAATGTTTCACCTCCTAACCCTGTTGTAGCTATGTGTGTGATACATTTGATTTATGGATGTTGCATTTTCTAGAGATGGCTAAGGTATTGGGATTGTTTTGATATCCCCAGATGGTGAGCAATTTGGTATGTCTTTTATACTTGATTTTTAGTGCACTAAAAACATAGCTGAATATGAAGCATTATTGTTAGGATTAAATATTGCTCACAAGCATAAGGTCAAGTGCTTGAAGATATTTGGTTACTCAGAATTAGTTGTGCAATAGATTAGAAATAAATTTGCTGCCAAGGATAAAAGGTTAAGGGGATACATGAATGTTGTATGGGATACCGTGGAGTTGTATGATGCCATTGGAATTGAATGGGTTGATATAATCAGAAATGAAAAGGCAAAATCCCTAGCTAACTATAGTTGCATCTAAATTTGATCCCCGATCAAATTTTCCTCATGGCCAACATATTGTTGAAGTGCTTACAAGGCCAACAATCCCTAATAACATATACATTTGGCAAGTATTCAATGACAATAATCAGATTTTTAGTTTCCTCAATTGCATGGATGAGTTTAACAATCAAGTGATTGAATGGTAACCTATGCTAGAGATGGAGAATGACAAGGAAACATTATTTGGCAGTGAGGTCGTATAGTTGAAGACTAACACCATTCCTAAGGGATTGGTGGCATTGAAGAGAATGTTTGATAATACAGACCGCTAGAAGAGTAAAGGTAAATCAATAGAAGAAGACAATGTTGAAGGTGTTTGTTAGGATTAAGGTGACATCAACCTTGTAAATATTATGTAATTTTTTACTCCTAATATTGTTGTAAATCACCCATAAGAGATGAAAGGTTTCACCAGTAGTGGTCTTGTTTCAGCTACATGTTTATATCCGGTCCTCAACACTCATTCGTCCGCGATGGGGGGTCATAGGGGGGTTTCCCTGTTGTGAGGGGTCTGGGGGGATCATCCCCCTGGTGGGGGGTCTGAGGGTTGCGCACCCTGGCGGGGGTTCGAGGGTAGCACATCTGAAACCACATTTTATTTATATTTTATCAATGTAAATATGGACCGTTCGTTATTATGTCACAGATCTGATAGTTGATATTATGTCAATTTTCTTGCCCTAGAAGGCAACCCCCTTTTATATGGATATTTGTACTACATTTTTTTTATCATATTTGAGAGTAACAGGCGCCGCTAGATTAAAGACTGAAGAAATAGAGGAAGTGCATGTATTGTAATCTCATATTTGAAAATAATACAACTTGGAGCCTCTTTTCTTGGTGGAGTGTTTTACCCGAAAGGGTTTTCTCCATGTTACATATTGTGTTATGTGTTTAGTTCTTAATGCATGTTATTTCTATGTAGTGGGTTTTATTTTTATTGCAATTTTCATTGATTCTACATTGTTTAGAGGATATAAATAAGGTTTGAATCATATTTTCATTGTGTGGTTTGCACCTTCATTTCTAATAGTGTTAACCTTGGAACTAAGGAGGCACCCAAGATGGTTTACACATGTAAGAAATTAAAGCCTCATGAAAAGAAAATGTTGATTTCTTTGTTGAGAAAGTTTAGAAAGTGTTTTGCATGGTCCTATGATGAATTGCAAGCTTATAGGGAGGATTTATTTTAGAAGACTATCCCCCTTCAACTTGATACAAAATCATTTAGGCAAAAATAGATGCCTATAAACCCCACTATAGCTCCCAAGATGTAAAAAGAATTGTTAAATATGAAAGAGGGAGGTATTATTAAACCAATCAAACATTTTGAATGGGTGGTTAATCTTGTCCCAGTAAAGAAAAAGAATGGGGAGATTAGATTGTGTATGGATTTCAAAAAATCTAAACATCAAATCCTTTAAGGATAATTATCGTCTTCCGTACATGGATCATCTGTTGCAGAGGGTTGTTGGTTCAAAGATGATGTCTATGATGGATGGGTTCTCAAGATATAATCAAGTGATGGTCAAGGAGTCAGAATAGTACAAAACAACATTCACCACTCCTTGGGGAACATATGTGTATTTGAGAATGCCATTTGGATTGAAAAATCTAGGATCTACATTTCAAAGAGCAATGGATGTGGCCTTTGATGGCCTCATTGACAAGATCATGGTTGTTTACCAAGATGATCTAATTGCATTTTCAAAGGATAGGAATGATCATTGCAAGCATTTGCAATTGATTTTTGAGAGACGTTTAGAGTAGGGATCTCTTTAAATCCCAAAAAAATGTCAATTTGGAGTGGAAGAAGGAAAGTTGCTCAGACACATTGTGTCTAGGGATGGGGTTAGAATTGATCCAGAAAGAGTTAAGGCTATTTACCTTATCCCTAAGCCCAAAATAGTCAAGGGTGTTCAGTCCTTCTTTGGGTAGATCAACTTTGTGATGAGATTTTTTCCTAACTTCACTAAGAAGACTAAGGAAATTTCCAAGATGCTCAAGAAGGAACAGTCCATCACATGGGAAAAGGAACCAGCTGAAGCTTTTATTGATATAAAGGAAGTCCTGAAGAATGCACTAGTACTAGTAAGTCTAGATTATGCAAAGCCCTTCTAGATTTTCTCCTTTGCTTCATGTTGTACTATTGTTGTTGTATTGTTGCAAAAGAATAAGGATGGATTCAAGCAGCCAATAGGATTTTTTAGCAAGTATTTGCAAGTTGTTGAGTTAAATTATTCCATTATGGAAAAGCATGCATATGCTTTGGTTAAGGCAGTGAAAAACTTTAGGCCATATCTTATGGGTGCAAATACATTTGCATATGTGCCCCATTCAGTTGTGAAAGATATTTTCACATAGTAGGAGGCATCTGGAAGAAGATGTAGGTGGATCAACAAGATCCAAGAGTACATGATATTGAGGTATAGATCACCAAACTAGTTAGAGGCCAGGGTTTAGCTAAGTTGATGGCTAATTCCAACTTAGAGGCTGCTAAGGTAAATGAAGTAGATTTTGTTCCATCTGCTGATGCATGTATGTTGATATATGATCCATGGTATAAAGATATTATCTTTTATATTCTCAACATGCATTGTCCCCCAGGTATGAATGTGACACAATAGAGGACACTTAAGCTTCAGTCTCAAAAGTATATCTTGATTCAAGATGCATTAATGTGGACAAATCATGAGGGACTGCTATTGAAATGTTTGGACCAAGAACAATCTGAGGCAATCATTGAAGAATATCATCAAGGAATATGTGGTTGGCACTTCCATGCCAAAACCACAGTGCATAAAATTATCAGAGAAGGCTTTTGGTGGCCGAGTCTCTTCAAAGATGTCTCCAAGTAAGTCAAAAAATGTGATGCTTGCCAACATTTCTTTGGCAAGATGAAATTTGTTGGAGCATTACCCCTTCTACTAGTTGTGGTTGAAGTGCCATTCCAACAATGGGGCATTGATTTTATAGGGGAAATTCAAGAGAAGTCCAGTAATGGATTCAAGTGGATCCTTGTGGCCACTGACTATTTCACCAAGTTGGTTGAGGTTATCCCCACTTGCAATGCCACATCCAAGGTGGTGATTGAGTTCATAGTCAGCAATATAATCACCAGATTTGGAGTGCCATCCAAAATTGTTGCAAACAATGCCATGTGCTTCAGATCTTAGGATATAATGGACATGTGTTCCAAGTATGGAATCAAGTTGATTCACTCATCACCATACCATCCCCGAGGTAATGGACAAGCTGAGTCCAGTAATAAGAGCCTGATGAAGATCGTAAAAAGCACATTATATTAGAGTAAGAAAATATGGGATGATAAATTGAAATATGCTCTATGGGCTAACAAGATAACCCTAAAAAAATCCATAGGAAGGATCCCATTTGAGATGGTATATAGAGAAAAAGAAAAAATGCCAATGTCATTGGAATTGCCATTATATCAGTTGCTGCAACAAATAGGAGAAGATGGGGATGACACTTTGATGTTGAGGATGCATGAATTGACTGAGTTGGATAAGGCCAAAAGGCTAACACATGATAAAAATTTGCTTCAACAACAAAAGGCTGAGCATTTGTTCAACAAAAGAATAGTCAAAATGAGCTCTCAGATTGGTGATTTGGTCCTCCTATGGAATGGAAAATTAGAAGACAAGGGTAAGCATGGCAAATTTGAGCCTTTGTGGTTGGGCCCTTGTCAAATTGATGAAAGAGTTGGTCAAGACACATATTACATCAAGAATATGGAGGGAGAATTTCTATAGCTGCCCATTCATGGAAAGCATTTGAAGCTTTACTTCTCATGACTAAGTGCTTCCCCTAAATTTTGAATGTAGTCAATAATCTTATTGTGCCCTAATGTTTATGACTATACATTTTGTCATGTATATAAGCCTTTGATATAAATACTTTTGTTTTTTCCCTTTGTGTGTTTTTGTGTGTCTTTTTGGTTTGCCTAGAGATTTGAGATCCTCGATGTGACATTGCTTGTCACACGTCCCCAAATAGAGCCAGTGTTGGCACTTGTAATTTTTTTTTCCTAGACATGCCCTATTTTGCCCCCAAGTTCCATTCGAATCCCATTTTATGCCTTTAGTGTTGATCCTATTGATGATAACCGATCAGAGATGTCTTTCATAGGTTTTCATTTGTTTGCCTTTTAAAATGTAAGAGAAAAAGCCCCAAAAAGTTGATTAAATCCCATTTTCTAAGTGTTTCCTTGTGTTTTGGCCCTGGTCAGAGTTTCAGACTCCTTCCTTCTGTTGTGATGTCCCTGTCGGCTTCGAGGTCCAAGGCTAAAATTTATACTATGTTTCGGAGGTCAGCCTTCGGTCTTCTTCATGGAAAGTGTTAGGAAGAAGCCTTGGGGTCTGAAGTTTGAAGGGTCCTTGTGTTCAAATCCCTCTAAGTATGAAGTGTGTGGCAGAGTTTAGAGGTTGGCTCTTCTTCCCTTCTTCATGGAAGGAAAAATAGGGAAGGCTTGATGACCGATTCCCAACAGGTTTTCTTTTCTTTGAGGTGAGGATAGATGGAAGGGATCCTCTCTTTCCTATTCAAATGGTGAATGCATAAGGTGGAAAGCTCGGGGGCTGACCCCCAACATTATCATAGTTTTTCCTAAGTGTGTCGGAGGTCAGCATTTGGGCATCCTTCTTTCCATCTTCTTCATGGAAGGCAGAAGGTGGAAGGCTTGACGACCGACCCCTGACGAGTGTTAATTATTTCTAAGGCATTCCGCTATTCTGCTGAGCCTTTTGGGTGGACCCACAGCAGACTTGCGAAACCGCGGGAGGAAGACATGTGGCAAGGTTTGACAGTTGATCATCCAAGCAACCTGATGGGTGCCACGTGGTATACTTTGTGACTCTTCTACCATTCCATGGAGCATTTCAGTGAAGCTTTGTCTATAGCTGTGGAACAGTGGGAAGCTGCCAAGTGGTCGTGACGTCATCCAGATTAACTCTTACCAAGGAAGGCGGAGGTCAGGGTTTCCTTGATCTCCCTTTCGGAAGGCATAAGATGAAATGGTGAAGGCTTGAGGCCCAACCCCCAAAACCTTCATATCTATAAATAGGTGATAGTTAAGGTAAAAGAACTCAAAAATGATGAAGGCTTGGAGTCTTTTATCAGCAAAAATCTTAGTTTGGGAACTCCAGAGTTTGCCGACTAAGGGGTTCGCCGATCAATGGAAAAATGAAAAGGCAAAATATTTAATGAAGGATACTATTGGCAAATCAAACGAAGGAAGAACTAGTCAAACAGTTTGAAAATTTCATGATTCGACGATAAGGCGATAAAGGCATGTTTTTCACTTGGTTTCAAAAATGAGGGATTTGCCGATAAAATGAAGGTTGGCAGAAAGTTTGACAGGTCAGAGGTTTATCAAAAGGCAAATTTGTTGATAAAGAGAGAAGATAAAGTAAAAGAAAAATGGCTCAAGTTCGAAATGGGTTAGTTTTGCTGACCAAAGAAAGAATAAGAGAAGTTCGCAAAAATGAAAAATTGTCAGTAAAGGGCAAAGGTGGCCTAGTTCAGAAAAGTCATAGTCTACCGACTAAAGGAGAAAATGAGTCAAGTTTTAGAAGATGAAGTTTTTTTGATAAGGCGAAGAAGAGGCAAAAATTGAGGATGTCTCCCATGGTTTGAATATGTGCCAATTTGCCAACAATATGAATAGGGAAGTTTGTGATTAAGAGGATTGGCTAATAAAGGTAGGAAGATGCACAGGGTACAGTCAAAGATCAAATGGCTCAAAACTAAATATTTGGACAACACATTGGGAGTGTTGTAATTGCTTTAAAAGGATAATTCCCTTAAAGTATGCCATGATTTCAAGAATATATAAGCTGATTTGTACCCATAATTTAATGAGTCTGCAGAATAGTACCATGCAAGTGGTTGGAATAGTGAAATTCTTCAATGCACAAAGGACAAATCAAATAAGTCAAATGTTGTAGATGGCAAGAAGAGGATTAGAACCTTCCCTCTTTATTGCTCTGAGTACAAGAAGAGTGCAAGCCATCTTCCTTTGACATTTTCATAATTAATTGAGCATGGGTTTTTCTTCCAACGTGCAAATCTTCTAACAAATTGAGAATGAAATTTATGATAGCATAGGTGTAGTCCTTGATAGGGTGCAACACCTAGAAGAATGCAATGATTTGAAATACTATATATGCATGTTTTTGACATGTAATGTAGGTTGGTCAATTGGGCAATTTTCTTAGTAGGGTTGTGAGCTCCAAAAGGCAGATTAGAAGAAGTTGGTCAGTTGGGCAATTTTCTTAGCAGGGTTGTGAGCTCCAGAAGGCAGATTAGAAGAAGTTTATTTTACAATCTTTGTTCAGCATGAAATAGTTGTGAAACGTATGTAATAGAATTTGCAAATCTTTGTATCAAATTACTATTTTATCCATTGTTGTAGGTTTTTTCTTAGCAAACCATAATTGCAGTTATAGTTTTCTCTTTCTACATTCAGTGGTATGAATGTAAGCTCTGATTTGAATGAATGTGACAGTTCTTAATCCATTTTCAAGCTTTGTACATGGTCATTTCAGTATTACACAGGGAAGAATATGGTATGGTGTTGGATTATTAAGTATTCTTAGTGATTTATTATTAATTTTCCTTGCATTTAATTTATCAAATAGGATATTATACACTTTTGTGTGGTTGTTTTCCTCTGTTGAACATTAGAATTTGTAGCCCATAGGATATGCACCAATCTGAGTAGCCTTAGATCACCCAATCTTCAAAACAAATCAACATATTCACCTTTAGAAACAATAGTAGTTTTTATGCATCCTCAATGTGTAGGATTGCCTTTATCATCTATATAGGGGTCTTGTAACAACCAATTGTTCTCAGTTTAGTGAAAAATTTGGGGTTGAGAAAGCGATTTGGGTTTGGTTGTTCAAATATTTTTAGGTGTTCATCTGGTTTGATGTTAATACCCACTTAGGTCTACCCCTTGGAATATCCCTCCAGAGTTTAAGCTAAGCTCAAAGAGTAGAGGAGTTTACCCACTCCTCTAGTTGGCTAAAATCACCCATAACTTGTTGATAAACCTCTTTCTAACACCCTGATAACAATCCCTAGCCTAGGTGATTTATAAAAGTTTTAGAGTTTTGTGTTATAGTCATTTTGGGAAGCAACAACCCCTATCTCCCTATCTCTATCACCCCTCTACCTCTCAATCTCTCTCCCTATGTCTATTGACATCTCCCTCACTCTCTATCTCCCTATCTCTCCCCTCTGTCTCCTTTATCTCTCTCCTATCGGTCCTCTCTCTCTAAAATGTAAACCCTAAACCCCTAACCAGATAACTGCACAAAGATGGGGGACCAAAAGGGGGTCTTAAGATGCCACTTTTTTTTTTTTTTTTCTGAAATCATGAAAGACTGATTTTGGAGGAGAAATTGAAGATAGTTACACTCAAAATTTGAAGATACAACAAAAACAAGAGTCGTAATGCTCTGAATCTAGTTTCTAAATTACTATTTTTTTTCAAAAATGGTTAAGATTAAGGGGTTCAAAAAGGGGAGCATAGAAATTGGTTCTATTTTTTTGAAAAAACATAACATAGCATCTGGTGTACTCCCCCTAAAATTTTAACTTTTTTTTAGTATTTCAAAAATCGTTTCGGTGAGAAATTAGCTAACACCATGTAGTTTATCCCTAATTTTTCTAATAATTTTTCATGAATAATTGATTTTTTACTAATTTTGAAAGTGGACACATCCTGAAAAAGAAAAAAATGAGCATGCTCCCCCCTAAAATTTTTGAAAACTAATCAAAAATTGATTTTTTTAATACGTGTAGAATGGAGTCTAGTTTCTAAAAAAGTAATTTATTTGAAATCTTGATGAATGGTTAAAAAAAGTCAAAAATACTAGACACCGGTTTTTGATAAAAAATAGATACACTAACAAAAGAAATTAAAGATGAAATCCTTAACATACTCAAAACGTGAAAAAAATTATATGGTTAGAAATCTAATAGAGAGCTTAAGATTATGGTGGTATTATTTTCAAATTGTCAGTGAAAAAAGTGCAAACCTATTGGGGAGCATGCTCCATATTATGTGATTTTTGTTACAATTTGGAAAAACAAGTCTTTGGACATCCTAACCACAATCCAAGCCTTTGGGTTGGAAGCCCAAGGTAAATCCAAGCCAAAGGCTTGGAAATTACCAAGGAAAAGCATAACGTGAGTGCGTGATAACGCATGTCACTTTGTCCCTCCTTACCCCTCTCTCTATTATTCTCTCTATCCCTCCCCTCTACGTCTCTCCCTCCCCTCCTCTCTCTTTCTCACCTCTACTTCCCTCCTCTCTCTCTCACTCTCTACTTCCCTCCCCTCTCTACCTCCTACCCTTTCTCTCTGTGATTTGGATAGCAGGAGCATATCGTATGGTCAGATAATTGTGCATCACAATTCAAAAACTCGCAGATGTCCTATTGGTTGAGCAGGATGCATAAGATGCAATCATGCCAAATGACATACCCAAGAGATGTCTTCCCTAAATTTCTAAGCAAGTTCATCCTGCATGGCTGCATTACTTACACCTCTCTTCATTCTTCTTTCCTTCTTTATATTGCAGTCGATCAAGAGGCTCTCTCTAAGCTTTCTTTATGCAGTCCATGAGACCACATTTTTTTGAGGCATTCTATCAAACAGTTCATGTACCTTGTCCATGGTTCCACATTTTGCATACATGTGTACTAGGGCAGTTACAACTACAACCTCTAACAAAATTACTCTATCCTTCATGCTTTGATGGATGTCCATACCCTGTTCCAAAGCTCCCACTTTGGCACAAGCAGGGAGGATGTTGGCAAAGGTTGTGGAGTCTAGATTTACACCTGCAATTGCATTTGCTTGAAAATTTCTAAAGTCTTCTCAAAAAGTTCAATTTGTGCATATCCTGTAATCATTGCAGTCCATGAGACCACATTTCTTTGAGGCATTTTGTCAAACAGTTCACGTGCTTTATCTATGTTTCCACATTTTGCATACATGTCTACTAGGGTAGTTGCCACTACAACATTTGACAAAATTTCTCTATCGTTTATGCTTTGATGGATTTCTATACCCTATTGCAAAGCTCCCATTTTGTCATAGGCTGGGAGGATGCTGGCAAAGTTTGTAGAATTTGGCTTTAGAATTGCCAATTGCATTTGCTTGAAACTTTTTAAAACCCTTTCAACAAATCCATTTTGTGAATATCCTAAAATTATTGCATTCCATGAGATTACATCTCTTTTAGGCATTCTGTCAAACAGTTCACGATTTTTTTCTATGCTTCCAAATTTTGCATACATGTCTACCAGAGTATTTCCAAGTGACTGTCAACGGGCAGAGATTCATGCAAACATTTAAAGATAATCTTAGAGTTAATGACAAGAACTATGCAAAGGTTACAATCTTTTCAGCGTCTCAAGAGGCATTTAAAGGGGTAAGGAGACAGCCTTCTAGTATGCATTTGACAGTGCCAAATCTCATGATAGTCAAGAGTCTTCATGTTAGATGCATGAACACCTAGGACAGTACCATAGAGTTGGTACAAGTGAGCAACAACAAGGTTGAGGGTTATCATGCACTATCTACCAAGACACTAGTATTTTGCAACAACAGTATCATAATGGGATGTTGATTTCTATATTGGAGGTGATGATATGATATGACAGTTGTTCATGATAGTGATGTGATAAGTAACAGGACCAATGATGGACTGTGTGAACTTGTAATAGTCTGGCAGATGACATAGAGTGCATACCTAGGTAACAATAGTAGTGATGAACTATTTTCAAGGAATTTGGAAAAGATACAGTGATGTCATAGGTAGTCAAGGCATTCAATAGAGGGGCAGTGTTCTACGTTGATGGGAGGTAGAGTACAAGTGAAAGCATGCCAGAATAATGAGCTAGGTAGTGGCAGTCATGAGGCATTTTATTTTATAAAGGGAAAATGAATGACAATAGGTTGATAAGTGATTGGACAATGCATTTCAAGAAGCTACAAGATTGATTAGGACAATGCATAGCCTAGTCATAAGGCAATATTGTTGAATAACAGTCCACGACAATTGAGGCATCCTACCAAAGATGACAATCATCAGAAATAAGGATAGTTTATTGCTACAGGTAACAATTCACAATGGCAGCTTATGAACTAGAGCAAGTTGGGTGTATGAGATAGGATCTCTACAGAGATGATAGTGTGATCTTCAACTAGGCTGACAATGAGCTTCATGGGATAGTCATGGATTTGTGAAGAAGACATCTATGAATGCCTTTGTGCTTCTATGCTCAGTGATACTCAAAAAATTAGTTTCTTGCTCATTCTTTGAGCTATGTATTGTAACCATGAAGGTTTTTTTAGCAAAGAGAAAGCATTGTAACTTAATTTTAGATCTGTATGTTGTTTGAAAGCATTTTTTATCAATAAAACAAGCTATTTTTACCTTCTCAAAGTTGTCAAGCTTCAAAATATCTACTAAATATACTAGTGACTAAATGCAAGCTTCAAAATGACTAAATATACTACTAATTGACATCAATTAATAATTAAATTGACTAAATATACTACAAATTGATAGAAATCAGTGAATAGTGAATAAATATGAGTAAATATATGACCAATTTTAAATCAGTGAATAAAAATGACTAAATATACTACCAAATTGATCAAAATGATGATTAAAATTAATGACTAAATACACTACCAATGGACAAAAATCAGTAAATAAAAATGACTAAATAAGTGACCAGTTAACAACAATCAATGACTAAATTAATGACTAAATATATCAGTGAATAAAAAATGACTAAATAAGTGACCAGATTACAACAATCAATGACTAAATATACTACCAAATCAATCAATCAAAACAACCAATAAATGACTAAAAATGGTTTAGTCATCAATTTGGTCGAGTTATAAATGATTGGCAATAAACTACTAATGGTCACGCGACCATGTTTGGTCATTTATAAGAAGTTTTTAGTAGTTTTTTAGTAATATATTGCTCTTTTTGTACTAGTGTTTGTTGTTGTGAATGTGTTGGGTGGAGTACACCCTCATCATCCACCTTGCCACCACTGCTATGGAGGCTTAACCATCTGGCTCTGCCACCCAACTCTGGTTGGCTCGGCTGAGGCAGCAGAAGCAAATTGTGGATGCTCATTCAGCTTGAGGAGCACAAATCAAAGCTTGGCTCCACTGGCTTAAGATTGTGGATAAAGTTTCTAAGGAATTTTTTCAAGCTCTCAAAGCTCATCATACTTCCCAATTGATTAAACAAATTCGTGAAGGACAACATCTTCTTTGACATGAACATCTTGATATCCTGCAAGCCTTTGTTCATCACTATGAACAAGTGTTTGTGGCTCAAGATAATATTCCTACTAGGCAGTGTGCTTTGCAGCAACACCTTGCAGCCATCCCTTGCCAACTTTCAAATGCTTAGCAAGTTTTATGTGACTAGCTTCTTACTCAAGGTGAGCTCAAGGAAGCAATCTTATGCATGACCAATGACAAAGTGCTTGGTCTTGATGGTTTCCCATGTGAATTTTATAAAACTTTTGGTGATACAGTGGACAATAACCTACCTATTGTCTATCTTGAATCCATGCAAACTAGTTCTTTAGGCACTTTTATAAACAAAGGAAATATCAAGTTCATACCTAATGATGGAGATCCCCAAGATATCAACAATTAGTTATCCATCATGTTGCTGAATGTCTCCTATAAGATCATTGCTAAGGCTTTAGTGCTCAAACTTCACTTGATGTTACCTCTCATTGTTCAACCTGAATAGATGGGCTTCATTAAATCTAGGTTTATCTTGGATAATATCATTGCAGTTTGGGAAGGTATGGAATGGGCTCACCACTCTCAATAACTCACGTTGTTTATCAAGATAGATTTTGCTAAGGCCTATGATTGCATCGTGTGGTCTTTCAGTCTTTCCATGCTTCAGGATCTTGGTTTTGGACTCTGTTTCATTCACATGGTCCAAATACTATTTCCAAATGCCTTTGCTTGTATCATCATCTCTAGTAAGAAGTCTAACTCCTTTGGGCTTTTCAAATCTATACGACAAGGCTACCCTCTTGCTCCTGCCCTTTGTGTTTTAGCTACATGGGGCTTTGGTTACTTGCTTGCTCAAGCAATTTCTCATTCCCATGTTAAGGGAATTCCCTTTCCCAATTCTTCTCAACAGCTCGTGAATGGTCATTTTTCTAATGAATCTTTCCTCACTCTCATTGAGGATGAGGAGAATATCACATAGGCACTTCGTTGCCTGAATATTTTTTGCCAGGCATCTAGTTTAAGAATTCAGTGGCAGAAAATATTATGTTACAGACAATCCTTCCTCCCTAAACCAGGTTGGCTAGATTCTGTTGGATGGAAATGGATTGACCATGAGGAAATATTTCCTTTTTGGCATTCTTTTTTCCTTTCAAGCCTCCCCCTCAGAACTATGGCAAGTTGTTATTGCTAGAATTAAAAAAATTGCAATATTGGATTACCAAATCTTTATCATTGGCGGATAACTTTTAAGTTTGTTCTAAAATTTTACCTGCCATACATGTTTTCTACTCCTCATGTTGGGTCCCTTCCAAAGCTCTTATTTGAAAATTGAAAAGTTGCTCAAAGATTTTATGTAGGCTTTCTATGATGGGACTCAACGTTTTCACAAAGTTGCTTGGGATTTCCGTTGCCTTCCTCGTGAGGCTAGAGGTCTTGGCTTGATATCCATTCATTGTCAATGCATTGCCTTGTGTGCTAAATGGATTATTCAAGCCCTTCAAGATAATGAAGCTTGGAAAATTCATGTTAGGCACTACATTAACACAAGCACCCCAACATATCGACCGACATGGAAAGTTTTGGATATAGGTTCCATTCTCATCATGAGAAAACTTGTTTCCATCCAAGGCACTTTTATGGTCAAGAGCATTTGGAAAGCCTGGGAAGCCCTCAAGCCTTCTTCGTTGGGTTGTAGATGATTTTTGTAATGGTTTATCCATTAATCAACAATCCATTTGGTGGTCCCCTATTTTAAGAATTCAAAACCGGCTACTTGCAAAGGTACCTTGGGTTCGGGCGTTGATTTTTTTTAAACATGGAATTCATTTCTTCCTGGTTTTTGCACCATGCCTCCAAGAATTTCCTTTCTTGGCCCGAGTTCAAAAAAATACAAGCTTATTAATACGGACCATGAAACTTATCAGGTTGTCATAGAGGTTATTCCTCCTCACATGATTCATAAGTTGGGAGTCAAATCTCCCAAGCCATGGTGGAAAGATAGGAAATGGTAGCCCAACACTCCTTTTCAGAGCTACAAACCTTGTAAAGGGTACTCTTGGTTGTCTCCCCATTTACATATGATGGAGCAACTGTATCACCATGGGCATATTCAGTCCTATCATGGGACCTAACACAGACAGTTTCAAATTATTTGGTATGTTGTGGTTGAGCCTAAGTTGGCACATTTTGCTTGCATTTGTTGTATCAAGGACTCCCTCTGGGGGACCGCCTTGCTCACATGGGCATTACCATTCCTCATTGCCCATTATGTGGGTAGCTGGACTCTCTCAAGCACCTTTTCTAGTTTTGCCCTTGAGCTTAAAAAGATTGGAATTGGATACATGATTTATTTCGGCCTTTCATACCTACTACTTTTTCTTGGCATATAGTCTTACTTGGGGAATGGCCTTATCTTCCTTGCAGATATGCTCAGATTTGGCACACTTCTAGGATGGAAATTATTATTAGCATTTGGAAAGATAGAAGTAATGTTGTTTTCAATCATTGTTATACTGATAAGCACTTTTATTTGTACACTATAGCTCTCATTTGCTCTAATGTTCTAATGTAGATTTAGGTGCAAGATAGTAAAGTTGCACTTGAAGTTGCCCACCTCTAGGAGCTGTTGGACCATTGGGGCAGTGGGCCCTACACTATTGACTGAGTTCTACTTGACTCTTCCTCCTCTTGGGTCATCGGCGTGTCTGCAATCAATCTTCTCAACGTGACTAGTGGGATTGTGGTGGCAACCATGGTGATTGTGATCATGGCTCTCACTCCTGTGGCCCTTAGCCTTCCACAGATTTTGTTTCCTGTAGAGGATGGTCCTTTCCTTCCAGATCTCCATCTCCTTGGCGAGATGATGGCTAGCAAGACATAAGCAAGTTTCCTTGGCTGCAACTTACCATTTCCCCAGTTCACACTCAATCTCTTGAGGAGAATGAATATGCTACTGCTGCTCTTGATGGTTGGGGGCCTATTGAGGATGCCACCCATGGGGACTTTTGGGGGAAATCTGATGATAAAGAGCCTCCTCCCTCTGATGGTGCTTCTCTTGTTGCTTAGTGTTTTTTATGTCTTTTCTTGTTAGATATTATGTTTTGATCACCCTTTGAAGCTACGACTCATGTTTTATTTGCCTTTTGAGGTTGTGATTATGTGGGTGTGACTTTTTACCACCCTACTTTTTTGTGTGAATATGTACTATTTATTCCTTTAATATAAGTTAAGTAGGATATTCATAAAAAAGTAAATGTTTTTTTTTACCAAAATGTACGGTTAGAGTAAAAATCTATAACATGACACAAAATGATCGTTGGAATAAAAATCCATTGCATGACAGTTAATGTTGTTGGGAGAAAGGAATTCAAAATCCATAGCATGAAATTTAATGTCATTGAGGAGAAATTGTTGGGGAGAAAGGAATTCAAAACAAGGTGAAGTTACAAATACTTGTGAAAACCTGTACAAGTCATTTTTTCTGTTTACAAACAATGTTCCATATTTTTTCTTTTGTGAATGTTTTTTTCTTCTTTCACAGATGTTTTCTTCCCTTCTATCAATGTTTTTTCCCTTCTCATTAGATTTTCTATCAATGTTTTTTTTCTCTATAATTTTTCTCAGGGTTTTGTATTTGATACATTTTTTCGTGTAGTTTTGTTAACCTTGGTCATCTATTCATTTTGTTTTTCTATGCATTTTAATTTTGTGTCATGTTATGTATCTTTTTTTTCCCTTTATTTTGTTGCTGTCTTGTTGATGGTGGTAGCAAAAGAAGAGGCGGAACAGGGGACTGGGAAAGGCATAATTCTTCTTCTTCTAGGTACAAGTTTTTAATATATATTATGTTTATCATATTTTCTATAATAGTTAAGTTTAGTGGGTAAAATTTGTTTCTATAATTTTCTTATTGAAGTTTCGTAGAAACAGGTTTCCAATACTATAACCGAAAGATTTCATTTGGTATTCAAGTGTTTAGGAATGCTTTTAGGCTGTTATGGTTCATTCACCCTGTAAAGCACACTTCTTATACCTATGGTATGGAATAGTATGAGAATAAGAGGCTTGATGAATGCCAACGTATTCTTTGGCTTGTAACAGAAAATTTTGCCCTTTACTAATTTCGATTTCAGAATTTTTATACCATTGTACGTATCCTCATGACCCTTTTACTTGAGTTAATTTACCCATTGCAACACCCACTTAATGATTTTTTTTTTTTTTGGAGCTAGAAAGGTTAAAATGCTAACCCCCATTTGTTGGCACCCAAGTCAAGCCAAGTTGCAGAAGGAAGTGGAGTCTAAATGAAGAACAAACCGTTGTAGGGATATGTAGTTATTGTAGATAGTTTCTAAATTAGGGGGGTCTGCAAAGATAACAACCACAATCTAAAGAGGGCCACACATAAAAACACCTAGTTTGTTGAATTTAGTCTCAGGTATTTTGTCAAACCTAGCTACAACGTTAGCTAATTAGAGTAGGATTAAAGTGAAAAGACTTCATTTGGTATAATTACATACACATAAAAAGAATCTAAATCGTTCGCCCACATATGTTTTCTTTCTAGGCTCTTTGAGTTCAATCTCGAGGCATGCAAGAATAAACCTAAAATCAACAGCTTTAAATTCAAATTTGAACTTTCTCACTTCTTTCTACCAATTATTATGAGCCAACTTAACATGTGCGTGTTTATGCTCAAAACATGTTGCAATGGCATGGTATTTACAGACATCCATCTGTGCATTGAAACATGATTCTGGAAATAGAGGACATCGAGGAAAATTTGTTCACCTATTGAGTCGGCAAACTCCTAACGGTGTCCCTAGGTAGCACCTTGATAGGTTCAACTATTTGAAAGATGAACATGAATAAATTTTCAATTATAGTACAAAATCATTTACGTGTACAACAAATTAAGTTTGCGATAATCATGATCAAACTCACGATGGTGAAAAGTGAACTGCAAAGTTTTATTTGGACAATACAAAAATTGAGACAGTCATCTGACGAAGGTCGTTAATATGAACTAGAGACGACAAATTAATATGTCACTCTTCCATCATCAGGTCTAGGGTTAGGTACTCTCATTCATCCCATTTATTCCTTTTGAATTTATTTCAATTATTTGTCTCGACTCTAATCAATATATGTTAATTTATGCCTAATTGATTGCATTTCTTTAATTAGCCTAAATTATTTGTGTAAAGTGCTTTTGCAATGGTGAAAATTGCATAACCATGACAATTTCCATTTAATTCCGGTCCCATTTCCATGGAATGCCTCATACAATTACAAATCGACAAATGACACATTCTTGTGTAAAGCTAGGCCCATTCCCCGACCTTCATTTCCACTCATTTCTATACTTTCTCTTACTATCGATTTCTTAAAATAATATTAATTTATTTACATACTTTATCATTGTTTGTTTAATCTATGACAATGCATTCTTTTTAAGTGGCCTAAACTAACATTTCCATTTACAATAATTTTGTTCCTCTATAAATATATAAATTTTAAATTTAAGTTTGTGTGTAAGAAAAACAAAATCAAAGTCTAGGTAATAAAACCAAAATGACACACCACACCATAGAGCCGTTGAGGAGCGTGCCAAAATCAGAGGACTATTAAAAATGGGGAACGCCGTTAGAGGTTGAGGAGGGGAACCCAGTATGTATAGAAACCCAGGACCACTTTCGTTATTTTAACCATTTCCTCATAATATGTTAGTCATATTTCTTATTTCTTCATCTTATTGGGTGGTTGTAATCTAATCATATTATCTTCATCTCTGTTGGGCGGGATCTTAGTTTTGGTTGCTATATATACACATATTCTTCATCTTAGCCACGAAAGCATTCTTTCTCCTCAAACTCTTTTATTGCTATCTGGGTTGGTAGCCTTAGTTTGCAGCTCAATTCCTTTTGCTTCGTTTAACTATTCTGTAATGGCCAGGATAAAGAGAAATTCACAAGTCTTGCTTGTGAAGCACATAACCAAATCCCTGTGTAGGTTTGTCAATACCCATAAGGCAGCTGTGTATGCTCATTCTTCAAAGAGCACAAGGTATTTCAGCTTTACAGATGAGTTCATGGGCAGATCATGTGGTGCTTACCCCATCGATGTCCCAAAGGGCCACTGTGCAATCTATGTTGGTAGTGAACACTCTAGTTTTATAATCCCCACTGAATATTTGAATCATTCTCTATTCCGGGCATTGCTTGGTAAGGCTGAGGAAGAGTATGGATTTGACCATCATGTGGGACTCATCATTCCATGTGAGGAAACTGCTTTCTAGTATCTGACATCCATACTTGAGAAGAAGGATCTGGGACTCAGAAGTATAGGGCAAAATTTTACAAAGATGTTTGAAATATTTTTTGAAAATGGAGGAGGAGAAAGGTCCATGGTTTGGCAAAATTCACGGGCATATACTTCTCATACGGTATAATTTCACTATATTTCAATTGGCCAACACATTTTTTTCCCAGTTGGTATTTAGAGTAAATTAATGTCTACGTAGTACTTGGATAATTCAAGTCTTTTGAAAAATGATTTTGGTTGTGATAGATACTCTATTAATTGGAATATGAATCGGGACAAAACTTTTATTTAAAATTGCTAGCCAAATTGGACATTTGAAAGCATATGGTAACTTCCTTTGTGTGTAAAACTTAAGTACCCAAAGGGCAATTGACACCTCCAATGGCTTGAAGAGATCGAATGGAAGTAATCAACCTGGTATTTTTAGTACTTAGTGAGGCTAGATGTTTGAAAATAAGAACCTTCCGAAGGTAAAGGACCAAGTGCCTCTTTTGTGATAACAAAAGCCTGGGAAAGGGAACCTCTTGAGCCCCTGTACAAATAGTGGTATCTCCCCGAAATCTCTTATTAGACAAAATTATCAAAATAAAGTGCTCTTCAATTTTTTCTTCGAGCAAACAAAAACAACAAATTCTATCAATCCTATCACCAAAGGAATATGGTGGTTTATCTTAACCTGTAACTGGAAAGAACAAACCCCCTCAATTGGCTAAGGGGATGCTTAGGCCATGCGACTAATGATGTTGAAGATAGCCTAGATGGACAATCTTGACTTCATCAATCTGCAATAAATGCTTGCAATATAAATCCATCTTGGCCCTGAAGGTTACAATGGAAAAGGCTCAAGTAACCTAAATGTATTGGTGATAAATTTGTACCTACCTTTTAGACCTACCCACTTTGCTGTCACCTGCATTCAATGCAGTGCCCTTCCTGAGTTGCTATATAAACAAGATGCTTATAGTCATTTGATAAGAGAGAAAAAAGAGAGCGAGAGGAGCAATAAGGTAAAAAAAATGATGTCTTAGGAGGAAACTTGGTATTCTTTTACTGTGTATTTCTTTTATTTTGCTTATATTTCATCTTTGTTATTTATGCATGCTGGAAGTATTCACGTGTGATCTGGTTCTCAAGGTTGTTAAGTTTTAGGTCTGTCAGAGAGTTGTAAATTCTAATATTGTATCACAACATTAACATGCTAGTTCCACTGACATGGTATTTATTGCATTTTTGTTTTTGCTATCACATAATGCTTTTTTTTTTTTGATAGATTAATGATTGGGGTCCTCGCTCGAATAAAGAAAGATAGGCATTATTATAAACTGAATTGACAAGAGTTAAACTTGATCCACTCAGAAGATACAAAAAATATCGAGACTTACCAGTAAAAAATCCAAACACTTTTCTAAAGTGAACTAACAACACTAGAAGTAACCACCCAACCCAAAGAAGAGAAGGCATGCCATTTGAAGAAAGTCTGCTATAACTGATTCTGGTAAATTAAATCATACAATAATTTAGAAGGTCAATTTCCCCTAATTTGGATATATGACCCTAGACCTCATAGGCCTTGAAAACACTAAACCTATCTTTAATAAACTCATTGGGAATATCCCCAACCAAATTGGTATACTTATTGCTAAGATTCAGGTTCTGGTTGTGTCCAATAACAAATTATTTGGTAAAATACAATCCAGTATAACCAATTGGTCACTTTAGAAAATTGAACCTAGAAAATACTGCTTTTGAAGGAGAGATTCCATCCACAACGGGCAGACTGTAACCAATTGGTCACTTTAGAAAATTGAACCTAGAAAATACTGCTTTTGAAGGAGAGATTCCATCCACAACGGGCAGACTGTATCAGCTTCAGATATTGCCCCTGAATGACAATAAGCTTAAGGAAGAATTGCCTTACAATCTTTCCTAACTGTTCTAATTTGGAGATCATACATATTAGAAACATTTTTTTTGTCTAGAAAGATACCACGTTTGTTGTCAAGACTTTTCAACTGATGATACTTTTGTTGAGTAATAATGTTTTTACAAGATACATTCCACCTGAACAGCAGACCATGTATTAAGCTTGCTTTGTCTACTCACATTTCTTTTGTTTTTGATGAAGGGTCTCAAGTAAACAAGTCAAATTCATGTAGTGCAAGTGCAAATGAGCTCCCTTGTAACGTACAATTTGTTTTCATTATGAAATCATTCTCCCAATGCAGTAGAATATTCAACATATTGTCATTTTTTTTTTGCTGGCATGCTGCTTATATCATTTCTGGCTCTGTCCAATAACAAATTATCCAGCAAAAACCATCCAAAATACTGTCTACATTTTTTTTTTCTGTTATAAAATTATTTCAAATATTTGAACTTTTCAGTTTTCAATGAAGTGTAATTGATTTTCTTAGGTTCTAACTAATTTTTAATGAAGGTAGTTATTTTGTTTAAGTCTAATTTTACTATTTAGTATTGCTTTGTATTTTAGGTTTGTTAGTATGGAGATAGTCTTATTTTCCTCTCAATGTGGAGCTTCTCTTGGAGTTTTATGTTCATATATGTTCTGAGATTAAGCCCTTTTTTCCTAGAAAATGAAATGGATCGATGTTCAGTTCACAGACTGCAGCTTGAATTAGGTGGGTCTCCTTGCAGCTCTGTTTTGTTGCACTTCCACTCAAATTAACAAGTTAGTTTAAACTTCAGCATTTATTTTATTGTGAAATTTGTTGTAAGCTACAATTGTAGATGAGTGTTGAAAAAAGGAGAGGCTACTGGTTATATTGTTTGTTATTTGGAATTCATTTTCATATTCATTTGAGCATAGTACTTGGTAGTATTCTTTTCTTTTTAAAAAGATATGGTTATTTTTTTTTATGTAATGTAAAATTGTTTTCTAAGTATTTTTTCACCATACAGTGTATTTGTTATGGTAATTAACTGTTTTATTTTCTAGGTAAATTTGGATAATTATATTGCTCACTAGTAGTACTTTAACAGGGAATACAGAGGTGGATTATATGTGAGCAGTCATTCAAGTAAGAAAAGTTTGGAAGGAGGATACTTATAGTCCATGTGACGGCACCGGATCCCAAACTGAACACATACCTAGAAGTTGATTTTTTGTCATCAACTGAACCTGCCCAATCTAAATCTGTGAAGCCTCTAAGGCTGGGATCAGAATTCCTTGTGTAAAGAATTCCAAAGTCAGAAGTGCCTTTCACGTACCGCAGCACATGCTTAGCCGCTACCCAATGAACAGCCTTAGGAGCTGTCAAAAATCATGAAATGTAGTTGACTGCAAAACTGATGTCAGGTCTAGTAGCAGTCAGGTAGATAAGACTTCCTACTAGCTGTCGAAACAGAGACTCATCAACCATTGGTGAGGCAGACTTAGCGGACAGCTTAAGTCCTTTTTCCATTGGGGTGGAGGCTGGTTTGCAGTCCTGCATTCGGAACCTATCCAGAAGACTGCGAGCATACCTCGTCTGAGAGATGAAGATGCTGTTCTAAGTTTGCCAAACCTCAGCACCTAGACAATAGTGTGAAAGTCCCAAATCTGTCATATCAAAGGACTTGCACAGGTCCTGTTTGATCTTATCGATCAGGTGTGCTGAGCTACCAGTAATGAGCAAGTCATCCACATAGACAACGAGCAACAATATATCATTGCCAATATGTTTGATGTACAAATTTGGGTCAGATGGACTCTGCTTAAAGCCATGATCTGTGAGGTACTTGTCAATTTTGATGTACCATGCTCTTGGAGCCTGCTTCAAGCCATAAAGTGCTTTGACCAGTCTACAAACTTTATGTTCTTGTCCGGCAACCTTGAAACTAGGAGGCTGCGTCATATAGACTTCTTCCTACAACTCACCGTTGAGAAAGGCACTTTTGGCGTCCATCTAATGGACTTTCCATCCAAACTAGGCTGCTAAAGCAAGGACGAGCCATATGGTACTCATCTTGGCTGTAGGAGCAAAAGTCTCCTCATAGTCGATGCCTTCTTTCTATGAGAAACCCCGAGCAACAAGCCGTGCTTTGTACTTGTCCAGGGTTTCGTCAGCCTTGTACTTAACTTATACACCCATTTGCAGCTAATGGGTGTCCTCCCTAGAGGAAGGTCTGAAAGGACCCAGGTGTGGTTCTTCTGAAGGCTTTGGAGTTCTGATTCCATCGCTGTATCCCACTCTGGAATACCTTTAGCCTCTGAATGAGTCTGAGGCTCATAGACACTGTGCAGGTTGGCCATGAGAGCAAAGTTTATTGTGTGTTGTTTGCTCTTATTCCGAGAGGATCTACCCTCAACAAGTTCATCATCATGAAGATCGGCAATCGTCTGAGACCACCATTTGGGGCGACAAGTAGATGGGCCAACGTTAGGTTCAGCAGGAGGTTCTGGAACAAGTGCAACAGGTAGAACAGGTGCATTAGGAGGATATTCAGGATCATCCTCAGGGATGTCAAACTGAGAATCATCAGAATCTAAAGAATTATTAGCATCCCTCACATAAGGTGGACCTAATGGAAGATGGACACCCAAGTCAGGAGCCTTCAAAGGATGATCTTCGGATTGCTGCACAGAAGAGGGAGAGAAGAAGGGTCCCCACTCTTCATCAAAAACCACATCACAACTGAAGATGAGACTGTCTGTCTCAATGTCAATGAGCCGATAGGCCTTGTGGTTATCACTGTATCCTGTGAACATTAATTTTTGACTCTTGGAGCCCAGTTTAGAGCGCTTGGCATCGGGAATCCAAACATAGGCAAGAGAGCCAAAAATTTTCAAATGACTGACCCGCGGCTTGCGGCCAGTCCAGACTTCTTCTGGAGTTTTATCCTTAACTGCATAGGTTGGAGACCAGTTAAGAAGGTAAACTGCAGTGAAAACTGCTTCTACCCAAAATTTCTTAGGAACACATCTGTGCTCCATCATGGAACAGGCTAACTCAGTTATAGTGCAGTTGCGCTGCTCTACAACACCGTTCTGTTGAGGAGTGTGGGGTGTGGTCAATTAGCGTTTGATGCCATGTGTATCACAGAAGCTGGAGAACGCATTTGAACAAAATTCCCCCCCATTATCTGACCTAAGAGTTATAATGGAACAACTAGACTCTTTTTCTACTAAGGCCTTAAACTTCTGAAAAACTAAAAACACATCTGATTTCTATCTAAGAAACTAAACCCACATTTTCCTACTGAAATCATCAACAAATAGTAAAAAGTATTTGCATCCAGTAACTGAAAGAGTATTCATAGGGCCACAAACATCAACATGAACCAACTGAAGTACCTTGGATGCGCGCCAGGAGTCGCCAGTCAGGAATGGCGTGCAGTGTTGTTTCCCAGCTTGACACGATCTGCAGACACCGAAGTTCTGAGCCTGAATCTCAGTGAGCCCATCTACCAGGTGCTGTCAGGAGAGCTGAGACAGGTAGTGCACATTCAAGTGCCCATACCGTTGATGCCAGAGACTGGTAACCGAAGAGTGTCGAGCTGCTAGGGCAAATTCATGAGGACCATCCGAATCCACAAGTCGATAAAGACCATGGTCCTCAATGCCAACAGCTACAGTGCATTTGGTTTCCCGGTCGATGATTGAGCACTTGTGAGCGCTGAACACCACATCAAGTTGTGGAGAGTGTTTCATGATCTGGCTGACTAAAAGCAAGTTAAGTTCCATACCAGGAACATAATATACGTTGAGGAATATGATTTTCCTCCCACTAGACTGAAGCTGAATAGTGCCCTTACCGGCAACTGTGTACACTTCTCCACCACTGAATCACTGAAAGGGGAGAGTTATGTAAACCAGTCACGACAATGAGTGAAGTGATGCGAAGCACCTAAATCAATGTACCAAGCAGAGGATTTTGCATGGTCTGTAGGTGTTTTAGCCATGAAGGTGTAAAATGCAGACTCCTGTTCAATGTGCTCCACACTATTGGCCTTCTGCTGAGACCCTCCCTGCTTCTTCTATTTAGAAGTGATACGGGCGCGACAATCTTTCTTGATGTGTCCAAACTTGTGACAGTAGTTACACTGAATGTTCTTCTTACTGCTGTCCTGAGATGGTGCTGGCTGATGATTCTACTATGGAGGCTGACTTTTGCCTTTATTCTGAGCTTGAAACTTGGCTACAAAAGCCTACTCTGAAGAGGACGAAGAAGCACTACTACCAAACTGTTGTTTCCAGCGATCCTACTGCAAGAGGATAGTACAGAGTTCTGGAAACTTCATATCAACATTAGCTGATGTAATGTTGAGAGTCTCAACGAAATGTTCATAGGACTTTGGTAGACTTTTCAAAGTGATCACAACTAGGTCTTCTTCCTCCATTTTTTGACCAATAGCCTCCAGCTGATCTCTGATCTCCTAGATCATGATAGAAAATAGTATATTTTTCAGGAAGAATGCACGGCTCTTGTCGGAGGTTTCATGCAAACCCTTCAGATGGTCCCAAATCTCCTTTGCTATCTTTCCAGCCAGAATCTAAGGTAGCTGATCATTTGTGACTAATAGCTTAACGAGCATGACTGCTTCACGGGTTTGTTTGTCAAACTTATCTTGGTCTTTACCTGCCGTTGTTGGACGAGTGGTAGTGCCTAGAATGATCTGAGCGAGGCAGCGATATTCAAAGATGGTCATCATTCGTTGCTTCCAAGTGTTGTAGTTGCGGTCGTTGAACCGCTGACTGCCTTCCAACATAATATTGGACAAGCTCGCCATTCCACACGCTTTTCGAGGCACAAAAAATGACGAACAGAAGTGGATGCCAACTGAAATTTCGGACAGAACACTACAGGTACGCTGAATAGAACTGAACTAGCACAAATTTCAGAACAGGTACGTTGCACGAAAAATGGTGCACGAAAAACAATGCACCCAAAAAATGAACGAAGACCCAGAAAACTGCTCGAAAAACCCACCAGGAATATGTCTTCGAAAAAAAATTCGTCAAATTTTTGAGGGTCAAAACCATAGACGAAAAAATTTCATGCCTTAGGCATTCAGAAATTTCAGAAAACCAGAAAAAAATTTCGGATGAAGACCCAGAGATCTGCTCGAAAAACCCACCAGGAATATGTCTTTGAAAAAAAATTTCGTCAAATTTTTGAGGGTCAAAACCCTAGACGAAAAATTCCCGTGCCCTAGGCACTCAACAAATTCGAAAAATAGGAAGTCTGCAAAAAAAAAATCCGGCCTCACCGAAAAAAAATAAGAACCAACCAAAGAGCCCAAAACAAATTCGAGATTCGAAAAAAATTTGAATAATTTCGAATGAAATTATGTTTTTGAAGTCGAAGCAAGCTCTGATACCATATTACACTGGTAAATGGCAAAATGCTGGATGCTATTCACATAGAGCAAAGGCTCTTAAATAGGTTACAAGTAATTACAAAGAAAGCAAGTTTCTATATTTAGAAACTGCCAAAGACTGCCAGAGATTGACACATGATCTTGTCATAATTACATACCGTTACAAGAAACTGACCATTAACTAAAAATAGGAGATTCTAAGTATAACAAAATATCTTAATAGTTCGAGTCAGTGTACTTGGCATGTGTGCATGCGTGCATGAGCATGTGTACATTCATGTATGCATGCATATTCACTTTTTGTGTGCACGGAGTGTGTTTTTAAACTAACTTAGCATTCATTTTGCATGGATGTCCATTTGTTTGAATTAAATTTTGACACTCATTTTGTGTAGTATGTATTTTTTGCTTTGAATTCAATTGGATTTGATCCAACTATCAATTGTGTGTGTATGTTTAAATTTTAGTGTTTACTTTGTGTGTGTGGAATGTGTGTTTGAGCTAACTTTGTGTGAAATGTGTTTGAACTTTGGAATGTTTTAACTTTAGCATATTATGTGTGTGTGTTTGAACTAACTTTGTATGAAATATGTTTGAACTTTAGCATAATTTGTGCATATCAAGTGTGTGTTTGAGCTAAATTTGTTTGAATTGTGGTGTGTGTGTGTGTGTGTTTAGATTTTAGTGCTTACTTTGTGTGAAATATGTTTGAACTTTAGCATACTATGTGTGTGTCAAGTGTGTGTTTGAATTAACTTTGTATGAAATGTATTTGAATTTTAGCATGATTCAACTTTAGCATACTTTGTGCATATCAAATGTGTATTTTAGCTATCCTTGTTTGAATTGTTGTGTGTGTGAGTCAAGTGTGTGTTTTAGCTATCTTTGTTTGAATTGTTGTGTTGTGCATGTGTGCGCGTGCGCGCATGTGTGTGTGTGTTGTTTTGTGTGTGGTGTGTTTGAGTTGTGTGTGTGGGTGTGTGCGCGCATGTGTGAGTGGGTGGGTGCGTGTGTGTGTATGTGCACGTGTGTGCGTGTAGGTGTGTGTACGTGTGCATGTGTGCATGTGTGCATGTGTGTAGGTATGTGAACTTTGTGCATATCAAGTGTGTTTTAGCTATCTTTGTTTCAATTGTTGTGTGTTTTTTGGTGTGCATGTGTGTGTGCATGCGTGCCTACGTGCATGTGTGTTTTGTGGTGTGCGTGTGTGTGTGCATGCGTGCCTACGTGCGTGTGTGTGGTGGTGTGTGTGTGTGTGTGCATGTGTGTGTGTTGTGCGTGTGGGTGTGTGAACTTTGTGCATATCAAGCATGTGTTTTAGCTATCTTTGTTTCAATTGTTGTGTGTGTGTGTTTTGTGTATGTATTTTTGAGTTAACATTCATATATATCTAGAATGTGTGTTTGAGCGAACCTTGGAATTCACTTGGATTTGATCCCCTTATCATTTGTGTGTGTGTGTATGTTTGAACTTTAATGTTTACTTTGTGTGGAATGTGTGTTTGAACTTAGTGTCAAATCTGTATTTGAAATAACTTTGTTTGAATTGTAATGTACATGGCATGTGTGCACATGTTCATGAAGTGTGTGTTAGTTTGTATTATCAATTAATTTTTGCGTATGAAGTATGTGTTAAACTAAGTTTTGCATTCACTTTGTATGCATGTGCATTTGTTTGAACTAAATTTTGACACAAACTTTGTGTAATGTGTATTTTTAATATAAGATTAACATTCACTCAAACTTTGTTAATAACTTTTAGTTTCACAATTGACCTAAGAACAAGAGATTGGTTATTCCCTTAAAATCTATCAATAAATGATTAGTTTCACAATCAACTCAACAACCCCAAAGTAGATCTATGGGAAAACTCAATTTGGATCTAAATATTGTACAACCACAATCCATGGCTAGCACTAATTTTAGATATTAGAACTTGCTACTCAAGGTAAATATGCATATACGCATGTGTGAACTTTGCAATCTACTTTATGTGTAATTTAAATACATTCACTATGTGTGGATTTTGAAACTCAAAATTCACTTTAGTTGTGTGTGTGTGTGAAAAAGAGAGAGCTTTACAATCTATTTTATGTGTAAACTTTGGCGAATGTCACTTTTTTTTTTGTGTGTGTGTGTGTCTATGAGAGAGAGAGAGAGAGAGAGTGTGTGTGTGTGTTTGAACTTTGGCATCCATTTTGTATGTGTATTTAAATGTGTTTTTTAAACTTTAAAATTCACTTTGTGTGTGTTTGAACTTTAACATTCACTTTTTGTGTACAACTATGCTTTAACTTTGGCATTCATTGTATGTGTGTTTGTTTGAACTTTGGAACTCACTTTGTGTGTGTGTGTGCACATGTGCATTTGCATGTGCACATGTGTGTGTGTGTGTGTGATCTTTGACATTCATTTTGTAACTCTAGCATTCAATTTGTGTGCATGTGTGTGTGTGTGTGTTTAAACTTTGTGTCTATATCTAAATGTTTGCATTCACTTTGTGTTAAATTATAAATCAATAGATAAGTAGGAGGCATTTTTGTATAGCATGTTAAATTATGATATTATTATATCATGTTTCAACTATGTAGTTTTTGAGTCAAACTCATTGGCCCATATTTCATGAGTGGAGGTTCACATCAACCCATGTCTCATTATATCTAGGTGATGCTCATAAAGGTGAAGCATACAGACTCCTTCGGAGGTCGTTTTGTGCGCTTGAGTCAAAGTAGTACTAGGATGGGTGACCTCTCACATTTGAGTTAGAGTAGTATTGGGATAGGTGACATTTTATAAAGTCATAATGTTTCACCCTTGTGAGCATCAATCATCTAAATGCAATGAATGCTAAGTGGACCATTCATTCTCATGTGAGATGTGTTTGTGTGAACCATTTCTAATGTAATATGGGTCAATGAGTTTGACTCAAACTATGTAGTTGAGTCCTAATAAAATATCAATTACTTTAATAGTTTTGATTTGTGTATGCATGTATTTTGGCATTAATTTTGTGTGTTTGAAGTGTGAAAACTTAAACATTCACTTTATATATTTTAAGTGTGTGGGTGTGTTTGATAACTTTGGTGTTGTCTTTCTGTGTTTTGAAGTGTATGTTGTGAACTTGGCTATATAATTTTTAATCAATATAGTTAATATTCTTCATTTAAGTGTCATTTTTCATAATTTATGTATCAGTGTAGATATGTGAGCGAGGGTGGGTGCGGGTGGTGTGTGGAGGTGCATGTGGGGGTGGGTATGGGTATGTGGGTATGTGTGGGGGAATGTCTCATGTGGGTGTGTGTAGGGAGTGTGTGTGGGTGTCTAAGCTAAATGGGTGGGTGTGTAAGTGTGGGTGTGAGGGTGGGTATGGGTGTGTGGATGTGTGTGGGTGTGAGGGTGGGTATGGGTGTGTGGATGTGTGTGGGTGTGGATGAGGGTGGGTGGGTGTAGGTGTGGGGGTGGGGATGGGAGTGAGAGTGCGGGTGGTTGTGTGTGTGGGGGGTACATTTGGGGGGTGCATGTGGGTGTGGGTGTGTAGATTATGTCAGTGGGTGGAGGGGTGTGTGAGTGGGTGTGGGTATGTGTGTGTGTTTGTGTGTGTGGGGGTGGGTGTGGGTTTGGGTGCAAAGGTACGTGTGTGTGGGGCTGTGTGGGTGAGGGTGGGTGTAAGCATGTGGATTTGTTTGGGTGGGTGAGTGGGTGAGTGGGTGTGGGTACATGTGTATATGTGTGGGGACCTGGGTGGCTGTGTATGAGTATGTGTGTGTGTGTCTGTGTAGGTGCGTGTGAGAGAGTATGGGTGTGAGGTGTGGATGTGGGTGTGTAGATTGGGTGGGTGGGTGTGTATGTGTAAGTGTGAGGGTGTGTGGGTGTGGGTATAAAGGTATCTGTGTGTGTGGATGTGTGGGTGTAAAGGTACTTATGTGTGTGGACATGTGGGGGACTGTGTGGGTGGGTGGGTATGGGTGTCTAAGTGTTTGGTTGTGTGTGTGGGTTTATGTGGGTGTGGGTGTGCATGTGTGTGGGTGGGTGAATGTGGGTGTGGGTGTAAAGGTACTTGTGTGTGTGTGGACATGGGGGGATTGTGTGGGTGTAAAGGTACCTGTGTGTGTGGACATGTGGGGGAATGTGTGGATGGGTGTCTAAGTGTTTGGGTGGGTGAGTGTGGGTGTGGATTTGTGTAGGTGGCTGGAGAGGTGTGTGTGGAGGTTCATATGGGGATGGGAGTGTAGGTACGTGTGGGGGGTGGGTGTGTGGGTCCATGTAGGGGGTGTGCGGGTGTCAAGGGTGTGTGCATGTGTGTGGGTGCTGGTGGGTGCGTGTGTGTGTGGGGGTGTGGGTGGGTATCGATGTGGTGTGGGTGTGTCGGTTTGTGTGAGGGGAGGTATGTGTGGGTGTGTATGGGTAGGTGTGTGTGTTTGTGTGCATGTGGGTGGGTGGGTATCAACGTGGGTGTGGGTGTGTGTGCATGTGTATGTGTGGGTGGGTGTGGGAGTCACACACCCACACCCACACACACACGCTCACAAGAACATACTTGCACACATGCACACACACCCACACGAACACACTCGCACACATACACACACACCCACACATGCATATCCCCACACACATGATCAAAGATGCCAAAGTTCAAACATACATGACACGAAGTTAGATCAAATAGACATTTTTCATGCATACAATGTAAATGCTAAAGATTAAGCATGTCAAGATTAAAACAAGCACATTAAGTGAATGCCAAAACTTACACACTATTCTCACAAAGTGAATGTGAAAGTTAAAATTATACATAAAAAATAATTATAAGAGGATCAAATCTAAGGGAATGATTAAATTTAAAGACAATTTATACAAAGTGAATGCTAAACTTAGTTCAAAATGTACACATACACAAAATAAGTGCTAAAGTTCAAACAAGGGTGTACATATCTAAAGTGAGCGGAAAAGTTAATTCATACTTTATGAACATAAAAAATGAATGCCAATAAACACTTCATGCACATGCACACACACACACACACACATACAAAGTGAATGCTAAAGTTCAAACACACTTGACACAAAATATGTTCAAACACACTCAACACAAAAATAGTTCAAACACACATTTCACACACACAAACAAAAAATTGAAGTTCAAATACACACACAAATGATAAGGGTATCAAATCCAAGTGAATGCCAAAGTTAGTTCAAACACACTTTAAACACATACAAAGTAAATGCTAAAGACCAAAGATGCCAAAATTCAAACAATCACATACTGTGAATGTCAAAGCTTTCTTCACACAAAATGAATGTGAAATTTCAAACATAACAGACACACACAAATAATAAGAGGATCAAATCTAAGTGAATAGTAAATTTATAAACACTTCATGAATACAAAGTGAATACTATTTAGTTAGTTCAATAATACACATACATACACAAAGTGAGTTCAGACAAGCATGCACACAAATGATAAGTGAATCAATTCCAAGTAAATGTAAAAGTTAATTCAAGGACACTTTACATGCATAAAAAGTAAATGCTGAAGCAGAGATGTCAAAGTTTACACGCTCTTCACAAAAAGTGAATGTGAAAGTCAAAACATAACGTACACACACAAATAATAAGAGGATTAAAACTAAGTGAATGTTAGAGTTCAAAAAACGTTAGTTCAAATGCAATTGATACATACAAAGTATGCTAAAGTTCAAACACACTTGATACATATAAAGTATGCTAAAGTTCAGACAAAGTTAGTTCAAACACACTTGTTACACAAAGTACACTAAAGTTCAAACATGCCGAAATTCAAACACAATTGACACAAGTTAGTTCAAACACATTGCATACACACAAAGTAAATATTAAAGTCAAACACATTTCATACACACAAAGTAAACATTAAAGTTTAAACATGCCAAAGTTCAAACACACTTTACACAAACGCTCGAAGTAAACACTAAAGATCAAAGATGCAAAAGTAAACACATAAAGTGAATCTCAAAGCTTACACACTCTTCACATAGGGTGAATGTGAAAGTTCAAACATAACATACACACACAATAATAAGAGGATCAAATGCAAGTGAATGGTAAAATTTAAACACACTTCATATAAAGTGAATGATAAAGTTAGTTCAAAAATACACACATAAAAAAAGTGATTTTAAACGCATGCATATAAAGGGAGTTGAAGCAAACACACACAAGTTACATTAAGTGGATTGAATCCAAGTGAATGCTAAATATCAAAGAGGTCAAAGTTCAAAAACACATAAGGTGAACGTCAATACTTACATAGTCTTCGCACAAAGTGAATGTGAAAGTTCGAACACAACATACACACACGCACACACATAATAAGCATATTAAACAATAAGTGGAGAACACATCATTGGCCTCACAAAATAAAAAATTATAAATAAAATTAAGAATGTTCAAAATTAAAATTTATAATTAAGAATAAGAAGATTTGGTGCAATGCAATTGAAATATCATCAATATAAAACTAGACTTGGAAATAAATAAATAAGTGTAATACAATAAAGTTAGGAATAGGAATATTATAATAAAAATTAATGTTACTATGGTTTATCAAAACTATAATTAATATTGTAATGAAAATTAATTGTATTGTAATTTGTGATAGTTCATTAGTTTAAAATTTTCCTTAATATTATGAGTGCTACTTGATAACCTTATGATTTGTTGTTTTTACTACTAGAATGCTAATTATATGTTGTTAATATTATGATTCTAATAGGACACTAAATGTTAAGCAATATAAAATAAAACCACCACACTAACCATAAGAGACACCTGCCTTTAAGAATGACCATGGCCAACAGTCATTCCCTCCAGTGTTTGGAAGGAGTAATTTAACCCCTTCCCAAAAATAAGTTTTTTTATTAAAACTAAAAATATCTTTACTTATTACATTTCTAGAAATCAATTGCTTTCATTAATTTATTCAAAATTTCTAAAATAATTTTGAGGTGAATTCATCACTATACATATGCTCCCTCCATATTTTTCTTACTTAAGTGGCTGCTCACATATATCCCTCGTACCTTTGTTTCCCTACAAATATAAAATACAACTAGTGAGCAATATATTAATTGAAATTTGGCTAGTAGTCAAGAAAATGAATTACTATACCAAATACACTCCATTACAAGGAAATACTCAAAAAATAATTGTGTAGAAAAATAAAATAATACAAAGTACATCAACTATTAATAATTGTAGCATAAATCATAGCAGCACCACATCAGGCAAAGCCAAACAAATGGAATTCTTAGTGAAGTGGCTGCTCACATGTATATCCCATACAATTGTTTTCCTACAAATATAAAATAAAACTAGTGAGCAATATATTGATAAGAATTTGGCTAGTAAAGAAAATGAATTACTATAGCAGATACAGTCCAGTACAAGGAAATAGTGGAAATAATTTTACATCATAAAAAATCAACCATATGTAGAAAAATAAAATAATACAAACAACAGAACATAACAACCAAACAAATGGCATTCTACTACATTAGATAAATGCTTTCATATGTTCAAACAATATGACAGGTAATTACTTCCAACCAAAAGAAATGGGCATCAATGATATAGAGAACTCCCATAATGAAAAACAACTTAAATATAGATTGGAAATTAAAATTGAGAGAGAGCTTAGAAAAGATTCCAGTTGGTTAATAGATGTGTGCTCTGCCTCAAAGCTGAGGAATCCATTCAGCACCTCCTTTTCCATTGTGAATTTTCTAAAGATTTATGGGGTAGAACGATGGAGAAACTAAACCTAGATTGGGTCTTCCAGGAAAACTTGATGGACTTCACCCATAGTTGGAGTTCCCCTTTCTCGCACCCCAGAATTATAGAGCTATGGAGACAAATTCCCCCACACCTGGGGTGGATTGTGTGGAAGGAAAGAAACAATAGAATCTTCAGGGATAAGGCTTGATCCACTAATGATGTCTTTCACTCCTTCAGCAGAATGGTTGCAGAGAACACGTCTAACAACACTCTGCATTTGGTTGAGAAACCTCCTACTTTGGTAGAAGTGAGAACTACCTCAAACTGGGGACTGACAGAGGATATAACCAAGATTGACAACTCTAAGAAGCTCGCCAAACAAAACACCCTTTGGAGACCCCCTCCCAGAGATTGGACCAAACTCAACTTCGATGGAGCTGGAAAAAAGAATACCGGGTTGGCCAGTGGGGGCGGTATATTCAGAGATAGCCAGGGAGCCTTGATTGTTGCTTATGCCGGGTCCATTGGCATTCAGTCCAATAATGTTGCAGAGGGATTAGCTTTGGTGTGGGGGCTCAAAATTGCTCTCTATGGGAATAGACAAATTACAAGTCGAAGGAGATTCTAAACTCATTATTGAGGCAGCTCTTGGCAAGTCAACTAGCTATTGGAAGCTGAAGGATATCACAGATGACATTGCCTGCTTACTATCTGGTTTCAGACAGGTAGAAATTGGGCATGTTTACTGCGAAGGTAACAGAGTGGCTAACAGATTGGCTAACCTGGGACAAAACTTAGACAAGTGGAGATGTTGGAAAAGCAAAAATAATTTACCAATCCATATTCAAAAACTTCTTGAAAAGGAGCTTGGCCCCGCTCTTGACTTCTCATGATTGAACTAATTCCTAGAGTACTTTGGGGGCCAACTGGGATCAAGTCTTGATAGCCATTCGGTTTGGAGATCCTATGATGAGAAGAAGGTGACGGGTGCTTGCTAGCTCAGAATTGTCAGAGGCGGGACCCGCCATGGTATGAAAGTTTGGGTGATTCTTGGTCAGACGTGGATGCCTAAGGAGAGATTTCTCATGAATGGGCACATGACCAGTCTGACGCCTCTATGCATAACCCTTAATTGTGATCAATTAATGAATGGTTATCATGGCAAGAATAGAAGTGATAGTTCGCATATTGCAAATTTAAGCAAGTACGCCACCCCCTGCGGTCGAAAAGACATTATACTCATTAATTGGAGTATGAATATCGGGGACTGGGAAATTTTTAACAATTCGAAAGTTTCTAAGTCTTCTACTGCTTCCTGCATTGTTAGCTTGCCTGAGAGAAATTGGGGAAATTTAGCCATGGGGGGTGACAGGGCTCGCACTGAGCCTGAATCCTGTGATGAGATTAGACATAACAAGACCCTCTGGCACATTTTCCAGGAGGGTGGGGTGGCTTCCTACCTCAAATGCTTATAGGGGTATGATGAAAGCCTCTCAATGTAGTTCCAGCGTTCTTGGGAGGACAGAAAAGTCAAGGTGGGCAGTGTTATTTTTGAAGTCTTTGAAGAGGTGATTGGTTTGGCGACGGGGATGCCCACGAACGACACCAAACACCTTAGAAAGAGCAAAGTTTCTGACCTTGAGGGAATGACGTGCTTTCTGAAGAAAGGGGAGGTTCTCCACAGTCTGCAGGGAGGTTTTGATCATGAGATGCTACCAAATCCATGGGACGAGGTGTGCTACATGCTCATAAAATACTTCACAGTTGAAGGTAGATTCAAACGCTTCTTCCATTATCATTTTGCTCTGCTTAATCATTTTCGCCACATCAAAGTGATAAGTTTTCCTTTTTATCTTCTTTCGTCTCTAGAAAATTCTATTTCGTTGACGATTGAACAACATGCTATTGACCCCAACAAACCCCTCATCCAACTCCACCAGGGGCTTATCCTGAGACTGTATAAATTCCATCTTGCTCTTTGTCCCCCTAAAACCCTCATGGCTTCTACGGTTGATTCTCCCCTGCTGCCCTGTTCTAGTCCTATGGTGTCTAGCCCTGTGATTATAATGGAGGTTACTCTAGAAAAGTATGCTAAGTCCATAAAGACTGGCAAGAAAAAACCATCGGTTTAAGCCCAGAGCCTAAAGCCAGGGACCAGAGTCCCTTGACCTCTGCGAAGACCCTTGTCAAAAGAAAGTTTTTACCTAGAGATTTTTCTCAGGTGACCCCCCAGAAAAAGAATTTATGGTAGTGGTATAGATAGTGAGAATAAGGCAAAGAATGTCTCTGTGGTGGTGGAAGAGGTTAGCTCTGAAGTTGGTATTGGTGGTAGCGACAGTACTGCCGATGAGGACTATACCTTAATGAGAAGCAAACCCCGTGTGTTGTTGAAGGAAGCCTTTGAGGTGGAGGAAGATACTGTGGACCGTGAGGGTGAGAGACCGAACTGATGGTTGGGGAATTTTCTATCAATAAGGAGACCAAGAATGACGATGTGGAGACTGAAGTGGAGGAAGGACCCAGTAATTTCCCTAAGGTTAATGTTGAGCTCAATGCTAAGGGCTCCCAATCTGTGAGCTTGGAGAACACGGTGAAGGAGTCGAGCAAGATGAAGAGAAAGGGTACAACAACTGCTAAAGATAAAGAGATTGATAGTCTCTCTGCGAGGATCGCTGTGCTAGAGAGGAAATTCAAAACTCTGGCGAGGTTCATAGCGAAAGTGATGCACAGATCTACCACGACCCTGGCCATTCTTCAGGATGCAGAGCTTGCTACTCATGGATTCAAGGATAAAGATCTTAAAGAGTACAGGGACCTCTACCATTTTATGGCTGAGGATTGGGACCATATGTTTAATTAGCCGTTGGGGCTTTGGTTGTCGACTGTGGTTTTTTGTCTATTGTCATTCTGTTGTCAGTCTGCGATGTCTCTGTTCTGGGTATTTTTAGGCTTTGTCTATTGGTTAGTCCGGTGTCTACTTTTTGGTTTGAAAAGATAGGATAGACATGCAATATGGTAAATCATCTCTAGTAAATGTTTTGAAAAGGAAATATGAAACACATATAATATATTTAAGGATTTCCTTTACCATATGAAGTGAACTTCATTAAAACATGTTGAGAAAAATTAGATGGAAATCTTCTAAAATTCTATTGCCATACTCCATCTATGACCCAAGCATGTCTATGAGGATATGTCTAGATCTTCCCATTATAGTTGTATAACTAGTAGTCAATTATAATTTCAGGTATTATATAATTCATGTTGTGCCCAAAGCAATGTGTGGCAACTAGAGCTTCAATATTCATGCTATGGGATTTTTCAAAGCTAGAGGTTAAAAACTTAGAAGTCATTGTACCTCAAGAAGTGAAGTGTTCTAGGATTGTGTAGAGATGAGTTTAGGCATAATAGGAATAGGCAGGATTTAAATTATACACAACACAACTCCTAATACAATCTAAATCTTTGCCCAACTACCCATACTTGATGCCCCTCATACTTCAAGGCATCCTTGTCTTTCCTACAATAGGTTCTCCTACTCTTCCTTAATTTGAATGGAGTGGAAGAACAAAGAAAGGAGAAAGATCCCTATAAAGAGGTGGGAGAAATATCCAGAGCTTCAATATTCATGCTAGTCCTATCAATGTAGAACTATAGTGTTATTATTTTTTAATTCTGGTGAGACAAAGGGCTCAAATGCTAGTCCATGCTTAATAAGACTTGTAAGAGGAATTTTTTAAACATAATATAGACTAAGGAATATCATAGGGCTTCTCTTCAAATGGTGAAAGCACGATAGTCTCCTTCACAAACTCTAAAAGATGAAAGCATGATAGAGAACAGTCCTTTAAATTTGGTGTTAAAATAAAAGGTTCTATATATTTTTAATCCAAAAAACAAGAATATGTGTTTCATTAAGTTGTGGCTATAATATCTCAGGCATTTGATTCAAATACTATATTTATGTAAAATAAAGGAAATGCATTTGAGCTTAGGGAACTAGTTCTTGTCGATCCGTGAAAGGTTTAGTGGTGCAACTAAAACCATTTTTTAACATATATGTGTCTTCTCTAAGTTTAAATTTTCTATATGATAAAAAAAACCCTTTGGCTAGTCTACAATATAAATCAAAATTCAAGTCAACAAACTATGTGAACACATGATCTTGAAATTTTCTAAATGATAAAGAAATCCCTTTGGCATGTCTATAATAGTGAAGGAAAGTATAGTGATTAATCATAGAAAAGGAAAAGTGAAGGCAAATGTAGTGATTATTCCAAAGGTATAATTACCAAGCACAACAAACTATTTTGAATGTTAAATTAAAATTAGTAACAAAAGAAACCCTTGGAAAGGATTTTAATATTAGGAGAACTAAGGTAAACTCAAAAAAGTATTAGGGAGTAATATACCATAACCAAGTAAATCTATATTATTGACCTCTTGATACTAAACATTATGATGCCACAACCTTGTATCATATTAAATTCCCAAGATTAATTTTCATACTCCTCTACGTGACCAGGTCTCCAACACCCCTTCAAATTCCTTCGAGCTATCAATTTCATTGTAGGACATTATTTTCACCTAGGTGCTATAGTAGAGAAAAGGTCCAAGTTAGGACATTGGAGTAGACACTAGTGTTCTTGTAGGGTACTGGAGAACTCTATAGGATGGTGCGTCGGGATAGAGAACTAGAGGTGGGCATTGGTGTAGATACAAGTGTTCATTCTAGGCATTAGATCTCTTGGGATAACTGTTGCAAGGGTAAAGTGTTAGATTAGGGCTTGAGTGCAAGCATGAGTGCTAATGTTTGGTATTGAAGCCTTCCAAGATGACTATTGTAGGGTTAGAACACTATACTACTGCTCTAGTGCAAAACAATTTTGCTAATGTTAGGCATAGAGCTTGTATGATTACTATTATAGGGTTGGAGAACAAGACTAGAGAAATAATGTAAACAATAATGGGCCTAGGCAATAATATACACATTGTTATATTTGGGCACTTATGTACATTATTTTATAGAAAGGCACTAAGGTCTCTATTGTACAATTGTTCTACAAACTTGAGTACGTGATATCCATCCCCCTACATGTGCTTTAAAGACTTCTAAAAACCTTGCAACTACTGCCAATATTCTACAATGTTAGAATATCTAAAGAGACAAGAAAAATGGGTGTGATTGCAAGTGAAGCTACATTGGTTAGCTACTGAGGATGGTATATTTTCACATCAACGAGTTAGAAGATGCAAATATTGGGTGTGTGTAAGACCTAGATGAAATATGTGTTGTGTTGTGTGTAGAGAATGTGGTAAAGGAAAAACCCTGGGAGGAATTACTACAATATGGTGCGCGAAAGTGTATGAGGAAAAGTAGGTAATAGACACATTGGAGTAATTTGGGAGAAAGGCAAACAAGAAATTTGGAAATGGGTGTTAGTAAAAGTTAACAGTGTTTTGCCTGCTCTTGTCTCTTGATGATCTACCCTCAATCATTTCACTCACTCAAACATTTCTAGTGGTGCTTTCCCACCACTTTGGTTCTTTTTAGGAACCTCTCCATCCAAATCAGTGTTGTCACCATGACTTGGGTTGTCTATTTCTATGTCATTTGGATGCTGATCGAGGCTGTCATCAATGAATTCTGGTACTGATACTTGCCTAGGAGACTCCTCATGCTTAGAATCCTCCCCCCTCTAGGTGGAGCTTCGTGAAAATGAACAACTAAATCCTTATGCTTAACATGCTGGTCTTTAGTAAACTTGATCTCTTAAGAAAGCTAGAAAGACTCTGTTTGCTCATCAACCACAACATCTTTGTTGAAAGTCAAGCAGTCAGTGTCAACATCAATTACCCATAGGATTTATGATTGTCACTATACCTTGTAAGAATTAGATTCTTACTCTTAGGATCTAACTTGGTTCGATGTGCATCTAGAATCTAGACATATGTAGTAGAACCAAAGACCTTAAAGTGACTAAATTTTGGTTTCCTCCTAGACCAAGCTTCCTTTGGAGTCTTTTCCTTCACCACTTGTGTTGGAGATCTACTGAGTAAGTAAATTGTAGTATATACTTCTTTATCCAAAACTTTTTGGGAACACTCCTGTTCTCCATCATACACCAAGCCATCTCCATAATAGTACAATTCCTTCACTCAACTACTTCATTCTACTATGGAGTATAGGGTGTTGTATATTACCATTTTATACCATGTTTAGCATAAAATTCATTGAATTAGTTTGAACATAATTCACCTCGATTATTAGATCTAATAGTGATTAATGCACAATCAAACTCTTAATCTACTAATGCTTTGAACTTTTGAAATTCCTTAAATGCATTTCATTTTAACTTCAAAAAATGGGTGTGATTGCAAGTGAAGTTGCATTGGTTAGCTGCCTAGGATGGTATATTTTAACATCAAGGAGTTAGAAGATGCAAACATTGGGTGTGTGTAAGACCTAGATAAAATATGTGTTGTGTTGTGTTTAAAGAATGTGGTATAGGAAAAACCTTAGGAGGAATTACTACAATATGGTGCATGAAAGTGTATGAGGACAAGTAGGTAATAGACACATTGGACTAATTTGGGAGAAAGGCAAATAAGAAATTTAGAAATGGGTGTTAGCAGAAGCATGTAGACCTAAAATCAAGTTTCCTTGTGCCTCTTGAAACATCTATGGCTCATAAACTCACTGAATATTAGCCATGGTAGCAAAGTTAACAGTGTTTAGCACAAAAGTCATTGAATTCATTTGAACATAATTCAATTCCATTATCAGATCTAATAGTGATTAATGCACAATCAGGCTCTTCATCTACTAATGGTTTGAACTTTTGAAATTCCTTAAACGCATTTCATTTTAACTTCAAAAAATACACCCACATTGTCTAACTAAAATCATCTACAAACAAAAGAAAATACTTGGCACCAGTGATCGATGCCATATTCCTTGGTCCACAAATGTCTACATGAACCAGTTGTATGACGTTATTGGCTCTCTAAGCATGTCTGTCTGTAAATGGAGTTTTTGTGTTGATTACCTACTTGGAAATAGTTGTAAACGCCTTGTATGTGTTGTATTTTTCCCTCTCCCTTATTGACAAGGGAAATGGAAACAAGAAAAATAATACTCTCTCTCTATCTCTCTTGTTATCTCCCTATCTCTCCCCTCCATATCCTCCCTCTCTCCCTCTCCCTCCCTCTCCCTCTCCCTCTCCCTTATTGACAAAGGAAATGGAAACAACAAAATTAGGACATGCAATGAGGGATGAGGATATAAATTGGGCAAATGATATAGAAACAAGATAAAATGAAAGTTAATTGGATGGGAAGAATGATGAGAGGAGAGTTGGAAAATAGTGAAATAGGGAAAAATTGGCAAAATCTAAAGGAAAAGGAAAACTAGGAAATCTAGGGTTAGGAGGTGAAAAAGAGAGGGGAGGAGGTGGAAAAAGAAGTCAAATGGATAAAAAGAGATGAAGATGAATGATATGAGAGAGAGAAAGAGAGAGATAGATAGATAGAGAAATGAGAGAGAGAGGTGTGGGTGTGTGCATGTGTGTGTGTGGGAGTGGGGGTGGGTGTCACCCCCCACACACACACCCACACCCATTCACACACCTACCCACCCACGCACACCCACCCACCCATGCACACACACCCATACACACACAAACCTACACACAAACACACACCCACATGCACATGCTCGCACACATCTAAAAATACACACACATAGACAAGTACACACACAGACACATACTTTAGAGAAAATCATGGAGAGAAATAAGCCATGATTGTCCCTCCCTCTATCTCCCTCTCTCTAACTCTATCTTTACATTTCTCACTCTTAGCCTTAACCTTAAATCCTAAAACCTAACGCTAAACCCTAAACCCTAAACCCCTAACCCCTAAACCCTAAACCCGAACAACCCTAAACCCATAAACCCTTAATAATGCCCCTAAACCCCAACTCCTAACCTGTAAGCCCCAAGCCCTAAATCCAAGCAGCCATAAACCTCTATCTCCCTATCTCTCCCCTACCCCCTATCTGTATCGTCCTTCTACCTCTCAATCTCTCTCTGTATGTCTCTAGACATCTCCCTCACTCCTTATCTCCCTATCTCTCCCCTCTATCTCCTCTCTCTCCAAACCTTAAACCCCTAAACCCTAACCCTAACCTTAACCCCTAAATTCTAAACCCTAAACCCCTAAATTCTAAACCCTAAACCAGAGCAACACTGAACCCCTAAACCCTAAACAATGCCCCTAAACCCTAACCCATAACCCCTCAACCCTAAACACTAAACCTGAGCAATCCTAAACGCCCATCTCCCTATCTCTATCATCTCTCTACCTCTCAATCTCTCTGCCTATGTCTCTAAACATTTCCCTCACTCTCTATCTCCCTAAATCTCCCCTTTATCTCCTCTATCTCTCCCTATCGGTCCTCTCTCTCTCTAAACCTTGAACGCTAAACTCCTAAACCATTACCCCTTACCCCTAACCCCTAAACCCGAACAACCCTAAACCCTAAATAATGCCCCTAAACCCTAAACCCAAGCAACCCTAAAACTCTATCTCCCTATCTCACCCATGTTGGCACCTGTAAAATTTTGTTCCCAAGCATGCCCCATTTTGCCCCCAAGTTTCATCTAAATCCCATTTTATGCCTTCAGCATTGAACCTATTGATGATAACCGATCAAAGATGTCTTTCATAGGTTTTTATTTGTCTACCTTTTAAAATGTAAGGGAAAAATCCCCAAAAATTTAACTAAGTCCCATTTTCTAAGTGTTTGCTCGTGTTTTGGCCTTGGTTGGAGTTTCAGAGTTTCGGTCTCCTTCCTTTCGTCATGTTGTCCCTGTTGGATCTGAGGTCTAAGGCTAAAATTTGCACTGTGTTTTGGAGGCTGACTTTAGGCCTGTGGCCTTTGGTCTTCATGGCAAGTGTCAAGAAGAAGTCCCAGGGTCTGAAGTCTGATGGGTCCCCATGTTCAAATCCCTCTAAGTATGAAGTGTGCAGCGGAGTTTAGAGGTTGTCTCTTCTTCCCTTCTTCATGGAAGGTGAAACAGGGAAGGCCCGATGACTAATTCCTGACAGGTTTTCTTTTCTTTGAGCTGAGGATGGTGGCAAGGCTCCTCTCTTTCCTCTTCCAAATGGTAAATGCATAAGGTGGAAGTCCCGGGGGTCGACCCCTGGGGTTTTCATAATTTTTCCTAAGTGTGTCAGAGGTCAAAGTTTGATCTTCCTTCCTTCCATCTTCTTCATGGAAGGCAGAAGGCCCGACAACTGACCCCCGATGGGTGTTAATTCTTTCTAAGGCATTCTGCCATTCTGTTGAGCCTTTTTGGTGGACCCATAATAGGCTTGCAAAATCGTGGGAAGAAGACATGTGGCAAGGTTTGACAGTTGATCATCCAAGTAACCCAATAGGTGCGACATGGTATACTTTGTGATTCTTCTGCCATTCTGCAGAGCATTTCAGTGAAGCTTTGTCTATAGCCACAGAACAACGGGAAGCTGCCAAGTTGCCATGATGTCATCTGGTTTAACTCTTACCAAGGAAGGCAGAGGTTGGAGTTTCCTTGATCTCCCTTCCGAAAGGCATAAGGTGAAATGGTGAAGGCCCGAGATCTGACCCCCGATGCCTTCATATCTACACATAGGCAGAAATTAAGGTAAAAGAACTTGACAATGATGAAGGCTTGGAGTCTTTTATCGGCAAAAATCTTAGTTTGAGAACTCCGTAGTTCACCGACTAAGGGGTTCGTCGATCAATGGAAAAATGACTAAGGCAAAAGATTGAATGAAGGAGACTATCGGCAAATCAAAAGAAGGAAGAACTATTCAAACATTTTGAAAATTTCATGATTCCTTGATAAGACGATAAAGGCGTGCTTTTCACTTGGTTTCAAAAATGAGGGATTTGCTGATAAAATGAAGGCTGGCAGAAAATTTGACAGGTGAGAGGTTCTGCAAAAGGCAAATTTGCCTATAAAGAGACAAGATAAAGTAAAGGAAAAATAGCTCAATTTCAAAAAGGGTTACTTTTACCGACCAAAGGAAGAATAAGAGAAGTTTGCAAAAATAAAAAAATTACCGATAAAGGGCAAAGGTGGCCTAGTTCAGAAAAGTCAAAGTTTTCTGACTAAAGGAGAAAATGAGCCAAGTTTCAAAAGATGAAGTTTTGCCGATAAGGCAAAGAAGAGGCAGAAATTGAGTCTCCCATAGTTTGAATATGCGCCAGTTTGCCGACAATATGAAAAAGGAAGTTTGTGATGAAGAGGATTGGCTAATAAAGGTAGGAAGATGCACAGGGTACAGTTAGAGATCAGATGGCTTAAAACTAAAAATTTGGACAGCACATTGGGAGTGTTGTAATTGCTTTAAAAGGATAATTCCCTCAAAGTATGCCATGATTTCAAGAATATATAAGCTGATTTGTACCCAGAATTTAATGAGTTTACAAAACAGTGCCATGTAGGTGGTTGGCATAGTGAAATTCTTTAATGCACAAATGAAAAATCAGATAAGTCAAATGTTGCAGATGGTAGGGAGGGGATTAGAACCTTCCCTCTTTATTTCTCTAGGTACAGGGAGAGTGCAAGCCATCTTCCTATGACATTTTTAGAATTAATTGAGCATGGGTTTTCTCTTCCAAAGTGCAAATTTTCTGACAATTTGGGAATAGAATTTATGATAACATGGGTGCAGTCCTTGATTGGGTGCAACACCTGGGAGAATGTAATGAGTTGAAACACTATATATGCATGTTTTAGCAATGTAATGTGGGTTGGTCAGTTGGGCAATTTTCTCAGTAGGGTTGTGAGCTCTAGAAGGCAGATTAGAAGAAGTTTATTTTACAATCTTTGTTCAACATGAAACAATTGTGAAATGTATGTAATAAAATTTGCAAATCTTTGTTTCAAATTACTATTTATCTCCATTGTTGTAGGCATTTTTCTTAGCCAACCATAATTGCACTTATAGTTTTCTCTTGCCACATTTAGTGGTATGAATGTAAGCTCTGATTTGAATGAATGTGACAGTTCTTAATCCGTTTATAAGCTTTGTAAATGGTCATTTCAGTATTGCATAGGGAAGAATATGGTATGGTGTTGGATTATTAAGTATTCTTAGTGATTTGGTATTGATTTTCCTTGCATTTTATTTATCAAATAGGTAGTTATACACTTCTGCGTGGTTGTTTTCCTCTGTTGAACATTTGACTCTGTAGCCCAATGGATAAGCACCAGTCTGAGTAGCCTTAGATCACCCAATCTTCTAAACAAATAATCATATTCATCTTTAGATGTAGTAGTAGTTTTGATGCATCCTCAATGTGTAGGATTGCCTTTATCAGCTATATAGGGGTCTTGTAACAAACAACTATTCTCAGTTTAGTGACAAATTTGGGGCTGAGAAAGTGATTTGGGTTTGGTTGTTCAAGTATTTTTAGTTGTTCATCTAGTTTGATGTTAATAGCTTCTTAGGTATACCCCTTGGAATATCCCTCCAGATTTTAAGCTAAGATCAAAGAGCAGAGGAGTCTACCCAATCATGTAGTTGGCCAAAATCACCCATAACTTGTTGATAAACCTCTTTCTATCACCCTGATGACAATCCCTGGCCTAGGTGATTTAGAAAAGTTTTAGAGTTTTGTGTTGTAGTCATTTTCGGAAACAACATTTTGGCATCGTTGCCGGGGAGGATTTGAAAGGATGAAGAATTTAAAGACCCCTATTTGCAACTATTGCCAGGTGCAATTTGTAGTTGTGTGTAAGTTTGGTAGCCCGTCAACTTACACCAACATTTTGGTGCCGTTGTCAGGGACCAAAGATTTTATTTCTGGTTGCTGTAATATTATTTGTACATGTTACCTTAAACTAGTTGTTGCAATTAGACTGACTTGATGATGATTTGAAAGTTTGAGGATGATATAAAAAGGAGATAAAGGATTGTTAGAAGGTAGTGATCAATAGAACGAAGTTATAAAGTAAGATACAAAGATGTTTTGATCCGGTCGAGTAGCAGAACATAATAGAAGGCAAAGCAGGAAGCAGAATGTGTTGCAGAGCAGAGAATTGAGATGATGAAGGAAGAAGTCATGAAAGAATATTGTTGTACAAATGTTTTGTAAACCCTGGCTATGGCCTTGTGTCTGTAAATCCCTTGAGGTATGTATAATTCGATTTGAAGTTACAATATTAGAAGAATGGGCTTTGAAGGCTGGGATTTTCCCTGTTAGGGTTTTCCCAGGATACATCTTGTATTATGTGTTCAAGAATATCTTTTGTCTTTCTGTTATTTAACTATAAGCTTCCATTGCATATCTTTATGATCATGATGTTGTTTGGATAAGGCTGCAAGGTTGGACAGTCCCTCACCGGACCCTCCTACCTTGACTACATCAAGTGGTATCAGAGCTAGTTTCAAATTTGTTGGGCTGGTTGTGAATCTGTTAGAAGGTGGCAAATCTATTGGAGTGAAGTGTGAAACCCTGAAGTATACAAAAATCATCACAGAAGAAAGATCAAGGCAAGGAATATTTGGTAAGCTTTTCAAATTCAGTTGTTTATCTAATCTATTTCAGATGGGGAAGATTGGAAAGAGGATGAAGAAAGAAAATGAAACCCTAATGTGCGAAATCAAGAAGTGTAATTCAGAATTGTTAGAGAAGATGAAAGATCTTGGAGGAGACAAGTTTGAAGTCCTTGAAGAAGAACTGAAAGATGTAAGAAGCAGAAATGAAGACCTAGAGTTAGAGCTGAAACTATTTGAAGATGTTGAAAAGAAATTTGTAGAATTGGAAGAAGGATTCAAGTTGTTTGGAAAGGCGGAAGAAAGGAGCAGAGATCTAAAAGAAAGTTTGGAAGAATCGAAGAAAGAAAATAGTCTGTAGAAGAATGAAATATTAGATTTGAAAGAACAAGTTAATCAGTTAGAGCAATCACTTGTAGCATGTAGAAAAGATAATGAAAATTTGAGATCTAAGCTTGCATTGTGTGATGATTCTTGTGATACTAATGACTTGTGTGATGTAGCAGAAGTTTCTTTAGGAAGTGATGATGAAGATGACAGTGTGACTAAACCTGGAGTGGTTGATGATGGTATTGGTTTCAAAAGAATGCAAAGAATGGGATATGAAGGACAAGGATTGGGAAAGTAGCAACAAGGAATTATAGAACCTATTGAACCAGTGATCAGATCAAGAAGTGAAGGGATTGGATATGACAGAGCTAAGGAGGTTATGGAAAAATTTAAATCAAATCAAAGCAGAAAAAGTATGTTTTGTTTACATTGTAATAGGCATGGACATGAAAAGAAATTGTGTTGGGATCTACACCCTTGTAAGTTTTGTGGACTAAGGAATCATTTTTAAAAGACATGTTGGAATAGAATGGGAAGGAGAAAATCTATGGCAGGTTGTATACAAAAGAACTATGGGTGGATTGATGGACATGAATGGAGACATGTTACTGGTATGTTCAGAGGAAGATATAGACTGAAGTATTCATGTGTTGGAAGACCTTATGTAGAGCAGAACAAGTATAGTAATTCAAACTACAGAGAGAAAAATGACAGGAGTCGTGATTCTTATCATAGTGAAGGATACCAGAGGAATGAAAGAGAATTTTCTAGAAGAAGAACATATTTTCAAGTTTGGAGGAGAAAAGAATCAAGCAAGGAAAGTTATCAAGAATTGGTTACCAAAGAAACTGATAAAGGAGAAGCAGTAAGTAATTCAAAGGATGAAAAGTCTATTGATACATAGATGATTTGTATAGAAGAAGAACCCTTGGAATCACTAAATTTGATAGAAGAACCAGAAGAGAATGATACAGAGATGATTTGTGCAGAAGAAGAAGAGCCTGTTGATGCAGAGATAGTTTATGCAGAGGAAGAAGAACCTTTTGAATCATTGAGTATAATAGAGAAACTGGAAGAAGGTGAAGCATTAATCTTGAGAAGAATTCTGTTATAGTGCAAGAGAAAGTTTGTGTGGACAAGTTTAAAGAATAGCAGAGAAAGAGTTCATGTGATAGAAAAAGAGAGAGTGACTAGATATTCTACCAGAGGAGAAAGTTTGTGTACTGTAGTGAAGCAAATGTGGATAAAGAAACAAAGTGAAGTATAGAAGCAATATAAGCAGAGTGGAAGCTATAAAATTTTGATGAGTGTGGAGGAAATTGTGTTTAAAAAAAAAACCAAAGAGTAGACAGTGTTATAGAGAAACTAAGAAAGTGAATTGACTTGATTGTTCCGGAGGATGCATTTGATTGAAACAGACATTGATCTTGAGTCAACTTGTGGAGAAGATTTGCTCATATTGCTGATCATTGAGGCAGTGCAAGGTTTGCAAGTAGACCGTCGAACCTGCACCTTGACAAGAGAAAGAACTTGAGGCAACTCGTGGAGAAGACTTGCTCAGACCACTGATCATAGAGGCTGTGCAAGGCTTGCAAGTAGACCACCGAACCTAGAAGAATCGGAGGCAGTTTTGTAGGGTGGACTTGAACAGACCGCTGACCTTGAGGCAGTTGCAAGTACCTGAAAACATATCGCCGAACCTTGAATCTGACATAATACATACCAAAGTGAAGAGACATAACCTTAAATAACCTTGAGAGTCTGATGTAGGAGCATCCGGAAGAATTCAAGACAGTTGACAGTGAAAATAGAGTATTGATACAATGAATGGGGAGATACATTATTTTGAATATGAGAGGTTGCGGACTTGGACTTAGCATCTGGACATAGTTAGTTACATCATATCAAGAATTCAAAGATCCGTACATCATTATCGGAAAGATATCATTATCTAAAGATTGACTATTTTTGCAAGAACATAACCGACAGTGTTAAGCGGGGTCTAATTGGCTTGCAGACCAATCCCGTGACTTGCGGAGCAAAAAGGATCATTGTTCGATGAAGTTTAGGACCTGGCCAAACTTCAGTAAGATCTACATGAAGTTCTATGAATTTGAGGAGTCGTGCCTTATGTTTAGGCCCGACCTATTATGTGTACACGTTACCTTAAACTAGTCATTGCAATTAGGCCAACTTGATGATGATTTGAAAGTTTGTGGATGATATAAAAAGGAGATAAAGGATTGTTAGAAGGCAATGATCAATAGCACGAAGTAATGAAGTAAGATAGGAAGATGTTTTGATTCGTTCGAGTAGCAAAATAGAATAGAAGGCAAAGTAGGAAGCAGAATGTGTTGCAGAGGAGAGAATTGTGATGATAAAGGAAGAAGTCATGAAAGAATATTGTTGTACAAATGTTTTTTAAACCCTGGCTACAGCCTTGTGTTTGTAAATCCCTTGAGGCATGTGTAATTCAATTTGAAGTTACAATATAAGAAGAATGGGCTTTAAAGGCTGGGTTTTTCCCTGTTAGGTTTTTCCCAAGATACATCTTGTGTTACGTGTTCAAGAATATCTTTTGTCTTTTTGTTATTTAACTGTAAGCTTATGTTGCATATCTTTATGATCATGATGCTGTTTGGATAAGGCTACAAGGTTGGATAGTCCCTCACCGGACCCTCCTACCTTGACTGCATTAGATATGGTTCAAGTTTTTAGCCAAATCAAAAAATTTGTGCCAATAGTGGAAGTCCTTAGAATCCCTAAACATAGAGATAGGGTAGGGTCATTTATTACTATTGTAGATGCACAAAAACAACCTATTTTTGTTCCCAGTGGCAATGATGAGGGTGTAGGTCATGATGAAACAATTGACCTATATATTTAGGGTCATCTATGGTTAACAATGAGATGGGAGTAGATCGTTTCTACACCACTTTGATCATAAATGGTTGGCTGTTACACAACTGTATGCTTGATTTAGGGGCATCTAGCAATGTCATGCTAGTAGAAATCATGAATGAATTGAGACTAAAGGTGTTCAAATCCTTTGGTAAGTATTTTTCCATGGATTTTAGGGAGGTGACTGTGATTGGTCTTGTCAAATATGTTGAGGTCAAATTAGCTACATATCATGCCAAATCATTCCTGATGGACATGATTATTGTGGATTGTCCTGCCAAATAGCATATGCTATTATCAAGAAAGTGGGCAGCCTCTATGGGTGGAAGCATTCAGATGGACCTGTCATATGCTACCATTCCAATCCAAGGCATGGAAGTGAAGCTATACAAGGAGAAGAAGGTAGAAGACCAAAATATTGAGGACAGGTATAAAATAGAGGAAGATCATGTGAATTTATTTAACACTAAAATAGACTATTTTATGGCCTATTGCAGTGATGATGGTCCTTGTGTGAATGTTTCACCTCCTAATCCTATTGTAGTTGTGTGTGTGATACGTTTGATTTATGGATGTTACATTTTGATGGTGCATTTTCTAGAGATGGATCAGGTATTGGGATTGTTTTGATATCCCCAGATGGTGAGCAGTTTGGTATGTCTTTTATACTTGATTTTCAGTGCACTAAAAACATAGCTGAATATGAAGCATTGTTATTAGGATTAAATATTGCTCACAAGCATAAGGTCAAGTGCCCGAAGATATTTGGTTACTCAGAATTAGTTGTGCAATAGATTAGAAATAAATTTGCTGCCAAGGATAAAAGGTTAAGGGGATACAGGTATGTTGTATGGGATACCGTGGAGTTGTATGATGTCATTAGAATTGAATGGGTTGATAGAATTAGAAATGAAAAGGCAAACTCCCTAGCTAGCTGTAGTTGCATCTAAATTTGATCCCAGATCAAATTTTCCTCATGGACAACATGATGTTGAAGTGCTTACAAGGCCAACAATCCATAATAACAGATACATTTGGCAAGTATTCAATGACAGTAATTAGATTTTTAGTTTCCTCAATTGCATGGATGAGTTTAATAGTCAAGTGATTGAATGGCAACCTATGGTAGAGATGGAGAATGACAAGGAAACATTATTTGGCAGTGAGGTCATATAGTTGAAGACTAACACCATTCCTAAGGGATTGGTGGCATTGGAGAGAATGTTTGACAATACAGACCACTGGAAGAGTAAAGGTAAATCAATAGAAGAAGACAATGTTGAAGGTGTTTTTTAGGATTAAGGTGACATCAACCTTGTAAATCTTATGTAATTATTTACTCCTAATATTGTTGTAAATCACCCATAAGAAATGAAAGGTTTCAATAGTAGTGGTCTTGTTTCAGCTACATGTTTATATCCGGTCATCAATGCTCATTCGTCCCCGACGGGGGGTCACAGGGGGGTTTCCTCATTGCGAGGTGTCCGGGGGGATCATCCCCCTGGTTGGGGGTCCGAGGGCTGCGCACCCCAGTAGGGGTTCGAGGGCAGTGCATCTAAAACCACATTTTATTTGAAGTGCATGTATTGTAATCTCATATTTGAAGATAATACAACTTGGACCCTCTTTTCTTGGTGGAGTTTTTTACCCAAAAGGGTTTTCTCCATGTTACATATTGTGTTATGTGTTTAGTTTTTAATGCATGTTATTTCTGTGTAGTGGGTTTTATTTTTATTGCAATCTCCATTGATTCTACATTGTTTAGAGGATATAAATAAGGTTTGAATCAGATTTTCGTTGTGTGGTTTGCACCTTCATTTCTAACAGTGTTAACCTTTGAACTAAGGAGGCACCCAAGATGGTTTACACATGTAAGAAATTGAAGCCTCATGAAAAGAAAATGATGATTTCTTTGTTGAGAAAGCTTAGAAAGTGTTTTGCATGGTCCTATGATGAATTGAAAGCTTATAGGGAGGATTTATTTTAGAATACTATCCCCCTTCAACTTGATGCAAAACCATTTAGGCAAAAATAGATGCCCATAAACCCCACTATAGCTCGCAAGATGTAAAAAGAATTGTTAAATATGAAAGAGGGAGGTATTATTAAACTAATCAAACATTCTGAATGGGTGGTTAATATTATCCCAATAAAGAAAAAGAATGGGGAGATTAGACTGTGTGTGGATTTCAGAAATATAAACATCAAATCCTTTAAGGATAATTATCCTCTTCCGAGCATGGATCATCTTTTGCAGAGGATTGTTGGTTCAAAGATGATGTCTAGATGGATGGTTTCTCAAGATATAATCAAGTATTGTTCAAGGAGTTAGAAAAGTACAAAACAACATTCACCACTCCTTGGGGAGCATATGTGTATTTGAGAATGCCATTTGGATTGAAAAATCTAGGATGTACATTTCAAAGAGCAATGGATGTGGCCTTTGCTGGCCTCATTGACAAGATTATGGTTGTTTACCAAGATGATCTAATTGCATTTTCAAAGGCTAGGAATGATCATTGCAAGCATTTGCAATTGATTTTTGAGAGACGTTTAGAGTAGGGATCTCTTTAAATCCCAAAAAAATGTCAATTTGGAGTGGAAGAAGGAAAGTTTCTCGGACACATTGTGTTTAGGGATGGGTTTAGAAGTGATCTAGAAAGAGTTAAGGCTATTGACCTTATCCATAAGCCCAAAATAGTCAAGGGTGTTCAGTCCTTCTTTGGGCAGATCAACTTTGTGATGAGATTTTTTCCTAACTTCACTGAGAAGACTGAGGAAATTTCCAAGATGCTCAAGAAGGAACAATCCATCACATGGGAAAAAGAACCAGCTGAAGCTTTTATTTATATAAAGGAGGTCTTGAAGAATGCACTAGTACTAGTAAGTCCATATTATGCAAAGCCCTTCCAACTTTTCTCCTTTGCTTCATTTTGTACTATTGTTGTTGTATTGTTGCAAAAGAATAAGGATGGATTCAAGCAGCCAATAGGATTTTTTAGCAAGTATTTGCAAGTTGTTGAGTTAAATTATTCCATTATGGAAAAGCATGCATATGCTTTGGTTAAGGCAGTGAAAAACTTTAGGCCATATCTTATGGGTGCAAATACAATTGCATATGTGCCCCATTCAGTTGTGAAAGATATTTTCACATAGTAGGAGGCATCTGGAAGAAGATGTAGGTGGATAAACAAGATCCAAGAGTACATGATATTGAGGTGCAGATCACCAAACTAGTTAGAGGCCAGGGTTTAGCTAAGTTGATGGCTAAATCCAACCTAGAGGCTGCTAAGGTAAATGAAGTAGATTTTGTTCCATCTATTGATGCATCTATGTTGATAAATGATCCATGGTATAAACATATTATCTTTTATCTTGTCAACATGCATTGTCCCCTAGGTATGAATGTGACACAATAGAGGACACTTAAGCTTCAGTCTCAAAAGTATGTCTTGATTCAAGATACATTAATGTGGAGAAATCATGAAGGACTGCTGTTGAAATGTCTAGACCAACAACAATCTGAGGCAGTCATTGAAGAATATCATCAAGGAATATGTGGCGGGCACTTCCATGCCAAAACCACAGTGCAAAAAATTATTAGAGAAGGCTTTTGGTGGCCGAGTCTCTTCAAAGATGTCACCAAGCAAGTCAGAAAATGTGATGCTTGCCAACATTTCTTTAGCAAGATGAAATTTGTTGGAGCATTACCCCTTCTACTAGTTGCGGTTGAAGTGCCATTCCAGCAATGGGGCATTGATTTTATAGGGGAAATTCAAGAGAAGTCCAGTAATGGATTCAAGTGGATCCTTGTGGCCACTGACTATTTCACCAAGTTCGTTGAGGCTATCCCCACTTGCAATGCCACGTCCAAGGTGGTGATTGAGTTCATAGTCAGCAATATAATCACCAGATTTGGAGTGCCATCCAAAATTGTTGCAGATAATGCCATGTGCTTCAGGTCTCAGGATATAATGGACGTGTGTTCCAAGTATGGAATCAAGTTGATTCACTCATCACCATACCATCCCTAAGCTAATGGACAAGCTGAGTCCAGTAATAAGAGCTTGATGAAGATCATAAAAAGGACATTAGATTAGAGTAAGAAAATATGGGATGATAAATTGAAATATGCTCTATGGGTTGACAAGATAACCCTCAAAAAATCCATAGGAAGGAGCCCATTTGAGCTGGTATATAGAGCAAAAGCAAAAATGCCAATGTCATTGGAATTGCCATTATATCAGTTGTTGTAACAAATAGGAGAAGATGGGGATGACGCTTTGATGTTGAGGATGCATGAATTGACTGAGTTGGATGAGGCCAAAAGGTTGACACATGATAAAAATTTGCTTCAACAACAAAAGGTTGAGCATCTATTCAACAAAAGAATAGTCAAAATGCAGTTTCAGATTGGTGATTTGGTCCTCCTATGGAATGGAAAATTAGAAGACAAGGGTAAGCATGGCAAATTTGAGCCTTCGTGGTTGGGCCCTAAATTTTGAATGCAACCAATAATCTTATTGTGCCCTAATGTTTATGACTGTACATTTTGTCATGTATATAAGCCTTTGATATAAATACTTTTGTGTTTTCCCTTTGTGTGTTTTTGTGTCTTTTTGGTTTGCCTAGAGATTTGAGATCCTTGATGTGACATTGTTTGTCACACGTCCCCAACCAGAGCCAGTGTTGGTACTTGTAAATTTTTTTCCTAGACATGCCCCATTTTGCCCCTAAGTTCCATTTGAATCCCATTTTATGCCTTTAGTGTTGAACCTATTGATGATAACCGATCAGAGATGTCTTTCATAGGTTTTCATTTGTTTGCCTTTTAAAATATAAGGGACAAAGCCCCAAAAAGTTGACTAAATCCCATTTTCTAAGTGTTTCCTTGTGTTTTGGCCCTGGTCAGAGTTTCAGGCTCCTTCCTTCCGTTGTGATGTCCCTGTCGGCTTCAAGGTCCAAGGCTAAAATTTGCACTGTGTTTCGGAGGTCAGACTTTGGGCCTTTGGCCTTCAGCCTTCTTCATTGAAAGTGTTAGGAAGAACCCCTGGGGTCCGAAGTTTGAAGGGTCCTTGTGTTCAAAACCCTCTAAGTATGAAGTGTGCGGCGGAGTTCAAAGGTTGGCTCTTCTTCCCTTCTTCATGGAAGGCGAAACAGGGAAGGCTTGATGACCGATTCCCAACAGGTTTTCTTTTCTTTGAGTTGAGGATAGATGGCAGGGCTCCCTTCTTTCCTATTCAAATGGTGAATGCATAAGGTGGAAAGCTCGGGGGCTGACCACCAACATTATCATATTTTTTCCTAAGTGTGTCAGAGGTCAAAATTTGGGCATCCTTCCTTCCATCTTCTTCATGGAAGGCGGAAGGTGGAAGGCTTGACGACCGACCCCCGATGAGTGTTAATTCTTTCTAAGGCATCCTGCTATTCTATTGAGCCTTTTGGGTGGACCCATAACAGACTTGCGGAACCGTGGGAGGAAGACATGTGGCAAGGTTTGACAGTTGATCATCCAAGCAACCTAATGGGTGCCACGTGGTATACTTTGTGACTCTTCTGCCATTCCATGGAGCATTTAAGTGAAGCTTTGTCTATAGCTATGGAATAGTGGGAAGCTGCCAAGTGGTCGTGACGTCATCCAGATTAACTCTTACCAAGGAAGGCGGAGGTCAGGGTTTCCTTGCTCTCCCTTTCGGAAGGCATAAGGTGAAATGGTGAAGGCTCGAGGCTCGACCCCCAACGCCTTCATATATATACATAGGCGACAGTTAAGGTAAAAGAACTTGAAAATGATGAAGGCTTGGAGTCTTTTATTAGCAAAAATCTTAGTTTGGGAACTCCAGAGTTTGCTGACTGAGGGGTTCGCCGATCAATGGAAAAATGAAAGGGCAAAAGATTTAATGAAGGAGACTATCGGCAAATCAAACGAAGGAAGAACTAGTCAAACCGTTTGAAAATTTCATGATTCGATGATAAGGCGATAAATGCGTGTTTTTCACTTGGTTTCAAAAATGAGGGATTTGCTGATAAAATGAAGGTCAGCAGAAAGTTTGACAAGTCAGAGGTTTAGCAAAAGGTAAATTTGTTGATAAAGAGACAAGATAAAGTAAAGGAAAAATGGCTCAAGTTCAAAATGGGTCACTTTTGCCGACCAAAGAAAGAATAAGAGAAGTTTGCAAAAATGAAAAATTGTCGATAAAGGGCAAAGGTGGCCTAGTTCAGAAAAGTCATAGTTTACCGAATAAAGGAGAAAACGAGCCAAGTTTCAGAAGATGAATTTTTTCCGATAAGGCGAGGAAGAGGCAGAAATTGAGGATGTCTCCCATGGTTTGAATATGTGCCAGTTTGCCGACAATGTGAATAAGGAAGTTTGTGATGAAGAGGATTGGCTAATAAAGGTAGGAAGATGCACAGGGTACAGTCAGAGATCAAATGGCTCAAAACTAAAAATTTTGAAAACACATTGGGAGTGTTGTAATTGCTTTAAACAGATAATTCCCTGAAAGTATGCCATGATTTCAAGAATATATAAGCTGATTTGTAGCCAAAATTTAATGAGTATGCAAAACATTGTCATGCAGGTGGTTGGAACAGTGAAATTCTTCAATGCACAAAGGACAAATCAAATAAGTCAAATGTTGTAGATGGCAGGGAGAGGATTAGAACCTTCCCTCTTTATTGCTCTGAGTACAAGAAGAGTGCAAGCCATCTTCCTCTGACATTTTCATAATTAATTGAGCATGGGTTTTTCTTCCAATGTGGAAATCTTCTAACAAATTGAGAATGAAATTTATGATAGCATGGGTGCAATCCTTGATAGGGTACAACACCTGGAAGAATGCAATGATTTGAAACACTATATGTGCGTGTTTTTGAGATGTAATGTAGGTTGGTCAGTTAGGAAATTTTCTTAGCAGGGTTGTGAGCTCCAGAAGGCAGATTAGAAGAAGTTGGTCAGTTGGGCAATTTTCTTAGCATGGTTGTGAGCTCCAGAAGGAAGATTAGAAGAAGTTTATTTTACAATCTTTATTTAGCATGAAATAGTTGTGAAATGTATGTAATAGAATTTGCAAATCTTTGTATCAAATTACTATTTTATCCATTGTTGTAGGTTTTTTCTTAGCAAACCATAATTGCAGTTATAGTTTGCTCTTGCTACATTTAGTGATATGAATGTAAGCTCTGATTTGAATGAATGTGACAGTTCTTAATCCATTTTCAAGCTTTGTACATGGTCATTTCAGTATTACATAGGGAAGAATATGGTATGGTGTTGGATTATTAAGTATTATTAGTTATTTAGTATTGATTTTCCTTGCATTTAATTTATCAAATAGGATATTATACACTTCTGTGTGGTTGTTTTCCTTTGTTGAACATTAGACTTTGTAGCCCAATGGGTATGCACCAATCTGAGTAGCCTTAGATCACCCAATCTTCAAAACAAATCAACATATTCACCTTTAGAAACAATAGTAGTTTTTATGCATCCTCAATGTGTAGGATTGCCTTTATCAGCTATATAGGGGTCTTGTAACAACCAATTGTTCTCAGTTTAGTGACAAATTTGGGGCTGAGAAAGTGATTTGGGTTTGGTTGTTAAAATTTTAGGTGTTCATCTGGTTTGATGTTAATACCCGCTTAGGTATACCCCTTGGAATATCCCTCTAGAGTTTAAGCTAAGCTCAAAGAGGAGAGGAGTTTACCCACTCCCGTAGTTGGCCAAAATCGCCCATAACTTGTTGATAAACCTCTTTCTATCACCCTGATGAGAATCCCTAGCCTAGGTGATTTAGAAAAGTTTTAGAGTTTTGTGTTGCAGTCATTTTGGGAAGCAACAACCCCTATCTCCCTATCTCTATCACCCCTCTACCTCTCAATCTCTCTCCCTATGTCTCTGGACATCTCCCTCACTCTCTATCTCCCTATCTCTCCCCTCTGTCTCCTTTATCTCTCCCTATCAATCCTCTCTCTCTAAAATGTAAACCCTAAACCCCTAAACCCTAACCCCTAACCAGAAAAATGCACAAAGATGGGGGACCAAAAGGGGGCCTTAAGATGCCACTTTTTTCTTTTCTTTTTCTGAAATCATGAAAGACTAATTTTGGAGGAGAAATTGAAGATAGTTAGACTCAAAATTTGAAGATACAACAAAAACAAGAGTCGTAGTGCTCTGAATCTAGTTTCTAAACTACTATTTTTTTTCAAAAATGGTTAAGATTAAGGGGTTCAAAAAGGGGAGCATAGAAATTGGTCCTATTTTTTTGAAAAAACATAACATAGCATCTGGTGTGCTCCCCATAAAATGTTGACTTTTTTTTAGTATTTTAAAAATTGCTTCAGTGAGAAATTAGCTAACACCATGTAGTTTATCCCTAATTTTTCTGATAATTTTTTCATGAATAATTGATTTTTTACTAATTTTGAAAGTGGACACATCCTGAAAAACAAAAAAGTGAGCATGCCCCCCCTAAAATTTTTGAATACTAATAAAAAATTGATTTTTGTTAATACGTGTAGAATGGAGTCGAGTTTCTAAAAAAGTAATTTATTTGAAATCTCGATGAACGGTTAAAAAAAGTAAAAAATACCAGACACCGGTTTTTGACAAAAAATAGATACACTTACAAAAGAAATTAAAGATGAAATCCTTAACATACTCAGAACGTGAAAAAAATTATATGGTTAGAAATCTAACAGAGAGCTTAAGATTATGGTGGTATTGTTTTCAAATTGTCAGTGAAAAAAGTGCAAACCTGTTGGGGAGCATGCTCCATATTATGTGATTTTTATTACAATTTGGAAAAACATGTCTTTGGACATCCTAAACACAGTCCAAGCCTTTGGGTTGGAAGCCCAAGGTAAATCCAAGCCAAAGGCTTGGAAATTACCAAGGCAAAGCATAACGTGAACACCTGATAACACGCTCACGTTATGGTGAAATAAAACATGTCACTTCGTCCCTCCTTACCCCTCTCTCTATTATTCTCTCTCTCCCTCCCCTCTACATCTCTCCCTCCCCTCCTCTCTCTTTCGCACCTCTACTTCCCTCCTCTCTCTCTCACTCTCTACTTCCCTCCCCTCTCTACCTCCTACCCTCTCTCTCACTCTCTACCTCGCTCTCCTCTCTACCTCCTACCCTTTCTTTCTGTGATTTGGCTAGCAAGAGCATATCATTTCGTTAGCATATCATATGGTCAGATAATTGTGCATCACAATTCAAAAACTCGTAGATGTTCTATTGGTTGAGCAGGATGCATAAGATGTAATTATGCCAAATGAAATACCCAAGAGATGTCTTCCCTAAATTTTTAAGCAGGTTCATCCTGCATGGCTGCATTACTTACACCTCTCTTCATTCTTCTTTCCTCCTTTATATTGCAGTTGATTAGGAGGCTCTCTCTAAGCTCTCTTTATACAGTCCATGAGACCACTTTTTTTTTTAGGCATTCTATCAAACAGTTCATGTGCCTTGTCCATGGTTCCACATTTTGCATACATGTCTACCAGGGTAGTTGCAACTACAACCTTTGATAAAATTCCTCTATATTTCATGCTTTGATGGATGTCCATACCCTGTTCCAAAGCTCCCACTTTGGCATAGGTAGGGAGGATGTTAGCAAAGGTTGTGGAGTCTGGATTTACACCTGCCAATTGCATTTGCTTGAAAATTTCTAAAGTCTTCTAAAAAAGTTCAATTTGTGCATATCCTGCAATCATTGCAGTCCATGAGGCTACATTTTTTTGAGGCATTTTGTCAAACAGTTCACGTGTTTTGTCTATGTTTCCACATTTTGCATACATGTCTACCAGGGTAGTTGCCACTACAACATTTTACAAAATTTCTCTATCCTTTATGCTTTGACGGATTTCTATACCCTATTGCAAAGCTCCCATTTTGTCATAGACTGCGAGGATGCTGGCAAAGGTTGTAGAATTTGGCTTTAGAACTGCCAATTGCATTTACTTGAAATTTTTGAAAACACTTTCAACAAATCCATTTTGTGAATATCCTAAATCTATGGCATTCCATGAGATTACATCTCTTTGAGGCATTCTGTCAAACAGTTCACGAGTTTTTTCTATGCCTCCAAATTTTGCATACATGTCTACCAGAGTATTTCCAACTACAGTATTGGACAAAAATCCCCGTTTCATTATGCTTTGATAGAGGTCCATACCGTGTTCCAATGTTCCCATTTTGGCACAGGCAGGGAGGATGCTGGCAAAGGTTGTGGGGTTTGGCTTTACACATGCTGGAAAAGGTTGTTAGTTTTTTTATTGTTAATGTTCTATAGATTTTTCATTATGGTCCAACTGGGAAAACTTTAAAAAAAATCATTGATCGAGTACTGAAAATTGTATTTTTGCTTTGCAGGTCCTCTCTTTGTTGTTTGAAAGGACAGTCTATGAAAGAGCTTCCAGTTATGCATGAAGAAAACCTACAAGTGACTGTCAAGGGGCAGAGATTCATGCAAAATAAAGTGATCATTCAAACATTAAAGATAATCTTAAGAGTTAATGAGAAGAACTATGCAAAGGTTACAATCTTGTCAGTGTCTCAAAAGGTATTTAAAGGGGTAAGGAGACAATCTTTTAGTATGCATTTGACAGTGCCAAATCTCGTGATAGTCAAGAGTCTTCATGTTAGATGCATGAACACCTAGGATAGTACCATAGAGTTGGTACAAGTGAGCAACAACAAGGTTGAGGGTTATCATGCACTATCTGCCAAGACACATATATTTTGCAACAACAGTATCATAATGGGATGTTGATTTCTATATTGGAGGTGATGGTATGATATGAAAGTTGTTCATTATAGTGATGTGATAAGTGACCAGACCAATGATGGACTATGTGAACTTGTAACAGTCTGGCAGATGACATAGAGTGCATACCTAGGTAACAATAGTAGTGATGAACTATTTTCAAGGAATTTGGAAAAGATACAGTGATGTTAGAGGTAGTCAAGGCATTCAATAGAGGGGTAGTGTTCTACATTGATGGGAGGCAGAGTACAAGTGAAAGCATGCCAGAATAATGAGCTAGGTAGTGGCAGTCATGAGGCATTTTATTTTATAAAGGGAAAATGCATGACAATAGGTTGACAAGTGATTGGACAATGTATTTCAAGAAGCTACAAGTATGATTAGGACAATGCATAGCCTAGTCATAAGGCAATATTGTTGAATAACAATCCACGACAATTGAGGCATCCTACCAAATATGACAATCATCAGAGGCATAATCATCAAAAATAAGGACAGTTTATTGCTACAGGTAACAATTCACAATGGCAGCTTATGAACTAGAGCAAGTTGGGTTTATGAGATAGGATCTCTACAGAGATGACAATGTGATCTTCAACTAGGCAGACAATGAACTTCATGGGACAGCCATGGATTTGTGAAGAAGACATCTATGAATGCCTTTGTGCTTCTATGCTCAGTGATACTCAAAAAATTAGTTTCTTGCTCATTCTTTGAGCTATGTATTGTAACCATGAAGGTTTTTTTAGCAAAGAGAAAGCATTGTAACTTAATTTCAGATCTGTATGTTGTTTGGAAGATTTTTTTATCAATAAAACAAGCTATTTTTACCTTCTCAAAGTTGTTTCATTGTGCAAGCTTCAAAATATACTACTAAATATACCAATGACTAAATGCAAGCTTCAAAATGACTAAATATACTACTAATTGACGTCAATTAATAATTAAATTGACTAAATATACTACCAATTGATAGAAATTAGTGAACAGTGAATAAATATGACTAAATATATGACCAATTTTAAATCAATGAATAAAAATGACTAAATATACTACCAAATTGATCAAAATGATGATTAAAATTAATGACTAAATACACTACCAATGGACAAAAATGAGTGAATAAAAATGACTAAATAAGTGACCAATTAACAACAATCAATGACTAAATTAACGACTAAATATATCAGTGAATAAAAAATGACTAAATAAGTGACCAGATTACAACAATCAATGACTAAATCAATGACTAAATATACTACCAAATCGATCAATCAAAACAACCAATAAATGACTAAAAATGGTTTAGTCATCAATTTGGTCGAGTTATAAATGACTGCCAATAAACTACTAATGGTCACGCGACCATGTTTGGTCATTTATAAGAAGTTTTTAGTAGTTTTTTAGTAATATATTGCTCTTTTTGTAATAGTGTTTGTTGTCATGAGTGTGTTGGGTGGAGTACACCCTCATCATCCACCTTTCCACCACTGCTATGGAGGCTCAACCATCCGACTCTGCCACCCAACTCCAGTTGGCTCAGTTGAGGCAGCAAAAGCAAATTGTGGATGCTCATTCGGCTTGAGGAGCACAAATCAAAGCTTGGCTCCGCTGGCTTAAGATTGTGGATAAAGTTTCTAAGGAATTTTTTCAAGCTCGCAAAGCTCATCATACTTCCCAATTGATTAAACAAATCCGTGAAGGACAACATCTTCTTCATGAACATCCTAATATCTTGCAAGCCTTTGTTCATCACTATGAACAAGTGTTTGCAGCTCAAGATAATACTCTTGCTAGGCAGTGTGCTTTGCAGCAACACCTTGCAGTCATCCCTTGCCAACTTTCAAATGCTTAGCAAGTTTTATGTGACTAGCTTCTTACTCAACGTGAGCTCAAGGAAATGATCTTATCCATGACCAAGGACAAAGTGCTTGGTCTTGATGGCTTTCCATGTGAATTTTATAAAACTTTTGGGGATACAATGGGCAATAACCTACCTATTGTCTATCTTGAAGCCATGCAAACTAGTTCTTCAGGTGTTCTTATAAACAAAGGAATTATCAAGTTCATACCTAATGATGGAGATCCCCAGGATATCAACAATTGGTTATCCATCACTTTGTTGAATGTCTCCAATAAGATCATTGCTAAGGCTTTAGTGCTCAAACTTCACTTGATGTTACCTCTCATTGTTCAACCTGAATAGATGGGCTTCATTAAATCTAGGTTTATCTTAGATAATATCATTACGGTTTGGGAAGGTATGGAATGAGCTTACCGCTCTCAATAACTCACGTTGTTTATCAAGATAGATTTTGCTAAGGCCTATGATTGCATCGTGTGGTCTTTCAGTCTTTCCATGCTTCAGGATCTTGGTTTTGGACTCTGCTTCATTCACATGGTCCAAATACTATTTCCAGATGTCTTTGCTTATATCACCATCTCTAGTAGGAAGTCTAACTCCTTTTGGGCTTTTCAAATCTATATGACAAGGCTGCCCTTTTTCTCCTTCCCTTTGTGTTTTAGCTGTAGGGGGCTTTGGTTACTTGCTTGCTCAAGCAATTTCTCATTCCCATGTTAAGGGAATTCCCTTTCCCAATTCTTCTCAACAACTTGTGAATGGTCATTTTTCTAATGAATCTTTCCTCACTCTCATTAAGGATGAGGAGAATATCACATAGGCACTTTGTTGCCTCAATATTTTTTGCCAGGTATCTAGTTCAAGAATTTAGTGGCAGAAAATGTTATGTTATAGACAATCCTTCCTCCCTAAACTGGGTTGGATGGATTCTTTTGGATGGAAATGGATTGACCACGTGGAAATATTCCTTTTTTGGCATTCCTTTTTCCTTTCAAGCCTCTCCCTCAGAGCTATGGCAAGCTGTTATTGCTAGAATTAAAAAAAATGCAATATTGGATTACCGAATCTTTATCATTGGCGGATAACTTTTAAGTTTGTTCTAAAATTTTAGCTGCCATACACGTTTTCTATTCTTCATGTTGGGTCCCTTCCAAAGCCTCTTATTTGAAAATTGAAAAGTTGCTCAGAGATTTTATGTACGCTTCTTATGACGGGACTCAAGGTTTTCACAAAGTTGCTTGGGATTTCTGTTGCCTTCCTCGTGAGGTTAGAGGTCTTGGCTTGATATCCATTCATCATCAAGGCATTGCCTTGTGTGCTAAATGGATTATTCGAGCCCTTCAAGGTAATGAAGCTTGGAAAATTCATGTTAGGCACTACATTAGCACATGCACCCTGACATGTTGACCGACATGGAAAGGTTTGGATATAGGTTCCATTCTTATCATGGGAGAACCTATTTCCATCCAAGGCACTTTTATGGTCAAGAGCATTTGGAAAGCTTGGGAAGCCCTCAAGCCTTGTCTTCATTGGGTTGGAGATGATTTTTGTAATAGTTTATCCATTAACCAACAATCCATTTGGTGGTCCCCTATTTTAAGAAATCAAAGCTAGCTGCTTGCAAAGCTACCTTGGGTTCAGGAGTTGATTTTTTTAAAACATGGAATTCGTGTTCTTCTTGATTTTTGCACCATGACTCCGAGAATTTCCTTTCTTGGCCCAAGTTCAAAAAAATACAAGCTTATTAATACGGACCATGAAACTTATTAGGTTGTCATAGAGGTTATTCCTCCTCACATGATTCATATGCTGGGAGTCAAATCCCTCAAGCCATGGTGGAAAGATAGGAAATGGTAGCCCAACACTCCTTTTCGGAGCTACAAACCTTGTAAAGGGTACTCTTGGTTGTCTCCCCATTTGCATATGATGGAGCAACTGAATCAACATTGGCATATTCAGTCCTATCATGAGACCTAACACAGACAGTTTCAAATTATTTGGTATGTTGTGGTTGAGCCTAAGTTGGCACATTTTGCTTGGTGTTTGTTCTATCAAGGCCTCCCTTTGAGGGACCGCCTAGCTCACATGGACGTTACCATTCATCATTGCCCATTATCTGGACAGCTGGAGTCTCTTAAGCACCTTTTCTAGTTTTGCCCTCGAGCTGAAAAAGCTTGGAATTGGATACACGATTTATTTTGGCCTTTCATACCTACTGCTTTTTCTTGGCATATGGTCTTACTTGGGGACTAGCCTTATCTTCCCCGTAGATATGCTCAGATTTGGCACGCTTCCAGGATGGAAATTATTTTTAGCATTTGGAAAGATAGAAGTAATGCTGTTTTCAATCATTATTCTACTGATAAGCACTTTTCTTTGTACACTATAGCTCTCATTTGCTCTAATGCTTTAATGTAGATTTAGGTGCAAGATAGTAAAGTTGCACTTGAAGTTGCCCACCTCTAGGAGCTGCTAGACCATTGGGGCAATGGGCCCTACACTGTTGCCTGAGTTCTACTTAACTCTTCCTCCTCTTGGGCCGTCGGTGTGTCTGCAATCAATCTTCTCAACGTGACTAGTGGGATTGTGGTGGGCACCATGGTGATTGTGATCATGGCTCTCACTCCTGTGGCCCTTAGCCTTCCACGAATTTTGTTTCCCGTAGAGGATGGTCCTTTCCTTCCAGATCTCCATCTCCTTGGCAGGATGATGGCTGGCAAGACACAGGCAAGTTTCCTTGGCTACAACTTGCCATTTCCCCAATTTACACTCAATCTCTTGAGGAGAACGAATATGCTACTGTTGCTCTTGACGGTTGGGGGCCTATTGAGGATGCCACCCATGGGGACTTTTGGGGGAAATATGATGATAAAGATCCTCCTCCGTCTGTTGGTGCTGCTCTTGTTGCTTAGTGTTTTTTATGTCTTTTCTTGTTAGATATTATGTTTTGATCACCCTTTGAAGCTACGACTCATGTTTTATTTGCCTTTTGAGGTTGTGATTATGTGGGTGTGACTTTTTACCACCCTACTTTTTTGTGTGAATATGTACTATTTATTCCTTTAATATAAGTTAAGTAGGATATTCATAAAAAAGTAAATGTTTTTTTTTACCAAAATGTACGGTTAGAGTAAAAATCTATAACATGATAGAAAATGATTATTGGAATAAAATCCATTGCATGACAGTTAATGTCGTTGGGAGAAAGGAATTCAAAATCCATAGCATGAAATTTAATGTCATTAGGGAGAGAGGAATTCAAAACAAGGTGAAGTTATAAATACTTGTGAAAACCTGTACAAGTCATTTTTTTTCTGTTTACAAATAATGTTCCATATTTTTTCTTTTGTGAATGTTTTTTTCTTCTTTCATAGATGTTTTCTTCCCTTCTATCAATGTTTTTTCCCTTCTCATTAGATTTTCTATCAATGTTTTTTTTTCTCTCTGTAATTTTTCTCAGGGTTTTATATTTGATACATTTTTTCATGTAGTTTTGTTAGCATTGGTCGTCTATTCATTTTGTTTTTCTATGCATTTTAATTTTGTGTCATGTTATGTTTCTTTTTTGTTTTTTTCCTTTATTTTGTTGTAGTCTTGTTGATGGTGGCAGCAAAAGAAGAGGCGAAGCAGGGGACTGGGAAAGGCATAATTCTTCTTCTTCCAAGTACGAGTTTTTAATATATATTATGTTTATCATATTTTCTATAATAGTTAAGTTTAGTGGTTAGAATTTGTTTATATAATTTTCTTATTGAAGTTTCGTAGAAACAGGTTCCCAATACTGTAACCGAAAGATTTTGTTTGGTATTCAAGTGTCTGGGAATGCTTTTAGGCTGTTATGGTTCATTCACCCTGTAAAACACACTTCTTATACCTATGCTATGGAATAGTATGAGAATAAGAGGCTTGATGAATGCCAACATATTCTTTGGCTTCTAACATAAAATTTTGCCCTAAATTACTAATTTTGATTTCAGAATTTTTATACCATTGTGCGTATCCTCATGACCCTTTTACTTGAGTTAATTTACCCATTGCAACACCCACTTAATGATTTTTAATTTTTTTGGAGCTAGAAAGGTTAAAATGCTAACCCCCATTTGTTGGCACCCAAGTCAAGCCAAGTTGTGGAAGGAAGTGGAGTCTAAATGAAGAACAAACCGTTGTAGGGATATGTAGTTATTGTAAATAGTTTGTAAATTAGGGGGGTCTACACGGATAACAACCACAATCTAAAGAGGCCCACACGTAAAAAGACCTAGTTTGTTGAATTTAGTCTCAGGGCTTTTGTCAAACCTAGCTATAACGCAAGCTAATTAGAGTGGGATTAAAGTGAAAAGACTTCATTTGGTATAATTACATACACATAAAAAGAATCTAAATCGTTCGCCCACATATGTTTTCTTTCTAGGCTCTTTGAGTTTAATCTCGAGGCATGCAAGAATAAACGTAAAATCAAAAGCTTTAAATTCAAATTTGAACTTTCTCACTTCTTTCTACTAGTTATTATGAGCCGACTTAACATGTGCATGTTTATGCTCAAGACATGTTGCAATGTCATGGTATTTACAGAAATCCATCTGTGCATTGAAACATGATCCTGGAAATAGAGGACATCGAGGAAAATTTGTTCACCTATTGAGTCGGCAAACTCCTAACGGTGTCCCTAGGTAGCACCTTGATAGGTTCAACTATTTGAAAGATGAACATGAATTAATTTTCAAGTATAATACAAAATCATTTACGTGTACAACAAATTAAGTTTGTGATAATCACGATCAAACTCACGATGGTGAAAAGTGAACTGCAAAGTTTTTTTTGGACAACACAAAAATTGAGACAATCATCTGACAAAGGTCGTTAATATGAACTAGAGACGACAAATTAATATGTCACTCTTCCATCATCAGTTTTAGGGTTAGGTACTCTCATTCATCCCATTTATTCCTTTTGAATTTATTACAATTATTTGCCTTGACTCTAATCAATCTATGTTAATTTATGCCTAATTGATTACATTTCTCTAATTAGCCTAAATTATTTGTGTAGAGTGTTTTGGTAATGGCGAAAATTGCATAACCATGACAATTTCCATTTAATTCCGGTCCCATTTCCATGGAATGCCTCAATACAATTACAAATCAACAAATTACACATTCTTGTGTAAAGCTAGGCCCATTCCTCGACCTTCGTTTCCACTCATTTCTATATTTTCTCTTACTATTGATTTCCTAAAATAATATTAATTTATTTACATACTTTATCATTGTTTATTTAATCTAGGGCAATGCATTCTTGTTAGGTGGCCTAAACTAACATTTCCATTTACAATAATTTTGTTCCTCTACAAATATATAAATTTCAAATTTAAGTTTGTGTGTAATAAAACCAAAATGACACACCACACTATAGAGCCGTTGGGAGAAAAGCAAAAAGCAGTTCAAAGTGAAGAATGTCGTTGAGGAGCGCGCCAAAATCAGAGGACTATTAAAAATAGGGAACGCCGTTCGAGGTTGAGGAGGGAGGGAAAATGGAGATGAAGGTCGTTTCAGGAGGAGGGAAGGAGTGAAAAGCTTCTTCATCGATGAATTCTGAATTCATTATTTTTCTGTTGTGAATTTTTGGTGAAATTGTTTGACACACTTTTGTTTCTCTGTGTTTTCTGAAATTGTTTGATACTTTTGTGTTTGGCTTGAGTCTTTTGCTTCAGCGTGCACGCTGGTCAGTCCATCTTATTGTCTTTGAGTGCATTTTTTGGTTTGGTCTTGTATTTTTGTTTGGCTTTGTTTTGTGGCGGCAGCAGAGGAGGCGGCAGATGCAGATGATTTTCTTCTTAATCCAGATTCCAGGTATTCTTCACTACTGTGGGCTTTCCTTTAGCATTCAGTTGTATTAATTCTACATGGACATAGAAATTTGAATAGCCAAGCAAGTAGTATACAGGGGACACTCTGTGAGACAGAGAGAATAGATGGCTTGTTTAATCTGAGCCAAATTGAAGGCAATGTTGATTGACCTATCCATCTAGATCCCTCCCTCTGACTCACCTTCCTATGAAAGGCGCACCGACTTAGAAATGGACAGAATGCTCTGTAGAGAGGATAGTTAGGCACCCAATTTCTGCACTATAAGTATTTGTTTGTTGGTTGGCCACTGGGGGCGGGTGGGAGATATAGTTTAGTTTTGATTCTAACTGTGATATTGTTGGCTTTGTGTCCTTTGGGAGATATAGTTTAGTTTTGATTCTAGTAGTGGCAATGTTAGGATACGGTGCCATGTAGGGGGGAATTTTAGGCTATGGGCACATGGTGGGGGGCTGCTGAGAATTTTTAGGAGCCTTCGATAATCAGGTGGTCCCATGGATTTAATAGCAGTAGGTAATGCTAAAATTTTTAGCTCAGAATTTTTAGTAAGGTGGTGGTTCCATGGAATTTTTTAGTAGCACCTATTGTTAAAATATTGCAGATGCCTTCTAATGTCACCAGGCAACAAAAAAACCCTTAAACTGGTGGGCGGAATTTCCAACCATACCCAAAAAGTAGCAGCTAAAAATCTGAGAACTAAAATGTAAGGACTCCTATATTCCAGGATAAAATTCCAATTTCTCCTGTAGCAGGTTTTCCCTCATCTCATACAACCTCCAGCTCCATAAAAATACATCTTAAAGCCCCCTGCATAGGGATTGCTTCCTTATTACCAAAGAATTTTCGAGCACAGTGGTCTTAGGAGGCCAGACAATCCTACTGACTGAGTACATCTTATCCTAGGAAGAATCACTCAAGCCCTACTCTCACCTTTTCATACTCAGCAAGAGTATTTTCCTGTAAGTGGTTCAGAATATGCCTGTAAATAGTTTCAGAATAGGAGGGCTTGCCTGTTTATGGTTTCAGAATAAGATGGTAGAGGAAATTGAATTGGAAATAATTAGAATTGATGAGAGTATCCATTAGAGCATATGCTATATAGAAGTAGTTTTAAAATGAGGCTGTGGTTTGACTATCATTTTTGGAGATTTTAGGAAAAATGCGAGTGAAACCAAATAACGCAAACACGAATCTCATCTTGCCTCTTGAAAATTTGAACCTCTTCTTCAGCAATGCATGCATAGTTAATTTCATAAAAAAAAACTTATCAAACTAGAACATTTAAAACATATCTCAACCTTCAGTGGAAAAAAAAAATCTTCCGTGACTCCCTAAACTGCAAATCAGAAAACTGTACCTTCTGCTCTTTCTTGATCATTGCTATTGTCATTGGAGGCTGTTCTTGAAACCTGCCATTGCTCAACATTCTGCAGTTGTCATTTTTTTCTCAAGGCTGAAATATAAAGTTTTGACCAGAAAGATCTTGACCTGCCAGAATTGCATGATTACATCCCTCTTGGTAAGAATAGGCAGAGTTTCTTTTTGAGGTCTGCTATGGCATCTATCTCCTTGTGACCATCCATGTCCTGTTCACAAGAGCAAGAGATAGCCTCTGCCTTGTCTAGACACGTTACAAAATTCACAACAAAGCTTGAGAGATTCTTCTGGACGTGGGCTAAATATACGATTCTTCATGAACATCATGGCTTGCCTCACCAGTTCCAGTTTTGCATTCGGTATGGCTAGACAGAAGCACTTTTTGAAGCAGCAGTATCATAAACTCAAGCCCACCTGCTATAATCCTTGCATCACTACCTGAGTACTATGGTAGTAGGTCTGGATGCTTTTTGCTTGAATTTACCAGCTTAGCTTGATATCCATGAAATTGTTAATGTTAGCAACACTCTCTACATCTCACTTTCTTCCTGGCGTTGCTCTTTGTCCTCGTCCAACTGGATAAATCTTCTGGCTAAAGGGTGGGGCAAAAGAACCATCAATCATTCTCCTTGAATTGCATACTAAACTATCACAGCCTCTTGAGGCGTCTTCTGTCTGTCGTTTGCATCTTGTTGAATAAAATCATTGATGGTTATTCTCCAAAGAAAACTGATGTATCCTGCGACTTCATTCTCTCTGGTTGTTTACTTACCTATTTTATAGCCCAGTAGTTTGAAAATTTCTCTATGTTTGATTTTTATCAGAGTTGCATGGACACGGATACGGTATCGGATACGGATAAGGTATCGTATCGGATACGGATATGGCTATTTTTCAAGACTCCTAATATAGATACGGCTAGATACGACATATATATATGTGTGTTTATATATAGATAGATAGATAGATAGATTAACAATAAATAATATTAAATAATTTAAATTTAATATAACTAATATATATTTAACAAATATATTATATATTAATAAATTAAACTTAAAAAAAAGTTAAATGTATTAAACTTAATAAATAAATAAAAGTTTACAATGTAAAGTAAAACAAAAAAGGCAAAAATTTAAAAAATCACCAATTAATAAAATTGCTTGTTGACAGTATATCTCCAACTTTAGAATGAATGCGATTATTTGAGTAAATACAATCGCATAGAAAGACATATTTCCATCGTGTGCGTGTTGGTCCAGAGTAGTTCCCTGCAACAAGAAATCAGCATGTTAGGTCATGGAACAATTACTTGCAGCAATTTTTAACATTCTCAGGTTAATATTTTTGGGATACGGCACAAATGTCATGAGAATGCTGCATCTGCACGTATCCGGCATGGGAAAAAAATAGGGTTTTTTTTGGGTACGGCTGGATACGGTATCCAAGAAGTATCCGAGCCGTATCCTATGAGTATTCGTATCCGATACGGCGATACACGTACCAAGGGAGAGGGGGTGGAGTATCCGGTAATTGTGATTTTTATGACTCCTAGATAGTCGTGACTGTATATGGACAACTGTGGGTGAAACAAGAGCAGGACTGGAAATATAGATGGTAATGAAAGTTCAAACATTGATAGATTCAGATAGAACACATACTAATTAATGAATTATCTTATAATTTAATTACACACATTTCACAAAGCACTAATCTCCTAAGTATAGACATTGCACACAATTATAGGAAAGCAAAATGCTTTCAGTATCTTTATATGCAATGTACACTGTCTATATAAAGTTGGCTTTTCTGTCGATAAAGAGAACCTTTTTAACAGTAATTAATGAAGTACATAGAGAATTCTGAGTAAATCAAAATGGGTGCATTGGCTGAACACAACCGCCTTGAGATGATCCGATGTGGCTAAACACAATAAGAGGAGAATAAGCTAGGCTTAAGTACATAAAGTACTATTTATGGCGGCAGATGCAGATGCTTATCTTCTTAATGCAGATTTCAGGTATTCTTCACTACTGTGGGCTTTCCTTTAGCATTCAGTTGCATTAATTCTACATGGACATGGCTAGTTTGTTTGAAATTTGAATAGCCAAGCAAGTAGTATACAGGGGACACTCTGTGAGACAGAGAGAATTGATGGCTTGTGTAATCTGAGCCAAATTGAAGGCAATGCCGATTGACCTATCCATCTAGATCCCTCCCTCTGACTCACCTTCCTAAGAAAGGAGCACCGACTTAGAAATGGACAGAATGCTCTGTAGAGAGGCTAGTTAGGCACCCAATTTAGTTTAGTTTAGTTTTGATTCTAACTGTGATATTGTTGGCTCTGTGTCCTTTATCCTAGTTACCTTCGCCCCTGCTAGTAGTGGCAATGTTAGGATATGGTGCCATGTAGGGGGGAATTTTAGGCTATGGGCCCATGGTGGGGGGCTGCTGAGAATTTTCAGGAGCCTTTGATAATCAGGTGGTCCCATGGATTTTATAGCAGTAGATAATGCTAAAATTTGTAGCTCAGAATTTTTAGTAACATGGTGGTTCCATGGAATTTTTTAGTAGTAGCTATTGTTAAAAAATTGCAGATGCCTACTAATGTCACCAGGTAACAAAAAACCCTTAAACTAGTGGGGGGAATTTCCAACCCTACCCCAAGGTAACAGCTAGAAATCTGAGAACTAAAATGTAAGGACTCCTATATTCCAGGATAAGATTCCAATTTATCCTTTAGCAGGTTTTCCCTCATCTCATACAACCTCCAGCTCCATAAAAATACATCTTAAAGCCCCCTGCATAGGGATTGCTTCCTTACTACCAAAGAATTTTGGAGCACAGTGGTCATAGGCGGCCAGACAATCCTACTGACTAAGTACATCTTATCCTAGGAAGAATCACTCAAGCCCTACTCTCACCTTTTCATACTCAGCAAGAGTATTTTCCTGTAAGTGGTTTCAGAATATGCCTGTAAATAGTTTCAGAATACAAGAGCTTGCCTGTTAATGGTTTCAGACTAAGATGGGAGAGGAAATTGAATTGGAAATTATTAGAATTGATGAGAGTGTCCATTAGAGCACATGCTATATAGAAGTAGTTTTAAAATGAGGCTGTGGTTTGGCTATCATTTTTGGAGATTTTAGGAAAAATGCGAGTGAAACTAAATAAGGCAAGCACGAATCTCATCTTGCCTCTTGAAAATTTGAACCTCTTCTTCAGCAATGCATGCATAGTTAATTTCATGAAAAAAACTTATCAAACTAGAAACCCAGTATGTATAGAAACCCAGGACCATTAAAAGCACTATGTATAGAAACCCAGGACCACTTTCGTTATTTTAACCATTCACTCATAATATGCTAGTCATATTTCTTATTTCATCTTATTGGGTGGTTGTAATCTAATCATATTATCTTCATCTCTGTTTGGCGGGATCTTAGTTTTGGTTGCTATATATACACACATTCTTCGTCTTAGCCACCAAAGCACTCTTTCTCCTCAAACTCTGTTATTGCTATCTGGGTTGGTAGCCTTAGTTTGCAGCTCAATTCCTTTTGCTTCGTTTAACTATTCTGTAATGGCCAGGATAAAGAGAAATTCCCAAGTCTTGCTTGTGAAGCATATAAACAAATCCCTGTGTAGTTTTGTCAATACCCATAAGGCAGCTGTGTATGCTCTTTCTTCAAAGAGCACAAGGTATTTCAGCTTTACAGATGAGTTCATGGGCAGATCATGTGGTGCTTTCCCCATCGATGTCCCAAAGGGCCACTGTGCAATCTATGTTGGTAGTGAACACTCTAGTTTTATAATCCCCACTGAATATTTGAATCATTCTCTATTCCGGGCATTGCTTGATAAGGCTGAGGAAGAGTATGGATTTGACCATCATGTGGGACTCATCATTCCATGTGAGGAAATTGCTTTCTAGTATCTGACATCCATACTTGAGAAGAAGGATCTGGGACTCAGAAGTATAGGGCAAAATTTTACAGAGATGTTTGAAATATTTTTTGAAAAGGGAGGAGGAGAAAGGTCCATGGTTTGGCAAAATTCATGGGCATATACTTCTCGTACGGTATAATTTCACTATATTTCAATTGGCCAACACATTTTTTCCCAGTTGGTATTTAGAGTAAATTAATGTCTAGGTAGTAGTTGGATAATTCAATTCTTTTGAAAAATGATTTTGGTTGTGATAGATACTCTATTAATTGGAATATGAATCGGGACAAAACTTTTATTTAAAATTGCTAGCCAAATTGGACATTTGAAAGCATATGGTAACTTCCTTTGTGTGTAAAACTCAAGTACCCAAAGGGCAATTGACACCTCCAATGGCTTGAATAGATCGAATGGAAGTAATCAACCTGGTATGTTTAGTACTTAGTGAGGCTAGATGTTTGAAAATAAGAACCTCCCGAAGGTAAAGGACCAAGTACCTCTTTTGTGATAACAAAAGCCTGGGGAAAGGGAACCTCTTGATCCCCTGTATAAATAGTGGTATCTCCCCGAAGTCTCTTATTAGACAAAATTATCAAAATAAAGTGCTCTTCAATTTTTTCTTGGAGCAAACAAAAACAACAAATTCTATCAATCCTATCACCAAAGGAATATGGTGGTTTCTCTTAACCTGTAACTGGAAAGAACAAACCCCCTCAATTGGCTAAGGGGATGCTTAGGTCATGCGACTAATGATGTTGAAGATAACCTAGATGGACAATCTTGACTTCATCAATCTGCAATAAATACTTGCAATATAAATCCATCTTGGCCCCGAAGGTTACAATGGAAAAGGCTCAAGTAACCTGAATGTATTGGTGATAAATTTGTACCTACCTTTTAGACCTACCCACTTTGCTGTCACCTGCATTCAATGCAGTGCCCTTCCTGAGTTGCTATATAAACAAGATGCTTATAGTCATTTGATAAGAGAGAAAAAGAGAGCGAGAGGAGCAATAAGGTTAAAAAAATGATGTCTTAGGAGGAAACTTGGTATTCTTTTACTGTGTATTTCTTCTATTTTGCTTATAGTTCATCTTTGTTATTTATGCATGCTGGAAGTATTCACGTGTGATCTGGTTCTCAAGGTTGTTAAGTTTTAGGCCTGTCAGAGAGTTGTAAATTCTAATATTGTATCACAACATTAACATGCTAGTTCCACTGACATGGTATTTATTGCATTTTTGTTTTTGCTATCACATAATGCTTTTTTTTTATTATAAATTAATGATTGGGGTCCTCGCTCGAATAAAGAAAGATAGGCATTATTATAAACTGAATTGACAAGAGTTAAACTTGATCCACTCAGAAGATACAAAAAATATCGAGACTTACCAGTAAAAAATCCAAACACCTTTCTAAAGTGAACTAACAACACTAGAAGTAACCACCCAGCCCAAAGAAGAGAAGGCATGCCATTTGAAGAAAGTCTGCTATAACTGATTCTGGTAAATTAAATCATATAATAATTTAGAAGGTCAATTTCCCCTAATTTGGATATATGACCCTAGACCTCATAGGCCTTGAAAACACTAAACCTATCTTTAATAAACTCATTGGGAATATCCCCAACCAAATTGGTATACTTATTGCTAAGATTCAGGTTCTGGCTGTGTCCAATAACAAATTATTTGGTAAAATACAATCCAGCATAACCAATTGGTCACTTTAGAAAATTTAACCTAGGAAATACTGCTTTTGAAGGAGAGATTCCATCCACAACGGGCAGACTGTATCAGCTTCAGATATTGCACCTGAATGACAATAAGCTTAAGGAAGAATTGCCTTACAATCTTTCCTAACTGTTCTAATTTGGAGATCATACATATTAGAAACATTTTTTTGTCTAGAAAGATACCATGTTTGTTGTCAAGACTTTTCAACTGATGATACTTTTGTTGAGGAATAATTTTTTACAAGATACATTCCAACTGAACAGCAGACCATGTGTTAAGCTTGCTTTGTCTACTCACATTTCTTTTGTTTTTGGTGAAGGGTCTCAAGTAAACAAGTCAAATTCATGTAGTGCAAGTGCAAATGAGCTCCCTTGTAACATACAATTTGTTTTCATTATGAAATCATTCTCCCAATGCAGTAGAATATTCATTCAACATATTGTCGTTTTTTTTTGCTGGCATGCTGCTTATATCATTTCTGGCTCCGTCCAATGACAAATTATCCAGCAAAAACCATCCAAAATACTGTCTACATTTTTTTTTCTGTTATAAAATTATTTCAAATATTTGAACTTTTCAGTTTTCAATGAAGTGTAATTGATTTTCTTAGGTTCTAACTAATTTTTAATGAGGGTAGTTATTTTGTTTAAGTCTAATCTTACTATTTAGTATTGCTTTGTATTTTAGGTTTGTTAGTATGGAGATAGTCTTATTTTCCTCTCAATGTGGAGCTTCTCTTGGAGTTTTATGTTCATATATGTTCTGAGATTAAGCCCTTTTTTCCCAGAAAATGAAATGGATCGATGTTCAGTTCACAGACTGCAGCTTGAATTAGGTGGGTCTCCTTGCAGCTCTGTTTTGTTGCACTTCCACTCAAATTAACAAGTTAGTTTAAACTTTAGCATTTATTTTATTGTGAAATTTGTTGTAAGCTACAATTGTAGATGAGAGTTGAAAAAAAGGAGAGGCTACTGGTTATATTGTTTGTTATTTGGAATTCATTTTCATATTCATTTGAGCATAGTACTTGGTAGTATTCTTTTCTTTTTAAAAAGATATGGTTATTTTTTTTATGTAATGTAAAATTGTTTTCTAAGTATTTTTTCACCATGCAATGTATTTGCTATGGTAATTAACTGTTTTATTTTCTAGGTAAATTTGGATAATTATATTGCTCACTAGTTGTACTTTAACAGGGAATACAGAGGTGGATTATATGTGAGCAGTCATTCAAGTAAGAAAAGTTTGGAAGGAGGGTATTTATAGTGGTGAAGTTTTGGATAAGTTGCTGAAGTGAGGAGGACTTCTACAAATGTAATATGTAAAGATATTTTTAATTTTAATAAAATATTTTTTTTGGGAAGGGGCCAAACTGCCTCTTCCAAAGGTTAGAGGGAATGGCTACTGGCCATGGTCATTCCTAAAAGGCCAATGTCTTTTATAGTTAGGTGTGGTGGTTTTATTTCAAATTTCTAATATTTAATGTTCTATTAGAATCACAATATTTAACAACATATAATTAGCACTTTGGTACTAACAACAACATTTAATATTAACAAGTCATAAGGCAATCAAATAGCACAATGACAAATCAATTTTCATTACAATTACAGTTTTGATAATCATAATAACATCAATTTTTAGTACAATATTCCTATTCCTAACTATGTTGAGCTACCCTTTTAATTTTAATTTTATTACATAGCCTACGTAAACTACATTTATTATTTTTTTTCCAAGTTTGATTTTGATGATCTTTTAATTTACATTGCATGAAAACATCTTATTCTTAATTTAAGTTTGATTTTTGAACATTCTTAATTTATTTTTAATTTTGTGTTGTTTTGTGAAGTAAATCTTGGGAATTCTGATTTGTTTTATCTTTTAATCCACTTATTGTGATTTTTTTTGGTCTTTTGACTCACTTATGAACTTTTGCAGTTTTTATTAAGTTATTGTGTGTTGTTTCAATTCTTTTGATCCACTTATTGTTTGTGTGAAGTAAATTTTGAACTTGTATTCAATCCGCTTATTGTTTGACATTCATTTTGAACTTTTGGATTCACTTATATTCAATCCACTTATTATTTGATTATGCAAAGTATGTTTGTAATAGACATACAATTATTGTTTGTGTTTTCAACTTTGAGAACCACTTATTATGTTTTGAAGTGTTCATTTTGAACATTAAAATTCAATTTGTGTGTGTGTGTGTGTGTGTGTGTGTGATGATGGTGGTGGGGTATGTTTTCAACTTTTGTGAGAAGTATGTTTTTAAAAAAAAATTGATTCACTTAATTTTTTTATTGACATTCAGTTTGTATGAATTGACTTTTGCACTGATTTGTATGAAGCAAATTTTTGAGGGTGGGGAGGGTATGTTTTCAACTTTTGAGAGAAGTATGTTTTTTTTTGTATAAAGTGTGTTTGTACTAGGCATCCGCTTATTTTGTGAAGTATTTGTTTTGAACTTTAGCATTCAATTTTGTTTGTACGTGTTATATTTTGAACTTTTGTGAGAATGTTTTTTCTTAAACAAGCATTTATGAACTTTTGTGTGAAGTGTGTGTTTGAAATTCAGTTTTCAAGTAGAATTTGATTTATTTATTGTTTATGTGAATGTGTTTTTACTTTCACTTAGTTTTGATCCACCTATTGTTTGGAATTCACTTTAGATGTGTGTTTTAAATATTTGCATTGATGAACTTTGTATGGAGAGTGCTTTGAACTTTTGCATTTACAAACTTTGTATGAAGTGTGCTTTAAACTTTTGAACTAATGGACTTTGTATGAACTTTGGTTTGATGTTTGACATTCATGAACTTTGTATGAGTGTATTTAAAATTTGGCACTTATTGTTTGTGTGAAATGTATGTTTGAACTTAACATTTACTTTGTTTGCACTTATTGTTTGTGTTAAATGTTTTTGCTTTTGCTCTAACTTGTATGAAGCAAATTTTAAACTTTTATTTGATCCACTTAGTGTTGCATTAACTTGTATGAAGCATATTTTAAACTTTTATTTGATCCTCATCCACTTTTTTTGTGAAGTATTTGTTTTGAACTTTGGCATTCAATTTTTTTTTGTGTTATATTTTGAACTTTTGTAAGAAGAATATTTTTTCTTAAATTAGGCATTCATGAACTTTTGTTTGAAGCACATGTTTGGTGTTTGAAATTTGGACTTGTGTGTGTGTGTGTGTGTGTGTGCATTTACTTTGTATGTAGTTATTGTTTGTATGAAGTGTATGTTTGAACTTTGACATTCATTTTATTTGTTTATTGTGTTTCACTTTGGCATCTACTTTTTGTTTGTGTGAAGTGTGTATTTCATTTTTGAACTTTAGTGTGTTTGTACTAACTTTATTTGAAACTTATCATTCACTTTGTGTTTGTGGATGTGTGGACATATGCATGTATAAATGTTTGTGTTGACATTAGATTTTATGTACATGAAATACATGTAAGAACTAACTTTGGCATTCAATTCATATATGTGTGCATTTGTCCAAACTAACATTAGCACTCATGTTGTGTATGCGTCTATTTTTGAACTAACTTTAGCATTCATTTTGAATGAATTGTGTTTGATTTCACCATTCACTTGGATTTGATTGCGCGCGCGTGTGTATGAACTAAATTTGTGAGTGTGGAATGTGTGTTTGAACTAAATCTCTGTGTGTGGAACGTGTGTTTGAACTTTGGCATGTTTTGAAGTTTAGCATACTTTGTGTGTGTGTTAAGTGTGAACTAACTTTGTGTGTGTCAAGTTTGTGTTTGATCTAACTTTGTCTGAGTCAGTGTACTTGGCATGTGTGTGTGTGTGCATGCGTGCACGAGTATGTGTACATTCATGTATGTATGCATGCATATTCACTTTTTGTGTGCATGGAGTGTGTGTTTGAACTAACTTAGCATTTATTTTGCATGGATGTCCATTTGTTTGAATTAAATTTTGACACTCATTTTGTGTAGTATGTATTTTTTGCTTTGAATTCAATTAGATTTGATCCAACTATCAATTGTGTGTGTGTGTTTAAATTTTAGTGTTTACTTTGTGTGTGTGGAATGTGTGTTTGAGCTAATTTTGTGTGAAATGTGTTTGAACTTTGGAATATTTTAACTTTAGCATACTATGTGTGTGTCAAGTGTGTGTTTGAACTAACTTTGTATGAAATGTGTTTGAATTTTGACAAGTTTGAACTTTATCATACTTTGTGCATATCAAGTGTGTGTTTGAGCTAAATTTGTTGTAATTGTGGTGTGTGTGTGTGTGTTTAGATTTTAGTGCTTACATTGTGTGAAATATGTTTGAACTTTAGCATACTATGTGTGTGTCAAGTGTGTGTTTGAACTAACTTTGTATGAAATATGTTTGAATTTTAGCATGATTCAACTTGAGCATACTTTGTGCATATCAAATGTGTATTTTATCTATCCTTGTTTGAACTGTTGTGTGTGTGTGAGTCAAGTGTGTGTTTTAGCTATCTTTGCTTGAATTGGTGTGTGTTGTGTGTGTGTGCGCGTCCGCGCATGTGTGTGTGTGTTGTTTTGTGTGTGGTGTGTTTGAGTTGTGTGTGTGGGTGTGCGTGCGCGTGTGAGTGTGTGCATGCATGTGTGGGGTGCATATGTGTGTGTGGGTGGGTGCGTATGTAGGCGCGCGCACATGTATGTACGCGTGCGTGCGTGTAGGTGTGTGTGCGTGTTGTTTTGTGTGTGGTGTGTTTCAGTTGTGTGTGGGTGTGTGCGCGCATGTGTGGGTGTATGTGTGTGTGTGGGTGGGTGTGCGCGCGCGTGTGTATGTACGCGTGCGTGCGTGTGTATGTGCGTGTGCGTGCGTGTAGGTGTGTGTATGCGTGCGTGTGTGTGCGTCTTGTTTTGTGTGTGGTGTGTTTCAGTTGTGTGTGTGGGTGTGTGCGTGCATGTGTGGGTGCATGCGTGTGTGTGGGTGGGTGCGCGCGTGCGCGTGTATGTGCTCGTGTGTGCGTGTAGGTGTGTGCATGCATGCGTGTGTGTGTGTGCGTGTGTGCGTGTAGGTGTGTGCGTGTGGGTGCGTGTGTTCGTGTGTGCATGTGTGTGCGTGTGTGTGGGGGGGTGTGTGTGTGTGTTGTGTGTGTGTGCATGTGTGTGTTGTGGTGTGGGTGTGTGAACTTTGTGCATATCAAGCATGTGTTTTAGCTATCTTTGTTTCAATTGTTGTGTGTGTGTGTGTTTGAATTGTTGTGTGTTGTGTGTGTATTTTTAAGTTAACATTCATATATATTTGGAATGTGTGTTTGAGTGAAACTTGGAATTCACTTGGATTTGACCCCCTTATCATTTGTGTGTGTGTATGTTTGAATTTTAATGTTTACTTTGTGTGTGGAATGTGTGTTTGAACTTAGTGTCAAATCTGTCTTTGAAATAACTTTGTTTGAATTGTAATATACATGGCATGTGTGCACATGTTCATGAAGTGTGTGTTAGTTTGTTTATCAATTAATTTTTGTGTATGATGTGTTGAACTAACTTTTGTATTCACTTTGTATGCATGTGCATTTGTTTGAACTAAATTTTGACACTCACTTTGTGTAATGTGTATTTTTAATATAAGCTTAACATTCACTCAAACTTTGTTAATAACTTTTAATTTCACAATTGACCTAAGAACAAGAGATTGGTTATTCTCTTAAAATATATCAATAAATCATTAGTTTCACAATTAACTCAACAACCCCAAAGTAGATCTATGGGACAACTCAATTTGGATTTAAATATTGTACAACCACAATCCATGGCTAGCACTAATTTTAGATATTAGAACTTGCTACTGAAGGTAAATATGCATATACGCATGTGTGAACTTTGCAATCTACTTTATGTGTAATTTAAATACATTCACTATGTGTGGATTTTGAAACTCAAAATTCACTTTAGTTGTGTGTGTGAGAAAGAGAACTTTACAATCTACTTTATGTGTGAACTTTGGCGAATGTCACTTTTTTTTTTTTTGTGTGTGTGTGTGTGTGTGTGTGTGAGAGAGAGAGAGAGAGAGAGAGAGAGAGAGAGAGAGAGAGTTTAAACTTTGGCATCCATTTGGTATGTGTATTTAAATGTGTTTTTTAAACTTCAAAATTCACTTTGTGTGTGTTTGAACTTTAACATTCACTTTTTGTGTACAACTATGCTTTAACTTTGACATTCATTGTATGTGTGTTTGTTTGAACTTTGGAACTCACTTTGTGTGTGTGCGTGCACGTGTGCATTTGCAGGTGCACATGTGTGTGTGTGTGTATGTGTGATCTTTGACACTCATTTTGTAACTATGGCATTCACTTTTTTTTTTTTTTTTGTGTGTGTGTGTGTGATCTTTGGCACTCATTTTGTAACTTTGGCATTCACTGTGTGTTTGTGTGTTTAAACTTTGTGTCTATATCTAAATGTTTGCATTCACTTTGTGTTAAATTATAAATCAATAGATAAGTAGGAGGCATTTTTCTATAGCATGTTAAATTATGATATTATTATATCATGTTTCAACTATGTAGTTTTTGAGTCAAACTCATTGGCCCATATTTCATGAGTGGAGGTTCACATCAACCCATCTCTCATTATATCTAGGTGATACTCATAAAGGTGAAGCATACAGACTCCTTCGGAGGTGGTTTTGTGCACTTGAGTCAAAGTAGTACTAGGATGGGTGACCTCTCACATTTGAGTTAGAGTAGTATTGGGATAGGTGACATTTTATAAAGTCATAATGCTTCACCCTTGTGAGCATCAATCATCTAAATGCAATGAATGCAAAGTGGACCATTCATTCTCATGTGAGATGTGTTTGTGTGAACCATTACTAATGTAATATGGGCAATGAGTTTGACTCAAACTATGTAGTTGAGTCCTAATAAAATATCAATTACTTTAATAGTTTTGATTTGTGCATGCATGTATTTTGGCATTAATTTTGTGTTTGAAGTGTGAAAACTTCAACATTCACTTTATATATTTTGAAGTGTGTGGGTGTGTTTGATAACTTTGGTGTTGTCTTTCTGTGTTTTGAAGTGTATGTTGTGAACTTGACTATATAATTTTTAATTAATATAGTTAATAATCTTCATTTAAGTGTCATTTTTCATAATTTATGTATTAGTGTAGATATGTGGACGAGGGTGGGTGTGGGTGTGTGGGTACGTGTGGGGAAATGTCTCATGTGGGTGTGTGTAGGGAGTGTGTGTGGGTGTCTAAGCTAAATGGGTGGGTGTGCATCTAGAATCTAGACATATGTAGTAGAACCAAAGACCTTAAAGTGACTAAATTTTGGTTTCCTCCTAGACCAAGCTTCCTTTGGAGTCTTTTCCTTCACCACTTGTGTTAGAGATCTACTGAGTAAGTAAATTCTAGTATATACTTCTTTATCCAAAACTTTTTGGGAACACTCCTGTTCTCCATCATACACCGAGCCATCTCCATAATAGTACAATTCCTTCACTCAACTACTTCATTCTACTATGGAGTATAGGGTGTTGTAGATTACCATTTTATACCATGTTTAGCAAAAAATTCATTGAATTAGTTTGAACATAATTCACCTCCATTATCAGATCTAATAGTGATTAATGCACAATCAAACTCTTAATCTACTAATGCTTTGTACTTTTGAAATTCCTTAAATGCATTTCATTTTAACTTCAAAAAATGGGTGTGATTGCAAGTGAAGTTGCATTGGTTAGATGCCTAGGATGGTATATTTTAACATCAAGGAGTTAGAAGATGCAAACATTGGGTGTGTGTAAGACCTAGATAAAATATGTGTTTTAGAGAATGTGGTATAGGAAAAACCCTAGGAGGAATTACTACAATATGGTGTGTGAAAGTGTATGAGGACAAGTAGGTAATAGACACATTGGACTAATTTGGGAGAAAGGCAAATAAGAAATTTGGAAATGGGTGTTAGTAGAAGCATGTAGACCTAAAATCAAGTTTCCTTGTGCTTCTTGAAACATCTATGGCTCATAAACTCACTGAATATTAGCCATGGTAGCAAAGTTAGCAATGTTTAGCACAAAAGTCATTAAATTCGTTTGAAAATAATTCACCTCCATTATCAGATCTAATAGTGATTAATGCACAATTAGACTCTTCATCTACTAATGGTTTGAACTTTTGAAATTCGTTAAATGCATTTCATTTTAACTTAAAAAAAGGCACCCACATTTTCTAACTAAAATCATCTACAAACAAAAGAAAATACTTGGCACCAGTGATCGATGCCATATTCCTTGGTCCACAAATGTCTACATGAACTAGTTGTATGACGTTATTGGCTCTCTAAGCATGTCTATCTGTAAATGGAGTTTTGTGGTGATTCCCTACTTGGGAAGAGTTGTAAACGCTCTGTATGTGTTGTATTTTTGCCTCTCCCTTATTGACAAGGGAAAGGGAAACAAGAAAAATAATACTCTCTCTATCTCTCTCCCTATATCCCTATCTCTCCCCTCCATATCCCCCCTCTCTCCCTCTTCCTCCCTCTCCCTCTCCCTTATCGATAAAGGAAATGGAAACAACAAAATTAGGACATGCAATGAGGGACGAGGATATAAATTGGGCGGATGAAATAGAAACAAGATAAAATGAAAGTTAATTGGATGGGAAGAATGATGGGAGGAGAGTTGGAAAATAGTAAAATAGGGAAAAATTGGCGGAATCTAAAGGAAAAGGAAAACTAGGAAATCTAGGGTTAGCAGGTGAAAAAGAGAGGGGAGGAGTTGGAAAAAGAAATCAAATGGATAAAAAGAGATGAAGATGAATGATATGAGAGAGAGAAAGAGAGATAGCTAGATAGAGAAATGAGAGAGAGAGGTGTGGGTGTGTGCATGTGTGTGTGGGTGGGAGTGGGGGTGGGTGTCACCCCCCCCCACACACACCCACACCCATTCACACACCCACCCACCCACGCACACCCACCCACCCATGCACACACACCCATACACACACCCCCATACACACACAAACCTACACACGAACACACACCCACATGCACATGCTTGTACACATCTAAAAATACACACACATAGACAAGTACACACACAAAGACATACTTTAGAGAAAATCATGGAGAGAGATAAGCCAAGATTGTCCCTCCCTCTATCTCCCTCTCTCTAACTCTATCTTTACATTTCTCACTCTAAACCATAAATCCTAAACCCTAACCCCTAACCCCTAAACCCTAAACCCCTAAACCTTAACCCCTAACCCCTAAACTCTAAACCTGAACAACCCTAAACCCATAAACCCTTAATAATGTCCCTAAACCCTAACTCCTAACTCATAAGTCCCAAGCCCTAAATCCAAGCAACCATAAACCTCTATCTCCTTATCTCTCCCCTATCCCCTATCTCTATCATCCTTCTACCTCTCAATCTCTCTCTGTATGTCTCTAGACATCTCCCTCACTCCCTATCTCCCTATCTCTCCCCTCTATATCCTCTCTCTCCAAACCCTAAATCCCTAAACCCTAACCCTAACCCTAACCCCTAAACTCTAAACCCTAAAACTAGAGCAACATTGAACCCCTAAACCCTAAACAATGCCCCTAAACCCTAACCCATAACCCCTTAACCCTAAACACTAAACCTGAGCAACCCTAAACCCCCATCTCCCTATCTCTCCACTATCTCCCTATCTCTATCATCTCTCTACCTCTCAACCTCTCTCCCTATATCTCTAAACATTTCCCTCACTCTCTATCTCCCTATCTCTCTGCTTTGTCTCCTCTATCTCTCCCTATCGGTCCTCTCTCTCTAAACCCTGAATCGTAAACTCCTAAACCATAACCCCTTACCCCTAACCCCTAAACCTGAACAACCCTAAACCCTAAACCCTAAATAATGCCCCTAAACCCTAAACCCAAGCAAACCTAAAACTCTATCTCCCTATCTAACCCATGTTGTCACTGTAAAATTTTGTTCCCAGGCATGCCCCATTTTGCCCCCAAGTACCATCTAAATCCCATTTTATGCCTTCAGCGTTGAACCTATTGATGATAATCGATCAGAGATGTCTTTCATAGGTTTTTATTTGTTTGCCTTTTAAAATGTAAGGGGAAAAGCCCCAAAAAGTTAACTAAGTCCCATTTTCTAAGTGTTTGCTCGTGTTTTGGCCTTGGTTGGAGTTTTAGAGTTTCAGGCTCCTTCCTTCCATCATGTTGTCCTTGTTGGATCTGAGGTCTGAGGCTAAAATTTGCACTCTGTTTTGGAGGCTGAACTTTAGGCCTCTGGCCTTCGGTCTTCATGGTAAGTGTCAGGAAGAAGCCCCAGGGTCCAAAGTTTGATGGGTCCCCGTGTTCAAATCCCTCTAAGTATGAAGTGTGCAGTGGAATTCAGAGGTTGTCTCTTCTTCCCTTCTTCATGGAAGGTGAAACAGGGAATGCCCAATGACTAATTCCTGAAAGATTTTCTTTTCTTTAAGCTGAGGACGGTGGCAAGGCTCTTCTCTTTCCTCTTCCAAATGGCAAATACATAAGGTGGAAATCTCGGGGGCTGACCCCTGGCGTTTCCATAATTTTTCCTAAGTGTGTCAGAGGTCGAAGTTTGAGCTTCCTTCCTTCCATCTTCTTCATGGAAAGCGGAAGGCAGAAGGCCCGACAACTGACCCCCGATGGGTGTTAATTCTTTCTAAGGCATTCTGCCATTCCGTTGAGCCTTTTGGGTGGACCCATAGCAGGCTTGTGAAATCGCGGGAAGAAGACATGTGGCAAGGTTTGACATTTGATCATCCAAGCAACCCAATAGGTGCCACATGGTATACTTTGTGATTCTTCCACCATTCCACAGAGCATTTCAGTGAAGCTTTGTCTATAGCCACGAAACAACAAGAAGCTGTCAAGTGGCCATGATGTCATCTGGTTTAACTCTTACCAAGGAAGGCAGAGGTTGGAGTTTCCTTGATTTCCCTTCTGGAAGGCATAAGGTGAAATGGTGAAGGCCCAAGATCTGACCCCCGATGCCTTCATATCTATACATAGTCAGAAATTAAGGTAAAAGAACTCGACAATGATGAAGGCTTGGAGTCTTTTATCGGCAAAAATCTTAGTTCAAGAACTTTGTAGTTCGCCAACTAAGGGGTTTGTCGATCAATGGAAAAATTACTAAGGCAAAAGATTGAATGAAGGAGACTATCGGCAAATCAAAAGAAGGAAGAACTATTCAAACAGTTTGAAAATTTCATGATTCGCCGATAAGGCGATAAAGGCGTGCTTTTCATTGGGTTTCAAAAATGAGGGATTTGCTGATAAAATGAAGGCTAGCAGAAAGTTTGACAGGTGAGGTTCTGTAAAAGGCAAATTTGCCGATAAAGAGACAAGATAAAGTAAAGGCAAAATGGCTCAATTTCAAAAAGGGTCACTTTTACCGACCAAAGGAAGAATAAGAGAAGTTTGCAAAAATAAAAAATTACCGATAAAGGGCAAAGGTGGCCTAGTTTATGTCTCCCATAAGGCAAAGAAGAGGCAGAAATTGAGGATGTCTCCCATGGTTTGAATATGTGCCAGTTTGCCGACAATATGAATAAGGAAGTTTGTGATGAAGATGATTGGCTAATAAAGGTAGGAAGATGCGCAGGGTATAGTCAGAGATCAGATGGCTCAAAACTAAAAATTTGGACAACACATTGGGAGTGTTGTAATTGCTTTAAAAGGATAATTCCCTCAAAGTATGCCATGATTTTAAGAATATATAAGCTGATTTGTACCCAGAATTTAATGAGTTTACAAACCAGTGCCATGCAGGTGGTTGGCATAGTGAAATTCTTTAATGCACAAATGACAAATCAGATAAGTCAAATGTTGTAGATGGTAGGGAGAGGATTAGAACCTTCCCTCTTTATTGCTCTATGTATAGGAAGAGTGCAAGCCATCTTCCTGTGACATTTTTAGAATTAATTGAGCATGGGTTTTCTCTTCCAAAGTGCAAATCTTCTGACAAATTGGGAATGGAATTTATGATAACATGGGTGCAGTCCTTGATTGGGTGCAACACCTGGGAGAATGTAATGAGTTGATACACTATATATGCATGTTTTTGAGGTGTAATGTGGGTTGGTCAATTGGGCAATTTTCTCAGTAGGGTTGTGAGCTCCAGAAGGCAGATTAGAAGAAGTTTATTTTACAATCTTTGTTCAACATGAAACAATTGTGAAATGTATGTAATAAAATTTGCAAATCTTTGTATCAAATTACTGTTTTTCTCCATTGTTGTAGGTGTTTTTCTTAGCAAACCATAATTGCACTTATAGTTTTCTCTTGCCACATTTAGTGGTATGAATGTAAGCTCTGATTTGAATGAATGTGACAGTTCTTAATCCTTTTATAATCTTTGTAAATGGCCATTTCAGTATTGCATAGGGAAGAATATTGTATGGTGTTGGATTATTAAGTATTCTTAGTGATTTGGTATTGATTTTCCTTGCATTTGATTTATCAAATAGGCAGTTATACACTTCTATGTGGTTGTTTTCCTCTATTGAACATTCAACTCTGTAGCCCAATGGATAGGCACTAGTCTGAGTAGCCTTAGATCACCCAATCTTCTAAACAAATAATCATATTTATCTTTAGAAGCAGTAGTAGTTTTGATAAATCCTCAATGTGTAGGATTACCTTTATCAGCTATATAGGGGTCTTGTAACAACCAACTATTCTCAGTTTAGTGACAAATTTGGGGCTGAGAAAGTGATTTGGGTTTGGTTGTTCAAGTATTTTTAGTTGTTCATCTAGTTTGATGTTAATAGATTCTTAGGTATACCCTTTGGAATATCCCTCCAGATTTTAAGCTAAGATGAAAGAGCAGAGGAGTCTACCCAATCATGTAGTTTGCCAAAATCGCCCATAACTTGTTGATAAACCTTTTTCTGTCACCTTGATGACAATCCCTGGTCTAGGTGATTTAGAAAAGTTTTACAGTTTTGTGTTGTAGTCATTTTAGGAAACAACATTTTGGCATCGTTGCCAGGGAGGATTTGAAAGGACGAAGAATTTAAAGACCCCCATTTGCAACTGTTGCCAGGTGCAATTTGTAGTTGTGTGTAAGTTTGGCAACTCGTCAACTTACGCCAACATTTTGGTGCCGTTGTGATGCAGAGGCATCCACACTAAAACCTTGACATACAGCATGTATGTCTACAACCCTTCATCATCATCATCATATTTCCCTTAACACTGTCAGCATCATCATATTTTCTCTTGCCGACCGATATCCTCCTGCAGACAAACCTTCGACCTTCGTCTATCAGCAGCATCATCATACTCGGCTATCGGCAACATCATCATATTCGGCAAGCGCAAACATCCTCCTGACGTTCACTATTCACCTTACCGCCAAACGCTTTCTGCAGCATCATGATGTTCAACATCATGTTCATCAGCAGGATATAAAATATCCGGTTCCCTCCATATATCCTGATGACGACACTTCACGCACCTTTCCTTCGATGCTTACGTCACCCTGATATCTGACCTACTTAAACAAGCAGCATCATGATATGACTTATCGGGTCTTATTTTGGAATGCCCTGATGACGATTATCCTGATGACGATGATGTCATATGCAGCTCCTCCAATATCCTGCTGTCGGCCAAACATAACATTATCGGCCCACGATGGTTTTATCAACCCGATCTTCTACCTTATGCCGATATGCTCTTCCTTGGCAACACCTAATGATGATCACCCCGAAACGCATTCACCTTATGCAAACGATTGCATCATGCTCACCTCCATCTACTCGGATGACGCCCGAAGTAACTGCAGGATATACACAGAAATATCCTGATGATGCACTTGCGATGGATATCCTAACCTTAGCGGATTTTCACCGTTCCGATCCGCCGAACCTCCTGAGGTGACCCGATCCATCTCCTGGATGACCTTCCAGACTCTAACAACCAGCACAACCTAGCACATACCCATGCTAGGGTTCTCAACACCTCTCGACTGCGATCCTGCAAACATACATGTGAACAAACAGAAAATACAAACTAAATCCTAAACTACTGTACATAGCCATTCCACTGATTCGACGAATCAACCGGTGGAATGGATCAGCGAATCCATGAAACCACCAGAACAGCAACTCGATTACACAATGGAATTCAAAACAGAGAATGGACACAAACAGGATCTCTTTATTGATTTCAAAAGATGAAAGTACAATACTCAGTCTCTCTCTCTGTCTCCCTCTCTGCAATCTAGCTCCTTAATATGTATCTATATCTCAATCTGTCCTAAGACCAACTGATCCTACTGCATAAATAGGAACTGCTTGCGAGTACTACCACTCGATTCCCAGCGGCTGGGAGCTTCCAAGCGGCTGGGAGGATCCAACTGAACTAACAAACTATACAGTTGTCATAACAAACTACCTAAAAATAGAAAAGCACGGTCAACTTGGACCTTATTACATGCATTGGTCTTATAAGACCTTCTTGGAAACATTAACAAGACCTATAACTAACTAACTGCCTCATGGAGGCCAGCTGTCAGGTAGGTGCTCCTGCACCATACTCCCCAATAGAAAAGAACTCATGTCCCATGAGTTAGGATGTGGAAGTCCTCCACCTTTACACTTTGCCTTTGCAGTGTCTTGACCTGTTCCAGCTTTGTCCTCTGCTGGCTCTTGGCTACTCCAAGACTTCTGAACTGTAACTTGCTTTCTTGCAAGTAAATCCTCATGCCTGTCAATGTAGGCCCTTCTCTCACATACCTTGTGTTTGTCAGGTTGTCTGACCAGAACCTCTGTCTGAACTTCCTCTTGAACTTCCGTAATGTTCAACTCTGTCTTTCTTTCAACCTTTATAGGACAAACAATAGTCCCAACGATGACAACATCCTTGTCATTCCTCTCAACTAGTCGCTGTTTGCAAACCTGTTTCTGAACCTGCTGCTGACCTCTGTCAGTCAAAACTGAAACTATCTTCAAACTGTTGTCCTTAACAACTTCTTTCCCTGCAATGTCCTCAACTGCCTTTATGCCTGCTCCTATAGGCTTCTGCACAAATTCCTTCTTTCCCACTAAAATGATTTTTGCTGCCTTCTGTGCTGCAGCATCTTCCTGCAATGGCATCAACATAATAGTTTTCCCATCTTTCTTGATGGTGTAGGTATTAGCATACCCATCATACAGTACCCTCCTATCAAATTGCCATGGTCTACCCAACAGTAGGTGACAACATTCCATGGGCAAAATGTCACACAAAACTCTATCACGATATGCTCCAATCTGAAAATCAACATATGCCTGTTCATAGACAAAAAGTGATTGACTATCACTCACCCAAGATGCCTTGTAAGGGTGTTGATGTGGAATCCTTTCCAAATTTAGTTTATCCACCATTTCCTGAGATACCATGTTGTCTGTTGAACCAGTATCAATGACAACCTTACATACCTTACCTTTGCTCTTGCATGTGGTCTTGAAAAGAGCTCTTCTTCGCATCATATCCTTTGATGCCTGCAAACTAATTCTCCTAAGCATCAATGCTTCTCCCTCCTCAGGATACCCATAATTGTCAGGAACTCTATCTTGATAAGTGTTGAAACTTTGCACACTTTGCTCTACGTTCTCTTCTTGCACAAGTTGTATTCTCTTGTCATTCGTTCTATCATTTCTGGATGATGAACCTTTGCTTTCTGGACATTTGAAAAATGGATGACCAAACTCACCACAGGTGTAACACTTTCCTGAAAATGTAGTAGAACCTCTACCACTTCCAAATCTGCCTCTATTACCTTTCCATCCACCTCTGAAATTAGACTGTCCCTGTCCTTTACCAGTGTCTTCTTGACCCTCATTGGTTTGCCTTGTTGTAGGGGCTGCTCCTCTTCCCCTCATATTGCTGCCTCTTCCTCTCATGGACTTATCTTGTCTCCTATTCATCTTTTCTTCAATCCTGATTGCCATTTGGTAACAATCCTCCACACTCTTAGGGTTAGCTAAAACTAACTCATCCTGTATGTTCAATCTCAAACCAGCCAAGTACCTAGCCACCTTTTCTACCTCATTCTCATGATGACCAGATCTCATACTCAACTTATAAAACTCCTCAGTATATGCCTTCACATCCATTTCCTTCTGCCTTAAAAATTGCAGCTTCTTAAACATCTGAATTTCATAATCCTTAGGCAAGAATTTACCTTTTATCCTTGCTACCATCTTATCCCATGAAGTGATCTTTGACCTTCCTTGTTTCCTTCTCTCAGATTGTACATAATCCCACCATACCAAAGCATGACCTCCTAACTTGGTCTTTGCAATATTTACCTTTTGATCCTCAGCAACATCTTCACATTCAAAGTGATTATCAAGTGCAGCAATCCAATCCAGTAACTCATCTTCATTCAAACTTCCATTATACTTGGAAACATCAACCTTTACCTTAGGTTTATCACTCTGCACTGCCTTTAACAGTTTTGCAAATCTCTGGTCTTCAGCATCCAGACCTTCAGCTACCTCTTCATACTCTTCAACAACATCTTCATCTTCTTCAGACTCACTGTCTTCCACTTCCCTCTTTTTGTTCTTTTCCAGGGCTACAAGCCTGGCTTGAAGTGCTTCAGCAAGCTCCTTCATCTTCCTCATCTCTCTGGCATGCTTTTCCTTCATCTCCTGCAACTCCCTTGCAGTACCATTACCTTTCGGAGGCATTTTGTCAACCTCTCACTCCTCTACCTCTGTCCTTTCAGTGACAGAATCAACACAGAACAGCCCAGACCTTTTGCTGAGCTCTGATACCACTATGATGCAGAGGCATCCACACTAAAACCTTGACATATAGCATGTATGTCTACAACCCTTCATCATCATCATCATATTTCCCTTAACACTGTCAGCATCATCATATTTTCTCTTGCCGACCGATATCCTCCTGCAGACAAACCTTCGACCTTCGTCTGTCAGCAGCATCATCATACTCGGCTATCGGCAACATCATCATATTCGGCAAGCGCAAACATCCTCCTGATGTTCACTGTTCACCTTACCGCCAAACGCTTTCTGCAGCATCATGATGTTCAACATCATGTTCATCAGCAGGATATAAAATATCCGGTTCCCTCCATATATCCTGATGACGACACTTCATGCACCTTTCCTTCGATGCTTACGTCACCCCGATATCTGACCTACTTAAACAAGTAGCATCATGATATGACTTATCGGGTCTTATTTCAGAATGTCCTGATGACGATTATCCTGATGACGATGACGTCATATGTAGCTCCTCCAATATCCTGCTATCGGCCAAACATAACATTATCAGCCCACGATGGTTTTATCAACCCGATCTTCTACCTTATGCCGATATGCTCTTCCTCGGCAACACCTGATGATGATCACCCCGAAACGCATTCACCTTATGCAAACGATTGCATCATGCTCACCTCCATCTACTCGGATGACGCCCGAAGTAACTGCAGGATATACACAGAAATATCCTGATGATGCACTTGCGATGGATATCCCAACCTTAGCGGATTTTCACCGTTCTGATCCGCCGAACCTCCTGAGGTGACCTGATCCGTCTCCTGGACGACCTTCCAGACTCTAACAACCAGCACGACCTAGCACATACCCATGCTAGGGTTCTCAACACCTCTCGACTGCGATCTTGCAAACATACATGTGAACAAACAGAAAATGCAAACTAAATCCTAAACTAATGTACATAGCCATTCCACCGATTCGACGAATCAACCGGTGGAATGGATCAGCGAATCCATGAAACCACTAGAACAGCAACTCGATTACACAATGGAATTCAAAACAGAGAATGGACACAAACAAGATCTCTTTATTGATTTCAAAAGATGAAAGTACAATACTCAGTCTCTCTCTCTCTGTCTCCCTCTCTGCAATCTAGCTCCTTAATATGTATCTATATCTCAATCTGTCCTAAGACCAACCGATCCTACTGCATAAATAGGAACTGCTTGCGAGTACTACCACTCGATTCCCAGCGGCTGGGAGCTTCCAAGCGGCTGGGAGGATCCAACTGAACTAACAAACTATACAGCTGTCATCAGCTGTCATAACAAACTACCTAAAAATAGAAAAGCACGGTCAACTTGGACCTTATTACATGCATTGGTCTTATAAGACCTTCTTGGAAACATTAACAAGACCTATAACTAACTAACTGCCTCATGGAGGCCAGCTGTCAGGTAGGTGCTCCTGCACCACGTTGTTAGGGACCAAAGATTTTATTTCTGGTTGCTGTAATATTGATATACAATGTTTGTTCAACTTTTTCTTCCCAGCAAGGGAAGTGCCAACTCTATTTTAATAACCCAGAATAAATTTTGATCTGAAAAAAGGTTTCAGAATGGATAGAGTAAGAAACCAAGAGCAGCTTAGACGTGAGGAATCCTCTAGCAATGCAGGAAATAGGAGTAGGTATAGGGTAAGGAGACCCAATATGGTACCTCAAAGAAATACCCAAGACAATATATTTGTCAACCTCATAATCCAATATAATTATACTTTTAAGGACTCTGCAGATAACATGCTCGGAACAAATAGAAGAACAAATATAAATGAGTATGATGTTAGAAGAAATGAAAATCTTATTGGTAGAGGAAGTAGAGATGGATCACATGATCCACATTTGAGAACATTTGGGATGTCCAATGATAATGAAGAGATATATCAACATACCATACATCGTAATTCTCCCACAGGATCACTTGGAAGTCGGCATCATACCATTCTTAATGAGGAAAATCAATAGCAACAACCTGATGATGAGGAAAGAGAAAGAAGAATCCAGGATGAACTAGATTTGCTTGATCATCTTAGAAATAGACAAAGGGAAGTGTAGGCTTTGCTTGATCAACAACAATCTCAGCTTGACCAACAAGCCCAACAGAACCGAGCTAACCAGCAACATGGCCAGAATCAAAATGTTAATTAGCAACGTGCACCTCCACAACATTACAATCAGCAACATAATAAGAGATAACAACAACATCATCAAATGGGACAATAGGGTGTAAATCAGGCCCTTGCTCAAAATGTCAACATTGAGCCACCACAAAATCAAGTAAACCAGCAGCATGGCAACATTTAGAATGTTGGGCATGCACAACGAAGACAAGCACAAAGGTTTATTGCACAGAGGTAGCTGTTGGGAGCTGAAAGGTATAAGCAACTCGATGTCATTAGCATACCTAATTTTCCTAATCCCATTCCAACTGAGATTAGAGGGAAGATTCCTATATTTTAGGGCAATAATACTATCACTGGTGAGGAACACTTGAGGCATTTCATTAGTGCCATTGATGAGTATGAGGTTGAAGATGAAGATGTGATGATGAAGTTTTTTGTGTACTTGTTGGAATAAAGTACCAAAGAATGGTACAAGGCTGTCCCTGATAATAACATTGATTCTTGGGAGGAATTCATGAGGGTGTTTAGAATGCAGTATGGGGATAGGATTGACCCCAAGTTTGTCATTCATGAACTCACAGCCATCAAAAAAGCCATCAACGAATCAGTAGCTGACTTGAATAAACACTTCATCATGACAATGAGAAAGGGACCTCCTCATATGAGACCTAATGAATCTATGTGCTTAGTTTTATATTGTGGTGCTTTTGATTCAAAATTAGGTTATTGTTTGAGGGACAAGAGTCCACATACATTAAGAGAGGCTTATGCCACAACCATAAACATAGAAAGTAACATGAGAGCTTTAGGGAAGCACATCAAAAGGTCTGACGTAAAATTTCCCCAGCTAGATAAGCCTTCTTTTAACAAACCCCTCATGACTGATGACAAGATGGACAAACTCATGGGGGTTGTGAAATATTTGTCATATAAGGTTGCTAGAAATGACAAAGGGTTGCAACCCCAGGGTGTTACAACACATTTTAATGAAGGTCAAAGATTGCATAACAGACCTTATAATACTGATCGGTCTAAGAGACCACAATAGAATGATAGACATGCTTCTCCCAAACATGTATGTTTCAAACAACTTGAAAGGGACACCCCTGATCCTTTGAGAAAGGATGAAGTTAATTTTCAAGATGATTCTTTGTGGTACCAGGATTTCTTCCTTCCCCATGACCCAACAAATTGTGTGGTGGCTCATTCATTGAGTAGAGAGGAAGAATTTCCAAATGAAGAGGGTGCAATTGAGTATTACGAAGAGGAAATAAATCAGTTTGACGTAGAAGATTATGAGCATATAGGTCAGGGTGTTGATTGTGAGAGACATAAGGAAGAAGATCATATTTTCCAATATGATTATGATGAAGGTCAAAAAAAGTATCAATTGCCAGCTCATGATTTTGGACATTTAAAGGACCTTATGCAGAAAAATTATTAGCAGTCCAAGCCTTCAAAAGAAGACATGAAAGCCTTGATAGATGTAGCCATTTTGCAAGTCCAAGGAGGATATCAACTGAGAAATAGAATTGTTCTTGCGCAGAGTGCCCCTGCCATGGAATCAAAACAACAAATATCTAATGGGTATAAGGACAAATGCAAGGGCAACGTGGAATAGAAGAGTAGTAGCACTCCAAAGAAGACTACGCCTGAAAAGAAGAAGCTTCCAGTGCAGCCAATAGAAGCAAACAAGAAATATGTGTGGAAGAATCCAACACTAACCAAGCAACTAGTTGCTACACCTATTCTAGGAGTTCATTACCTAAAAGGTGATTACAACCGTGATTAGTCTCAGGCACAAAAAGAACCAAAAAAGGAGAAGACAAAGGAAGAAGGTAAGGATATTTCATCCAATCAAGTAATACCTTATATTCCTTGTGCAAATGATGTTACTATTTAATGTAATACTCCTTTTCCCAATTATCTCCCTATTGATATTGATGCAGGAGCATCTGGAAGAATTCAAGACAGTTGAGACAGTTGACAATGAAAATAGAGTATTGAGACAGTGAATGGGGAGATACCTTATTTTGAATATGAGAGGCTGCGAACCTGGACTTAGCATTGAGACATAGTCAGTTACATCATATCAAGAATTTAGATATCTGCACATCGTTACCAGAAAGATACCGTTATCTAAAGATTGACTATTTTTGCAAGAACAGAACCGACAGTGTTAAGCGGGGTCTAATTGGCTTGTGGACCAATCCTGTGACTTGCGGAGCAAAAAGATCATTATTTGATGAATTTTAGGACCTGGCCAACCTTCACTAAGATCCGCACGAAGTTCTATGCATTTGTGGAGTCGTGCCTTATGTTTAGGCCCGACCTATTATTTGTACACGTTACCTTAAACTAGTCATTGCAATTAGACCGACTTGATGATGATTTGAAAGTTTGTGGATGATATAAAAAGGAGATAAAGGATTGTTAGAAGGCAGTGATCAATAGAACGAAGTTATGAAGTAAGATACAAAGGTGTTTTGATCCGGTCGAGTAGCAGAATAGAATAGAAGGCAAAGCAAGAATCAAAATGTGTTGCAGAGCAGAGAATTGAGATGATGAAGGAAGAAGTCATGAAAGCATATTGTTGTACAAATATTTTGTAAACCCTGGCTACGGCCTTGTGTTTGTAAATCCCTTGAGGCATGTGTAATTCAATTTGAAGTTACAATATAAGAAGAATGGGCTTTGAAGGCTAGGTTTTTCCCTATTAGGGTTTTCCCAGGATACATCTTGTGTTATGTGTTCAAGAATATCTTTTGTCTTTTTGTTATTTAACTATAAGCTTCCATTGCATATCTTTATGATCATGATGGTGTTTGGATAACATTGCAAGGTTGGACAGTCCCTCACCGAACCCTCCTACGTTGACTGCATCAAGTGGTATCAGAGCTGGTTTTAAATCTGTTGGGCTGGTTGCAAATCTGTTAGAAGGTGGTGAATCTATTAGAGTGAAGTGTGAAACCCTGAAGTATACAGAAATCATCACAGAAGAAAGATCAAGGCAAGGAATATTAGGTAAGCTTTTCAAATTCAGTTGTTTATCTAATCTATTTCAGACAAGGAAGATTGGAAAGAGGATGAAGAAAGAAAATGAAACCTTAATGTGCGAAAAGGATATTTTGAAAGAAGAATTGTGCGAAATCAAGAATTGTAATTCAGAAATGTTAGAGAAGATGAAAGATCTTGGAGGAGACAAGTTTGAATTCCTTGAAGAAGAACTGAAAGATGTAAGAAGCAAAAATGAAGACCTAGAGGCAGAGCTGAAACTATTTGAAGATGTTGAAAAGAAATTTGCAGAATTGGAAGAAGGATTCAAGCTGTTTGGAAAGGCAGAAGAAAGGAGCAGAGATCTAAAAGAAAGTTCAGAAGAATCAAAGAAAGAAAATAGTTTGCAGAAGAATGAAATATCAGATTTGAAAGAACAAGTTAATCAGTTAGAGCAGTCACTTGTAGCATGTAGAAAAGAGAATGAAAATTTGAGATCTAAGCCTGCATTGTGTGATGTTTCTTGTGATACTAATGACTTGTGTGATGTAGCATAAGTTTCTTTAGGAAGTGATGATGAAGATGATAGTGTGACTAAACCTGGAGTGGTTGGTGATGTTATTGGTTTCAAAAGCATGCAAAGAATGGGATATGAAGGACAAGGATTGGGAAAGCAACAACAAGGAATTATAGAACCTATTGAACCAGTGATTAGATCAAGAAGTGAAGGGATTGGATATGATAGAGCTAAGGAGGTTATGGAAAACTTTAAATCAAATCAAAGCAGAAAAGGTATGTTGTGTTTACATTGTAATAGGCATGGAAATGAAAAGGAATTGTGTTGGGATCTACACCCTTGTAAGTTTTGTGGACTGAGGAATCATTCTAAAAAGACATGTTGGAATAGAATGGGAAGGAGAAAATCTATGGCAGGTTGTATACAAAAGAACTATGGGTGGATTGATGGACAAGAATGGAGACATGTTACTAGTATGTTGAGAGGAAGATATAGACTGAAGTATTCATGTGTTGGAAGACCTTATGCGAAGCAGAACAAGTATAGTAATTCAAACTATAGAGAGAGAAATGACAGGAGTCGTGATTCTTATCATAGTGAAGGATACTAGAGGAATAAAAGAGAATTTTCTAGAAGAACTTGTTTTCAAGTTTAGAGGAGAAAAGAATCAAGCAAGGAAAGTCATCAAGAACCGGTTACCAAAGAAACTGATAAAGGAGAAGCAGTAAGTAATTCATAGGATGAAAAGCCTATTGATACAAAGATGATTTGTATACAAGAAGAACCCTTGGAATCACTGAATTTGATAGAAGAACCAGAAGAGAATGATACATAGATGATTTGTGTAGAAGAAGAAGAGCCTGTTGATGTAGAGATAGTTTATGCAGAGGAAGAAGAACCTTTTGAATCATTGAGTATAATAGAGAAACTGGAAGAAGGTGAAGCATTAATCTTGAGAAGAATTTTGTTATAGTGCAAGAGAAAGTGTGTGTGGACAAGTGTAAAGAATAGCAGAGAAAAAGTTCATGTGACAGAAAAAAGAGATAATGACAAGATATTCTACCAGAGGAGAAAGTTTGTGTACTGGAGTAAAGAAAATGTGGATAAAGAAACAAAGTGATGTACAGAAGCAATATAAGCAGAGTGGAAGCTGCAATTTTTTTATGAGTGTGGAGGAAATTGTGTTTAAAAAAAAAACTAGAGAGTAGACAGTGTTACAGAGAAACTACGAAAGTGAATTGACTTGATTGTTCTGGAGGATGTATTTGATTGAAACAGACATTGATCTTGAGTCAACTTGCAGAGAAGACTTGCTTAGACCGCCGATCAATGAGGCAGTGCAAGGCTTGCAAGTAGACCACCGAACCTGTACCTTGACAAGAGAAAGAACTTGAGGCAATGTGTGGAGAAGACTTGCTCAGACCGTCGATCATAGAGGCAATGCAAGGCTTGCAAGTAGACCACCGAACCTAGAAGAACCAGAGGTAGTTTTGTAGGGTGGACTTGAATAGACCACCGACCTTGAGGCAGTTGCAATTACCTGAAAATAGATCGCTGAACCTTGAATCTTACATAATACAAACCAAAGTGAAGAGGCTCACTTTTCAAATAACCTCGAGAGTCTGATGTAGGAGCATTCGGAAGAATTCAAGACAGTTAACAGTGAAAATAGAGTATTGAGACAATGAATGTGGAGATACCTTATTTTGAATATGAGAGGTTGCAGACCTGGACTTAGCATCTGGACATAGTCAGTTGCATCATATCAAGAATTTAGAGATCCGCACATCATTATTGGAAAGATATCGCTGTCTGAAGATTGACTATTTTTGCAAGAACATGACCGACAATGTTAAGCGAGGTCTAATTGGCTTGCGGACCAATCCCTTGACTTGCTGAGCAAAAAGGATCATTGTTCGATGAATTTAGGACCTTGCCAACCTTTAGTGAGATTTGCATGAAGTTCTATGAATTTGTGGAGTCGTGCCTTATGTTTAGGCCCGACCTATTTTGTGTACACGTTACCTTAAACTAGTCATTGCAATTAGGCCAACTTGATGATGATTTGAAAGTTTGTGGATGATATAAAAAGGAGATAAAGGATTGTTAGAAGGCAGTGATCAATAGCATGAAGTTGTGAAGTAAGATATGAAGATGTTTTGATCCGTTTGAGTAGCAGAACAGAATAGAAGGCAAAGCAGGAAGCAGAATGTGTTGCAGAGGAGAGAATCAAGATGATAAAGGAAGAAGTCATAAAAGAATATTGTTGTACAAATGTTTTGTAAACCCTGGCTATGGCCTTGTGTCTATAAATCCCTTGAGGCATGTGTAATTCAATTTGAAGTTACAATATAAGAAGAATGGGCTTTGAAGGCTGGGTTTTTCCCTGTTAGGGTTTTCCCAGGATACATCTTATGTTACATGTTCAAGAATATCTTTTGTCTTTCTGTTATTTAACTGTAAGCCTCCATTGCATATCTTTATGATCATGATGTTGTTTGGATAAGGCTGCAAGGTTGGACAGTCCCTCACCGGATCCTCCTACCTTGATTGTATCAGATATGGTTCAAGTTTTTAGCCAAATCAAAAATTTTGTGCCAATAGTGGAAGTCCTTAGAATCCTTGAACATAGAGATAGGGTAGGGTCATTTATTACTATTGTAGATGCACAAAAACAACCTATTGTTGTTCCCAGTGGCAATGATGAGGGTGTAGGTCATGATGAAACAATTGACCTGTATATTTAGGGTCATCTATGTTGGTTTTCTCCTTAGTTGTTGTCCCTGATGTTCAAACACATACACATGGTTTTGTGAGGCTTCTAACATTGTGGGCTTCTAACATGTTTTTTTGTGGACTCCTATTGATCTTATGACAACTTGGTGATGTTAAGTTTCATGCTCTTATACTTTGGGGCCAATCTATGTTTTCATGGAATACATGATATTAGTTTGATAGCTTGGTTTCATTTGTGATCACAAAAGCTCACAAAAGCATCTTCTAGATATTGGTGATGGATAACTTGGTATCTTTGTCAACAACATCCTTATGATATTGTTATAGTTTGCATAACATTTCATTTGCTCATATTTGTTAGCATGACATTTCAGTGAACATGACATTTAAGTGAGCATTACGCTTTTGTGGAATAAGGCATCTTTATGTCTTAATCAGTTCTACACAGCTTGGATTCTTTTCACATAATATATTATATTGTACTATTGTAGTAATTGTTGATTCACATGGGAATAGTTTTATTTCTACCTATGAGTTATGGTCCCTGGTTTGCAATGTTGTTCACCATGGTCGGGTGTATCTTGTAACATTTTCCTAGTAAGCACTACATGTTACACATACTCTTCATCGACATGCACTTAAATGTTGACCTCCCAAACAGGTTTATGAAGTTTTTCTTATGGCAAAATGCAAGTTTTATGTTGAAAGTCACCGGTCTCTTTAGGGTTACCTGCAGCTCCGGTTACATGATATCTAGTGGGAAAAAGGCATTCTATGTTTCTATTTCTTCATTTGATAATAGTTGAGCTTCGGTTATATGTTCTATACTTAGGGTTTCATACCCTATGCTGAAATGATGAGGAGAAAAGGTCTGGATTTCACGGCAATCAGTTTGACTTTTGGCAACAGGTGATACTGTTATGATTTCCCTTCTCTTTTGTCAGCTATTTTTGACTGTGGCGGTTATGATTACTCTTGCATATAGTTTTATTTTGACAGTTATAGGCTGTCGAGAATGATTCAGGGGAAATGTGGTTTTTGGGATATGTTTTTTTTTTTGTAAAGCATATATATTATTTTTTTGCCTCCAGAATTCTTTGGTTTAAGTAATGTGAATCAGGGTTTCAACTCTGGTTAGGGTTTCAAAACGGAGATAAATTATTTTGAAATGATATCATGACTGTGTTTTGCGGTTACAACCCTGGTTAGGGTTTTGATAAAGGAACTCCATGAATATCCTGTCCAATAAAAGATTACAAAGTCTGGTTAAATGTGTTACATATCTTTCTCTATTATGAGACAAAATGGGTTTCTGGCAGAAAAACTGTGATAGTTATGGAACTTCCAAAAGTGGTTTTACCTGTAAAATAGAGGAACAAAATATGTTTTTTCTTGTACATGATATATATATATATATATGATACTCATATAGTATGTATGATGCAGTGAGTACAAGAATTCATGCATTATTGATATTATATAAGTAAGGAGTGAAGTGAAATAGAGTATCACTCTGTATGTAAATTTTCATAAGACAGTCTTGTTAAAAATGCCAGTGAGGCAAGTTGTAAGGTAGTGAGGCCTGTAATTAGTCAGATTTTTAAGCCAGTGAGGCAATTTTTTGAGTGGTTTTATGCCAAGGGCTTTCCACTCAGGACAAATCACTGCGTTTTTCATTTTTGTGGTATGCCTTCAATCTGTTGTTGAATATTTTAGTTTTCTGTATACAATTATACAGATTTATTTTATTTTATGGGCACATGCATTTAATCTATTCTGTTGAATGTATTTTGCAATTCAGAATTTGCAATTATTTCTACTAAAAGCAAAAATTATCTAGGATACTGATTCCTCAGTGTCCTCACCACTCTAACAAGTGGTATCAGAGCCAAACCCTTTGTCTTTAAGGTCTAATCAGCCTAAGGGGATTGTCTAATCAGCCTAAGGGGATTCCTGGTTGAGTGGTAACCATGTCTTTTCAAGATGGTCTTTCCTCATACAAGGCACCATTATTTGATGGTACAGATTATACTTTCTAGAAATATAGAATGACTCGTCATATCAAAGCTTTAGGATATGATGTCTGGGAAGCCATTGAAACTAGATGTACTGTCATAGGCAAACCATCCAATGCTGATGAAAAAAAGGCACTTGATTGTGACTCAAAAGCTGCTAGTGCTATTTGTTTTGGTTTGACCAATGAAGTCTTAAATAAAGTTATGGAATGTCAAACAACTAAAAGTATTTGGGATAAACTTTCAAATATTTATGAAGGAGATGAAAGCATTAAAGAGGCTAAGTTAGAAGCTCTTAGGGAATGATTTGAAATAATGAGAATGAAAGATGATGAAAAGATAACTGAATATCTTCAAAGAGTCTAGGAAACTGTCAACAGTATTAGAGGTTTAGGGGAGAAATTAGAAGAGATAACTGTAGTTAAAAAAGTCTTACGGACTCTAACTCCCAAATATGACTCCAAAACCTCTATGATTGAAGATAAAGATCTGAAAACTATAACTATTGATTCTATTCTAGGAGTCTTTACTGCATATGAAATGAGAATGGAAAATGAAAACCCCAATAAAGAAGCTAAGGAAGCAACTTTTAAAACTATGAAAAAGGAAACTGAAACTAGTCATAAAACTAAAAATATCAGTGAAGATGAATCTGTTTTTGTTATTAAACTCAGAAGAGGCTCAGGTAGATATAAAGGAAACTTACCTTTTAAATGCTTCAACTATGGAAAAATAGGACATTATGCAGCAAAATGTCCTAATCTAGAACTTGACAGTGAACAAGAAGATAACAGGAAACAGTATAAGAAAAAATCTTTCAACTTTAACAAGAAAAGTACTTTCAAGAAAAGAAGTCTAATTGCTAGAATAATTGATAGTGCGTCAGAGGAATCCTTTGATGAAATAGATGAAACACTCTTCATGGCAACAATTATTGTTGTTCCAGAAGAAGAACAACCAGAAATGTCTGAAAATGAAGTTGACTTAGAAGGAGAATTAAAATGTGCTTTTGGTGAAATTAGAAGGTTTAAAAGGAAAATGGAATGCAAAGCAAGTTAATATCTGATCAAGAAAAACAAATTTCTGATTTAAAAGTAAGTCTTGAAGAGAACAGAAAAATTCTCTCAGATACTCAAGAACAGTTAAAATCCAACGACAAAGAATGTTGTTCCAAGGAGGCTGAAATAGTTAAACTTAGAAGAGAACTTGAAATGTGTAACAGCAGTGACAAACTTGCTGATATGCTAGGGAAACAAAAAGAGTATAATGACATGACTGGTCTATGCTTTTCAAAAGGCCAATGCTCTAATGATAATTAGTTCAAAGGTAAAATGCCTTTTAGATTCACTAGTCATTGTTTTTATTGTTATGAGTATGTGCATAGAGCAACTGAATGTAAGTTTGTTTTTAGAAGGCAACCCAATTTTCTGAAAGGCAGTACTTTTAATTTTCTAAACAAGATAAGATGCTTCAATTGCAAAAAACTTGGACATATTGCTAAGTTTTGTAAATCAGATATTGTCTCTCTTACTAAGCAACTGAAAATGAAATGGGTGCCCAAAAATAGCAAGGCTATTAGAGTTGAAGTTGCATTTCATGCAAAGAAAAATTAAATCTGGGTTATAGACAGTGGATGTTCCCATCATATGACTAGGGATAGAAGTAAATTTACTTCATTTGAAAATTGCTCAAGTGGGTCAGTTAAATTTGGTGATGATTATTGTTTACAGATCACAGGAAAAGGTACAGTTCTTTTAGAAGATAACACATCTCTAGAAGATGTTTATTTTGTTGAAGGACTAACTCATAATCTGTTGAGTGTAAGTCAAATTTGCAATAGTGGATTTGATGTAGTTTTCACATCACAAGGCTGCAAGATTCTCAAAAATTCAAAACAGGTCATTGCTTCAGGTTTGAGAACTAAAGGTAATATTTATAATCTGCATGGATCTGCGAATGAATGCAAAAACAATTTATGCTTTATGATTCAAATTGAAGAAAGTAAACTCTGGCATAGGAGGTTGGGGCATATAAATTATGGTAACTTAGTTAAAATCAGTCACAACAAAAATGTTAGACATATGCCTGCTATTTCTAAGCCCAAAAATCTGATTTATAAAGAATATCAACAAGGTAAACAAACAAGAAATGCTCATAAATCTAAAGAACAATTTGCTGCAGAACCTCTCCAGTTAGTGCACACTGACTCATGTGGTTCAACCAGAACAAAATATTTAAATGGCGAAAGATATTTTATGTTATTCATAGATGATTACACAAGAATGACTTGGGTTACTTTTTTTAAAGCATAAGTCTGAGGTTTTAGAAAAATTTAAGATCTCTAAAAGCATGGTAGAGAGAGAAACAGATTTAAAACTGAAATGTTTAAGGTCAGATAATGGAGGAGAACATACTTCCACTACTTTTCTCGAATATTGTGAAAAACATGGCATAAAAAGACAGTTTGCAGCTCCTAGAACACCTCAACAAAATGGGGTGGCTGAAAGAAAGAATAGGATAGTAAAAGAGATGGCTAGAACTATGCTTCAGGATGTTGGACTATCAAATGCTTTCTGGAAAGGAGTTTATACAACAGTTTATATCTTAAACAGGGTACAAATAAGGGTCAAAATGAGGTACACATCCTATGAACTTTGGTATGGTAACACGGCTAATGTATCTTATTTTAAAATCTTCGGCAACAAATGTTATATAAGAAGAGAAGATCATCTCAGAAGTTTTGAATTTAGATGTGATGAAGGATCTTTCTAGGATACTCTACTCATATAGGCTTACAAATGTTAGAATAAGAGGTTAAGGAGAATAGTTGAAAGCTCTAATGTTAAAGTGGTTGAAAATTTGCAGCAAGAATAGCAACCTCAATTTCAACAAGTTGAAGAAATCATTCAAGAAGAGCCAAGTACAAAAGAAGAGTCAGAGAAATTTGAAGAAGAATCAAATCCTGAAGTGCCTCAAGGATAATCAGTAAGTCCTAAAACTAATACTCCTAAATCTTCTATTTATACTCCTTCTAAAAGATTGTTGCAAAAGAATTATCCAAGTGAACATGTTATTGGTGATTTAGATTCTGGCATACAAACTAGAAGAAAAATTGCTCAAGCAAATCAGCAGGTTCATATTTGTTTAGTGTCTCAATTAGAACCTAAAACCTATGCTAAAGCTAGTCAAGATGACTTGTGGGTTCAGGCTATGTTAGATGAGTTAACCCAGATAGAGAAAAATAACACTTGGGAACTTGTCCCGAGACCAAAAGATAAAAATATTATTGGGGCTAAATGGGTTTTCAGGAACAAACTTGATGAAAATGGAATTGTTATTTGAAACAAAGCTAGACTCGTGTGTAAGGGTTATTCTCAGATAGAAGGTGTCAATTTTGATGAAACCTTTGCTCCTTTAGCTAGACTAGAAGTAATCAAAATATTTCTAGCATATTCTATTTATAAAAATTTTAAGGTTTATCAAATGGATGTAAAAATAGCTTTTCTAAATGGAGACTTAGAAGAGGAGGTATATATGGATCAGCCAGAAGGTTTTGTTAGCAAGGACAAACCCCATCATGTTTACAGGTTGAAAAAGGCTCTTTATGAGCTTAAACAAGCTCCTAGAGCTTGGTATGCTAAACTAGACAACCATTTACAATCACAAGGGTTCACTAGAGGTGGTGCTGATAGTAATTTGTACTTTATGACAAAAAATGATTCCATCTTAATCGTGGTTCTCTATGTGGATGACATTATTTTTAGCAGTGATGATAATGAACTTAGTCTATATTTTCCACAGGTTATGACTGCAAAGTTTGAAATGTCAATGCTGGGTGAACTTTCATTTTTTCTTGGTTTACAGGTTTCCCAACTCAAAGAAGGTATATTTCTTTCTCAAACAAAATATGCAAAAGAAATGTTGAAATGGTTTCAGATGAATGAATGTAATCCTGTTAGTACACCTATGGAAACTTGTTGCAAACTAAGTGTTGATGTTGACAAACCTGATATTGATCATACTTTTTATAGGTCTATGATAGGCAGCTTGTTGTATTTGACTGCCACTAGACCTAACATAATGCATGCAGTTTGTTTAGTAGCTAGATTTCAATCTGCTCCTAAGTAAGCTCATCTAAATGTAGTAAAAAGAATCTTTAGATATATACAAGGAACACTTGATCATGGACATTGGTATTCTAGGCATTCAGATTTCACACTGACAGCATACACTGATGCTGATTGGGCTGGCAGTCTTGATGATAGAAAAGCATTTTAGGTGGTGCTTTCTTTCTTGGTGGAAGGTTAGTTGCTTGGCATAGCAAAAAGCAAGATTCTATTTCTCTGTCTACAGCTGAGGCTGAATATATTTGATGTAGAGCGCACATAGTGGAAACACACACACAATGTTTATTTCTGTCAATATCGGCAAGAGTTCTCAAATGTCTCACCGACGGTTTCCTTCACGTCGAAACCTTCATGTGCATCGGCCAAACATTATTCCATCGGCCTCCTTTTGAAATCTTATCCCAAAATGTATTGTCTTCCCGACATCCCCTTGATACATTCAACTCTTCATATACTTTATCTGACTGGCTATGCCAGTTCTATCTACCGATTCTACCGATCGATATTTGTATCAAAGAAAATGTATCTTTCAACATACAATTATTATATGCAATCAGAACATACAATCAACAACCTCCTATTGCTAGTTTCCTCTACCTTTGTTGTTGGTAGCCTTATGCATCTTAACCCGATGTATATTTGAAATGTACATTTCTAACATACAACCTTTAACATCCAAATGTAGGATATACACATAATGATCCTCAGATGCGATAGCGATATACACAGGAAATGTACCTTCATACATTTGCGATATATACAAAAATTATATATCCGATATGTTTTAGCCTAGTATATTCCTAACATGCATTTTCAACATGTTTTCACACCCTATATGCTTTGCGATATACACACAGACTGTATATCTAACATGCAAATGTAGCATATACACAAAATGTATATTTGAACACCACGAATCTCCTGTCGATAATCTCCTCTGCAACAAATCTCGCAGTCTCTAACTGTCGAACCCTAGCACCACAAAATGCTAGGCCCTTTACTGTGACATTCCTTCTACAGATCGGATCCGCTGCTCTATTCTGTCAAAGCCACGAACAAAAAGAAAAGAAAATAGAAAACTATATACAAAATCCATTCCACTGATTTCAAAGAAATCCACCAGTGGAATGGTCTTAATCTTGCATCTCGACAACATAAGACTAGATTATGTATAGAACTATTCGATACAGAGAATACACCCAAAATAATTCGATGTACAAATACAAAACACAGAATTTGTAAACACTGACAAAATTTCTATTTCTTCAATCAAACTTCGTCTCTCTCTCTCTCTTCTCTTCCAAAAATGTGGTTATATCCTCTTCTCCTCTAGTTCCAACTGGAATACCAAAGGTTGGAGTCGTTACAACTTCTAGGCCTAACCAAGATTGTAAGCCAACATACTAACTAATCACACGACACATGTTTAACACACAACATGAATTTAACACATCAACAAGACACTTCAAATAACACAACACACTCGATCCACATACCCCAATTGTCCAAGATATCCAAATTGGCTTATAAGGATGCCAAATTTGTGACACTATTTCACATGGCAGAGTTTTTTATTGCAAACATGAAATCCCAACAACATGGACTACACGACAACATGAACAAACATATAAATGCATAAAACATAACAACATAACAATACCTTAGTCTTCTCCCTCAGATGTATAATTAGCTTGCTGAAGGGGTGCTCCTGCACCATACTCCCCGGGAGAAGAAATCTCAAGGCCACTTGAGATGAGAGTTTGGAGGTCTGCACCATGGTTTGTGATCTGATCTTTAGTCATCCAAACTACCTCTGAATCAGGTTTCCCCTGCCAAGCTACCAAGTACTCCATGTACTCCTTGTTCCTTGTTTTCTTTGCCATTCTTGAGTCTATAATCTTCTTCAATTTTGGTGGATCATGCTTAGGGATATCATCATCTACTGTATCCTGCAATGGTTCTTGTTCTTCATCTATATTACGCTTGTATGGAGTTAAATCACATACATTGAAAATGGATGACAATCCAAGGTTAGGAGGAAGTTGGATCTCAGAAGCATTCTGCCCACACTTCTTCAAAATCTGACATGGTCCAATCTTCCTCTGCATTAGCTTGGTATGTTTACCTTTTGGGAGCCTCTCCTTCTTCAGATTTACCCACACCAAATCTCCAACATCAAATTGTACATCCCTCTTCTTCTTGTCAGCATATGCTTTGTACTTTAATGTAGTCTGTTGGAGTTGGTTCTTGACTTGATCATGCACCTCCTTGATGGCTGATGCAAAAGATTCTCCATCTGCACTAATAGACTCTCCTATAGGCAGATCTCTCAACTCCAAAATACCCCTTGGATGAATATCGTATACCACTTGAAAAGTTGACTTCCCTGTACTTCTATTGATGGTGTCATTATATGAGAATTCTACTTGTGGTAGGATGTTATCCCATTTCTCTCCATGCTGCTTTGTCAAACACCTGAGAAGATTTCCCAATGAACGGTTAACCACTTTAGTCTGCCCATCTGTTTGAGGATGGTAGGCTGATGAGAAGGATAAATTGGTTCCGAGCTTCTTCCAAAGAGTCCTCCAAAAGTGGCCAATAAATTTCACATCTCTATCTGACACTATGCTTAATGGCAAACCATGTATCCTCACTATCTCTTTGAAAAATAGATCTGCATTAGTGGATCTCCCTTTTTCTTTCTGACATATCACACATGCCTCCACAAATCTCCTCACATCTGACTGCAACTTGGGCCAATAGTAATGTCTCTTCACAAGATCAAGAGTCTTATCTAGACAAAAATGTCATGCCATGGCCCCACAATGTTTCTCCCTAATGATATTCAGTCTCATAGAACACCTTGGAATACACAATTGTCCACCCTTGAAAAGTAATCCATCTTGGATCAGAAATTTAGAGAACTCAACATGATATTTGTCACCAAAGGAAACACATACCTTGTAGATCTCTCCAAAGTCTTCATCAACATCATACATGGCCTTCAAGGAACCAATGCCAACACTCTCCAATTGGATCTAATTGATGGTCAGAACCCTCCTGCTCAAAGCATCTGCCACCTTGTTCTTGACCCCTTTCTTGTGCTTGAGTGTAAAGGTGAAAGCTTGCAAAGTATCCACCCACTTCATATGCCTATGGTTCAGTTTCTCTTGACTGTTTATGAAACTAAGGGCATGATTATCTGTGAACACTATGAATTCTTTTGGCATCAAGTAATGCCTCCACTTTTTGAGTGACTGTACTAGAGCATACATCTCCAAATCATATGATGAGTATCTCTTCTTTGCATCATTTAGTTTCTCACTGAAAAATGCAATAGGCCTACCTTCTTGACTGAGTGCTGCTCCAATTGCCATGTGGCTTGCATTGCATTCTACCTGGAAAATCTTGTTGAAATCAGGAAGTGCAAGGACTGGCTGCTCTGCTACCTTCTTCTTCAATGTTTCAAATGAATCATCTGCTTCCTTTGTCCAAGTGAATCTGCACTTTTGTCCTCCTTTTATAGTGTCCAACATGGGTGCACAAACATGACTAAACCCCTTTATAAACTTCCTATAGAAGGTTGCTAACCCATGGAAACTTCTAACATCATTCATGGTTCTAGGAGTTGGCCAAGACAATATGGCACTTACCTTCTCTTGATCCATTTTCAGTTTGTTATGTGAGATGACAAAACCCAAGTGGATGAGTTCTTCCTGCATGAACAAACACTTCTCTAAGTTGATCATTAGTTGCTCTTCATGTAATCTTTTGAGGACCAAGTCTATATATTTGAGGTGCTCTTCCCTTGTATTACTGAAAATTAGGATATCATCTAGATATACTATGACAAATTTGCCTATGAATTCCCTCAAGACCTCATTCATCAACCTCATAAAGGTACTAGGGGTGTTGGACATACCAAAAGGCATGACCTTCCATTCACATAACCCCTCATTTGTCTTAAATGCAGTTTTCCACTCATCTCCTGGCCTAATCCTAATCTGATGATAGCCACTCTTTAGATCTATTTTTGTGAAATATTTAGCACCCCCCAAGCAATCAATAAAATCTTCTATCCTAGGGATTGGGAACCTATACCTGATTGTTATCTTGTTGATAGCCCTCAAATCAGTACAAAGTCTCCAAGTGCCTTCCTTCTTTGGTGCTAGTACAGCCGGTATTGCACATGGGCTTAAACTCTTGCCAATTAGGCTTGTCTCCAACAACTCCTCAATCTGTCTTGCTACTTCTGCATTCTGCTCTGGAGTAAGCTTGTATGCTGCTTTATTGGGAAGTGTAGATCTAGGGATCAAATCTATGCAATGACTGATGTCCCTTATAGGTGGTAGGGACCTTGGCATTCCATCAGAGATGATGCCTTTGTATTTGTCCAATAGCTCTTGGACAACAGGATCTATGAACCTTTGCCTCTTCTCTCCCTTAACTTCCTGCTACTGCTCCTTGTTCACCTTTAGGCATGGAATTAGGGCATATGCAATTGCACCTTCTTCTGCTATCTCTTTCATGAATTGTTTGCCTTGTACCATCATCACCTTGACTTCTTTAACTTTTGATTCTTCCTCATTCTCCATCAATGGTAGCAATTCTATCACTTTACCATCCTTGGTGATTGAATATGTGTTTCTAACTCCATCATGGTGTGCCTTCAAGTCATACTGCCATGGTCTTCCAAATAGGAGATGACAAGCATCCATCTTGGAAATGTCAAACAATAATCTGTCCTTGTATGTTCCAATTTGAAACTCCACCCAAGCCTGTTCTTCCACAACTGTTTGCTGACCCTGGGTGAGCCATGAGACCTTGTATGGGCAAGGATGTGGTAGTCTTCTAAGCTTAAGCTTTTCTACCATTTCAATTGACACAAAATTTTCAGTAGATTCGGAGTCAATCAGAACTTTACATACCTTTCCTCCTGCCTTGCAAGTAGTTCTGAAGAGAGACTTCCTTTGTGGGGGTTCTTTGTCAGGCACCTTCATGGTGGTCATTTCCCTCCTAATCATCAAAGCTTCTCCTCTCTCAGGATATCCATAACTATCAGGAGCATTCACACTTTGATAAGTGTTTGAGCTTGTCACACTTTGACAATCAGATTCTTGGATTAGATTTATCCTCTTTTCTCCCATTGAACTTGTTGCCTTTTCTGGACATCTGCTGGCTATGTGGCCTTCTTGATTGCAATTGTAACATCTGATAGGTCCTCTGCCCTGAGAGCTCCCTCTAAATGGTGGTCTTCTGCCCTAAAATTTCCTCTTTGATTGTAACTTCCCCCTTGATTTTGATTGTTGTCTCCTTTGCTTCTCTCTTGATTGGATTCTCCTTGGTGTCCAAATTCATTTCGTCTACCTCTGAAAGGACTTCTTCCCCCTTTTTACTATCTCCCTCTTCCTCTATTGTTCTGCTCTTGTCTTCTCTTTAATTTCTCTTCCACTTTGAGTGCTAACTGATAGCACTTTTGGACTGTCTCTAGGTTATGCAGACTTATGTCTTCTTAGATATTGAACCTTAATCCATTGAGGTACCTTGCCACCTTCTCTTCCTCACCCTCCTTTATTTTTGTCTTGACACATAGTTTCATGAACTCTTTAGTGTATGAACTAACATCTAACTCCTTCTGTTTCAAGTTTTGTCTCTTCTTATGTAGTTGAATATTGTAATCCAACGGAACATAGGCTTCCTTCACTAAAGCCATCATCTTCTTCCACGTAGCAACTCTATTCTTTCCTTCTTTCTCCCTATCATCTTGGATGAAATTCCCCCAATTTAGTGCAGCCCCTTTCATTTTGGATTGGGCCATTCTCACCCTTTGGTGTTTTGGTATCTCCTCGGTATCAAAGAAATTATTCAAGGAGTCTATCCACTCTATCACCGAATCAGGTTCCATTTTGCCTGCAAACACTGGCAAGTCTATTTTCATATCCATGGTCCTCCTCTCCATGGATTTGAGGACATTGAGTAAGGGTCTCTGGCCTGCAGGAACCTTTATCTCTTCCTACCTTGGGATCTCCTCTTCATCCCAATCTTCTCGTTCACCAGAATCTTCTTCTCCCTTCTCTACCTTGTCCTTCAACTTCTCTAACTCATCTTTCAAGGCCTGATTCTGAGCTCTAACTGCTTTGCTCTCTACCAACTACTTCTTCACTAAGACCGCCAACTCAGCATTGGTCATCTTTGCTGGGTACTCATGTGACCCCTCTTCCTCTGACATCTTGCCTTCTTCTACCCACAGGATACTCCTTCACTCTGATACCACTATGATGCAGAGCGCACACAGTGGAAACACACACACAATGTTTATTTCTGTCAATATCAGCAAGAGTTCTCAAATGTCTCACCGATGGTTTCCTTCACGTCGAAACCTTCATGTGCATCGGCCAAACATTATTCCATCGGCCTCCTTTTGAAATCTTATCCCGAAATGTATTGTCTTCCCAACATCCCCTTGATACATTCAACTCTTCATATACTTTATTTGACTAGCTATGCCGGTTCTGTCTATCGATTCTAGCGGTCAATATTTGTATCAAAGAAAATGTATGTTTCAACATACAATTGTTATATGCAATCGGAACATACAATCGACAACCTCCTATTGCTAGTTTTCTCTACCTTTGCTACCGGTAGCCTTATGCATCTTAACCCGATGTATATTTGAAATGTACATTTCTAACATACAACCTTTAACATCCAAATGTAGGATATACACAGAATGATCCTCAGATGCGATAGCGATATACATAGGAAATGTACCTTCATACATTTGTGATAGACATAGGAATTGTATATCTGATATGTTTTAGCCTTGTATATTCATAACATGCATTTTCAACATGTTTTCACACCTGATATGCTTTGTGATATACACACAGACTGTATATCTAACATGCAAATGCAATATATACACAAAATGTATATTTGAACACCACAAATCTCCCACCGATAATCTCCTCTGCAACAAATCTTGTAGTCTCTAACTGTCGAACCCTAGCACCACAAAATGCTAGGCCCTTTATTGCGACATTCCTTCCACAGATCAGATCCGCTGCTCCATTCTGTCAAAGCCATGAACAAAAAGATAAGAAAACAAAAAACTATATACAAAATCCATTCCACTGATTTCAAAGAAATCCACTAGTGGAATGGTCTTAATCTTGCATCTCGACAACATAAGACTAGATTATGTACAGAACTATTCGATATAGAGAATACACCCAAAACAATTCGATGCACATAGAACTTAGAAAATACAGAATTTGTAAACACTGACAGAATTTCTATTTCTTCAATCAGACTTTGTCTCTCTTTCTCTTCTCTTCCAAAAATGTGGTTATATCCTCTTCTCCTCTAGTTCCAATTGAAATACCAAAGGTTGGAGTCGTTACAACTTCCAGGCTTAACCAAGATTGTAAGCCAACATACTAACTAATCACATGACACATGTTTAGCACACAACATGAATTTAACACATCAACAAGACAATTCAAATAACACAACACACTCGATCCACATACCCCAATTGTCCAAGATATCCAAATTGGCTTATAAGGATGCCAAATTTGTGACACTATTTCACATGGTGGGGTTTTTTATTACAAACATGAAATCCCAACAACAAGGACTACTTGACAACATGAACAAACATATAAATGCATAAAACATAACAACATAACAATACCTTAGTCTTCTCCCTTAGATATATAATTAGCTTGCTGAAGGGGTGCTCCTGCACCAATATTGCAGCCACATCTTGTTGCACTCAGATTCTCTGGATGGTTCAGACTTTGAATGATTACAAGGTTACTATTTGTAAGCTTGTCAGAATTCTATGTGACAATGCCAGTGCAATCAATATCTTGAAAAATCCTGTGATGCATTCTCGTACCAAGCATATTGATATTAGATATCATTTTCTTCGTGATAAAGTTCTCCTACATGATGTCATATTGGACTATGTTTCTTCAGCTGATCAAGTGGCTGATATATTCACTAAGCCACTTCCCAGAGCTTTTTTTGAGGGTCTCAGGGATAAGCTTGGGGTTCTCTCTTTTTCTTCTATGCATTAATGTCTCTCGGTTCTGGGTTTCAGGGGGAGCTTCTTGCATACTCTTGTGTCCTGACAGTTTTCAGCTTCATGTATTAGTTCTCTTGGTCTCCTTAATTGTTGTCTGTTTCTGCTTACTATTATTTTCTGGTACTGATATCCTCTTCTTGTTTTAGCTCTTCTGGATACTTCTTGGTGCTGTGAAAGTCCTGGTATGCTTGATATATTTTTTCATTCCAGGTTTCTCTGTTTATCGCAGCTATTTGCTTTTATGTCCTCCCTTTGTCCTGATGACAAAAGGGGGGAGAAGAATCAAGATATTGTTGTTGTGTGTTTTCCCATCATGGACAAAGGGGGAGTATTGTTGGTTTTCTCCTTATTTGTTGTCCCTGATGTTCAAACACATACACATGGTTCTATGAGGCTTCTAACATTGTGGGCTTCTAACATGTTTTTCTGTGGACTCCCATTGATCTTATGAGAACTTGGTGATGTTAAGTTTCATGCTCTTATACTTTGGGGCCAATCTATGTTTTCATGGAATACATGATATTAGTTTGATAGCTTGGTTTTGTTTGTGATCACAAAAGCTCACAAAAGCATCTTCCAGATATTGTTGATGGATAACTTGGTTTCTTTATCAACAACATCCTTATGATATTGTTACAATTTGCATAATATTTCATTTGCTCAGATTTGTTAGCATGACATTTCAGTGAGCATTGTGCTTTTGTGGCATAAGGCATCTTTATGTCTTAATCAGTTCTACATAGCTTGGCTTCTTTCACATATTATATTATATTGTACTATTGTAGTGATTGTTGATTCACATGGGAATAATTTTATTTCTACCTATGAGTTATGGTCCATGGTTTGCAATGTTGTTCACCTTGGTCAGGTGTATCTTGTAACATTTTCCTAGTAAGCACTACCTGTTACACATACTCTTCATCGGCATGCACTTAAATGTTGACCTCCCGAACAAGTTTATGAAGTTTTTCTTATGGAAAAATGCAAGTTTTATGTTGAAAGTCACCGGTCTCTTTAGGGTTACCTGCAGCTCTGGTTACATGATATCTAGTGGGAAAAAGGCATTCTATGTTTCTATTTCTTCATTTGATAATAGTTGAGCTTCGGTTATACGTTCTATACTTAGGGTTTCATACCCTATGCAGAAATGATGAGGAGAAAAGGTCTGGATTTCACAGCAATTAGTTTGACTTCTGGCAGCAGGTGATACTGTTATGATTTCCCTTCTCTTTTGTCAGCTATTTTTGACTGTGGCGGTTGTGATTACTCTTGCATATAGTTTTATTTTGACAGTTATAGGCTGTCAGGAATGATTCAGGGGAAATGTGGTTTTTGAGATATGTTTTTTTTGTAAAGCATATATATTATTTTTTTTGCCTCTAGAATTCTTTGGTTTAAGTAATTTGAATCGGGGTTTCAACTCTGGTTAGGGTTTCAAAACGGAGATAAATTATTTTGAAATGATATCATGACTGTGTTTTGCGGTTACGACCTTGGTTAGGGTTTTGATAAAGGAATTCCATGAATATCCTGTCTAATAAAAGATTACAAAGTCTGGTAAAATGTGTTACATATCTTTCTCTGTTATGAGACAAAATGGGTTTCTGGTAGAAAAATTGTGTGACAGTTATGGAACTTCCAAAAGCAGTTTTACCTATAGAACAGAGGAACAAAATATGTTTTTTTCTTGTACATGATATATATATATATATATATATATGATACTCATATAGTATGTATGATGTAGTGAGTACAAGAGTTGTTCATGCATTATTGATATTATATAAGGAGTGAAGTGAAACAAAGTATCCCTCTGTATGTAAATTTTCATAAGACAGTCTTGTTAAAAATGCCAGTGAGGCAAGTTGTAAGGTAGTGAGGCCTATAATCAGTGAGATTTTTAAGACAGTGATGCACTTTTTCAAGTGGTTTTATGCTAGGGGCTTTCCACTCAGGACAAATCACTGTGTTTTTCATTTATGCGGTATGCTTTCAATCTGTTGTTGAATATTTCAATTTTTTGTATACAATTATACAGATTTATTTTATTTTATGGGCACATGCATTTAATCAATTCTGTTGAATATATTTTGCAAGCCAGAATTTGCAATTATTTCTACTAAAAGCAAAAATTATCTAGGATACTGATTCACCCCCCCCTCTCAGTATCCTCACCACTCTAACAAGTGGTATCCGAGCCAAACCCTTTGTCTTTAAGGCCTAATTAGCCTAAGGGGATTCCTGGTTGAGTGGTAACCATGTCTTTTCAAGATGGTCTTTCCTCATCCAAGGCACCATTATTTGATGGTACAAATTATACTTTCTGGAAATATAGAATGACTTGTCATATCAAAGCTTTAGGATATGATGTCTGGGAAGCCATTGAAACTAGCTGTACTGTCACAGGAAAACCATCCAATGCTGATGAAAAAAAGGCACTTGATTGTGACTCAAAAGCTGTTAGTGCTATTTGTTGTGGTTTGACCAATGAAGTCTTAAATAAAGTTATGGAATGTCAAACAACTAAAAGTATTTGGGATAAACTTTCAAATATTTATGAAGGAGATGAAAGCATTAAAGAGGCTAAGTTACAAGCTCTTAGGGAAAGATTTGAAAGACTGAGAATGAAAGATGATGAAAAGATAGCTGAATATCTTCAAAGAGTCTAGGAAACTGTCAACAGTATTAGAGGTTTAGGGGAGAAATTAGAAGAGATAACTGTAGTTAAAAAAGTCTTACGGACTCTAACTCCCAAATATGACTCCAAAACCTCTGAGGTTGAAGATAAAGATCAAAAAACTATAACTATTGATTCTATTCTAGGAGTCTTTACTGCATATGAAATGAGAATGGAAAATGAAAACCCCAATAAAGAAGCTAAGGAAGCAACTTTTAAAACTGTGAAAAAGGAAACTAAAACTAGTCATGAAACTAAAAATATCAGTGAAGATGAATCTATTTTTGTTAGTAAACTCAGAAGAGGCTCAGGTAGATATAAAGGAAAATTACCTTTTAAATGCTTCAACTGTTGAAAAATAGGACATTATGCATCAAAATGTCCTAATCTAGAACTTGACAGTGAACAAGAAGATAACATGAAATAGTATAAGAAAAAACCTTTCAACTTTAACAAGAAAAGTACTTTCAAGAAAAGAAGTCTAATTGCTAGAATAACTGATAGTGCATCAGAGGAATCCTGTAATGAAATAGATGAAACTCTTCATGGCAGTAATTATTGCTGTTCCAGAAGAAGAACAAGCAGAAATGTCTGAAAATGAAGTTGACTTAGAAGGAGAATTAAAATGTGCTTTTGGTGAAATTAGAAGGTTTAAAAAGGAAAATGGAATGCAAAGCAAGTTAATATCTGATCAAGAAAAACAAATTTCTGATTTAAAAGTAAGTCTTGAAGAGAACATAAAAATTCTCTCAGATACTCAAGAACAGTTAAAATTCAAGGACAAAGAAAGTTGTTCCAAGGAGACTGAAATAGTTAAACTTAGAAGAGAACTTGAAATGTGTAATAGCAGTGACAAACTTGTTGATATGCTAGGGAAACAAAAAGAGTATAACAACATGACTGGTCTAGGCTTTTCAAAACCCCAATGCTCTAATGATAATCAGTTCAAAGCTAAAATGCCTTTTAGATTCACTGGTTATTGTTTTTATTGTAATTAGTATGGGCATAGAGCAACTGAATGTAAGTTTGTTTTTAGAAGGCAGCCCAATTTTCTGAAAGGCGGGACTTTTAATTTTCTAAACAAGATAAGATGCTTCAATTGCAAAAAACTTGGACATATTGCCAAATTTTGTAAATCAGATATTGTCTCTCTTACTAAGCAACTCAAAATGAAATGGGTGCCCAAAAACAGCAAGGCTATGATAGTTGAAGTTGCATTTCATGCAAAGAAAAATGAAATCTGGGTTATAGATAGTGGATGTTCCCATCATATGACTGGGGATAGAAGTAAATTTACTTCATTTGAAAATTACTCAAGTGGGTCAGTTAAATTTGGTGATGATTATTGTTTACAGATCACAAGAAAAGGTACAATTCTTTTAGAAGATAACAAATCTCTAGAAGATGTTTATTTTGTTGAAGGACTAACTCATAATCTGTTGAGTGTAAGTCAAATTTGCGATAGTGGATTTGATGTAGTTTTCACATCACAAGGCTGCAAGATTCTCAAAAATTCAAAACAGGTCATTTCTTCAGGTTTGAGAACTAAAGGTAATATTTATAATCTACATGGATCTACTAATGAATGCAAAAACAATTTGTGCTTTATGAGTCAAATTGAAGAAAGTAAACTCTGGCATACGAGGTTGGGGCATATAAATTATGATAACTTAGTTAAAATCAGTCACAACAAAAATGTTAGACATATGGTCCATGGTTTGCAATGTTGTTCACCATGGTCGGGTGTATCTTGTAACATTTTCCTAGTAAGCACTACATGTTACACATACTCTTCATCGACATGCACTTAAATGTTGACCTCCCGACCAGGTTTATGAAGTTTATCTTATGGCAAAATGCAAGTTTTACGTTGAAAGTCACCAGTCTCTTTAGGGTTACCCGTAGCTCCGGTTACATGATATCTAGTGGGAAAAAGGCATTCTATGTTTCTATTTCTTCATTTGTTAATAGTTGAGCTTCGATTATACGTTCTATACTTAGGGTTTCATACCTTACATAGAAACGATGAGGAGAAAAGGTCTGGATTTCAGGGCAATCAGTTTGACTTCTAGCAGCAGGTGATACTGTTATGATTTCCCTTCCCTTTTGTCAACTATTTTTGACTGTGGCGGTTGTGATTACTCTTGCATATAGTTTTATTTTGACAGTTATAGGCTGTCGAGAATGATTCAGGGGAAATGTGGTTTTTGAGATATGTTTTTTTTTGTAAAGCATATATATTGTTTTTTTTGCCACCAGAATTCTTTGGTTTAAGTAATGTGAATCAGGGTTTCAACTCTGGTTAGGGTTTCAAAATGGACAGATATTATTTTGAAATGATATCATGATTGTGTTTTGCGGTTACGACCTTGGTTAGGGTTTTGATAAAGGAACTCCATGAATATCCTGTCCAATAAAAGATTACAAAGTCTGGTTAAATGTGTTACATATCTTTCTCTGTTATGAGATAAAATGGGTTTCCAACAGAAAAACTGTGTGACAGTTATGGAACTTCCAAAAGTGGTTTTACCTGTAAAACAGAGGAACAAAATATATTTTTTTCTTGTACATGATATATATATATATATATATGATACTCATATAGTATGTATGATGCAGTGAGTACAAGAGTTGTTCATGCATTATTGATATTATATAAGTAAGGAGTGAAGTGAAATAGAGTATCCCTCTGTATGTAAATTTTCATAAGACAATCTTGTTAAAAATGCCAGTGAGGCAAGTTGTAAGGCAGTGAGGCCTGTAATCAGTGAGATTTTTAAGCCAGTGAGGCACTTTTTCGAGTGGTTTTATGCCAGGGGCTTTCCACTCAGGACAAATCACTGTGTTTTTCATTTCTGTGGTATGCTTTCAATCTGTTGTTGAATATTTAAGTTTTCTGTATACAATTATACAGATTTATTTTATTTTATGGGCACATGCATTTAATCAATTTTGTTGAATATATTTTGCAAGTTAGATTCTGCAATTATTTCTACTAAAAGAAAAAATTATCTAGGATACTGATTCACCCCCCCCTCTCAGTATCCTCACCACTTTAACAATCTATGGTTAACAACAAGATGGGAGTAGACCCTTTCTACACCACTTTGATCATAAATGGTTGGCTATTACACAACTGTATGCTTGATTTAGGGGCATCTAGCAATGTCATGCTGGTAGAAATCATGAATGAATTGAGACTAAAGGTGTCCAAATCCTTTGGTAAGTATTTTTCCATGGATTCTAGGGAGGTGAATGTGATTGGTCTTGTCAAAGATGTTGAGGTCAAATTAGCTACATATCATCACAAATCATTCTTGATGGACATAATTATTGTGGATTGTCCTACCAAATAGGTATGCTATTATCAAGAAAGTGGGCAACCTCTATGGGTGGAAGCATTCAGATGGACCTGTCATATGCCACCATTCCAGTCCAAGGCATGGAAGTGAAGCTATACAGGGAGAAGAAGGTAGAAGACCAAAATATTGAGGACAGGTATAAAATAGAGGAAGATCATGTGAATTTCTTTAACACTAAAATAGACTATTTTATGGCCTATTGCAGTGATGATGGTCCTCGTGTGAATGTTTCACCTCCTAACCCTGTTGTAGCTATGTGTGCGATACGTTTGATTTATGGATGTTACATTTTGATGGTACATTTTCTAGAGATGGCTCAGGTATTGGGATTGTTTTAATATCCCCAGATGGTGAGTAGTTTGGTATGTCTTTTATACTTGATTTTCAGTGCACTAAAAACATAGCTGAATACGAAGCATTGTTGTTAGGATTAAATATTGCTCATAAGTATAAGGTCAAGTGCCTGAAGATATTTGGTTACTCAGAATTAGTTCTGCAATAGATTAGAAATAAATTTGTTGCCAATGATAAAAGGTTAAGGGGATACATGAATGCTATATGGGATACCGTGGAGTTGTATGATGCCATTGGAATTGAATGGGTTGATAGAATCAGAAATGAAAAGGCAAACTCCCTAGCTAGCTGTAGTTGCATCTAAATTTGATCCTAGATAAAATTTTCCTCATGGCCAACATGCTGTTGAAGTGCTTAGAAGGCCAACAATCCCTAATAACATATACATTTGGCAAGTATTCAATGAGAGTAATCAGATTTTTAGTTTCCTCAATTGCATGGATGAGTTTAACAGTCAAGTGATTGAATGGCAACCTATGGTATAGATGGAGAATGACAAGGAAACATTATTTGGCAGTGAGGTCGTATAGTTGAAGACTAACACCATTCCTAAGGGATTGGTGGCATTAGAGAGAATGTTTGACAATACAGACCGCTAGAAGAGTAAAGGTAAATCAATAGAAGAAGACAATGTTGAAGGTGTTTGTTAGGATTAAGGTGACATCAACCTTGTAAATCTTATGTAATTATTTACTCCTAATATTGTTGTAAATCACCCATAAGAGATGAAAGGTTTCACCAGTAGTGGTCTTGTTTCAGCTACATGTTTATATCCGGTCCTCAACGCTCATTCGTCTGCGACGGGGGTTCACACGGGTTTTCCCCGTTGCGAGGGGTCATAGGGGATCATCCCCCTAGTGGGGGGTCCGAGGGTTGCGCACCCCAGCGGGGGTTTGAGGGCAGCGCATCTGAAACCACATTTTATTTATATTTTATCATTGTAAATCTGGACCGTTCGTTATTAGGCCACACATCTGATGGTTGATATTATGTCAATTTTCTTGCCCTAGAAGGAAACCCCCTTTTATAAGGATATTTGTACTACATTTTTTATCATATTTGAGAGTAACAGGCGCCGTTAGATTGAAGACTGAAGAAATAAAGGAAGTGCATGTATTGTAATCTTATATTTGAATATAATACAACTTGGAGCCTCTTTTCTTGGTGGAGTTTTTTACCCAAAAGGGTTTTCTCCATGTTACATATTGTCTTATGTGTTTAGTTCTTAATGCATGTTATTTCTGTATAGTGGGTTTTATTTTTTTTGCAATCTCCATTGATTCTACATTGTTTAGAGGATATAAATAAGGTTTGAATCAGATTTTCATTGTGTGGTTTGCACCTTCATTTCTAACAGTGTTAACCTTGGAACTAAGGAGGCACCCAAGATGGTTTACACATGTAAGAAATTGAAGCCTCATGAAAAGAAAATGTTGATTTCTTTGTTGAGAAAGTTTAGAAAGTGTTTTGCATGGTCCTATGATGAATTGAAAGCTTATAGGGAGGATTTATTTTAGAATACTATCCCCCTTCAACTTGATGCAAAACCATTTAGGCAAAAAAAGATGCCTAGAAACCCCACTATAGCTCCCAAGATGTAAAAAGAATTGTTAAATATGAAAGAGGGAGGTATTATTAAACCTATCAAACATTCTGAATGGGTGGTTAATCTTGTCCCAGTAAAGAAAAAGAATGGGGAGATTAGACTATGTGTGGATTTCAGAAATCTACACATCAAATCCCTTAAGGATAATTATCCTCTTCCGAGCATGGATCATCTTTTGCAGAGGGTTGTTGGTTCAAAGATGATGTCTATGATGGATGGGTTCTCAAGATATAATCAAGTGTTGTTCAAGGAGTCAGAATAGTACAAAACAACATTCACCACTCCTTGGGGAGCATATGTGTATTTGAGAATGCCATTTGGACTGAAAAATCTAGGATCTACATTTCAAAGAGTAATGGATGTGGCCTTTGCTGGCCTCATTGACAAGATCATGGTTGTTTACCAAGATGATCTAATTGCATTTTCAAAGGATAGGAATGATCATTGCAAGCATTTGCAATTGATTTTTGAGAGACATTTAGAGTAGGGATCTCTTTAAATCCCAAAAAATGTCAATTTGGAGTGGAAGAAGAAAAGTTGCTCGGACACATTGTGTCTAGGGATGGGGTTAGAATTGATCCAGAAAGAGTTAAGGCTATTGAACTTATCCCTAAGCCCAAAATAGTCAAGGGTGTTCAGTCCTTCTTTGGGCAGATCAACTTTGTGCCGAGATTTGTTCCTAACTTCATTGAAAAGACTAAGGAAATTTCCAAGATACTCAAGAAGGAACAATCCATCACATGGGAAAAGGAACCAGCTAAATCTTTTATTGATATAAAGGAGGTCCTAAAGAATGCACCAGTACTAGTAAGTCCAGATTATGCAAAGCCCTACCAACTTTTCTCTTTTCCTTCATTTTGTACTATTGTTGTTGTATTGTTGCAAAAGAATAAGGATGGATTCAAGCAGCCAATAGGATTTTTTAGCAAGTATTTGCAAGTTGTTGAGTTAAATTATTCCATTATGGAAAAGCATGCATATGCTTTGGTTTAGGCGGTGAAAAACTTTAGGCCATATCTTATGGGTGCAAATACAATTGCATATGTGCCCCATTCAGTTGTGAAAGATATTTTCACATAGTAGGAGGCATCTGGAAGATGTAGGTGGATCAACAAGATCCAAGAGTACATGATATTGAGGTGCAGATCACCAAACTAGTTAGAGGCCAGGGTTTAGCTAAGTTGATGGCTAATTCCAACTTAGAGGCCGCTAAGGTAAATGAAGTAGATTTTGTTCCATCTATTGATGCATGTATGTTGATAAATGATCCATGGTATAAATATATTATCTTTTATCTTGTCAACATGCATTGTCCCCCAGGTATGAATGTGACACAATAGAGGACACTTAAGCTTCAGTCTCAAAATTATGTCTTGATTCAAGATGCATTAATGTGGAGAAATCATGAGGGACTGCTGTTAAAATGTCTAGAGCAACAACAGTTTGAGGCAGTCATTGAAGAATATCATCAAGGAATATGTGGTGGGCACTTCTATGCCAAAACCACAGTGCAAAAAATTATCAGAGAAGGCTTCTGGTGGCCGAGTCTCTTCAAAGATGTCACCAAGCAAGTCAGAAAATGTGATGCTTGCCAACATTTCTTTGGCAAGATGAAATTTGTTGGAGCATTACCCCTTCTACTAGTTGCGGTTGAAGTACCATTCCAGCAATGGGGCATTGATTTTATAGGGGAAATTCAAGAGAAGTCCAGTAATGGATTCAAGTGGATCCTTGTGGCCACTAACTATTTCACCAAGTTGGTTGAGGCTATCCCCACTTGTAATGCCACATCCAAGGTGGTGATTGAGTTCAAAGTCAGCAATATAATCACCAGATTTGGATTGCCATCCAAAATTGTTGCAGACAATGCCATGTGTTTCAGATCTTAGGATATAATGGACGTGTGTTCCAAGTATGGAATCAAGTTGATTCACTCATCACCATACCATCCCCAAGGTAATGGACAAGCTGAGTCCAGTAATAAGAGCTTGATGAAGATCATAAAAAGGACATTAGATTAGAGTAAGAAAATATGGGATGATAAATTGAAATATGCTCTATGGGCTGACAAGATAGCCCTCAAAAAATCCATAGGAAGGAGCCCATTTGAGCTGGTATATAGAGCAAAAGCAAAATGCCAATGTCATTGGAATTGCCATTATATCAGTTGTTGTAACAAATAGGAGAAGATGGGGATGACGCTTTGATGTTGAGGATGCATGAATTAACTGAGTTGGATGAGGCCAAAAGGCTGACACATGATAAAAATTTGCTTCAACAACAAAAGGTTGAGCATCTGTTCAACAAAAGAATAGTCAAAATGACCTTTCAGATTGGTGATTTGGTCCTCCTATGGAATGGAAAATTAGAAGACAAGGGTAAGAATGGCAAATTTGATCCTTTGTGGTTGGGCCCTTGTCAAATTGATGAAAGAGTTGGTCAAGACACATATTACATCAGGAATATGGAGGGAGAATTTCTAGAGCTGCCCATTCATGGAAAGCATTTAAAGCTTTACTTCTCATGACTAAGTGCTTCCTCTAAATTTTGAATGCAGCCAATAATCTTATTGTGCCCTAATGTTTATGACAGTACATTTTGTCATGTATACAAGCCTTTGATATAAATACTTTTGTGTTTTCCCTTTGTGTGTTTTTGTGTCTTTTTGGTTTGTCTAAAGATTTGAGATCCTTGATGTGACATTGCTTGTCACATGTCCCCAACCAGAGCCAGTCTTGGCACTTGTAAATTTTTTTTCCTAGACATGCCCCATTTTGCCCCCAAGTTCCATTCGAATCCCATTTTATGCCTTTAGTGTTGAACCTATTGATGATAATCGATCAGAGATGTCTTTCATAGGTTTTCATTTGTTTGCCTTTTAAAATGTAAGGGACAAAGCCCCAAAAAATTGACTAAATCCCATTTTCTAAGTGTTTCCTTGTGTTTTGGTCTTGGTTAGAGTTTTAGGCTCCTTCCTTCTATTGTGATGTCCCTGTCGGCTTTGAGGTCCGTGGCTAAAATTTTCACTGTGTATCGGAGGTAGGACTTCAGGCCTTTGGCCTTCGATCTTCTTCATGGAAAGTGTTAGGAAGAAGCCCTGGTGTCTGAAGTTGGAAGGGTCCTTGTGTTCAAATCCCTCTAAGTATGAAGTGTGCAACGGAGTTCAGAGGTTGGCTCTTCTTCCCTTCTTCATGGAAGGCGAAACAGGGAAGGCTCGACGACCGATTCCCAATAGGTTTTCTTTTCTTTGAGTTGAGGATAGATGGCAGGGCTCCTCTCTTTCCTATTCAAATGGTGAATGCATAAGGTGGAAAGCTTGGGGGCCGACCCCCACCATTATCATATTTTTTCCTAACTGTGTTGAAGGTCAAAATTTGGGCATCCTTCCTTCCATCTTCTTCATGGAATGCGGAAGGTGGAAGGCTTGACGACCGACCCTCGACGAGTGTTAATTCTTTCTAAGGCATTCCGCTATTCTGCTGAGCCTTTTGGGTGGACCCGCAGCAGACTTGCGGAACCGCGGGAGGAAGACATGTGGCAAGGTTCGATAGTTGATCATCCAAGCAACCCGATGGGTGCCACGTGGTATACTTTGTGACTCTTCTACCATTCCATGGAGCATTTTAGTGAAGCTTTGTCTATAGCTGTGGAATAGTGGGAAGCTGCCAAGTGGTCATGATGTCATCCAGATTAAATCTTACCAAGGAAGGCGGAGGTCAGGGTTTCCTTGCTCTCCCTTTCAGAAGGCATAAGGTGAAATGGTGAAGGCTCGAGGCCCGATCCCCAACGCCTTCATATCTATACATAGGCAAAAGTTAAGGTAAAAGAACTTGAAAATGATGAAGGCTTGGAGTCTTTTATCAGCGAAAATCTTAGTTCCAGAACTCTAGTGTTTGCCGACTCAGGGGTTCGCCGATCAATGGAAAAATGAAAGGGCAAAAGATTTAATGAAGGAGACTATTGGTAAATCAAATGAAGAAAGAACTGGTCAAATAGTTTGAAAATTTCATGATTCGACGATAAGGAAATAAAGGCGTGTTTTTCACTTGGTTTCAAAAATTAGGGATTTGCTGATAAAATGAAGGTTGGCAGAATGTTTGACAGGTCAGAGGTTTAACAAAAGGCAAATTTGTTGATAAAGAGACAAGATAAAGTAAAGGAAAAATGGCTCAAGTTTGAAATAGTTACACTTTTGCCAACCAAAGAAAGAATAAGAGAAGTTTGCAAAAATAAAAAATTGTCGATAAAGGGCAAAGGTGGCCTAGTTCAGAAAAGTCATAGTTTACTGACTAAAGGAGAAAATGAGCCAAGTTTCAGAAGATGAAGTTTTTCCAATAAGGCGAAGAAGAGGTAGAAATTGAGGATGTCTCCCATGGTTTGAATATGTGCCAGTTTGCCAACAATGTGAATAAGGAAGTTTGTGATGAAGAGGATTAGCTAATAAAGGTAGGAAGATACATAGGGTACAGTCAGAGATCAGATGGCTCAAAACTGAATATTTGGAAAACACATTGGGAGTGTTGTAATTGCTTTAAAAGGATAATTCCCTAAAAGTATGCCATGATTTCAAGAATATATAAGCTGATTTGTACCCAAAATTTAATGAGTTTGCAAAACATTGCCATGCAGGTGGTTGGAACAGTGAAATTCTTCAATGCACAAAGGACAAATCAAATAAGTCAAATGTTGTAGATGGCAGGGAGAGGATTAGAACCTTCCCTCTTTATTGCTCTGAGTACAAGAAGAGTGCAAGCCATCTTCCTCTGACATTTTCATAATTAATTAAGCATGGGTTTTTCTTCCAACGTGCAAATCTTCTGACAAATTGAGAATGAAATTTATGATAGTATGGGTGCAGTCCTTGATAGGGTGCAACACCTAGAAGAATGCAATTATTTGAAACACTATATATGCATGTTTTTGAGATGTAATGTAGGTTGGTCAGTTGGGCAATTTTCTTAGCAGGGTTGTGAGCTCCAAAAGGAAAATTAGAAGAAGTTGGTCAGTTGGGCAATTTTCTTAGCACGATTGTGAGCTCCAGAAGGCAGATTAGAAGAAGTTTATTTTACAATCTTTGTTCAGTATGAAATAGTTGTGAAACGTATGTAATAGATTTTGCAAATCTTTGTATCAAATTACTATTTTATCCATTATTGTAGGTTTTTTCTTAGCAAACCATAATTGCAGTTATATTTTGCTCTTGCTACATTTAGTGGTATGAATGTAAGCTCTGATTTGAATGAATGTGACAGTTCTTAATCCATATTCAATCTATGTACATGGTCATTTCAGTATTACATAAGGAAGAATATGGTATGGTGTTGGATTATTAAGTATTTTCAGTGATTTAGTATTGATTTTCCTTGCATTTAATTTATCAAATAGGATATTATACACTTCTGTGTGGTTGTTTTCCTCTGTTGAACATTAGAATTTGTAGCCCAATAGATATGCACCAGTCTGAGTAGCCTTAGATCACCCAATCTTCAAAACAAATCAACATATTCACCTTTAGAAACAATAGTAGTTTTTATGCATCCTCAATGTGTAGGATTGCCTTTATCAACTATATAGGGGTCTTGTAACAACCAGTTGTTCTTAGTTTAGTGACAAATTTGGGGCTGAGAAAGCGATTTGGGTTTGGTTGTTCAAATATTTTTAGGTGTTCATCTGGTTTGATGTTAATACCTGCTTAGGTATACCCCTTGGAATATCCCTCCAGAGTTTAATCTAAGCTCAAAGAGGAGAGGAGTTTACCCACTCCCGTAGTTGGCCAAAATCACCCATAACTTGTTGATAAACCTCTTTCTATCACCCTGATGATAATCCCTAGCCTAGGTGATTTAGAAAAGTTTTAGAGTTTTGTGTTGCAGTCATTTTGGGAAGCAACAACCCCTATCTCCCTATCTCTATCACCTCTCTACCTCTCAATCTCTCTCCCTATGTCTCTGGACATCTCCCTCACTCTCTATCTCCCTATCTCTCCCCTCTGTCTCCTTTATCTCTCCCTATCGGTCCTCTCTCTCTAAAATGTAAACCCTAAACCCCTAAACCCTAACCCCTAACTAGATAAATGCACAAAGATGGGGGACCAAAAGGGGGTCTTAAGATGCCACTTTTTTTTTTTCCTGAAATCATGAAAGACTGATTTTGGAGGAGAAATTGAAGATAGTTACACTCAAATTTTGAAGATACAAAAAAAACAAGAGTCGCAATGCTCTGATTCTAGTTTCTAAACTACTTTTTTTTTTCAAAAATGGTTAAGATTAAGGGGTTCAAAAAGGGGAGCATAGAAATTGGTCCTATTTTTTTGAAAAAACATAACATAGCATCTGGTGTGCTCCCCCTAAAATGTTAACTTTTTTTTAGTATTTCAAAAATCGCTTCAGTGAGAAATTAGCTAACACCATGTAGTTTAGCCCTGCTTTTTTTGATAATATTTTCACGAATAATTGATTTTTTACTAATTTTGAAAGTGGACACATCCTGAAAAACAAAAAAATGAGCATGCTCCCCCCTAATTTTTTTGAAAACTAATCAAAAATTGATTTTTTTTAATACATGTAGAATCGAGTCTAGTTTCTAAAAAAGTAATTTATTTGAAATCTCGATGAACGGTTAAAAAAAGTCAAAAATACTAGACACCAGTTTTTGACAAAAAATAGATACACTAACAAAAGAAATTAAAGATGAAATCCTTAACATACTCAGAACGTGAAAAAAATTATATGGTTAGAAATCTAACAGAGAGCTTAAGATTATGGTGGTATTGTTTTCGAATTGTCAGTGAAAAAAGTGCAAACCTGTTGGGGAGCATGCTCCATATTATGTGATTTTTGTTACAATTTGGAAAAACACATCTTTGGACATCCTAAACACAGTCCAAGCCTTTGGGTTGGAAGCCCAAGGTAAATCCAAGCCAAAGGATTGGAAATTACCAAGGCAAAGCATAACGTGAGCGCGTGATAACGTGCTCGCGTTATGGTGAAATAAAACATGTCACTTCATCCTTCCTTACCCCTCTCTCTATTATTCTCTCTCTCCCTCCCCTCTACGTCTCCCCTTCCCCTCCTCTCTCTTTCTCACCTCTACTTCCCTCCTCTCTCTCTCTCACTCTCTACTTCCCTCCCCTCTCTACCTCCTACCCTCTCTCTCTCTCTACCTCCCTCCCCTCTCTACCTCCTACCCTTTCTCTCTGTGATTTGGCTAGCAGGAGCATATCATTTCGTTAGCATATCATATGGTCAGATAATTGTGCATCACAATTCAAAAACTCGCATATGTTCTATTGGTTGAGCAAGATACATAATATGCAATCATGCCAAATGAAATACCCAAGAGATGTCTTTCCTAAATTTCTAAGCAGGTTCATCCTGCATGGCTGCATTACTTACACCTCTCTTCATTCTTCTTTCCTCCTTTATATTGCAGTTGATCAGGAGGCTCTCTCTAAGCTCTCTTTATATAGTTCATGAGACCACATTTTTTTTTATGCATTCTATCAAACAGTTCATGTGCCTTGTCCATGGTTCCACATTTTGCATACATGTCTACCAGGGCAGTTGCAACTACAACCTCTATCAAAATGCAACTACAACCTCTATCAAAATTCCTCTATCCTTCATGCTTTGATGGATGTCCATACCCTATTCCAAAGCTCCCACTTTGGCGAAGGCAGGGAGGATGTTGGCAAAGGTTGTGGAGTCTAGATTTACACTCGCCAATTGTATTTGCTTGAAAATTTTTTAAGCCTTCTCAAAAAGTTCAATTTGTGCATATCCTGCAATCATTGCAGTCCATGAGACCACATTTAGTTGAGGCATTTTATCAAATAGTTCACGTGTTTTGGCTATGTTTCCACATTTTGCATACATGTCTACCAGGGTAGTTGCCACAACAACATTTTACAAAATTTCTCTATCCTTTATGCTTTGATGGATTTCTATACCCTATTGCAAAGCTCCCATTTTGTCATAGGTTGGGAGGATGCTGGCAAATGTTGTAGAATTTGGCTTTAGAACTGCCAATTGCATTTGCTTGAAAGTTTTGAAAACTCTTTCAACAAATCCATTTTATGAATATCCTAAAATTATTGCATTCCATGAGATTACATCTCTTTGAGGCATTCTGTCAAATAGTTCACGAGTTTTTTCTATGCTTCCAAATTTTGCATACATGTTTACCAGAGTATTTCCAACTACAGTATTGGACAAAAATTCCCGTTTCATTATGCTTTGATAGAGGTCCATACCGTGTTCCAATGTTCCCATTTTGGCATAGGCAAGGAGGATGCTGGTAAAGGTTGTGGGGTCTAGCTTTACACATGCTGGCAAAGGTTGTTAGTGTTTTATTGTTAATGTTCTATAGATTTTTCATTATGGTCCAACTGGGAAAACTTTAAAAAAAATCACTGATCGAGTACTGAAAACTGCATTTTTTCTTTGCAGGTCCTCTGTTGTTTAAAAGGATAGTCTGTGAAAGAGCCTCTAGATATGCATGAAGAAAACCTACAAGTGACTGTCAAGGGGCAGAGATTCATGTAAAAGATAGTGATCATGCAAACATTAAAAGATAATCTTAGAGTTAATGAGAAGAACTATGCAAAGGTTACAATCTTGTTAGTGTCTCAAGAGGCATTTAAAGGGGTAAGGAGACAACCTTCTATTATGCATTTGACAGTGCCAAATCTCATGATAGTCAAGAGTCTTCATGTTAGATGCATGAACACCTAGGACAGTACCATAGAGTTGGTACAAGTGAGCAACAACAAGGTTGAGGGTTATCATGCGCTATCTGCCAAGACACATATATTTTGTAACAACAGTATCATAATGGGATGTTGATTTCTATATTAGAGGTGATGATATGATATGACAGTTGTTCATGATAGTGATGTGATAAGTGACAAGACCAATGATGGATTGTGTGAACTTGTAACAGTCTGGCAGATGACATAGAGTGCATACCTAGGTAACAATAGTAGTGATGAACTGTTTTCAAGGAATTTGGAAAAGATACAGTGATGTCAGAGGTAGTCAAGGCATTCAATAGAAGGGCAGTGTTCTACGTTGATGAGAGAGAGAGTACAAGTGAAAGCATGCTAGAATAATGAGCTAGGTAGTCGCAATCATGATGCATTTTATTTTATAAAGGAAAAATGCATGACAATAGGTTGACAAGTGATTGGACAATGCATTTCAAGAAGCTACAAGTTTGATTAGGACAATGCATAGCCTAGTCATAAGGAAATATTGTTGAATAACAGTCCACAACAATTGACGCATCCTACTAAAGATGACAATCATCAAAGGCATAATCATCAGAAATAAGGACAGTTTATTGCTACAAGTAACAATTCACAATGGCAGCTTATGAACTAGAGCAAGTTGGGTGCATGAGATAGGATCTCTACAAAGATGACAGTGTGATCTTCAACTAGGCCAACAATGAGCTTCATGGGACAATCATGGATTTTTGAAGAAGACATCTATGAATGCCTTTGTGCTTCTATGCTTAGTGATACTCAAAAAATTAGTTTCTTGCTCATTCTTTGAGCTATGTATTGTAACCATGAAGGTTTTTTTAGCAAAGAGAAAGCATTGTAACTCAATTTCAGATTTGTATGTTGTTTGAAAGCATTTTTTATCAATAAAACAAGCTATTTTTACCTTCTCAAAGTTGTTTCATTGTGCAAGCTTCAAAATATACTACTAAATATACCAATGACTAAATGCAAGCTTCAAAATGACTAAATATACTACTAATTGACGTCAATTAATAATTAAATTGACTAAATATACTACCAATTGACAAAAATCAGTGAACAATGAATAAATATGATTAAATATATGACCAATTTTAAATCAGTGAATAAAAATGACTAAATAAGTGACCAGTTAACAACAATGAATGACTAAATTAACGACTAAATATATCTGTAAATAAAAAATGACTAAATAAGTGCCCAGATTACAACAATCAATGATTAAATCAACAAATAAATATACTACCAAATCGATCAATCAAAACAACCAATAAATGACTAAAAATGGTTTAGTCATCAATTTGGTCGAGTTATAAATGATTGGCAATAAACTACTAATGGTCACGCGACCATGTTTGGTCATTTATAAGAAGTTTTTAGTAGTTTTTTAGTAATATATTGCTCTTTCTATACTAGTGTTTATTGTTGTGAGTGTGTTGGGTGGAGTACACCCTCATCATCCACCTTGCCACCACTGCTATGGAGGCTCAAGCATCCGACTCTGCCACCCAACTCCAGTTGGATCAGCTGAGGTGGCATAAGCAAATTGTGGATGCTCATTCAGCTTGAGGAGCACAAATCAAAGCTTGGCTTCACTAGCTTAAGATTGTGGATAAAGTTTCTAAGGAATTTTTTCAAGATCTCAAAGCTCATCATACTTCCCAATTGATCAAACAAATCCGTGAAGGACAACATCTTCTTCATGAACATCCTGATATCTTGCAAGCCTTTGTTCATCACTATGAACAAGTGTTTGCGGCTCAAGATAATACTCCTGCTAGGCAGTGTGCTTTGCAGCAGTACCTTGCAGCCATCCCTTGCCAACTTTCAAATGCTTAGCAAGTTTTATGTGACTAGCTTCTTACTCAAGGTGAGCTCAAGGAAGTAATCTTATCCATGACCAATGACAAAGCGCTTGGTCTTGATGGCTTTCCATGTGAATTTTATAAAAGTTTTGGGGATACAGTGAGCAAGAACCTACCTATTGTCTATCTTGAAGCCATGCAAACTAGTTCTTTAGGTGCTCTTATAAACAAAGGAAATATCAAGTTCATACCTAATGATGGAGATCCCCAGGATATCAACAATTGGTTATCCATCACGTTGTTGAATGTCTCCTATAAGATCATTTCTAAGGCTTTAGTGCTCAAACTTCATTTGACGTTACCTCTCATTGTTCAACCTGAATAGATGGGCTTCATTAAATCTAGGTTTATCTTGGATAATATCATTGTGGTTTGGGAATGTATGGAATGGACTTACCTCTCTCAATAACTCATGTTGTTTATCAAGATAGATTTTGCTAAGGCCTATGATTGCATCGTGTGGTCTTTCAGTCTTTCCATGCTTCAGGATCTTGGTTTTGGACTCTGCTTTATTAACATGGTCGAAATACTATTTCCAGATGTTGTTTCTTATATCACCATCTCTAGCAAGAAGTCTAACTCCTTTTGGGCTTTTCAAATCTATACAACAAGGCTGCCCTCTTTCTCCTGCCCTTTGTGTTTTAGCTGTAGGGGGCTTTGGTTACTTGCTTGCTCAAGCAATTTCTCATTCCCCTATTAAGGGAATTCCCTTTCCCAATTCTTCTCAACAGCTTGTGAATGGTCATTTTTTTGATGAATCTTTCCTCACTCTCATTGAGGATGAGGAGAATATCACATAGGCACTTCGTTGCCTGAATATTTTTTGCCAAGCATCTAGTTCAAGAATTCAGTGGCAGAAAATATTATGTTACAGACAATCCTTCCTCCCTAAACTAGGTTGGCTGGATTCTTTTGGATGGAAATGGATTGACCACAAGGAAATATTCCTTTTTTGGCATTCCTTTTTCCTTTCAAGTCTCCCCCTCAGAGCTATGGCAAGCTGTTATTGCTAGAATTAAAAAAAATGCAATATTGGATTACCAAATCTTTATCATTGGTGGATAACTTTTAAGTTTGTTCTAAAATTTTAGCTGCCATACACGTTTTCTACTCTACATGTTGGGTCCCTTCCAAAGCCTCTTATTTGAAAATTGAAAAGTTGCTCAGAGATTTTATGTAGGCTTCCTATGACGGGACTCAAGGTTTTCACAAAGTTGTTTGGGATTTCCGTTGCCTTCCTCGTGAGGCTAGAGGTCTTGGCTTGATATCCATTCATCGTCAAGGCATTGCCTTGTGTGCTAAATGGATTATTCAAGCCCTTCAAGGTAATGAAGCTTGGAAAATTCATGTTAGGCACTACATTAGCACAGGCACCCCAACATGTCAACCGACATGGAAAGGTTTGGATATAGGTTCCATTCTCATCATGAGAGAACTTGTTTCCATCCAAGGCACTTTTAGGGTCAAGAGCATTTGGAAAACCTGGGAAGCCCTCAAGCCTTGTCTTCGTTGGGTTGGATTTGATTTTTGTAATGGTTTATCCATTAACCAACAATCCATTTGGTGGTCCCCTATTTTAAGAAATCAAAACCGGTTGCTTGCAAAGCTACCTTGGGTTCGGGCGTTGATTTTTTTTAAAACATGGAATTTGTGTTCTTTCTTTATTTTGCACCATGACTCCAAGAATTTCCTTTCTTGGCCCGAGTTCAAAAAAATACAAGCTTATTAATACGAACCATGAAACTTATCAGGTTGTCATAGAGGTTATTCTTCCACACATGATTCATAAGATGGGAGTCAAATTTCTCAAGCCATGGTGGAAAGATAGGAAATGGTAGCCCAACACTCCTTTTTGGAGCTACAAACCTTGTAAGGGGTACTCTTGGTTGTCTCCCCATTTGCATATGATGGAGCAACTGAATCACCATTGGCATATCAGTCTTATCATGGGATCTAACATAGACAGTTTCAAATTATTTGGTATATTGTGGTTGAGCCTAAGTTGGCACATTTTGCTTGTGTTTGTTGTATCAAGGCCTCCCTCTAGGGGACCGCCTAGCTCACATGGGCGTTACCATTTCTCATTGCCCATTATGTGGGCAGCTAGAGTCTCTCAAGCACCTTTTCTAGTTTTTCCCTCGAGCTCAAAAAGCTTGGAATTGGATACATGATTTATTTCATCCTTTCATACCTAATGATTTTTCTTGGCATATGGTCTTACTTGGGGATTGGCCTTATCTTCCCCATAGATATGCTTAGATTTGGCATGCTTCCAGGATGGAAATTATTTTTAGCATTTGGAAAGATAGAAGTAATGTTGTTTTCAATCATTGTTCTACTGATAAGCACTTTTCTTTGTACACTATAGCTCTCATTTGCTCTAATGTTCTAATGTAGATTTAGGAGCAAGATAGTAAAGTTGCACTTGAAGTTGCACACCTCTAGGAGCTGTTGGACCATTGGGGCAATGGGCCATGCACTGTTGCCTGAGTTCTACTTGACTCTTCCTCCTCTTGGGCCGTCGGCGTGTCTGTAATCAATCTTCTCAACGTGACTAGTGGGATTGTGGTGGCAACCATGGTGATTGTGATCATGGCTCTCACTCCTGTGGCCCTTAGCCTTCCACAGATTTTGTTTCCCGTAGAGGATGGTCCTTTCCTTCTAGATCTCCATCTCCTTAGCGGGATGCTGGCTGGTAAGACATAGGCAAGTTTCCTTGGGTACAACTTGCCATTTCCCCAGTTCACACTCAATCTCTTGAGGAGAATGAATATGCTACTGCTGCTCTTGATGGTTGGGGGCCTATTGAGGATGCCACCCATGGGGACTTTTGGGGGAAATTTGATGATAAAGATCCTCCTCCCTCTGTTGGTGCTGATCTTGTTGCTTAGTTTTTTTTATGTCTTTTCTTGTTAGATATTATGTTTTGATCACCCTTTGAAGCTACGACTCATGTCTTATTTGCCTTTTGAGGTTGTGATTATGTGGGTGTGACTTTTTACCACCCTACTTTTGTGTGTGAATATGTACTATTTATTCCTTTAATATAAGTTAAGTAGGATATTCATAAAAAAGTAATTGTTTTTTTTACCAAAATGTACGGTTAGAGTAACAATCTATAACATGACAGAAAATGATCGTTGGAATAAAAATCCATTGCATGACAGTTAATGTCATCGGGAGAAAGGAATTCAAAATCCATAGCATGAAATTTAATGTCATTAGGGAGAAATCGTTGGGGAGAAAGGAATTCAAAACAAGGTGAAGTTATAAATACTTGTGAAAACCTGTACAAGTCATTTTTTCTGTTTACAAACAATGTTCCATATTTTTTCTTTTGTGAATGTTTTTTCTTCTTTCACAGATGTTTTCTTCCCTTCTATCAATGTTTTTTCCCTTCTCATTAGATTTTCTATCAATGTTTTTTTTCTCTCTGTAATTTTTTTTAGAGTTTTGTATTTGATACATTTTTTTCGTGTAGTTTTGTTAGCGTTGGTCATCTATTCATTTTTCTTTTCTATGCATTTTAATTTTGTGTCATGTTATGTTTCTTTTTTTGTTTTTTTCCTTTATTTTGTTGCAATCTTGTTGATGGTGGCAGCAAAAGAAGAGGCGGAGTAGGAGATTGGGAAAGGCATAATTCTTCTTCTTCCAGGTATGAGTTTTTAATATATATTATGTTTATCATATTTTCTATAATAGTTAACTTTAGTGGGTAGAATTTGTTTATATAATTTTCTTATTGAAGTTTCATAGAAACAGGTTTCCAATACTGTAATGGAAAGATTTTGTTTGGTATTCAAGTGTCTGGGAATGCTTTTAGGCTGTTATGGTTCATTCACCTTGTAAAACACACTTCTTATACCTATGCTATGGAATAATATGAGAATAAGAGGCTTGATGAATGCCAACGTATTCCTTGGCTTGTAACAAAAAATTTTGCCCTTTACTAATTTCAATTTCAGAATTTTTATACCATTGTGCGTATCCTCATGACCCTTTTACTTGAGTTAATTTACCCATTGCAACACCCACTTAATGATTTTTAATTTTTTTGGAGCTAGAAAGGTTAAAATGCTAAACCCCATTTGTTGGCACCCAAGTCAAGCCAAGTTGCGGAAGGAAGTGGAGTCTAAATGAAGAACAAACCATTGTAGGGATATGTAGTTATTGTAAATAGTTTGTAAATTAGGGGGGTCTGCACAGATAACAACCACAATCTAAAGAGGGCCACACATAAAAAGACCTAGTTTGTTGAATTTAGTCTTAGGTCTTTTGTCAAACCTAGCTATAGCGTTAGCTAATTAGAGTAGGATTAAAGTGAAAAGACTTCATTTGGTATAATTACATACACATAAAAAGAATCTAAATTGTTCACCCACATATGTTTTCTTTCTAGGCTCTTTGAGTTCAATCTCGAGGCATGCAAGAATAAACCTAAAATCAAAAGCTTTAAATTCAATTTTGAACTTTCTCGCTTCTTTCTACCAATTATTATGAGCCGACTTAACATATGCGTGTTTATGCTCAAAACATGTTGCAATGTCATGGTATTTATAGACATCCATCTGTGCATTGAAACATGATCCTGGAAATAGAGGACATCGAGGAAAATTTGTTCACCTATTCAGTCGGCAAACTCCTAACGGTGTCCCTAGGTAGCACCTTGATAGGTTCAACTATTTGAAAGATGAACATGAATAAATTTTCAAGTATAGTAGAAAATCATTATGTGTACAAAAAATTAAGTTTGCGATAATCATGATCAAACTCACGATGGTGAAAAGTGAACTACAAAGTTTTTTTTTGGACAACACAAAAATTGAGACAGTCATCTGACAAAGGTTGTTAATATGAACTAGAGATGAAAAATTAATATGTCACTCTTCCATCATCAGTTTTAGCGTTAGGTACTCTCATTCATCCCATTTATTCCTTTTGAATTTATTACAATTATTTGTCTTGACTCTAATCAATCTATGTTAATTTATGCCTAATTGATTACATTTCTTTAATTAGCCTAAATTATTTGTGTAGAGTGCTTTTGTAATGGTGAAAATTGCATAACCATGACAATTTCCTTTTAATTCCGGTCCCATTTCCATGGAATGCCTCAATACAATTACAAATCGACAAATGACACATTCTTGTGTAAACCTAGGCCCATTCCCGACCTCCGTTTTCACTCATTTGTGTAATCTAGGACATTGCATTCTTTTTAAGTGACCTGAACTAACATTTCCATTTACAATAATTTTGTTCCTCTACAAATATATAAATTTCAAATTTAAGTTTGTGTAAGAAAAACAAAATCAAAGTCTAGGTAATAAAACCAAAATGACACACCACACTATAGAGCCGTTCGGAGAAAAGCAAAAAGCAGTTCAAAGTGAAGAATGTCGTTGAGGAGCGCGCCAAAATCGGAGGACTATTAAAAATGGGGAACGCCGTTAGAGGTTGAGGAGGGAAGGAGTGAAAAGCTTCTTCATCGATGAATTCTTTATGACTTGCGTGGTTCTGTTTATTTTTCTGTTGTGAATTTTTGGTGAAATTGTTTGACACACTTTTGTTTCTCTGTGTTTTGTGAAATTGTTTGATATTTTTGTGTTTGGCTTGAGTCTTTTGCTTCAGCGTGCACGCTGGTCAGTCCATCTTATTGTCTTTGAGTGCATTTTTTGGTTTGGTCTTGTATTTTTGTTTGGCTTTGTTTTATGGCGGCGGCAGCAGAGGAGGCGGCAGATGCAAATGATTTTCTTCTTAATCCAGATTCCAGGTATTCTTCACTACTGTGGGCCTTTAGCATTCAGTTGCATTGATTCTACATTTGATTCTCTGTGTTTGTTTGAAATTTGAATAAAATTTGAGTAGCCAAGCAAGTAATATACAGGGGACACTCTGTGAGACAGAGAATAGATGGCTTGTTTAATCTGAGCCAAATTGAAGGCAATGTTGATTGACCTATCCATCTAGATCCCTCCGACTCACCTTCCTAAGAAAGGAGCACCGACTTAGAAATGGACAGAATGCTCTGTAGAGGGGATAGTTAGGCACCCAATTTAGTTTAGTTTAGTTTTGATTCTAACTGTGATATTGTTGGCTCTGTGTCCTTTATCCTAGTTACCTTCGCCCCTGCTAGTAGTGGCAATGTTAGGATATGGTGCCATGTAGGGGGAATTTTAGGCTATAGGCCCATGGTGGGGGCTGCTGAGAATTTTCAGGAGCCTTTGATAATCAGGTGGTCCCATGGATTTTATAGCAGTAGGTAATGCTAAAATTTGTAGCTCAGAATTTTTAGTAACCTGGTGGTTCCATGGAATTTCTTATTAGTAGCTATTGTTAAAAAATTGCAGATGCCTTCTAATGTCACCAGGCAACAAAAAACCCTTAAACTGGTGGGCTGAATTTCCAACCCTACCCCAAAGGTAACAGCTAGAAATCTGAGAATTAAAATGTAAGGACTCCTATATTCCAGGATAAGATTCCAATTTATCCTGTAGCAGGTTTTCCTCATCTCATACAACCTCCAGCTCCATAAAAATACATCTTAAAGCCCCCTGCATAGGGATTGCTTCCTTACTACCAAAGAATTTTCGAGCACAGTGGTCATAGGCGGCCAGACAATCCTACTGACTGAGTACATCTTATCCTAGGAAGAATCACTCAAGCCCTACTCTCACCTTTTCATACTCAGCAAGAGTATTTTCCTGTAAGTGGTTTCAGAATATGCCTGTAAATAGTTTCAGAATACAAGGGCTTGCCTGTTAATGGTTTCAGACTAAGATGGGAGAGGAAATTGAATTGGAAATTATTAGAATTGATGAGAGTGTCCATTAGAGCACATGCTATATAGAAGTAGTTTTAAAATGAGGCTGTGGTTTGGCTATCATTTTTGGAGATTTTAGGAAAAATGCGAGTGAAACTAAATAAGGCAAGCACGAATCTCATCTTGCCTCTTGAAAATTTGAACCTCTTCTTCAGCAATGCATGCATAGTTAATTTCATGAAAAAAACTTATCAAACTAGAAACCCAGTATGTATAGAAACCCAGGACCACTTTCGTTATTTTAACCATTCACTCATAATATGCTAGTCATATTTCTTATTTCTTCATCTTATTGGGTGGTTGTAATCTAATCATATTATCTTCATCTCTGTTGGGCGGGATCTTAGTTTTGGTTGCTATATATACACACATTCTTCATCTTAGCCACCAAAGCATTCTTTCTCCTCAAACTCTCTTATTGCTATCTGGGTTGGTAGCCTTAGTTTGCAGCTCAATTCCTTTTGCTTCGTTTAACTATTCTGTAATGGCCAGGATAAAGAGAAATTCCCAAGTCTTGCTTGTGAAGCACATAACCAAATACCTGTGTAGGTTTGTCAATACCCATAAGGCAGCTGTGTATGCTCTTTCTTCAAAGAGCACAAGGTATTTCAGCTTTATAGATGAGTTCATGGGCAGATCATGTGGTGCTTTCCCGATCGATGTCCCAAAGGGCCACTGTGCAATCTATGTTGGTAGTGAACACTCTAGTTTTATAATCCCCACTGAATATTTGAATCATTCTCTATTCCGGGCATTGCTTGATAAGGCTGAGGAAGAGTATGGATTTGACCATCATGTGGGACTCATCATTCCATGTGAGGAAATTGCTTTCTAGTATCTGACATCCATACTTGAGAAGAAGGATCTGGGACTCAGAAGTATAGGCCAAAATTTTACAAAGATGTTTGAAATATTTTTTGAAAATGGAGGAGGAGAAAGGTCCATGGTTTGGCAAAATTCATGGGCATATACTTCTCGTACGGTATAATTTCACTATATTTCAATTGGCCAACACATTTTTTCCTAGTTGGTATTTAGAGTAAATTAATGTCTACGTAGTATTTGGATAATTCAAGTCTTTTGAAAACTGATTTTGGTTGTGATAGATACTCTATTAATTGGAATATGAATCGGGACAAAACTTTTATTTAAAATTGCTAGCCAAATTGGACATTTGAAAGCATATGGTAACTTCCTTTGTGTGTAAAACTTAAGTACCCAAAGGACAATTGACACCTCCAATGGCTTGAAGAGATCGAATGGAAGTAATCAACCTGGTATTTTTAGTACTTAGTGAGGCTAGATGTTTGAAAATAAGAACCTCCGGAAGGTAAAGGACCAAGTACCTCTTTTGTGATAACAAAAGCCTGGGAAAGGGAACCTCTTGAGCCCCTGTACAAATAGTGGTATCTCCCCGAAATCTCTTATTGGACAAAATTATCAAAATAAAGTGCTCTTCAATTTTTTCTTGGAGCAAACAAAAACAACAAATTCTATCAATCCTATCACCAAAGGAATATGGTGGTTTGTCTTAACCTGTAACTGGAAAGAACAAACCCCCTCAATTGGCTAAGGGTATGCTTAGGCCATGCGACTAATAATGTTGAAGATAGCCTAGATGGACAATCTTGACTTCATCAATCTGCAATAAATTGTTGCAATATAAATCCATCTTGGCCCCGAAGGTTACAATGGAAAACGCCCAAGTAACCTGAATGTATTGGTGATAAATTTGTACCTACCTTTTAGACCTACCCACTTTGCTGTCACCTGCATTCAATGCAGTTCCCTTCCTGAGTTGCTATATAAACAAGATGCTTATAGTCATTTGATAAGAGAGAAAAAGAGAGCGAGTGGAGCAATAAGGTAAAAAAAATGATGTCTTAGGAGGAAACTTGGTATTGTTTTACTGTGTATTTCTTTTATTTTGCTTATATTTCATCTTTGTTATTTATGCATGCTGGAAGTATTCACGTGTGATCTGGTTCTCAAGGTTGTTAAGTTTTAGGTCTGTCAGAGAGTTGTAAATTCTAATATTGTATCACAACATTAACATGCTAGTTCCACTGACATGGTATTTATTGCATTTTTGTTTTTGCTATCACATAATGCTTTTTTTTTGATAGATTAATGATTGGGGTCCTCGCTCGAATAAAGAAAGATAGGCATTATTATAAACTGAATTGACAAGAGTTAAACTTCATCCACTCAGAAGATACAAAAAATATCGAGACTTACCAGTAAAAAATCCAAACACCTTTCTAAGCTGAAGTAACAACACTAGAAGTAATCACCCAGCCCAAAGAAGAGAAGGCATGCCATTTGAAGAAAGTCTGCTATAACTGATTCTGGTAAATTAAATCATACAATAGTTTAGAAGGTCAATTTCCCCTAATTTGGATATATGACCCTAGACCTCATAGGCCTTGGAAACACTAAACCTATCTTTAATAAACTCATTGGGACTATCCCCAACCAAATTGGTATACTTATTGCTAAGATTCAGGTTCTGGCTGTGTCCAATAACAAATTATTTGGTAAAATACAATCCAGTATAACCAATTGGTCACTTTAGAAAATTGAACCTAGAAAATACTGCTTTTGAAGGAGAGATTCCATCCACAACGGGCAGACTGTATCAGCTTCAGATATTGCACCTGAATGACAATAAGCTTAAGGAAGAATTGCTTACAATCTTTCCTAAATGTTCTAATTTGGAGATCATACATATTAGAAACATTTTTTTGTCTAGAAAGATATCACGTTTGTTGTCAAGACTTTTCAACTGATGATACTTTTGTTGAGGAATAATGTTTTTACAAGATACATTCCACCTGAATAGCAGACCATGTATTAAGCTTGCAATGTCTACTCACATTTCTTTTGTTTTTGGTGAAGGGTCTCAAGTAAACAAGTCAAATTCATGTAGTGCAAGTGCAAATGAGCTCCCTTGTAACGTACAATTTGTTTTCATTATGAAATCATTCTCCCAATGCAGTAGAATATTCAACATATTGTCATTTTTTTTTGCTGGCATGCTGCTTATATCATTTCTTGCTCTGTCCAATAACAAATTATCCAGCAAAAAACCATCCAAAATACTGTACTTTTTTTTTTTTCCGTTATAAAATTATTTCAAATATTTGAACTTTCCAGTTTTCAATGAAGTGTAATTGATTTTCTTAGGTTCTAACTAATTTTTAATGAAGGTAGTTATTTTGTTTAAGTCTAATTTTACTATTTAGTATTGCTTTGTATTTTAGATTTGTTAGTATGGAGATAGTCTTATTTTCCTCTCTATTTGGAACTTCTCTTGGAGTTTTATGTTCATATATGTTCCGAGATTAAGCCCTTTTTTTCCCAGAAAATGAAATGCATCGATGTTCAGTTCACAGACTACAGCTTGAATTAGGTGGGTCTCCTTGCAACTCTGTTTTGTTGCACTTCCACTCAAATTAACAAGTTAGTTTAAACTTTAGCATTTATTTTATTGTGAAATTTGTTGTAAGCTACAATTGTAGATGAGTGTTGAAAAAAGGAGAGGCTACTGGTTATATTGTTTGTTATTTAGAATTCATTTTTATATTCATTTGAGCATAGTACTTGGAAGTATTCTTTTTAAAAAGATATGGTTATTTTTTTTATGTAATGTAAAATTGTTTTCTAAGTATTTTTTCACCATGCAGTGTATTTGCTATGGTAATTAACTGTTTTATTTTCTAGGTAAATTTGGATAATTATATTGCTCACTAGTTGTACTTTAACAGGGAATACAGAGGTGGATTATATGTGAGCAGTCATTGAAGTAAGAAAAGTTTGGAAAGAGGATATTTATAGTGGTGAAGTTTTGGATAAGTTGCTGAAGTTAGGAGGACTTCTACAAATGTAATATGTAACGATATTTTTAATTTTAATAAAATATTTTTTTTTGGAAGGGGCCAAACTGCCTCTTCCAAAGGTTAGAGGGAATGGCTACTAGCCATGGTCATTCCTAAAAGGCCAATGTCTTTTATAGTTAGGTGTGGTGGTTTTATTTCATATTTCTAATATTTAATGTTCTATTAGAATCACAATATTTAACAACATATAATTAGCACTTTGGTACTAACAACAACATTTAATATTAACAAATCATAAGGCAATCAAATAGCACAATGACAAATCAATTTTCATTACAATTACAGTTTCGATAATCATAATAACATCAATTTTTAGTACAATATTCCTATTCCTAACTATGTTGAGCTACACTTTTAATTTTAATTTTATTACATAGCCTACGTAAACTACATTTATTGTTTTTTTTCCAAGTTTGATTTTGATGATCTTTTAATTTACATTGCATGGAAACTTCTTATTCTTAATTTAAGTTTTATTTTTGAACATTCTTAATTTATTTTTAATTTTATGTGTTGTTTTGTGAAGTAAATCTTGGGAATTCTGATTTGTTTTATCTTTTAATCCACTTATTGTGATTTTTTTTGGTCTTTTGACTCACTTATGAACTTTTGCAGTTTTTATTAAGTTATTGTGTGTTGTTTCAATTCTTTTGATCCACTTATTGTTTGTGTGAAGTAAATTTTGAATTGTATTCAATCCGCTTATTGTTTGACATTCATTTTGAACTTTTGCATTCACCTTTATTCAATCCACTTATTATTTGATTATGCAAAGTATGTTTGTAATAGACATACACTTATTGTTTGTGTTTTCAACTTTGAGAACCACTTATTATTTTTTGAAGTGTTCATTTTGAACATTAAAATTCAATGTGTGTGTGTGTGTGCGCGCGTCGCACGTGTGTGTGATGATGGTGGTGGGGTATGTTTTCAACTTTTGTGAGAAGTATGTTTTTAAAAAAAAATTGATTCAGTTAATTTTTTTGATTGACATTCACTTTGTATGAATTGACTTTTGCACTAATTTGTATGAAGCAAATTTTTGAGGGTGGGGAGGGTATGTTTTCAACTTTTGTGAGAAGTATGTTTTTTTTTGTATAAAGTGTGTTTGTACTAGGCATCCACTTATTTTGTGAAGTATTTGTTTTGAAATTTAGCATTCAATTTTGTTTGTATGTGTTATATTTTGAACTTTTGTGAGAATGTTTTTTCTTAAACAAGCATTTATGAACTTTTGTGTGAAGTGTGTGTTTGAAATTCAGTTTTCAAGTAGAATTTGATTTATTTATTGTTTATGTGAAGTGTGTGTTTTTACATTCACTTAGATTTGATCCACCTATTGTTTGGAATTCACTTTATATGGAGTGTGTTTTAAATATTTGCATTGATGAACTTTGTATGGAGAGTGCTTTGAATTTTTGCATTTACAAACTTTGTATGTACTTATTGTTTGTATGAAGTGTATGTTTGAACTTTGACATTCATTTTATTTGTTTATTGTGTTTCACTTTGGCATCTAGTTTTTGTTTGTGTGAAGTGTGTATTTCATTTTTGAACTTTAGTGTGTGTTTGTACTAACTTTATTTGAAACTTATCATTCACTTTGTGTTTGTGGATGTGTGGACATATGCATGTATAAATGTTTGTGTTGATATTAGATTTTATGTACATGAAATACATGTAAGAACTAACTTTGGTATTCAATTCATATATGTGTGCATTTGTTCAAACTAACATTAGCACTCACTTTGTGTATGTGTCTATTTTTTAACTAACTTTAGCCTTCATTTTGAATGAATTGTGTTTGATTTCACCATTCACTTGGATTTGAGTGTGGAATGTGTGTTTGAACTAAATCTGTGTGTGTGGAACGTGTGTTCAAACTTTGGCATGTTTGAAGTTTAGCATACTTTGTGTGTTTGAACTTAAACATATTTTGTGTGTGTCAAGTTTGTGTTTGATCTAACTTTGTTTGAGTCAGTGTACTTGGCATGTGTGTGTGTGTGCATACGTGCACGAGCATGTGTACATTCATGTATGCATGCATGCATATTCACTTTTTGTGTGCATGGAGTGTGTGTTTGAACTAACTTAGCATTCATTTTGCATGGATGTCCATTTGTTTGAATTAAATTTTGACACTCATTTTGTGTAGTATGTATTTTTTACTTTGAATTCAATTGGATTTGATCCAACTATCAATTGTGTGTGTATGTTTAAATGTTAGTGTTTACTTTGTGTGTGTGGAATGTGTGTTTAAGCTAACTTTGTGTGAAATGTGTTTGAACTTTGGAATGTTCTAACTTTAGCATACTATGTGTGTGTCAAGTGTGTGTTTGAACTAACTTTGTATGAAATATGTTTGAATTTTGACATGTTTGAACTTTAGCATACTTTGTACATATCAAGTGTGTGTTTGAACTAAATTTGTTTGAATTGTGGTGTGTGTGTTTAGATTTTAGTGCTTACTTTGTGTGAAATATGTTTGAACTTTAGCATACTATATGTGTGTCAAGTGTTTGTTTGAACTAACTTTGTATGAAATGTGTTTGAATTTTAGCATGATTCAACTTTAGCATACTTTGTGCATATCAAATGTGTATTTTAGCTATCCTTGTTTGAATTGTTGTGTGTGTGTGTGAGTCAAGTGTGTGTTTTAGCTATCTTTGTTTGAATTGGTGTGTGTTGTGTGTTGTACGTGTGTGCGCGTGTGTGCATGTGTGTGTGTTGTTTTGCATTCACTTTGTATGCATGTGCATTTGTTTGAACTAAATTTTGAGTGAACCATTTTTTGTGTGAATCATTACTAATGTAATATGGGTCAATGAGTTTGACTCAAACTATGTAGTTGAGTCCTAATAAAATATCACTTAATTTAATAGTTTTGATTTGTGTATGCATGTATTTTGGCATTAATTTTGTGTGTTTGAAGTGTGAAAATTTCAACATTCACTTTATATATTTTGAAGTGTGGGTGCATTTGATAACTTTGGTGTTGTCTTTCTGTGTTTTGAAGTGTATGTTGTGAACTTGGGTATATAATTTTTAATTAATATAGTTAATATTCTTCATTTAAGTGTCATTTTTCATAATTTATGTATTAGTGTAGATATGCGAGCAAGGGTGGGTGTGGGTGGTGTGTGGAGGTGCATGTGCGGGTGGGTGTGGGTGTGTGGGTACGTGTGGGGGAATGTCTCATGTGGGTGTGTGTAGGGAGTGTGTGTGGGTGTCTAAGCTAAATGGGTGGGTGTGTAAGTGTGGGTGTGAGGGTGGGTATGGGTGTGTGGATGTGTGTGGGTGTGGATGAGGGTGGGTGTGTGTGGGGGGTGTAGGTGCGATGGTGGGTATGGGTGTGTTGATGTGTGTCTATGGGTGTGGTAGTGGGTGTGGGGATGGGGGTGAGGGTGCGGGTGGTTGTGTGTGTGGGGGGTACATTTGGGGGGTGCATGTGGGTGTGGGTGTGTGGATTATGTCGGTGGGTGGAGGGGTGTGTGAGTGGATGTGGGTACGTGTGTGTGTTTGTGTGTGTGGGGGTGGGTGCGTGTAAGGGGGTGGGTGTGGGTTTGGGTGCAGAGGTACGTGTGTGTGGATGTGTGGGGGGCTAGGTGTGTGGGACTATGTGGGTGAGGGTGGCTATGGATATGTGAGCGAGGGTGGGTGTGAGCATGTGGATTTGTTTGGGTGGGTGAGTGGGTGTGGGTACATGTGTATATGTGTGGGGACTTGGGTGGGTGTGTATGAGTACGTGTGTGTGTCTGTGTAGGTGTGTGTGAGAGGTGTGGATGTGGGTGTGTAGATTGGGTGGGTGGGTGTGTATGTGTAAGTGTGAGGGCGTGTGGGTGTGGGTATAAAGATATCTGTGTGGACATGTGGGGGACTGTGTGGGTGGGTGGGTATGGGTGTCTAAGTGTTTGGGTGTGTGTGTGGGACATGTGGGGGAATGTGTGGATGGGTGTTTAAGTGTTTGGGTGTGTGTGTGGTGTGGGTGTGTGGGTGGGTGAGTGTGGGTGTATGTGTATGCGAGTGTGGGTGTGGATTTGTGTAGGTGGCTGGAGAGGTGTGTGTGGAGGTGCATATGGGGATGGGAGTGTTGGTATGTGTGGGGGGTGTGCAGGTGTCGAGGGTGTGGGTTTATGTGGGTGTGTGCATGTGTGTTGGTGGGTGTGGATGTGGGTTTGTGCATGTGTGTGGGTGCTGGTGGGTGCGTGTGTGTGTGGCGGTGTGGGTGTGTGGGTTTGTGCGAGGGGAGGTGTGTGTGTGTGCATGTGGGTGGGTGTGGCAGTCACACACCCATACACACACAGGCCTGCACGAACACACGCACACACACACAGGCCTGCATGAACACACGCACACACACACACTCACACACACATGCACATGGGCACACACACATGATCAAAGATGCCAAAGTTCAAGCATACATGAGACGAAGTTAGATCAAATAGACATTTTTCATGCATACAATGTAAATGCTAAAGATTAAGCATGTCAAGATTAAAACAAACACATTAAGTGAATGCCAAAACTTACACATTATTCTCACAAAGTGAATGTAAAAGTTAAAATTATACATAAAAAATAATTATAAGAGGATCAAATCTAAGGGAATGATAAAATTTAAAGACAATTTATACAAAGTGAATGCTAAACTTAGTTCAAAATGTACACATACACAAAATAAGTGCTAAAGTTCAAACAAGGGTGTACATATCTAAAGTGAGTGGAAAATTTAATTCACACTTTATGAACATAAAAAATGAATGCCAATAGACACTTCATGCACATGCACACACACATACAAAGTGAATGCTAAAGTTCAAACACACTCGACACAAAATTTGTTCAAACACACTCAACACAACAATAGTTCAAACACACAGTACACACACACACAAACAAAAAATTGAAGTTCAAATACAAACACAAATGATAAGGGTATCAAATCCAAGTGAATGCCAAACTTAGTTCAAACACACTTTAAACACATACAAAGTAAATGCTAAAGACCAAAGATGCCAAAATTCAAACAAACACATACTGTGAGTGTCAAAGCTTTCTTCACACAAAATGAATGTGAAAGTTCAAACATAACATACACACAAATAATAAGAGGATCAAATCTAAGTGAATAGTAAAATTTATAAACACTTCATGAATACAAAGTGAATACTATTTAGTTAGTTCAATAATGCACATACATACACAAAGTGAGTTCAAACAAGCATGCACACAAATGATAAGTGAATCAATTCCAAGTGAATGTAAAAGTTAATTCAAGGGCACTTTACATGCATAAAAATTAAATGCTGAAGCAGAGATGTCAAAGTTTACATGCTCTTCACACAAAGTGAATGTGAAAGTCAAAACATAACATACACACACAAATAATAAGAGGATTAAAACTAAGCGAATGTTAGAGTTCAAAAAACATTAGTCCAACTACGGTTAATACATACAAAGTATGCTAAAGTTCTGTTAGCACTCATTTTGACCTGGGGTTGATTTTTCATGTTTAGGGGGTTGCTTCATTTGAACCCTTTATCTTCTTGCCCATTTTCCTAAGTGTTGGACGTCCTCAGCATTTTTCAGCTGCATCATCATATTTTCTTTGAGGAGGAGGTCATCATCATCATCTTGTCTTCGATGATGGTCTGCATTATCATGTTTTCTGTCGACTTGTTGATCATCAGGATCATCATATTTCAATATCGGGTGATGTCTGGATATCATCCTGATCCTGCTAATGAGCTACGGTGTGCCCTGATTTGCTTGCGGAGGTGATTTTTCAAGTATCCGGTGATTTTCCAATTATCACCTTGCCCTTTTATGATGATGATGTCACCCCGATCTTCTGAAGGGGTTATTCTCTAGGTTGTTCGACCTGACTTGTTTTTTCTTAAGGGTTGTCATCATCATCATCATATTTCCAGTTATCACCATGTTGCTTGCGAGGGTCATCATATTTTCTACCTGCATGATCTTTCGCTGGGGTGATATTTTTATCATCGGGTGATCTTGGTTAAGATCATCCTGATGATGTTGTTGAAGAGTTCTAAGTATGACCCGATATTCACTGGGGTCATCATATTTAAACGTCAGGATGATCTTAGTCAATATCATCCTGATGATGTTGTATCACTTCATGTTCGTTGTTTTATCACCCTGATGATGCTGACGTCATTCTTATGTCAGGATGATATTTATTTCTCTGCCTATCTGCATCATGATATTTCTGAAGGAGGGGGTGATATTTTCATTTTTGAATATCACCCGCGTGTATGTTTGTTCTAGCGTCATGATGATACTGATATCAAGGAGATATCCTCCTGCCGGCTTCGTGCATTATCTAAGTGGGGGGTGATCTTTTCAAGCATCATCATATTCATCTATCGCCCCGATCTTATAGTGGAGCTACAGTGCAACCTGATATTTGTGCATCAGGATGATATTTCCAAATATCCGGTTATCTTTCGGATATCATCCTGATGTCAATATGATGATGACGTCATCAAGGTCCGGGGGGGTCATATTTCTAACACTGATCATCTTGTGGAGATCTCCCGATATTTGCAAACATGATGATGACGTCATCCAGATATGAGGAGGTGCGCAGTGGGCGGATATGATGATGACGTCAGCAGGATATGATGATGATGTCATCAGGATGTTCATCGGCCAGACTTTTGGTATAGGCTCAGCAGGAGGATCTTCCTTCGATGGATCAGGTTGTGCCGATGAAGGCGTTTATCATGCAGGTGATATTGCGAGGATGATGCTAACGTCAGGGTGATATTTTCAAGTGACAGGATATCATGCTGCTGGAGGATGATGATGATGAAGTCTTACACTAGTGTCGTCAGGAGCAAAAGCACCGACATCATATATGCTCGCGACCTAGTATATAAAGTGTTAAAGAGGTCACTGCGGGGTGCATGTGGGATAATTGATATCCTGCATATTTTCAAATATCATGATGATGAATCTCGGCGGGAAATGGTTGCGATGCAGAATTGACGTTTTCCCGAGGCCGCGGGTTGGTGCGCCATTAATGGCGATTGTTGCAGAGGTATGGGCGATGGCGTGGACGGATCTGGTACCCAATTGAAGATCTGGATCTCTAGGCAGCGGCGCTGGGCTCGAGATTTCTTCCTGTCTCCTCTCCCACCTGCTGCATTAAATGTTTGAGCGCCATTTTTCCTGATACTGTGTATCTGGCAGGATTTTTGGTCAACCATGTAATTAATTGCTGAGCACCTACCTGGCTGTTATAAGCAGGTTGTGTTGCTCATTTGAAGTTGTTGAAAGTTGAAGATTTTTGGCTCTGTAATTCAAAACAAGCAGATCTGGTTGCTCTGTACAGCTTAACCTGTGAGTCTATGTATCTCTTGTTGTATGTTTTGGCATGAACCCACTGATTTCATGATTAACCTTATATGAGAAATGCAATCTTAGCATGTGTTCTGTTAATTCTGTCTCTAGTATTGCATGTATTCTTCTTCTGAATCTGGATATTTGGGTAATGTTTAGATTCTAGAGCATAGAATTCCTATGTTGAATGTCTGATCTTTTAACTTCTGCTCAAAGGGTAGATTAAACTGTTTTCAGGTTGAACATTGGGAAGGGTATACTGCAGTAGGGATGCCATAAGTAGAGATAACTTAACACTCTTTATTGGGAGATATCTGTAAGGCAGGTATCACATATATCCCCCTGAGATCCAGTTTTAGTTGTTCATGCTGACCATTCACAGGTGTATGTCTACTGACTCCTGGCCCTGGATAGGCACCAATCTTGCTTTGTGTTTGTATTACAACCAAGTCCAGCTTTGCATCCAAACTTAAAATCAAAATCTAAATCCAAAACAATCTTTAGGACATAGGAATTAGTTTTAGGATCCTCAGTCCTCTGATTACAACTGCAAATAGGCCCAAAGCTAGCCCCTTTGCTCTTATCTTTCAGTTTTGGTCTACTTACAGGAGGACTTATCTGCTTTCTGTCAGCATCCCAGCCTTGTATGCATATCCTCATGAATGTTGAGTAGGGAATACCCCCCTAGGTCTAGCAGAGCCTGAAGAAGAAGAGGAGATAAAATATAGAGTCTATCTCCTACACTGTTGGCCCCTGGCCCAGAGATCCTGTTGATCACTGATGGCTACCTTGTAGGGAAATCTGGGAATAAGCATCCAGTCTGGGAAAAAACCAACAAGTTCAAACACACTTGATACATATAAAGTATGCTAAAGTTTAGACAAAGTTAGTTCAAACACACTTGTTACACAAAGTACACTAAAGCTCAAACATGCGAAAATTCAAACACAATTGACACAAGTTAGTTCGAACACATTGCATACACACAAAGTAAACATTAAAGTTCAAACACACTTTACACAAACTCTTGAAGTAAACACTAAAGATCAAAGATGCAAAAGTAAACACATAAAGTGAATCTCAAAGCTTACACACTCTTCACATAGGGTAAATGTGAAAGTTCAAACATAACATACACACACAATAATAAGAGGATCAAATGCAAGTGAATGGTAAAATTTAAACACACTTCATATAAAGTGAATGATAAAGTTAGTTCAAAAATACACACATAAACAAAGTGATTTTAAACGCATGCATATAAAGGGAGTTGAAGCAAACACACACAAGTTACATTAAGTGGATTGAATACAAGTGAATGCTAAATATCAAAGATGTCAAAGTTCAAAAACACATAAGGTGAACGCCAATACTTACATAGTCTTCGCACAAAGTGAATGTGAAAGTTCGAACACAACATACACACACTATTAAACAATAACTGGAGAACACATCATTGGCCTCACAAAATCAAAAATTAAAAATAAAATTAAGAATGTTCAAAATTAAAATTTATAATTAAGAATAAGAAGATTTGGTGCAATGCAATTGAAATATCATCAATATAAAACTAGACTTGGAAATAAATAAATAAGTGTAATACAATGAAGTTAGAAAATTATAATAAAAATTAATGTTACTATGGTTTATCAAAACTATAATTAATATTGTAATGAAAATTAATTGTATTGTAATTTGTGATAGTTCATTAGTTTAAAATTTTCCTTAATATTATGAGTGCTACTTGATTGCCTTATGATTTGTTGTTTTTACTACTAGAATGGTAATTATATGTTGTTAATATTATGATTCTAATAGGACACTAAATGTTAAGCAATATAAAATAAAACCACCACACTAACCATAAGAGACACCGGCCTTTAAGAATGACCATGGCCAACAGCCATTCCCTCCAGCCTTTGGAAGGAGTAATTTAAACCCTTCCCAAAAATAAGTTTTTTATTAAAACGAAAAATATCTTTACTTATTACATTTCTAGAAATCAATTGTTTTCAGCAATTTATTCAAAATTTCTAAAATAATTTTGAGGTGAATTCACCACTATACATATGCTCCCTCCATATTTTTCTTACTTAAGTGGTTGCTCACATATATCCCTCGTACCTTTGTTTCCCTACAAATATAAAATACAACTAGTGAGCAATATATTAATTGAAATTTGGCTAGTAGTCAAGAAAATGAATTACTATACCGAATACACTCCATTACAAGGAAATACTCAAAAAATAATTTTACATCATAAAAAAATTAATTGTGTAGAAAAATAAAATAATACAAAGTACATCAACTATTAATAATTATAGCATAAATCATAGCAGCACCACATCAACACATAACAACCAAACAAATGACATTCTACTACATTGGCAAAATGCTTTCATATGTTCAAACAATATGACAGGTAATTACTTCCAACCAAAAGAAACGGGCATCAATGATATAGATAACTCCCATAATGAAAAATGACTTAAATATAGATTGGAAATGAAAATTGAGAGAGAGCTTAGAAAAGATAATAGATGTGTGCTTTGCCTCAAAGCTGAGGAATCCATTCAACGTCTCCTTTTCCATTGTGAATTTTGTAAAGATTTATGGGGTAGAACGATGGAGAAACTAAACCTAGATTGGGTCTTCCCGGAAAACTTGATAGACTTCACCCAGAGTTGGAGTTCCCCTTTCTCGCACCCTAGAATTAGAGAGCTATGGAGACAAATTCCCCCACACCTGGGGTGGAGTGTGTGGAAAGAAAGAAACAATAGAATCTTCAGGGATAAGGGGTGATCCATTAATGATGTCTTTCACTCCTTCAACAAAATGGTCGTGGAGAACACGTCTAACAGCACTCTGCATTTCGCTGAGAAACCTCCTACTTTGGTAGAAGTGAGAACTATCTCAAACTGGGGACTGACAGAGGATATAACCAAGATTGACAACTCCAAGAAGCTCACCAGACAAAACACCCTTTGGAGACCCCCTCCCAGAGATTGGACCAAACTCAACTTTGACGGAGTTGAAAAAAAGAATACTGGGTTGGCCAGTGGGGGTGGTATATTCAGAGATAGCCAGGGAGCCTTTATTGCTGCTTATGCCGGGTCCATTGGCATTCAGTCCAATAATGTTGTGGAGGGATTAGCTTTGGTGTGGGGGCTCAAAATTGCTCTATATGGGAATAGACAAATTACAAGTGGAAGGAGATTCTAAACTCATTATTGAGGCAACTTTCGGCAAGTCAACTAGCGGTTGGAAGCTAAAGGATATCACGGATGACATTGCATGCTTACTATCTAGTTTTAGATACGTGGAAATTGGGCATGTTTACCGCGAAGGTAACAGAGTGGCTGACGGATTGGCTAACCTGGGACAAAACTTAGACAAGTGGAGATGTTGGAAAAGAAAAAATAATTTACCTATCCATATTCAAAAACTTCTTGAAAAGGAGCTTGGCCCCGCTCTTGACTTCTCATGATTGAACGAATTCCTAGAGTACTTTGGGGGCCAACTAGGATCGAGTCTTGATAGCCATTCGATTTGGAGATCCTATGATGAGAAGGTGACGGGTGCTTGCCAACTCAGAATTGTCAGAGGCGGGACCCGCCATGGTATGAAAGTTTGGGTGATTCTCAGTCAGACTGGACGCCTAAGGAGAGATTTCTCATGAATGGGCACATGACCAGCCCAACGCCTCTATGCATAACCCTTAATTATGACCAATTAATGAATGGTTATCATGGTAGGAATAGGAGTGATAGTTCACATATTGCGAATTTAAGCAAGTACGCCACCCTCGGCGGCCAAAAAGACATTATACTCATTGATTGGAGTATGAATATCAGGGACTGGGAAATTTTTTAACAGTTTGAAAGTTTCTAAATCTTCTACTGCTTCTTGCATTGTTAGCTTGCCTAAGAGAAATTGGGGAAATTTAGCCATGGGGGGTGACAGGGCTCGCACTGAGCCTGAATCTTGTGATGAGATTAGACGTAACAAGATCCTCTGGTACATTTGCCAGGAGGGTGGGGTGGCCTCCTACCTCAAATGCTTATAGGGGTACAATGAAAGCCTCTCGATGCAGTTCTTGCGTTCTTGGGAGGATAGAAAGGTCAAGGTGGGCAGTGTTAGTTTTGAAGTCTCTGAAGAGGTGATTGGTTTGGTGACAGGGATGCCCACGGATGACACCAAACACCCCAAAAAGAGCAAAGTTTTTGACCTTGAGGGAATGACATGCTTTCTGAAGAAAGGGGAGGTTCTCCACAGTCTGCAGGGGGTTTTGATCGTGAGATGCAGCCAAAGTCATGGGACGAGGTGTGCTACATGCTCATAAAATACTTCACATTGGAAGGTAGATTTAAATGCTTCTTCCATTATCATTTTGCTCTGCTCAATCATTTTCACCGCAACAAAGTGAGAAGTTTTCCTTTTTACCTTCTTTCGTCTCTGGAAAATTCTATTTCGTCAGCCATTGAACAACATGCTGTTGACCCCAACAAACCCCTCATCCTGCTCCACCAGGGGCTTATCCTCAGACTGTATAAATTCCATCTTGCTCTTTGTCCCCCTAAAACCCTCATGGCTTCTAGGGTTGATTCTCCCCTGCCGCCCTGCTCCAGTCTTGTTGTGTCTAGCCCTGTGATTATAACGGAGGTTACTCCGCAAAAGTATGCTAAGTCCATAAAGACTGGCAAGAAAAAAACCATCGGTTTAAGCCTAGAGCCGAAAGTCAGGGACCAGACTCCCTTGACCTCTGTGAAGACCCCTGTCAAAAGAAAGTTTTTACCTAGAGATTTTGCTCAGGTGACCCCCTAGAAAAAGAAAAAGGGTAGGTTGGAAGATGGTAGTGGTACAAACAGTGAGAATAACGCGAAGAATGTCTCTGTGGTGGTTGAAGAGGTTAGCTCTGAAGTTGGTATTGGTGGTAGCGACAGTACTGCCAATGAGGACTATACCTTGATGAGAATCAAACCCCATGTGTTGTCAACTAGGAGGTCGACGAGGCTAGCAGCTAAAAAGGAAGCCTTTGAGGTGGAGGAAGATACTGTCGACAGTGAGGGTGAGGATATTTCTGATAACAAAAACATCAAATTGGATACTATTGTGCCGGAGACTGAACTGATGGGCAGGGAATTTTCTGTCAATAAGGAGACCAAGAATGACAATGTGGAGACTGAAGCGTTGGAAGGGCCCAGTAATTTCCTCGAGCTCAATGTTGAGCTCAATGCTAAGGGCTCCCAATCTGTGAGCTTGGAGAACACAGTGAAGGAGTCAGGCAAGATGAAGAGAAAGGGTAAAATAACTGCTAAAGATAAAGAGATTGATAGTCTCTCTATGAGGATCACTGTCTGGAGAGGAAATTCAAAACTCTGGTGAGGTTCGCAACGAAAGTGATGCACAGATCTGCCACGACCCTGGCCATTCTTCAGGATGTGGAGCTTGCTACTCGAGGATTGAAGGATAAAGATCTTAAAGAGTATAGGGACCTCTACCAGTTTCTAGTTGAGGATTGGGACTAGATGTTTAATTAGCTGTTGGGGCTTTGGTCGTCGCCTGTGGTTTTTTGTCTGTTGTCAGTTTACGGTGTCTCTGTTCTGGGTCTTTTTAGGCTTTGTCTATTGGTTAATCTGGTGTCTACTTTTTGGTTCTTAATGGAACTTTGGTGAGCCTTTATGGTTGTTTTGTAATGGGATCAACACCCTTTTATGCCGCTTATCTTATCAAAAACATAGTTCTTTTAAATGTGATCTTTGTTTGTTTATTAACATCAATATGTGCATTATAAAGATTATATTCAAAGTTCACAAAATTTGTTCCATATTATTTTCTTGAAAGTAGCCTATGATGGTCTCTGTTCCATAGGAAGATATCAATCTTGGCAAGTTAAATTCCTACAAGTGTTCTATTAAATTGATTTAGAGCCAAAATAGAAGCAAAAACAAATTATATCACCATCCACAATTGACCAAAGTAGGTCAATGGGACTCAAAAGTACAACCAATAGTAATGGCATGTTGGAGCCAAAAGGAGCCCCATCCTTAACATAGAAAATAAAGTACAAACCTTTAATTGCTTCCCAAAATATTTTGAACAATATGAAAATTATCGACAGAATTGTGAATTATGTTATAACTTTCATCCAAGAAGCAAATTAACTAGCGCTTTTGTCTGACACAAGGAATTCAAACCTATTGAAACATGCTGCCATTGCTGAATCTGAGAAGGAAGTAGTCTCCCCACCGTCCTTACAAAAAAAAAGGTCTTAAAAAAGGGAAGCTAATGGAGGAATTTGAAACTTGCTTGCAGTGAAACTGTACATAACCACTTTTATAGAAGAGAGTAGAACTAAAATCTAAATAGAGAATAGATGCAACAAGAAAACCCAATCATTGAAATTCCAATAAATGAAGAAGCTCAAAGAAACATCTGGACGTCCAAAGAGAGGGCTCATCTGTAGAATTTTGGCCTCTGTTCATCTTGAAAGAGACTAAAGGATTAGGTATTGATCATGCAAGAGATCCCAAAATATGATAGGTTAGGATGCTATTTCAGATCCACCAAGGAGGACACTTTGTCTATCAAAATCAGCCATCTTATGTCAAGAGTGGCCGTGTTAAGTGCATTGTAGTTCATCATCATCCTTATTTTTCCATGCTTTATCTCTGCATGGTCCTAAATTATGAAACATGAACAATTATACTAAGAGGGTGATTTTTGAATTAAACCCTTTGCTTCAATTTCATCAACTTGAGATCGAACCTCTTTGTCCTCCTTTCTGCTTAATACAATTTGTTTCCCTTAGACTGGTCAATTGTGAATGGTTGGGATAATGGCTTTAAGACTATCTTTTGACCACTTTTCCAGGGGATGTTCTATGTAGATCGAACCTCTTTGTCATCCTTTCTGCTTAATACAATTTGTTTCCCTTAGACCGGTTGATCGTGAATGGTTGGGATAATGGCTTTAAGACTATCTTTTGACCACTTTTCTAGGGGATGTTCTATATAGATAAAGTGATTACTGAATGGTAATGCTGCATTTTGTATATTTGGTGACACATTAAACTAAATGGAATGATGATTCTATGCATTTGCCTATCCTTTTGCAACTTTTATTCATCTCTGATATGCTCTTTAATGGTGGGTTCAATCCACTGAACTTTTATTGATTCTTTTATAAAATAATTACTAATATAGGGAGCTGTACAAGGCTTTCCATTAGCCGTAAGCACTATACACCTGATAATTTTCTTGTATAGGCCATCTACCAGGAGCATAGCTCACTAACTCTAGGGCAATAGTAGGATCTACCTGAACCGTATGTTTGGTTCTTCTGTCAGTTCCATACCTTGGTAGATTTTCTCTCATCATACTACCATGTTCCCCTAATTTGGCAATCTTGATTCCTTTTCCTTTTCTTTCTTTCCTAGATTCTTCTTCACCTTGCTTAGGAGCAAGATGCAATCCGGAGCTCACTTGTCTAACCAAATCATCCATTACTTATGGGTCATTTGTAAGGTTAGATATAGAAGAGAAGGAAGATCTGGAGGGGATTTGCCTAAATCTCTGAGAACTACCAGAAGTAGAACCAATTATATTCAATGTGGAACAACAACAACAATTATATTTAATGTGGAACAGCTTTTACATTTCTTCACAATTTCTGATTGTTCAGATCACAAGAATGCGCAGAACAAGAGCATACTCTTGTAATTCCTAGAACCTAAGACTCTTACTTCTGAAGTAATTTCTGAATGAATAACCAAAGGTAATGAGTCCTTATTTATAGCAAGAAGCGGACCTCAAAACCCAAAACTAATTTACAAACTTTACAAATCCGACCATACAAAATTGACACATAGCTACACTGTAGGAGAGGATTGCTGTTAGGCAGTCGTATCCAAAAGCACTAACTACAGTGAAAAATATTTGCAATAAACACACCGTATGCGAGGACGGCCTACTTTACACCCAAAAGCAGATATGGGGATTTTACTTTTTCTGACAGGGTCGCATCCTGTTGTCAGAATCATAATGTGGCCGATAGCATGACACTAACAAACCCAAGTGCTAGTCATCTTCATTAGAATTCGAGGAGTTAGAATCAAGATTAGTGGGAGGCAAGAGGAATGTAGGAAGTGGACAGAAAGCGATAGCCAGATCATCTGATCTCTGGTGGAAGGAATAGATGATTTTATCAATCTCATCTGGTGATGCCATATCAATCTCTGTGTGAACAGCTACAAGTGTTGGATGTAATGCTACTTCCATGTCTTCAATTACTGCTTGTGGAAACCACTTGTGCGTTAAGGGGTAATATTCAATCCTGGGAAGACAATAATTGTTAGGAGATTGCAGGTATCTAGATGGACCAGTCATTCCTTCTTCAATAGCCCAAGTGAAATTACTTTACAGATAATTAAAGAATTTCTGCATGTCTGGTTGGAGTATACATTCATTATATCCAAGGAAAATGTCTACATAGTCTTCAAATTCGGTCTGCAAAATAGTGATGCTGTTAAAGAAACTAAACTTAGCACATTTAAGAAAATTCCTTTTTAGCCTGATACTCCAATTCATGGGCAAAAGAGAAGTAATACAGATATCAATTGTAATCCCATTTCTTAAAGCAAAATAAATATTGGCATGTTCTAAACCAAAATGCTTCAGAAAAGTTTCCTGTTCTTCCACAATGAGTATGCCTTTGTCAAAATTATCCCTGAGAAGATTTCTCAGATCTTGTAGCCATTTGTTCAGGAAGTGAGTGTGCAGAATAGGAGTTATAATTTCTAGAGGAAGCTGAGGAATCCATAAATCTTGTCCATATTCATCCTTACCCAAAAATACTTCTGTTGCATTTTTTCTGACCAGAGTTTCTCCTATTTCAATGAACATATGCAAAGGCTCTATAAGTTTAGCCATTTCTCTCGTAAGAGAATCTGCCAATGGATTGTTATCTCCTTTTATCCATTCAATATCAAAATCATAACTGGTAAAATATAAATACCAGCGAGCAATTCTTCCATGAGCAATATCTTTGTTAGGCTTTTTGTGGAGTAGAGACCTCATGGGCTGGCTGTCTATTCTCACAATAAAGTGAGTTGGTTTAAGAAAAATCTTAAACTTTTCAATTCCTTTTTTAACAACCAAAATCTCTTTTTCATAGATGGTGTATCTGCATTCAGTATCAGTGAAAGTTCCTGACCTGTATCCACAAACTTGAGTACCTTTCAAAGGGATATCTTGTATTAACACAGCAGCCCAAACATCATCAGAAGCATCAGTATACAAAATCAAAGAATAACTTTCTTCTGGCAAATGAAGTGTGGGAAGATGCTGACATTTCTGTTTGATCCTTTGAACAATAGAAGTTAACTCTTTTGTCCATGGGCCTGCTCCTTTCAATTGAGCCTGAAGCTTTTTTCTATCTTTAGCCAATCCATTATAGAATGGGCTTACATAATTTAAGCATCCAAGGAATCTCTGGATCTGCTTTGTTCCTACCAGCATATCAGGAAATTTAGATATATGGTGAAGAATATGGGGTTGGAGTTTTACCTTTCCATGTGACAGAACCAAACCCAAAAAATTAATTTCTTGTTTTCTAATCACCATCTTTTTAGCAGAGAGACAAATTTCATGGCTTTTGATAGTATTGTACAAAGCTTCCAAATGCTGCAGATGCTAAGAATCATCATCAAAGTAGACAATAATGTCATCAATATACACAGAGCAAAAATCTTTTAAACTCCTAAGAGCTTTGTCCATTCTGCGTTGAAAATAGGCAGGAGCAGTCTTGAGACCGAAAGGCATTACATTCCATTCATATAATCCGTGGGGAATAGAGAAAGCTGTTTTATACCTATCTTCTTCTTTGACCTTGATTTGCCAAAAACCAGACTTACAATCGAATTTAGAAAATACCTTTTTAGAGGCAACTCTCATGATCAGATCAGTGTTGAAAGGAATAGGATAATTGAATGGCAATATAATATCATTCAAAGGCTTATAATTGATACAGAATCTTTTCTTGCCTCTTTGCTGTTCTGCTCTTTTATTAACCAAGAAGGCTGGACAACTGAAAGGACTTTTACTGTCTCTGATGAATTTTCCTTCTATTAGTTCATTCAGGTGTTCATCCATCTCTTTAACCTCAGTGGGACTCATCAAATAAGCTGGTTGAAAAGGAATAACATACTTACATTCAGGCTTAAGTCTTATCTCGCATTCTTCATGCTCCTTAGACTAGAATTGCAGAGGATTTAGACTATAGCAATCTTGCTCAAACTTGGCTTTTACTGGTTCTAAGAGGAGAGGTAATTGAGGTCCTTGAGATTTTAGGGTCTCTTCCCTTCTGTTCTGGGACTTCTGAGATAGCTTATGGTTGACTAATTTTAGAGATGGGATTTTGAGAGGTCCATAAGTATGTTTAAGAGAGATCTCATGAGTTCTTAACACAAAGGGTTGATATTTGGTTAAAAATGTATACCCTAACAGGATATCTTCTCTTAAACTATCAAGTTCGATCAAGTCAACAATAAACTACTTACCTTGGATTTCAATTCTGACATCTTGGGCAAATCGTCCCATCTTGATTTCTTCTCCATTAATGGCGTATCTGGCTGGCAGATCTGACTTAGTTTTCTAGAACTCAGGAGGAATAGCATTTGTTTTGGCAAAACTTCTTGAGGAACTAGAATCTACAAAAGCATCCATGGGAATGGATTTGTAACCAGGAAAACAAAGATTCACCCTGATGTATGTGCAATTTTCAACCATAAATAGGGCATGTGCTGGTTCAGATGGAGTGGAATGCTCTAATTCTGATTCAGAGGAGACATTATCAGCTTTTGTTAAAAGTTCACGAATTTCCCCCATGGCAGAAGTGAGTTTGGCCAGTTCTTTTTGCTGGAGAGCACATTGTCGGGCAAGAATATCAACAGCTTCATGACAGCGGTCTACTTTAACACAAAGAGAATCAATACTATGGCCAAGAGACATAGATGGTGAATGGTGAGGAGAACGGTGCTTGGAAGAAGAGGATGGTTTAGAAGAAGACCATTTAGGATGAATATAGCCATGAGTGGATTTATGAGGTGGTGGAGAAGGAGAACTAGTAATGGACCGTTTGGAGGAAACTCCTTTTACCTTCTTCTGTAGAGCAGTTTTTTCTCTATCCCATGCTTTGAGGTCTTTAGCTTGCTGTTTGGCAACATTCTTTCTTTCTTTCAATGAACCAGGCATATGATAAGGATCCTTAGATTTTGCCATGCTGATCTTGAAATCAAGATCTTTAATAGCCTTTTTGAGCACTTTAGAAACAACTTTATCTTCAGAAGAGCTGGAACTAGAAGATTCTGTTTCTGAAGAACTGGAGGGATAAACTTTTCTGTGTTTTTCTCGGGCCATGCAAAACTGATCGGGCAAAACTTCAACAAGTTCAAACAAAGGATCATTAGGAGAACTGAGAGCATCAGAAGACCGTATAATGTCCCAAGTGTTAGAAAAATCCTGCTCATCAAACATAGCATAAACTTTATTTTCAGGATTATATTTTTTGGGACAATTAGTGGCATAATGAGGCCCTTTGCATATGAAACATTGCACAGGTTTCTTGCCTTTATTGAAATCTTTGTTTTTCTTGAACAGATACTTTGGAGGTCTTCTGCTTTTGAATGAATTTCTGTTTATAGGAGCTAGCCTATATTTCTTTTTGTAGGCTTTCTTTCTGTCGAATGAATGTTCCATATTGTCATCAGCATATCTGGGACGTTTGCATTTCTTACAATGGCAATTTTTACCACAAGATTTCTTACTGAATTTTTTGACTTGCTTGAAATCTTTAATCTGACTGATAGGAGGCAAATTGTAGTAATCCTTCATATTACAAGAAGAATTATATTGTTCTCTGTTATCATTGAGTGCTTTTATCAGACGTCCTTTATCCAACTTATAAGTAACTAAAGCTTTTAATTCTCCAAATCCAAACTTATCTATCTTGGACTTATACTTGGTGGTTACATATTCTTCAGAATGTTCTCCAAGACCACAAGGAAGAGAATTAAGATAAAACTTCTTTGTTGTTGGATCATGAAGTTTTTGAGTAGCTATCATGTATTTCTCAAAGACTAGGTTATACTTGTGCAATTTACCTAAGTCTTTTAACTATAAAGAGTATAGTATTTTTTCTACTTCCAAGATGTCATTCTTTCTATTGCCAGAGAACAAACCTATCAAAGTCAGTTTTAAGGTAGCAAAACCTTCAGCAGAGATATCATTGCGACCCATATCCATTTATTTCACATACTCGTCTCCATCCTCATCAATAGAAATGATGCCATTATTGGGAAGAGAATTCCACCAGCTGCGGAGCTTACCAGACATGAGCAGAACAACATACAAAACTTTATTAGCCTCAGAACAAGATCCTCTAGTATCATAAAAATTTTCTAGTGTATCACACCAGGTACAAATAGTATCATAGGGATCTATTATCTTATCAATGTTTAAGATATATCTAAGTAGCATAAGCTCTAAGTTGTTCGGGCCTAGCATTTTCTAACACATCTCTCATTTCTATATCCAGCTGATTTTCTACATTGGACTGACTAGCCATGCATAAGTGTTCCCAGTCTTCTCAAATTTCTATGTAAGGAGAATCATCATGAGAGAAGTACTCTTCTTCATCAGTGATCTCATCATGGATAGAAATGATATCATGAATTTCTTCATCTGATGAATTCATGGCTGCAGCAGGTTCTTCCATATACACAGGCTCATTATCTTCTAATTGGCATTCGTGAAGCCAATCTTTTAATTGTTCTGTGGCCTGCATCATATGTTCTTTTTGTTTAGGAAGAACTATTTTTGAAGGCATCTGAGGAGTATGACTTCTAGTGGCAAAAGATGCTGGTTGTTCTTCTATTCCTCCTGTGAAGAGTATGCTTTTCCTACGTTGGATCTTAGGTCTAGCCTTATGTTCTAATTTCTAAGTTTTGGTATCCTCTATTTCTTCTTCAGAGCTATCTTTTCCTTTTTGAGAGACTCTGATTTTCTTGGCATATTTCCTAACCTTTTCAAGGTTTCTAGCCACATGTTCAAGCAAAACTTTATTTTCTTGTGCCTGAGAATCTCTCCTGTTCTCTGAAGTAGAGACATGATCATAGATTTGACCAGCCATAGTTTCTAATCTTTGAGTACTAGACTGAACATTTGTAACCATGCAGAACAATAATTATATTCAATGTGGAACAACAACAACAATTATATTTAATGTGGAACAGCTTTTACAATTCTTCACAATTTCTGATTGTTCAGATTGCAAGAATGCGCAGAACAAGAGCATACTCTTGTAATTCCTAGAACCTAAGACTCTTACTTCTGAAGTAATTTTCGAATGAATAACCAAAGGTAATGAGTCCTTATTTATAGCAAGAAGCAGACCTCAAAACCCAAAAGCTAATTTACAAACTTTACAAATCCGACCATACAAAAATGACACGTAGCTACACTGTAGGAGAGGATCGCTGTTAGGCAGTTGTATCCAAAAGCACTAACTACAGTGAAAAATATTTGCAATAAGCACACCGTATGTGAGGACGGCCTGCTTTACACCCAAAAGCAGATATGGGGATTTTGCTTTGTCTGACAGGGTCACATCCTGTTGTTGGAATCATAACGTGGCCGACAGCACGACACTAACAAACCCAAGTGCTAGTCATCTTCATCAGAATTTCAGGAGTCAGAATCAAGATTAGTGGGAGGCAAGAGGAATCTGGGAAGTGGACGGAAAGTGATAGCCAAATCATCTGATCTCTGGTGGAAGGAATAGATGATTTTATCAATCTCATCTGGTGATGCCATGTCAATCTCCGTGTGAACAACTACAAGTGTTGGATGTAATGCTACTTCCATGTCTTCAATTGCTGCTTGTGGAAACTACTTGTGCGTTAAGGGGTAATATTCAATCCTGGGAAGACAATAATTGTTAGAAGATTGCAGGTATCCAGATGGACCAGTCATTCCTTCTTCAATAGCCCAAGTGAAATTACTTTGTAGATGATTAAAGAATTCCTGCATGTCTGGTTGGAGTATACATTCATTATATCCAAGGAAAATGTCTGCATAGTCTTCAAATTCGGTCTGCAAAATAGTGATGCTATTAAAGAAACCGAACTTAGCACATTTAAGAAAATTCCTTTTTAGTCTGATACTCCAATTCATGGGCAAAAGAGAAGTAATACATATATCAATTGTAATCCCATTTCTTAAAGAAAAATAAATATTGGCATGTTCTAAACCAAAATGCTTTAGAAAAGTTTCCTGTTCTTCCACAATGAGTATGCCTTTGTCAAAATTATCCCTGAGAAGATTTCTCAGATCTTGTAGCCATTTGTTCAGGAAGTGAGTGTGCAAAATAGGAGTTATAATTTCTAGAGGAAGCTGAGGAATCCATAAATCTTGTCCATATTCATCCTTACCCAAAAATACTTCTGTTCCATTTTTTCTGACCAGAGTTTCTCCTATTTCAATGAACATATGCAAAGGCTCTGCAAGTTTAGCCATTTCTCTCGTAAGAGAATCTGCCAATGGATTGTTATCTCCTTTTATCCATTCAATATCAAAATCATAACTGGTAAAATCTAAATACCAGCGAGCAATTCTTCCATGAGTAATATCTTTGTTAGGCTTTTTGTGGAGCAGAGACCTTATGGGTTGGCTGTTTGTTCTCACAATAAAGTGAGTTGGTTTAAGAAAAATCTTGAACTTTTCAATTCCTTTTTTAATAGCCAAAATCTCTTTTTCATAGATGGTGTATCTGCATTCAGTATCAGTGAAAGTTCCTGACCTATATCCACACACTTGAGTACCTTTCAAAGGGATATCTTGTATTAACACAGCAGCCCAAACATCATCAGAAGCATCAGTATACAAAATCAAAGAATAACTTTCTTCTAGCAAATGAAGTGTGGGAAGATGCTGACATTTCTGTTTGATCCTTTGAACAATAGAAGTTAACTCTTCTGTCCATGGGCCTGCTCCTTCTTTCAACTGAGCCTGAAGCTTTTTTCTATCTTTAGCCATTCCATTATAGAATGGGCTTACATAATTTAAGCATCCAAGGAATCTCTGGATCTGCTTTGTTCCTACCAGCATATCAAGAAATTCAGATATATGGTGAAGAATATGGGGTTGGAGTTTTACCTTTCCATGTGACAGAACCAAACCCAAAAAATCAATTTCTTGTTTTCCAATCACCATCTTTTTAGCAAAGAGACAGATTCCATGGCTTTTGATAGTATTGTAGAAAGCTTCCAAATGCTGCAGATGCTGAGAATCATCATCAGAGTAAACAATAATGTCATCAATATACATAGAGCAAAAATCTTTTAAACTCCTAAGAGCTTTGTCCATTCTGTGTTGAAAATAGGCAGGAGCAGTCTTGAGACCGAAAGGCATTACATTCCATTCATATAATCCTTGGGGAACAGAGAAAGCTGTTTTATACCTATCTTCTTCTTTGACCTTGATTTGCCAAAAACCAGATTTACAGTCAAATTTAGAAAATACCTTTTTAGAGGCAGCTCTCATGATCAGATCAGTGTTGAAAGGAATAGGATAATTGAATGGCAATATAATATCATTCAGAGGCTTATAATTGATACAGAATCTTTTCTTGCCTCTTTGTTGTTCTGCTCTTTTATTAACCAAGAAGGCTGGACAACTAAAAGGACTTTTACTGTCTCTAATGAATTTTCCTTCTACTAGTTCATTCAGGTTTTCATCCATCTCTTTAACGTCAGTGGGACTCATCAAATAAGCTGGTTTAAAAGGAATAATAGACTTACATTTAGGCTTAAGTCTTATCTCACATTCTTCGTGCTCCTTAGACTAGAATTGCAGAGGATTTAGACTACAACAATCTTGCTCAAACTTGGCTTTTACTGGTTCTAAGAGGAGAGGTAATTGAGGTCCTTGAAATTTCAGGGTCTCTTTCCTTCTGTTATGGGACTTCTGAGATAGCTTATGGTTGACTAATTTTAGAGATAGGATTTTGAGAGGTCCATAAGTATGTTTAAGAGAGATCTCATGAGTTCTTAACACAAAGGGTTGATATTTGGTTAAAAACGTATACCCTAACATGATATCTTCTCTTAAACTATCAAGTTCGATCAAGTCAACAATAAACTGCTTACCTTGGATTTCAATTCTGACATGTTGGGCAAATCGTCCCATCTTGATTTCTTCTCCATTATTGGCATATCCGGCTGGTAGATCTGACTTAGTTTTCCAGAACTCAGGAGGAATAGCATTTGTCTTGGCAAAACTTCTTGAGGAACCAGAATCTACAAAAGCATCGATGGGAATGGATTTGTAACCAGGAAAACAAAGATTCACCCTAATGTATGTGCAATTTTCAACCATAAATAGGGGATGTGTTGGTTCAGATGGAGTGGAATGCTCTGATTCTGATTCAGAGGAGACATTATCAACTTTTATTAAAAGTTCACGAATTTCCCCCATGGCAGAAGTGAGTTTGGCTAGTTCTTTTTGCTGGAGAGCACATTGTTGGGCAAGAATATCAACAGCTTCATGACAGCGGTCTACTTTAACACAAAGAGAATCAATACTACGACCAAGAGACACATATGGTGAATGACGAGGAGAATGGTGCTCGGAAGAAGAGGATGGCTTAGAAGAAGACCATTTAGGATGAATATAGCCATGAGTGGATTTATGAGGTGGCGGAGAAGGAGAACTAGTAATGGACCGTTTGGAGGAAACTCCTTTTACCTTCTTCTGCAGAGTGGTTTTTTCTCTATCCCATGCTTTGAGGTCTCTAGCTTGCTGTTTGGAAGCATTCTTTCTTTCTTCCAATGAACCAGGCATATGATAAGGATCCTTAGATTTTGCCATGCTGATCTTGAAATCAAGATCTTTAATAGCCTTTTTGAGCACTTTAGAAATAGCTTTATCTTCGGAAGAGTTGGAACTAGAAGATTCTGTTTCTGAAGAACTAGAGAGATAAACTTTTCTGTGTTTTTCTCGGGCCATGCAAAACTGATCAGGCAAAACTTCAACAAGTTCAAACAAAGGATCATTAGGAGAACTAAGAGCATCAGAAGACTGTAGAATGTCCCAAGTAGAAAAATCCTGCTCATCAAACATAGCATAAACTTTATTTTCAGGATTATATTTTTTGGGACAATTAGTGGCATAATGAGGCCCTTTGCATATGAAACATTGTACAGGTTTCTTGCCTTTATTGAAATCTTTATTTTTCTTAAACAGATACTTTTGAGGTCTTCTGCTCTTGAATGAATTTATGTTTACAGGAGCTAGCCTATACTTCTTTTTGTAGGCTTTCTTTCTGTGGAATGAATGTTCCATATTGTCATCATCACATCTGGGCCATCTGCATTTCTTACAATGGCAATTTTTACCACAAGATTTCTTACTGAATTTTTTGACTTGCTTGAAATCTTTAATTTGACTGATAGGAGGCAAATTGCAGTAATCCTTCATATTACAAGAAGAATTATATTGTTCTCTGTTATCATTGAGTGCTTTTATCAGACATCCTTTATCCAACTTATAAGTAACTAAAGCTTTTAATTCTCCAAATCCAAACTTATCTATCTTGGACTTATACTTGGTGGTTACATATTCTTCAACATATTCTCCAAGACCACAAGGAAGAGAATTAAGATAAAACTTCTTTGTAGTTGGATCATGAAGTTTTTGAGCAGCTATCATGTATTTCTCAAAGACTAGGTTGTACTTGTACAATTTTCCTAAGTCTTTTAACTGTAAGGAATACAATATTTTTTCTGCTTCTAAGATGTCATTTTTCCTATTGCCGGAGAACAAACCTATCAGTGTTAATTTCAAGGTAGAAAAACCTTCAGCAGAGATATCATTGAGACCCATATCCATTTCTTTCACATACTCATCTCCATCCTCATCAATAGAAATGATGCCATTATCGAGAAGAGAATTTCACCAGCTGTAGAGCTTACCAGACATGAGCTGAATAGCATACAAAACTTTATTAGCCTCAGATCAAGATCCTGTAGTATCATAAAAATTTTCTAGTGTATCACACTAGGTACAAATAGTATCATAGGGATCTATTATCTTATCAATGTTTAAGATATATCCAGAAGTAGCATAAGCTCTAAGCTGTTCGGGCCTAGCATTTTCTGACACAACATCTCTCATTTCTACATCTAATTGATTTTCTACAGTGGACTGACTAGCCATGCATAAGTGTTCCCAGTCTTCTCAAATTTGTATGTAGGGAGAATCATCATGAGAGAAGTACTCTTCTTCATCAGTTATCTCATCATGGATAGAAATGATATCATGAATTTCTTCATCTGATGAATTCATGGCTGCAGCAGGTTCTTCCATATACACAGGCTCATTATCTTCTAATTGGCATTCTTGAAGCCAATCTTTTAATTCTTCTGTGGCTTGCATCATATGTTCTTTTTGCTTAGGAAGAACTATTTTTGAAGGCATCTGAGGAGTATGACTTCTAGTGGCAGAAGATGCTGGTTGTTCTTCTATTTCTTCTGTGAAGAGTATGCTTTTCCTACGTTGGATCTTAGGTCTAGCCTTATGTTCTGATTTTTGAGTTTTGGTATCCTCTGTTTCTTCTTCAGAGCTATCTTTACCTTTTTGAGAGGCTCTGATTTTCTTGGCATATTTCCTAACCTTTTCAAGGTTTCTAGCCACATGTTCAAGCAAAGCTTTATTTTCTTGTGCCTGAGAATCTCTCCTATTCTCTGAAATAGAGACATGATCATAGATTTGACCAGCCATAGTTTCTAATCTTTGAGTACTAGACTGAACATTTGTAACCATGGTCTGAGTCTGACTAACTTGGTAATTTAGGGTACCAAAATTATTTAGAGTAGAAATACATTGCTTATCTATTCTACCCACAGTAGTTTCTATCTTATATTGACTATTCTGAATTTGCAGCACATTATCATAGACAGAAATAGTTCTATTTATTCCCTGCTTTATATCTACAGCCATATCATCTAAATTTTCTTGGGCTATTTGTATCCAACTAGATTGCCAATTTCTTTGAGCCTCAGAGTTCTTTTGTTTTGATCCAACTTTTGTATGGATCTTTGCCTCATATCTGCCCCATGTCTTATCATCAGGATTAATTACCTGATAATTTTCTTGTACAGGCCATCTACCAGGAGCATAGCTCACTAACTCTAGGGTAGTAGCAAGATCTACTTGAACCGTATGTTTGGTTCTTCTGTCAGTTCCATACCTTGGTAGATTTTCTCTCATCATACTAGCATGTTCCCCTAATTTGGCAATCTTGATTCCTTTTCCTTTTCTTTCTTTCCTAGATTCTTCTTCACCTTGCTTAGGAGCAAGATGCAATCTAGAGCTCACTTGTCTAACCAAATTTTCCATTAGTTTTGGGTCATTTATGAGGTTAGATCTAGAAGAAAAGGAAGATCTTGAGGGGATTTGCCTAAATCTCTAAGAACTACCAAAAGTAGAACATTCTTCAGGATTGTAATCTACAAAAGGTTTTTTGTTGGAACTAGCATAGGCAAGGGCCATGGATAGACTACGCTATAAGGGTTGGATCTTGGACTGGGATTCATCTATTAATGGTTGCTCAAGTATGGTCTAATCAGGTACAGACTGGAGGGTGATATTACCAACTCTGCGAGATTGGAACAAAGGTCGATCTGAGAATCTGTTTCTATGAATAGGTAGGTCTATGAACTATGGTTTTTGACAGTTTAACAATTGTTCAATAATGTGGAATCCAATGTCGAAACCAGTATGATCTATAAATCTTCCGTAATCGAGGAGATTGGAAGATCCTTGGGGAAAACCTACCCCCGTGGGCAAAGAAACTAGTGGAGACACAGTATTCATTATACGGTAAACACAGTGACCTCCAATGGTGGTATAAACAGATCCTGGCATTAAGGACACACCTTTGACTTGTAATAAAAGGCAAAATGTAGAAGAAATAAACTTATCAGAGAGGGATAGTGTGAAATTAGGTTGGACAGAAAGAACTCCATCACCTTTCTTAGTACTAAGAATCCCTCGAAATTGAGCAATGACAGCTTGATCCCATACACGACAATGGGTATCAATCAAAGTGGCGAAGAATTCAGCATCAATATTATAATTGAAATGGGGATGGACAATAAGATCTACATGTGGGAAATGGACATGAAAGAAACCTTTATCACGCCATCGGGAAACATCTTTAGGAAGTAAGAAAGGTAAATAAATGGGATAAAATACTAGTTCTAGAAACCAAAAGATTAATTTCAGATTGTCACACAGAGTCACAGACTTTAGCCTTAATACCCTTTTCAGGATAGAAAGAATTAATTTTAACATCAGGAAATTTAAATTACCTTTGTCATCTACAACATGAGTATTTCCATCTTGAAAATAATTGTGCAAAACATCAAACAGTGCAGAACTTGCATTCATTGATCTTCATAAAGCCATTGGTGAGAATATAACTTACTAATTATCGTTCGCGATATTCCCTGCTACTTTGGTCAGTTTACTGCCCTTCCACGGCACTATCCTTTGGCCTTCAACACGGGTCTTATAACGACTTCCACTAGTACTATAGCACGCTACTAGCAAAACTTTTAGAAATATAACTCACACAAGACAATGACAACGATAATAAACGCTCTGATACCAATTCTATGCGGAACAACAATTCTATTCAATGTGGAACAACTTTTACAATTCTTTTCTATTGTCTCGTGTGAGTTGTATTGCTAAAAATTTTGCAAGTAGCGTGCTGTAGTACCTGTGGAAGTGATTATAAGACCCGTGTTGAAGGCCAAAGGATAGTGCCGTGGAAGGGCAGTAAACCGACCAAAGTAGCAGGGAATATCGCGAATGATAATTAGTAAGTTATATTCTCACCAATTGCTTTACGAAGATCAATGAATGCAAGTTCTGCACTGTCTGATGTTTTGCACAATTATTTTCAGGATGGAAATACTCATGTCATAGATGACAAAGGCAATTTTAAGTTTCCTGATGTTAAAATTAATTCTTTCTATTCTGAAAAGGGTATTAAGGCTAAAGTTTGTGACTTTGTGCGACAATCTGAAATTAATCTTTTGGTTTCTGGAACTGGTATTTGTCCCATTTATTTACCTTTCTTACTTCCTGAAGATGTTTCCTGATGGCGTGATAAAGGTTTCTTTCATGTCCATTTCCCACATGTAGATCTTATTGTCCATCCCCATTTCAATTATAATATTGATGCTAAATTCTTCGCCACTTTGATTGATACCCGTTGTCGTGTATGGGATCAAACTGTCATTGCTCAATTTCGAGGGATTCTTAGTGCTAAGAAAGGTGATGGAGTTCTTTCTGTCCAACCTAATTTCACTCTATCCCTCTCTGATAAGTTTATTTCTTCTGCATTCTGCCTTTTATTACAAGTCGAAGGTGTGTCCTTAATGCTAGGATCTGTTTATGCCACTATAGGAGGTCGCTGTGTTTACCGTATTATGAATACTGTGTCTCCACCTGTCTCTTTGCCCATAGGGGTAGGTTTTCCTCAAGGATCTTCCAATCTCCTCAATTACGGAAGGTTTATCGATCATACTAGTTTCGACATAGGATTTCCCATTATCAAACAACTATTAAACTGTCAAAAACCACAGTTCATAGATCTCCCCATTCATAGAAACAGATTCTCAGATCGACCTTTGTTCCAATCTCGCAGAGTTGGTAATATCACCCTCCAGTCTATACCTGATCAGACCATACTTGACCAACCATTAATAGAAGAATCCCAGTCCAAGATCCAACCCTTACAGTGTAGTCTATCCATGGCCCATGCCTATGCTAGTTCCAACAAAAAACCTTTTGTAGATTACAATCCTGAAGAATGTTCTACTTCTGGTAGTTCTCAAATATTTAGGCAAATCCCCTCCAGATCTTCCTTCTCTTCTAGATCTAACCTCACAAATGACCTGAAACTAATGGATGATTTGGTTAGACAAGTGAGCTCCAGATTGCATCTTGCTCCTAAGCAAGGTGAAGAAGAATCTAGGAAAGAAAGAAAAGGAAAAGGAATCAAGATTGCCAAATTAGGGGAACATGCTAGTATGATGAGAGAAAATCTACCAACGTATGGAACTGACAGAAGAACCAAACATACGGTTCAGGTAGATCCTGCTACTGCCCTAGAGTTAGTGAGCTATGCTCCTAGTAGATGGCCTATACAAGAAAATTATTAGGTAATTAATCCTGATGATAAGACATGGGGCAGATATGAGGCAAAGATCCATACAAAAGTTGGATCAAAACAAAAGAACTCTGAGGCTCAAAGAAATTGGCAATCTAGTTAGATGCAAACAGCCCAAGAAAATTTAGATGATATGGCTATAGATATAAAGCAGGGAATAAATAGAACTATTTATGTCTATGATAATATGCTGCAAATTCAGAATAGTCAATATAAGACAGAAACTGCTGTGGGTAGAATAGATAAGTAATGTACTTCTACTCTAAATAATTTTGGTACCCTAAATTACCAAGTTAGTCAAACTCAGACCATGGTTACAAATGTTCAGTCTAGTACTCAAAGATTAGAAACAGAAAGAAAGCCTACAAAAAGATTAGGAGCAAGATGCAATCTGGAGCTCACTTGTCTAACCAAATCATCCATTAGTTCTAGATCATTTGTGAGGTTAGATCTAGAAGAGAAGGAAGATATGGAGGGGATTTGCTTAAATCTCTGAGAACTACCAGAAGTAGAACATTCTTCAGGATTGTAATCTACAAAAGGTTTTTTGTTGGAACTAGCATAGGCATGGGCCATGGACAGACTACGCTATAAGGGTTGGATCTTGGACTGGGATTCATCTATTAATGGTTGCTCAAGTATGGTCTAATCAGGTACAAACTGGAGGGTGATATTACCAACTCTGCGAGATTGGAACAAAGGTCGATCTGAGAATTTGTTTCTATGAATGGGGAGATCTATGAACTGTGGTTTTTGACGGTTTAATAGTTGTTCAATAATGGGAAATCCTATGTCGAAACCAGTATGATCGATAAACCTTCCGTAATCGAGGAGATTGGAAGATCCTTGAGGAAAACCTACCCCCGTGGGCAAAGAGACTGGTGGAGACACAGTATTCATAATACGGTAAACACAGCAACCTCCTATAGTGGCATAAACAGATCATGGCATTAAGGACACACCTTTGACTTGTAATAAAAGGTAGAATGCAAAAGAAATAAAATTATCAGAGAGGGATAGAGTGAAATTAGGCTGGACAGAAAGAACTCCATCGCCTTTCTCAGCACTAAGAATCCCTCAAAATTGAGCAATGACAGCTTGATCCCTTAAACGACAACATGTATCAATCAAAGTGACGAAGAATTCAGCATCAATATTATAATTGAAATGGGGATGGACAATAAGATCTAAATGTGGGAAATGGATATGAAAGAAACCTTTATCATGCCATCGGAAAACATCTTCAGGAAGTAAGAAAGGTAAATAAATGGGACAAATACCAGTTCCAGAAACCAAAAGATTAATTTCAGATTGTCGCACAGAGTCACAGACTTTAGCCTTAATACCCTTTTCAGGATAGAAAGAATTAATTTTAACATCAGGAAACTTAAAATTGCCTTTGTCATCTACGACATGAGTATTTCCATCTTGAAAATAATTGTGCAAAACATCAGACAGTGCAAAACTTGCATTCATTGATCTTCGTAAAGCCATTGGTGAGAATATAACTTACTAATTATCGTTCGTGATATTCCCTGCTGCTTTGGTCAGTTTACTGTCCTTCCACGGCACTATCCTTTGGCCTTCAACACAGATCTTATAATGACTTCCACAGGAACTACAGCACGCTACTTGCAAAATTTTTAGCAATACAACTCACACGAGACAATAGAAAAAATCATAAACCAAGGCTCTGATACCAATTCTATGCAGAACAACAATTATATTCAATGTGGAACAACAACAACAATTATAATTCTTCACAATTTTGGATACTATCGTGCTGGAGACCGAACTGATGGGCAGGGAATTTTCTGTCAATAAAGAGACCAAGAATGACAATGTGGAGACTGAAGCATTGGAAGGGCCCAGTAATTTCCCCGAGCTCAATGTTGAGCTTAATGCTATGGGCTCCCAATCTATGAGCTTGGAGAACACGGTGAAGGAGTTGGGCAAGATGAAGAGAAAGGGTAAAACAACTGCTAAAGATAAATAGATTGATAGTCTCTCTATGAGGATCACTGTCTAGAGAGGAAATTCAAAACTCTGGCGAGGTTTGTAGCGAAAGTGATGCATAGATCTGCCACGACCCTGGCCATTCTTCAGGATGCAGAGCTTGCTACTCAGGGATTGAAGGATAAAGATCTTAAAGAGTACAGGGACCTCTACTAGTTTCTAGTTAAGGATTGGGACCAGATGTTTAATTAGCTGTTGGGGCTTTGGTCGTCGCATGTGGTTTTTTGTCTACTGTCAGTTTGTGGTGTCTCTGTTCTAGGTCTTTTTAGGCTTTGTCTATTGGTTAATCTGGTGTCTACTTTTTGGTTCTTAATGGAACTTTGGTGAGCCTTTATGGTGTTTTGTAATGGGATCGGCACCCTTTTATGCTGCTTATCTTATCAAAAACATAGTTCTTTTAAATGTGATCTTTGTTTGTTTATTAACATCAATATGTGCATTACAAAGATTATATTCAAAGTTCACAAAATTTGTTCCATCTTATTTTCTCAAAAGTAGCCTATGATATTCTCTGTTCCATAGGAAGATATCAATCTTGGCAAGTCAAATTCCTACAAGTGTTCTATTAAATTGATTTAGAGCCAAAATAGAAGCAAAAACAAATTATATCACCATCCACGATTGACCAAAGTAGGTCAATGGGACTTAAAAGTACAACCAATAGTAATGGCATGTTGGAGCCAAAAGGAGCTCCATCCTTAACATAGAAAATAAAGTACAAACCTTTAATTGCTTCCCAAAATATTTCGAACAATATGAAAATTATCGACAGAATTGTGAATTATGTTATAACTTTCATCCAAGAAGCAAATTAACTAGCACTTTTGTCTGACACAAGGAATTCAAACCTATTGAAACAAGCTGCCATTGCTGAATCTGAGAAGGAAGTGGTCTCCCCACCATTCTTACAAAAAAAAAGGTCTTAAAAAAGGGAAGCTAATGGAGGAATTTGAAACTTGCTTGCAGTGAAACTGTACATAAACCACTTTTATAGAAGAGAGTAGAACTAAAATCTAAATAGAGAATAGACGCAACAAGAAAACCCAATCATTTAAATTCCAATAAATGAAAAAGCTCAAAGAAACATCTGGACGTCCAAAGAGAGGGCTCATCTGTAGAATTTTGGCCTCTGTTCATCTTGAAAGAGACTAAAGGATTGGGTATTGATTGTGCAAGAGATCCCAAAATATGATAGGTTAGGATGCTATTTCAGATCCACCAAGGAGGACACTTTGTCTATCAAAATCAGCCATCTTATGTCAAGAGTGGCCATGTTAAGTGCATTGTAGTTCATCATCATCCTTGCTTTTCCATGCTTTATCTCTGCATGGTCCTAAACTATGAAACATGAACAATTATACTAAGAGGGGGATTTTTGAATTAAACCCTTTGCTTCAATTTCATCAACTTGAGATCAAACCTCTTTGTCCTCCTTTCTGCTTAATACAATTTGTTTCCCTTAGACTGGTCAATTGTGAATGGTTGAGATAATGGCTTTAAGACTATCTTTTGACCACTTTTCCAGGGGATGTTCTATGTAGATTGAACCTCTTTGTCATCCTTTCTACTTAATACAATTTGTTTCCCTTAGACCGATCGATCCTGAATGGTTGGGATAATGGCTTTAAGACTATCTTTTGACCACTTTTCTAGGGGATGTTCTATATAGATAAAGTGATTACTGAATGGCAATGCTGCATTTTGTATATTTGGTGACACATTAAACTGAATGGAATGATGATTCTATGCATTTGCCTATCCTTCTGCAACTTTTATTCATCTTTGATGTGCTCTTTAATGGTGGGTTCAATCCACTGAACTTTTATCGATTCTTTTATAAAATAATTACTAATATAGGGAGCTGTACAAGGCTTTCCATTAGCCGTAAGCACTATACAACTTTCTGACATAGTATAGGGACACAAGGCATGGAGGAAAGGAGTTCCTAAGCCAATATCAGCTTTGCCCTTAACATTTGTCTAGACAAAATTAGTATAAACAACATGCTTTCCTAACTAAACTAGTACATTATTTATGAAGTAACAGAGCATGATGTTTCCATTCATTATTGCTATAGGTTGAGGATTTGAATTATACATCCAGTCCTTGAAGGAACCTTTTCTTAAAAAGTTTATACTTGCTACTGTGTCTTAGCTTTCTTAAAATATATCTGTTTGTCCTGTGCAACTTCTACAGAGATGAAGATAATTGCTTGGTTTTAAAGCATTGCTTTTATCTGACTGAGTTCTTCTTAACTTCCTATGGGATAAGGAGAAGGGTTCATTGGCTTTAAAGATTTAAATATCTTTTCAGCTGAATTAGAAATATTTTTGATAGTTGAAATTCTTTCGGTTGTTCAATGTAGACTTCTTCTTCCAATTCACGATTCAAGAATGCAGACTTAACATCCATCTGATATATTTTGAAGTCTTTAAATGCTACGAATGCCAAAAACATTCTAATTTCTTCAATTCTTACCACATAAGCATATGTCTCTTCAAAATCTATCTCTTCTACCTGAGAGTATCCTTTGCATACCAATCTTGCTTTGTTCCTTACTACTTCTCCATTCTCATTCATCTTTGAGAGCCTTAAAAGATTTAAATATATTTTCAGTTGAACTAGAAATTTCTAGTTTCTTCTTCCTTTGGTTCTCCTTCTTCATCTTCTGGTTCTTTGTATTCTAGATCCATTTCAACTTCAGGCATTTCTAGATATTCACAGTTTTCTTGATTATAGAAGATATCATCATCTGACTCAGATAAAAAATAGTTGAAAGACTACACGCGTTAAGATACACAGATGTGTTCATTATTGATAGGCCTGAGGCTGTTGAAAGGCTGCACAATCGGACCTCCATGCTGCAAGTGGTTTCTGAACTTAGTATTATTAAACAGGAGGATGAGGATGAGACATTTGGAATACCCAAGCAGATTGTGGTTTATAAGGCTGAGGCTCTGAGTGATTGTGAGACCTTGGTAGGGTTAAATTTTCCTGTTATTGCCAAACCCTTGGTTGCTGATGGGAGTGTCAAGTCACATAAAATGTCTCTTGTGTTCAATTCCAAAGGCCTGCTTAAGCTGAAGCCTCCACTTGTGTTGCAGGAGTTTGTTAACCATGGTGGGGTTATCTTTAAGGTGTATGTTGTGGGAGATTATGTGAAGTGTGTGAAGAGGAAATCCCTGCCTGATGTGCTAGAGGAGAAATTGGGGAGCTTGAGAAAGGCACCGGGGTTGCATTTGTTTAATTTTGATGTTATCAGGGATACCAAGGTTGGGATACCTTGTGATTGATATCAATTATTTTCTTGGTTATGCAAAGATGCAGTATTGCAGGAAACCTCAGATGGTGCCTACAACCTTGGATAAAGCAAGGGATGCTTCAATAGGAACATTCGACAAAGCAGGGGATGCCTTAAAGGGAACCTTAGTAAAGGCAGGGGATATGTTGGGTGAAACCTGTGATAAAGCAGGAGACACTGTGGGGAAAGCCTTGCTCAAAGCAGAGGAAACTTCAAAGGAAACATTGGCCAAAGCAGAGGATATTTCAAACATCAGTGATGAAGGATTTCCTAACATTAATACTGATAGCAATGCCTTTTCCCAATAAGGATGACTGTATCTCTGCTATTACTAGGTAAAAAGAAGAAACTTATCTCAGCTTCGAGAATGTTACACACCCCACTGCTTTGGCAGATTTCTAATACTCTTCTCAGCAATCAAGTTGAAGGGAATAACTTGATGCTACACACAATGGACGTGGAAATCATTTGTTTGCTTTATATCATTACCATCGAAGCTATTTGAGAAATTCTAATTCTTTGTTTGAGAGCTTCTGAAGGTCATTTTTCAGCTTCCAATGCCTAGGGGTAGAAATAAGCAAGTATTTCTACCTTGTAAATTGTATTTGCCTTGTTCATGGATGTACAAATGTGTGGCATTCAATCAAAGGAAGTCTTGCCATTTTTGACCATTTACTATATCCAGTTTTATGTTAAAAAAAAAGTGTGATGTAGGAAGTTTTACTTTGTGATTGTGATGTGAGGCAGGATAGGTTTAGCGAGAGCTAGGTCAATCCACAGAATCCAAACAAACTATCTATCTAGAATGTAAAATTACGTTTAAACATGCAATGCTAAAGAAAAAACCACAGACAGTATTAAGGAAAGTAGTGAAGAATGTTGAAGAAAAGCCCACAGACATGCAACTGAATCCACGAATCCAAACAATGTAGAATTACTTTTAAACATGCAGCTGAATCCACCAATGCTAAAGAAAAGCCCACAGGAGTGAAGAATACCTGGATTAAGAAGAAAATTGTCTCTTCTGCCTCCTGCCACCATAAACAAAGCACGGGCAGAGAAGTGTCTCAAACAATTTGAAAAACATTCGCAATAGAAAAAAAAACAGAACCAGAAGCCTTGCTTTTTCCTAATTTTGAATTATCCTCAACGACATTCTTCTTTGCTTTTGTCCTTAAGTTTTGCCCATTGCATTTTCTACAACGGCTCTATGTAGATCACACCTCTCATTTTGGTTTTATTAGTGTTTTTTTTTTTTTTTTTTAAATATTGATTTAAATACTTGTAGAGAAATAAAATTGTAAATGCCAAACACACTTTCCCTAATGTATGAGGTTAATTAAAAAAATGTATCACCTTAGACTAAATAAATAAGATGTCCAAATGATAAAGCATGTAAATAAATTAATATTATTTTAGGAAATCACAAGAGGTCAAGTTCTCTTGGGTCGCCCCCTTGATTAGACACACTTTCCAATCATAGAAATGATCGTAGACACCAATCCCAAGCAATGAAGATGTCCTAAAATTCAACTTTGATGCAAATTAAATTTCTTGTAGTGATCTAAATCAAAAGATTCCTATGACGAATGTTCCTTGAAGTGTTAAGATGTCTAATGATTCTAGGATGGCGATCAAATGAATGCCTTTATATACAATATATAGTAATAAATCAAGAAAAATGTGTACTAAGTGGGCCCGTGGTAGGAATGACATGAACAAGAGTCGACAAAATTTGAATTTAAACTTTTGAATTTGATGGGTTAATTCCGCAAGGTGCAGGATCAATCTCATGTCACATGATTGACCCAGAACAAGGGAATGCTTTAATATCGATGTGGGGAATGAATGTCTAAACATGGGATGCAATGATAGGCATACTAAATGTCATATGTATGTGACTATGTGCAAATGGGGATAGGATACGATCCAATGTATGGGAATGAGTGGTAATGGAGATAAGTAGTAGATCGGGGAATGGGCCTAGCTTTACACAAGAGTGTGGCATTTGTCGATTTGTAATTATATTGATCCATTCCATTGAAATGGGACTAGAAGTAAATGGGAATTGGCATGACTATGCAGATTTCACCATTACAAAAACACTCTACATAATCAATTACGCATAAATTAAAATAGATCGATTAGAGCTAGGACAAATAATTGTAATAAATACAAAAAGAATAAGTGTGAGGAATGAGAGTACATGACCTTGGAACTGATGATGGAAGAGTGATGTTGATGATCTTCTAAATTAATTTGTCATCTCTAGAATATTAACGACCTGTGTCGACTGACTATCTCAAATTTTGTGTTGTTTAAAAAAAATTGTAGTTCACTTTTGACCACCGTGAGTTTGATCATGATCATTAAAAACATAATATGTCATACAAGTTTGATTTTGTACTACATGGGATTGACTTGAAAAAATATACACTTAAAAATTTATTCACCTTCATCTTTCAAATAGCTAAACTTATCCATCCCACGCACCTCCTGCCTCACATCTAGATCTCTCCTTTTGAATCACTGAGACTAATACCTTCCTATGAAAGGAACACATACTATAGGACATATCCCTCTATTTGTGAATTGTCAACCCCATGTGTAGATTTTCCTATCAATTTATAACAAAAAATGCAAATAATGTCAATGTTAATGTAGAAACAAGGCAAACATACCTAAGTGCACATAGCAACCTTAAGGTCAATTTTGTTCTTGAAGCCACCTATTTGTTAAGGTTCTTCTCAACTCTTTCACAAAGTCTTCATAGCCACATCAACAACCTTCTGACTGAATTTTTTTCTATCTAGAGTCTCTAACATTTTGAGACATCCTTTTTCAAGAGATAAAGAAGCCAATGGGAGGATTTTTTTCCTCCTAAGCAACAACACTCACAAATATAGACATGACACACTTGGAAGAAGCCTGTGACGAAGCCTTAGAATTAGACTTAACTATAAGAAACCCTAGTTATGTAACAATGTTTTTGGCTAATTTCCCTAGAAAAACATAACATTTCTCAATCTTTATCCCTTCCACTTTAGTGAGATCACTTTTGGAAGGTGTCAAAATAGAGCACTTTATTATCTCCCTTCTCCCATTACTTTTCATGGCATCCGCACAATCATCAAAAAATAACAAAGCACACTAAATAGTACAAAAGATTCAAGAATTCAAACAAAAAGAATGTACAAACAAAAAATTACACATAAATTTACTAATAGAGACCAAATGCACACAAAGAAATTAAATAACAAGAAAGTGCACAAAGAAATTCACTAAAGTCCAAATACAATACATAGAAGGATAACTACAAATAGAAATTAAAGAAAAATAAAATGCATTCAAATGTACCTAAAAAATAAAGCAGATGACAATCTACCAAATTTTGAGGTGGACCTTATCTAAAATATAGGAATGAATATGGATGTTTTCACATGTTTATCATAGTTTTTATGTTTTGAAAAGCTAGGACAGACATGCACTATGGTAAATCATCTCTAGTACATGTTTTGAAAAGGAAATCTGAAACACATATAATATATTTAAGGATTTCCTTTATCATATAAAGTGAATTGCATTGAAACATGTTGAGAAAAATTAGATGGAAATTTTCTAAAATTCTATTGCCATACTCCATCTATGACCCAAGCATGTCTATGAGGATATGTCTAGAGCTTCCCATTAGAGTTGTATAACTAGTAGTCAATTATAATTTTAGGTATTATATAATTCATGTTGTGTCCAAAGCAATGTGTGGCAACTAGAGCTTCAATATTCATGCTATGGGATTTTCCAAAGCTAGAGGTTAGAAACTTAGAAGTCATCGTACCTCAAGAAGTAAAGTGTTCTAGGATTGTGCGGAGATGAGTTTAGGCATAAGAGGAATAGGCAAGATTCAAATTATAGACAACACAACACCCAATACAATCTAAATCCTTGCCCAACTGCCCATACTTGATGCCCCTCATACTGCAAAAGCATCCTTGTCTTTCCCACAATGGGCTCTCCTACTCTTCCTTAATTTGAATGCAATGGAAGAACAAAGAAAGGAAAAAGATCTTTATAAAGCGGTGGGAGAAATAGTTAGAGCTTCAATATTCATGCTAGCCCTATCAATGTAGAACCATAGTGTTATTATTTTTTAATTCTAGTGAGACAAAGGGCTCAAATGCTAGTCCATGCTTAATAAGACTTGTAAGAGGAATTTTTTAAACATAATATAGAATAAGGAATATCGTAGGGCTTCTCTTCAAATGGTGAAAGCACAATAGTCTCCTTCACAAACTCTAAAAGATGAAAGCAGGATAGAGAGCAGTCCTTTAAATGTGGTGTTAAAATAAAAGGTTCTATATATTTTTTAAACCAAAAAACAAGAATATGTGTTTCATCAAGTTGTGGGTATAAGATCTCAAGAAATTGATTCAAATACTATATTTATGTAAAGTAAAGGAAATGAATTTGGGCTTAGGGAACTAGTTCTTGTCGATCCCTGAAAGGTTTAGTTGTGCAACTACAACCATTTTCTAACATACCCATGTGTTCTCCAAGTTTAAATTTTCTATATGATAAAGAAATCCCTTTGGCTAGTCTACAATATAAATCAAAATTCAAGTCAACAAATTATGTGAACACATGATCTTGAAATTTTCTATATGATAAAGAAATCCCTTTGGCTAGTCTACAATATAAATCAAAGTTCAAGTCAACAAATTATGTGAACACATGATCTTGAAATTTTCTATATGATAAAGAAATCCCTTTGGCATGTCTATAATAGTGAAGGAAAGTATAGTGGTTAATCATAGAAAAGGAAAAGTGAAGGCAAATGTAGTGATTATTCCAAAGGCAAATGTTAAATTAATATTAGTAACAAAAGAAACCATTGGAAAGGATTTTAAGATTAGGAGAACTAAGGTAACCTCAAAAAAGTATTTAGGAGTAATATACCATAACCAAGTAAATCTATATTATTGATCTCTTGATACTAAACATTATGATACCACAACCTTGTATAATATTAAATTCCTAAGTATAATTTTCATATTCCTCTACATGACTAGGTCTCCAACACCCCTTCAAATTCCTTCAAGCTATCAATTTCATTGTAGGACATTACTGTCACGTAGGTGCTAGAGTAGACAAAAGGGCCAAGGTAGGACATTGGAGTAGACAATAGTGTTCTTGTAGGGTACTGGAGACCTCTATAGGATGGTGCTTCAGGATAGAGAACTATAGGTGGGCATTGGTGTAGACACAAGTGTTAATTCTAGGCATTAGAGCTCTTGGGATAACTGTTGCAAGGTTAAAGTGCTAGGTTAGGGCTTGAGTGCAAGCATGAGTGTTAATGTTTGGTATTGAATCCTTCCAAGATGACTATTGTAGGGTTAGAACACTATACTAGTGCTCTAGTGCAAAATAATTGCTAATGTCAGACATTAGAGCTTGTATGATGACTATTGTTGGGTTAGAGCACAAGACTAGAGAAATAATGTAAACAATAATGGGCCTAGGTAATAATATACACATTGTTATATTTGGGCACTTATGTACATTATTTTATAGAAAGGCACTAAGGTCTCTATCGTACAATTGTTCTACAAACTTGAGTAAGTGATATCCATCCCCCTACATGTTCTTTAAAGACTTCTGAAAATCTTGCAACTACTGCCAATATTCTGCAATGTTGGAATATCTAAAGAGACAAGAAAAATGGGTGTGATTGCAAGTGAAGCTACATTGGTTAGTTGCCTAGGATGGTATATTTTAACATCAACGACTTAGAAGATGCAAATATTGGGTGTGTGTAAGACCTAGATGAAATATGTGTTGTGTTGTGTGCAGAGAATGTGGTAAAGGAAAAACCCTAAGAGGAATTACTACAATATGGTGCGTGAAAGTGTATGAGGACAAGAAGGTAATAGACACATTGGAGTAATTTGGGAGAAAGGCAAACATGAAATTTAGAAATGGGTGTTAGTAAAAAGCATGTAGACCTAAAATAAAGTTTCCTTGTGCCTCCTAAAACATATGTGACTCATAAAATCCTTGAATATTAGCTATGAGAGCAAAGTTAACAATGTTTTGCCTGCTCTTATCTCTTGATGATCTACCCTCAATCATTTCACGCACTCAAACATTCCCAGTGGTGCTTTCCCACCACTTTGGTCTCTTTTTAGGAACCTCTCCATCCAAATCAGTGTTGTCACCATGACTTGGGTTGTCTATTTCTATGTCATTTGGATGTTGATCTAGGTTGTCATCAATGAATTCTGGTACTGATACTTTCCTAGGAGACTCCTCATGCTCATAATCCTCCCCCCTCTAGGTGGAGCTTCGTGAAGATGAACAATTGAATCCTTATACTGAACATGTTGGTCTTTAGTAAACTTGATCTCTTAAGAAAGCTGGAAAGTCTCTATTTTCTCATCAACCACAACATCTTTGTTGAAATTCAAGCAGTCAGTGTCAACATCAATTAGCCATAGCCTTTATGATTGTCACTATACCTTATAAGAATTAATTTCTTACTCTGAGGATCTAACTTGGTTCGATGTGCATCTAGAATCTAGACATATGTAGTAGAACACACACCTTAAAGTGACTAAATTTTGGTTTCCTCCCAGACCAAGCTTCCTCTGGAGTCTTCTCCTTCACCACCTATGTTGGAGACCTACTAAGTAAGTAAATTGTAGTATATACTTCTTTAACCAAAACTTCTTGGGAACACTCCTCTTCTCCATCATACAACGGTCCATCTCCATAATAGTACAATTCCTTCACTCAACTACTTCATTCTTCTATGGACTATAGGGTGTTGTATATTACCATTTTATACCATGTTTAGCACAAAAGCCATTGAATTAGTTTGAACATAATTCACCTCCATTATCATATCTAATAGTGATTAATGCCCAATTAGACTCTTCATCTATTAATTCTTTGAACTTTTGAAACTCCTTAAACACATTTCATTTTAAGTTCAAAAAATGGGTGTGATTGCAAGTGAAGTTGCATTGGTTAGTTGCCTAGGATGGTATATTTTAACATCAATGAGTTAGAAGATGCAAATATTGGGTGTGTGTAGGAAGTAGATGAAATATGTGTTGTGTTGTGTTTAGAGAATGTGGTAAAGGAAAAACCCTAGAAGGAATTACTAAAATATGGTGCGTGAAAGTGTATGAGGACAAGTAGGTAATAGACACATTGGACTAATTTGGGTGAAAGGAAAATAGCAAATTTGGAAAGGGGTGTTAGCAGAAGCATGTAGACCTAAAATCAAGTTTCCTTGTGCCTCTTGAAATGTTTCATCTATGACTCATAAACTCCCTGAATATTAGCCATGAGAGCAAAGTTAACAATGTTTAGCACAAAAGTCATTGAATTCATTTGAACATAATTCACCTCCATTATTAGATCTAATAGTGATTAATGCACAATCAGAATCTTCATCTACTAATGCTTTGAACTTTTGAAATTCCTTAAACATATTTCATTTTAACTTCAAAAAATACACCCACATTTTCTAACTAAATTCATTTACAAACAAAAGAAAATACTTGGCACCAGTGATCGATGTCGTACTCATTAGTCCATGAATGTCTGCATGAACCAGTTGTAGGATGTTATTTCTCTCTAAGCATGTCTGTCTGGAAATGGAGTGTGTTGATTCCCTACTTGGAAAGAGTTGTAAACTCCTTGCATGTGTTGTATTTTTCCCTCTCCTTTATCAAAAACAGAAATGGAAACAAGAAAAATAAGACTCTCTCTCTATCTCTCTCCCTATCTCACTATCTCTCCCCTCCATATCCACCCTCTCTCCCTTTTCCTCCATCTCCCTCTCCCTCATCGACAAAGGAAATAGAAACAAGAAAATTAGGACATGCAATGAGGGATGAGGATATAAATTGCGCAGATGAAATGGAAACAAGATAAAATGAAAGTTAATTGGATGGGAAGAATGATGAGAGGAGAGGTGGAAAATAGTAAAATAGGGAAGACGGGTGAATTTTTCTCCATATTTCACCACTGTCATGTCTCCTTGACGAAGATTCTGAAAATCAGTTAATTTTTGATCAAAATAAAGTTGTGGTAGCCATATCTTGTGAAAGAGCTCCATGAACTCATCCCAATTTATCCTTAGAGAGCTTAAATTCAATTCCATCTTCTTATTAATCCACCACATGGATGCTTCTCCTGCCAATTGGTATGCTCCCCAAACTGCCTTGGTCACTTCTGAGTAATTTCTTATCTCAAAACATTTTTCCATTTCTGTCAACCAAGCTTCGACTGCATCTCCAGTCACCTTTCCATCAAATTTTGGTGGAGTGACCTTCTTCATGTCCTTAGAGAGTTCTGAGGTCAGTCTATCCCTTGCCTCTTTATGAGGTTCCATACTCTTACTTTGATCTTCATGATTCTCTCCACTTTCCCCATGTGAGTTTTCACCTCCTCCCTCAGTATTCCCTTTATCATCCACCTTCTTTTCCAAATCACCTAGTCTTTTCTTAGTTTCCTCAAGCATGGTTATGATTTGGTCCAACTTATTATTTGGCGGGTGGTTTCCCTCTTCACTTTCTCCTTGGTTAGTTCTTGTCCGAACCATGTTTATCATTTTTCTCACACCTGAGAATATTGAGTTGTCTATTAGTTCATGATTATAATGCATCCCATTAAATCAAAACATAATAAACTCAAATCAAATAATAGTTTGGTACAAAAACAACTCTTTTTATTTATTTCATTTCAAAAGTACATAATATTTTTCATTTATAGAAGAAATGACATCAAAAGTCGTGCTCAAGATGAGTATATCCTTCAAATTCATTTTTAGATATATAATCTTGAGGTATATAACCTTCTGACTCACTATTGGACCTAACTTCTATGATCTCAATAGATGGGGTATGCAGGAATCTCGCCTAACCATAGTTGTTTCCTCATCTGACATATATTCTATGATTTTAGCAGTGATCTTAACTCTTTCAATGTTTTCCCTTCTCACTCACTTGACTAGAGTTAAGGCAGTCGCTAGGGTTTTAGTATCACTTAACCAAATGTCACTCATCATTAGTTCCCTCAAAAGTCTTGATAATGGCCTCACATTTTCTTTTTGCTTTAAGGAAATGTTGACTCGTGTTTACAAACTTTCTCATTGTCTTCTTAAGACGTACCATCCTAGCCCAAAATTTTTCAAACATTAGCTAACCACATAATGTTGACTATAGGTAAGCATAGTGGTCTCATAAGCCCTAGTGTTGAACCTAGTGGCTCTGATACCATATGTAACATCCACGTTCTAAAAATATAGTAAAAGTGGAAATTTACCATAGAGTAATTCAACAAGGTAAAAATGAGAGAGATACTTTTTCTTTTATTTAACATATAATCAAGTAACAACAATTACAAGATTCTCTTACATATTACAATAAATCATATTGTCTTTCTCAATTACAATATTTGCAAAAGTAAATCAATTACATAAACAAATTTGGAATAATTACACCTTCTGAATATCTAACATCTTTATCACTAGCCCTGACATGTTTTCTGCTTGGAGAGAGAGTATCTTTTCAATGATTTACCTCCATCCACAGACCGGCAGTCTCCCACACATCTTCCACATAGGAAGTGGCCCTACCCTTCATGAGGAATATAGACCAAAGGTGACCAGTGGTAATTTGCCTTCCCAAGTACATAGTGTTGCATCCTACACAACTCTATCAACCATACAACCCTAGATACCCTCTAGCTAAGTATGATTTCCAATAGGCTATGCAATCCAGATATAGTGAACCAACAATGCATGTAGAAAATGAATGCATTACTTTGGCCAAAGTTTCAATATCAATAACATTCATAATGAACGTGGTCATAGTGTTCACCCACCCCTACTCGACTTGGATACTGTCATATTCTCTCAGTTTATTCTCACCAACTATGTTTACATAGATGGTTTTAACATTTTGTCAAGATAATAATCTTCTTGACTTAGATAAGTCCATATGACATAACTAACCATTTGGTTCATATTCGACTCTAGGGTTTTCATAATAACCCTTGAATAATCCATTATATCAAAATAACCATATCTCATAACTTCAAGACTAAGGTTTATAAATGACCTTTGGTTCATCTCAACCAAGGTTAAGAATACTATGGTTCTGTAATAGATAATAACTCTTATACAAAGGAGTATGAATACCTTTCTAAACATGTTATCATTGACAATCATAATATATATACTCATATATGATTCCATACAAGATCATTTACTAGATAGACTTAGTCTATTCCATCGTAATGGATTTTCAAAGAGTATTAAAAACAAGAATGATAAATAGATAATAGAGAATCTCCTATAGACCTTATTTCTTCTACCACAATATTACTAATTTTACTATCATTCGATGGGATATACAATAGTTTTCTGAAGATTTCTAAGAGTATAAGCCTCTTATGGATAAAAATAGTTTTGCCATAAACAATAGACTAATCCAAGAATTGATTTAAAATGATAATAACACAGCCTAATGCTTAAACCATTTTACTCATAGTTACTAAGTTTACCTATCAAGTTTTATTTGCACTATTTTTGTCAAGAGTCAAATACATCACTAACTTATGACTAAATCATCGACTTGCTTCATAATGATAACTCATTCCATAGAGCGACTAGTTTTCTAGGCACATGAAACTATGATATCGTTCTTCGAGTAAGTGATTGTCAAGGTCATTTGGTTCTCAATACGATAGTTTGACATGTATAACAGTTTTAAAACAATAAGGATAATGTCAGCCCTGTGTGATAATGAAATAGATTTCATTGTTATTATTGGCATCGGCCTTTGCAGGCTAAATCAATGCTCCCTGGTTTCCACTAAGTTGACTATACAATCCTACACTGACTCAATATTCTATTTGACACAGTCGACTCTTCTTGTTGAACAAATACATAATGAACTTAAGGAATAAGTCATTCTGGTATAAACGATTGTCCTTAACAAAGCAATATAGAAGACTTAATAAACATTTAAATTTTCATTACCTTTTAATGCATAAATTGTAGGAGTATTACCTATCGGTGGTCTAAGCTGAGAAAGATTTGTAAATGAAAATACTTCTGTGGTCACCCAAGACAATCCACGTTATCTTCTTCCTCTCACTGGTTATCACTTTGCTCACCATGAACTCTCTACCAAAACATCCACCCTCCCAATGATAATGGTTATGCAAATAACATATCACTCAATTATCCTGCCATCGACTCAGCTGAGTCATGGCTATAAAGATTCGGCATAACTCATAGTGAGTCGCCCAACTTTCATTCCCCACTATTTGCAGTTGGAGACTAATTGAATGCATAAACAGTCCACAACCGAATCGATTTCAACCGAAACCAAATATTATGCGAAGTTTCCCACATGTCGATGGAAAACAAATGACCCATGGAGCTCATTGAATGTGGTAGCTAATACCATAGACTCCTCTTTGGAAAAGACCGACATGACACTTAAACCACCATTGATCATTTATAATCACTTAAAGTGATCCAATCCATCACTTAATACAGTGAAGGGACTCCTATTAGTAAGCCTACAACTGCTCAAGTGAGTAAGTATTAATAACAATTATGAGGTATTATCCTCAAATCGATGCATAAATATATATTTGTTTATATAAATAAATGGCATCTATCCTATGTGATAGTTTATGCCTTGATCAGAATACAATAATAACAATAAATTGAAAGACTTACGAATATTGTGGAAGGGTTGAGCTTGTCTCCCCTACATAGTCCCTTGTTAAATCACATCAACTTGTCTTAACGAGATCATCTTTGACATTAAATGTCAACAATAAAACCTTAAGTGACTCAAGAAATAATAACACAACCATTTTTCGACAATGACATCATAATACTTACATTAATCATAAATGGTCAAAGTTCTACTTAGACAGCGTCATTTACTTTACAAACAACTATGTCCACACACAATGACTTGACTAGAAAAGAATCGAAAGATATCGACTACCTGTAGACTAGGTTCAAAAATACACTGACAAGACAAGACTTACCTCTAACGATACTGGTTCACATTTTCGTTAAACACTCATACTTGTTTTGGCAAATAATCACTCATAACCTGAGGTCTATATCTCTCTCTCTTTTCTTTGAGAGTCATTTGAAACCTATAATCCTGTGTAAAACTTGAAATCAACATATTACGATCAATGCATCATTATTCAAATAATAAACCAAATTCTCATAATGCAATTATTAAATTGATAAAACATATTCATTTCCATAATTCCATAAATGACATTCAATATAATCTATGTCTTTCCTTGACATTAAACTAAGCATCAAAATAGATTTACTTATGTCCAAGTAAAAGTAAATAGTATTAGCAAGACAAAAACTGGGGATGTAACAGTTATGGTAAGAAAGATTAGAACAATATTATTATTGCAATGCAACCTATTTAAAGGTTTACATCCTTACTTAAGGATTAACACTATATAATAAAAAATACAAATTGAGTCACAACAAAATCGTCGATTGTCGGGGTCGAGTAATACTCCCCCGAAATCGACTATCCCCATTAGTCGAATGACTAAGGAAATAATAATCCCTAAGAACAAAAGGATAACGAGAGACCTCCTCGTCTCTTAACACTATTGTCTCTCGACTAAGGAAGATGTTCCAAGAACATCGCTTGGTCATCACAACTTGTCATGGTAACTCCAATGACATAACGACTGACAAAGAACATTGAAGTTAAAAAAAAGAGACAAGACACGTGTCAACTTATGAAAGGAGTTTAGGAAATAAAAGTTGATACTTAGATGGCTAATCAACCTTTTGCTTTCCCAATGTCTAACCCTTCCTCCAGGATGATACTCTCCTTCCTTCTTCGAAGGACGTTCATTTTCCTGTTCACACTCAGGACCACAAGATCATGATTAGTATATCATTATCATGTCTCATAATATAAATCAATCAATTTACAAAACTAATTAACATCAGTAACTACTTCATAATCAAGAGTTAAATCAGATATTTCCACAATATCAAATCAATTAACTATGACTAATCCTCCTGATTATCATGCCAAGTTAATGATTAAGTCTAATTGTAAGTTGGGGATGTAACAATTGCGGGATATGTACAAAATGGATTTTTTGAAAAGGATGTCATCTCACAGAATGCAATAATTGCGGGATATGTACAAAATGGATTTTTTGAAAAGGATTTGGAAACTTTCAAGCAAATGCAATTAGTAAGTGTAAAGCCAAATTCGACAACCTTTGCTAGCATCCTCCTTGCCTGTGCCAAAATGTGAGCTTTGGAACAGGGTATGGACATCCATCATAACATAATGGAAGGGGGAATTTTTGTCAGATATTATAGTCGGAAATGCTCTGGTAGACATGTATACAAAATGTGGAAGTATAGATAAGGCACGTGAACTGTTTGATGGAATGACTTAAAGAGATGTCATCTCTTGGAATGCAATGATTGTAAGATATGCACAAAATGGATTTTGCATGGTTGCCCTCAAAATATTTGAATTAATGAAGCACTCCTGAACATATCCTAACATTGTAAACTTTGCTTTTGTTCTATGTGCATGCAACCATGCAGGTTCAGTGGATGGGGGTTGTACATACTTCAATCAGATTAGTAACCCTTATTGCATTACACCTACAATTGATCATTATGTGTGCATGGTTGACCTTTTGCTGGCTATCTTGAGGACACTCTAAATGATAGCATTAAGATGTCATTTAAATCTATTGTGGTTGTGTGGATGTGTTTTCTTGGTGCCTGTAGATCACATATGAATGTAGGGTTAGGAGTATTTACAGTGACCCTTCTTTTTTATTTGGATACTAAAAATGCTGCGACTTATGTTCTTCTCTCAAACATCCATGCAAAAGTGGGTAGGTGGGGTGAGTTTCAAATGTTAAGAAGATTGATGAAAGATATAGGACTTAAAAAGATTCCTAGATGTAGTTGGATTGAAGGCCATAAAATGGTAAATTCTTTTTGTGTGGGAGACATATCACATCCATAGACATAGAATCTATGCAAAGAATTAGCTTGGGAGAAGAATCTATGCAAAGAATTAGCTTGGGAGATGAAGGCAGCAAGAAAAATAATTATCTCTGCCACCAAAGTTAGTAGTTGCATTTAGCTTGTTAAACACACCCCCTAGAACAAGTTCTAGAGTTGTAAGAACTTTCAAGTATGTGTTGATTGCCACACTACAAAATTTATCTCCAAGTTTGTTACAAGAGAAATTGTTGTGATAGATGCAAATTGTTTCCATCATTTTAAACAAGGACAATGTTCTTGAGGAGATGATTGGTGATGCTAAATGAAGCAATCTAAAAAATAGGCTTGCTATATGTTGTAGTGGCAACTACCCTGGTAGACATGTATGTAAAATGTGGAAACATAGACAAAGCAGGTGAACTGTTTGACAAAATGCCTCAAAGAAACAAAATGCCTCAAAGAAATGTGGTCTCAAATGCAATTGGCAGGTGTAAAGCCAAACTCCACAACCTTTGCCAACATCCTCCCTACTTGTGCCAAAATGGGAGCTTTAGAACAGGGTATGGACATCCATCAAAGCATGAAGGATAGAGGAATTTTGTCAAGCATGAAGGATAGAGGAATTTTGTCATTTGTTGTAGTTGAAACTGCCCTAGTAGACATGTATAGAAAATGTGGAACCATGGACAAGGCACATGAACTGTTTGATAGAATGCCTCAAAAAAATGTGGTCTCATGGACTGCAATGATTGCAGGATATACACAAACTGGATTCTTTGAAAATGCTCTAGAAACTCTCAAGCAAATGCAATTTCACTGTGAGCTTTCTTTGTCTTAATCCCGAGCTTTCTTTGTCTTAATCCTAAGGTCTAAATCTTTACCATTTTTACTTTTAGGTTTGTCACACTTCTCTAGACTCTCATCAAACCTATCTATGCATGTTTTAAACCTCCAAATATCTTCAAATTCTGTATGGTCTTATAGACTATCAAATAGGTCTGTAGAATGCAGTGATAGTCTTGATCTCTATTAGGGACCTCTCAAGATCATTCACTCCAATTGTCTAGAGTTTGGGGAGACCAAGGTTTACAAAGCACATTCAAGTCAAACAGAGGTTTCCATGGTTGCATGACAATGTGTAGGAGACAGCTACAAAGGAATAGAGACTAAGATATATTGCAAAGAGGCAGAGTTTCTAGACATGCTTGCAGCTATGAGGTTAAGAAGAGAATGAAGAGGGTCAAGAAGACTGAGGGTGGAGAGAGTTAGGCCTAAACTAAATTATGGCCTCCAGAAGTTGGGCCTCCCATTTTAAAAATGTTAGTTATGGCCTCCAGAAGTTGAGCTTAAAAGTCAAGAAGATTGTTTATTTAATCTAGGGTGATACATTCTTTTTGTTTATTTAATCTAGGGTGATGCATTCTTTTTAATTGGCCTAAACTAACATTTTCATTTACAATAATTTTGTTCCTCTACAAATATATAAGTTTCAAATTAAAGTTTGTGTGTAAGAAAAACAAAATCGAAGTCTAGGTAATAAAACCAAAATGACACACCACACCATATAGCCGTTGGGACAAAAAGCAAAAAGCAGTTCAAGTGAAGAATGTCGTTGAGGAGCGCCAAAATCGGAGGACTATTAAAAAGGGGGAACGCCATTAGAGGTTGAGGAGGGAGGGAAAATGCAGATGAAGGCCGTTTCAGGAGGAGGGAAGGAGTGAAAAGCTTCGTCATCGATGAATTCTTTATGACTTGCGTGGTTCTGTTTATTTTTCTGCTGTGAATTTTTGGTGAAATTGTTTGACACATGATGCAGATAATCCTCAGACCCTGCAGATATCACACACCCTCTGTATACATAGGAATAATACAAGAGAAAAATGAATCAATCTATACGTTGTTCCTTTATTTTCCTGTAGTTTATACACTTAGAACTCATGGTAAATACATTTAACTCACAGAACGTTATTATCAGCAATACAGGCAGTCACCATTAATCAGAAAATAAATCAGTGAGAATAAAATGCTGAAACAGATTCGCTGCAAAAACTCTGATATTCAACACCGTAAATCTTACATAATTGGTATTTACCGAGGCCAACCAAGATCCCCATCAGACTCCCCAATTAAAAGAAACTCCCCCTCCCAAATCTAATCCTCTAACTGCAGAAATGCCTCCAACTCTCCTAAATCAAACAGGACTCTAACAGCTATCTAAAACTAACTGACCCACGTCAAGATTGATTCCTATTTTTTCTCCAACAAACTTACCACCTGTCCATGTGTTATCAGTTAGGAATTTCTTGCCTTAAATTCACTGTAAGTTAAGGCATGGAAACTGCCTCATCGTGGATGCTCTGCATCAACACACTTCTGTTTCTCTGTGTTTTGTGAAATTGTTTGATATTTTTGTGTTTGGCTTGAGTCTTTTGCTTCAGCGTGCACGCTGGTCGGTCCATCTTATTGTCTTTGAGTGCATTTTTTGGTTTGGTCTTGTATTTTTGTTTGGCTTTGTTTTATGGCGGCAGCGGCAGCGGCAGCAGAGGAGGCGGCAGATGCAGATGATTTTCTTCTTAATCCAAATTCTAGGTATTCTTCACTACTGTGGGCTTTCCATTAGCATTCAGTTGCATTAATTCTACATGGACATGTGAATAGCTAGTTTGTTTGAAATTTGAATAGCCAAGCAAGTGTATACAGGGGACACTCTGTGAGACAGAGAGAATAGATGGTTTGTTTAATCTGAGCCAATTTGAAGGCAATGTCGATTGACCTATCCATCTAGATCCCTCTCTCTGCTTCACCTTCCTATGAAAGGAGCACCGACTTAGAAATGGACAGAATGCTCTGTAGAGAGGATAGTTAGGCACCCAATTTCTGCACTGGGTATTTGTTTGTTGGTTGGCCATTGGGGGCGGGTGGGAGATATAGTTTAGTTTTGATTCTGACTGTGATATTGTTGGCTCTGTGTCCTTTATCCTAGTTACCTTCACGCCCGCTAGTAGTGGCAATGTTAGGATATGGTGCCATGGAGGGGGGAATTTTAGGCTATGGGCCCATGCTGGGGGCTGCTGAGAATTTTCAGGAGCCTTTGATAATCAGATGGTCCCATGGATTTTATAGCAGTAGGTAATGCTAAAATTTTTAGCTCAGAATTTTTAGTAAGGTGGTGGTTCCATGGAATTTTTTAGTAGCAGCTATTGTTAAGATATTGCAGATGCCTTCTAATGTCACCAGGAAACAAAAAAACCCTTAAACTGGTGGCGGAATTTCCAACCCTACCCCAAATGTAGCAGCTAGAAATCTGAGAACTAAAATGTAAGGACTCCTATATTCCAAGATAAAATTCCAATTTATCCTGTAGCGGGTTTTCCCTCTTCTCATACAACCTCCAGCTCCATAAAAATACATCTATAAAAATACATCTTAAAGCCCCCTGCATAGGGATTGCTTCCTTACTACCAAAGAATTTTCGAGCACAGTGGTCTTAGGCGGCCAGACAATCCTACTGACTGATTACATCTTATCCTAGGAAGAATCACTCAAGCTCTACTCTCACCTTTTCATACTCAGCAAGAGTATTTTCCTGTAAGTGGTTTCAGAATATGCCTGTAAATAGTTTCAGAATACGAGGGCTTGCCTGTCAATGGTTTCAGACTAAGATGGGAGAGTGTCCATTAGAGCATATGCTATATAGAAGTAGTTTTAAAATGAGGCTGTGGTTTGGCTATCATTTTTGGAGATTTTAGGAAAAATGCGAGTGAAACTAAATAAGGCAAGCACGAATCTCATCTTGCCTCTTGAAAATTTGAACCTCTTCTTCAGCAATGCATGCATAGTTAATTTCATAAAAAAAACTTATCAAACTAGAAACCCAGTATGTATAGAAACCCAGGACCATTAAAAGCACTATGTATAGAAACCCAGGACCACTTTCGTTATTTTAACCATTTCCTCATAATATGCTAGTCATATTTCTTATTTCTTCATCTTATTGGGTGGTTGTAATCTAATCATATTATCTTCATCTCTGTTGGGCGGGATCTTAGTTTTGGTTGCTATATATATACACACATTCTTCATCTTAGCCACCAAAGCATTCTTTCTCCTCAAATTTTCTTATTGCTATCTGGGTTGGTAGCCTTAGTTTGCAGCTCAATTCCTTTTGCTTCGTTTAACTATTTTGTAATGGCCAGGATAAAGAGAAATTCCCAAGTCTTGCTTGTGAAGCACATAACCAAATCCCTGTGTAGGTTTGTCAATACCCATAAGGCAGCTGTGTATGCTCTTTCTTCAAAGAGCACAATGTATTTCAGCTTTACAGATGAGTTCATGGGCTGATCATGTGGTGCTTTCCGGATCGATGTCCCAAAGGGCCACTTTGCAATCTATGTTGGTAGTGAACACTCTAGTTTTATAATCCCCATTGAATATTTGAATCATTCTCTATTCCGGGCATTGCTTGATAAGGCTGAGGAAGAGTATGGATTTGACCATCATGTGGACTCATCATTCCATGTGAGGAAATTGCTTTCTAGTATCTGACATCCATACTTGAGAAGAAGGATCTGGGACTCAGAAGTATAGGGCAAAATTTTACAAAGATGTTTGAAATATTTTTTGAAAATGGAGGAGGAGAAAGGTCCATGGTTTGGCAAAATTCATGGGCATATACTTCTCGTACGCTATAATTTCACTATATTTCAATTGGCCAACACATTTTTTCCCAGTTGGTATTTAGAGTAAATTAATGTCTACGTAGTAGTTGGATAATTCAAGTCTTTTGAAAAATGATTTTGGTTGTGATAGATACTCTATTAATTGGAATATGAATCGGGACAAAACTTTTATTTAAAATTGCTAGCCAAATTGGACATTTGAAAGCATATGGTAACTTCCTTTGTGTGTAAAACTTAAGTACCCAAAGGGCAATTGACACCTCCAATGGCTTGAAGAGATCGAATGGAAGTAATCAACCTGGTATTTTTAGTACTTAGTGAGGCTAGATGTTTGAAAATAAGAACCTCCTGAAGGTAAAGGACCAAGTACCTCTTTTGTGATAACAAAAGCCTGGGGAAAGGGAACCTCTTGAGCCCCTGTACAAATAGTGGTATCTCCCCGAAATCTCTTATTAGACAAAATTATCAAAATAAAGTGCTCTTCAATTTTTTCTTGGAGCAAACAAAAACAACAAATTATATCAATCCTATCACCAAGGGAATATGGTGGTTTCTTTTAACCTGTAACTGGAAAGAACAAACCTCCTCAATTGGCTAAGGGGATGCTTCGGCCATGCGACTAATGTGTTGAAGATAGCCTAGATGGACAATCTTGACTTCATCAATCTGCAATAAATGCTTGCAATATAAATCCATCTTGGCCCCGAAGGTTACAATGGAAAAGGCTCAAGTAACCTGAATGTATTGGTGATAAATTTGTACCTACCTTTTACACCTACCCACTTTGCTGTCACCTGCATTCAATGCAGTGCCCTGCCTGAGTTGCTATATAAACAAGATGCTTATAGTCATTTTTTATAAGAGAGAAAAAGAGAGCGAGAGGAGCAATAAGGTAAAAAAAAAAATGATTGTCTTGGGAGGAAACTTTGGTATTCTTTTGCTGTGTATTTCTTTTATTTTGGTTATATTTCATCTCTGTTATTTATGCATGTTGGAAGCATTCACGTGTGATCTGGTTCTCAAGGTTGTTAAGTTTTAGGTCTGTCAGAGAGTTGTAAATTCTAATATTGTATCACAACATTAACATGCTAGTTCCACTGACATGGTATTTATTGCATTTTTGTTATTGCTATCACATAATGCTTTTTTTTTTGATAGATTAATGATTGGGGTCCTCGCTCGAATAAAGAAATATAGGCATTATTATAAACTGAATTGACAAGAGTTAAACTTGATCCACTCAGAAGATACAAAAAATATCGAGACTTACCAGTAAAAAATCCAAACACCTTTCTAAACTGAACTAACAACACTAGAAGTGACCACCCAGCCCAAAGAAGAGAAGGCATGCCATTTGAAGAAAGTCTGCTATAACTGATTCTGGTAAATTAAATCATACAATAATTTAGAAGGTCAATTTCCCCTAATTTGGATATATGACCCTAGACCTCATAGGCCTTGAAAACACTAAACTCATTGGGACTATCCCCAACCAAATTGGTATACTTATTGCTAAGATTCAGGTTCTGGCTGTGTCCAACAACAAATTATTTAGTAAAATACAATCCAGTATAACCAATTGGTCACTTTAGAAAATTGAACCTAGAAAATACTGCTTTTGAAGGAGAGATTCCATCCACAACGGGCAGACTGTATCAGCTTCAGATATTGCCCCTGAATGACAATAAGCTTAAGGAAGAATTGCCTTACGATCTTTCCTATCTGTTCTAATTTGGAGATCATACATATTAGAAACATTTTTTTGTCTAGAAAGATTTGTTGTCAAGACTTTTCAACTGATGATACTTTTGTTGAGGAATAATGTGTTTACAAGATACATTCCACCTGAACAGCAGACCATGTGTTAAGCTTGCTTTGTCTACTTACATTTTTTTGGTGAAGGGTCTCAAGTAAACGAGTCAAATTGTAGTGCAAGTGCAAATGAGCTCCCTTGTAACGTACAATTTGTTTTCATTATGAAATCATTCTCCCAATGCAGTAGAATATTCAACATATTGTATTTTTTTTTGCTCGCATGCTGCTTATATCATTTCTGGCTCTGTCCAATAACAAATTATCCAGCAAAAACCCATCCAAAATACTGTCTACATTTTTTTTTCTGTTATAAAATTATTTCAAATATTTAAACTTTTCAGTTTTCAATGAAGTGTAATTGATTTTCTTAGGTTCTAACTAATTTTTAATGAAGGTAGTTATTTTGTTTAAGTCTAATTTTACTATTTAGTATTGCTTTGTATTTTAGGTTTTGTTAGTACGGAGATAGTCTTATTTTCCTCTCAATGTGGAGCTTCTTTTGGAGTTTTATATTCATATATGTTCTGAGATTAAGCCCTTTTATCCCAGAAAATGAAATGGATTGATGTGCAGTTCACAGACTGCAGCTTGAATTAGGTGGGTCTCCTTGCAGCTCTGTTTTGTTGCATTCCCACTCAAATTAACAAGTTAGTTTAAACTTTAGCATTTATTTTATTGTGAAATTTGTTGTAAGCTACAATTGTAGATGAGTGTTGAAAAAAGAAGAGGCTACTGGTCATATTGTTTATTATTTGGAATTCATTTTCATATTCATTTGAGCATAGTACTTGGTAGTATTCTTTTCTTTTTAAAAAGATATGGTTAATTTTTTTTTTATGTAATGTAAAATTGTTTTCTAAGTATTTTTTCACCATGCAGTGTATTTGCTATGGTAATTAACTGTTTTATTTTCTAGGTAAATTTGGATAATTATATTGCTCACTAGTTGTACTTTAACAGGGAATACAGAGGTGGATTATATGTGAGCAGTCATTCAAGTAAGAAAAGTTTGGAAGGAGGGTATTTATAGTGGTGAAATTTTGGATAAATTGCTGAAGTGAGAAGGATTTCTACAAATGTAATATGTAAAGATATTTTTAATTTTAATAAAATAATTTTTTCTGGGAAGGGGCCAAACTGCCTCTTCCAAAGGTTAGAGGGAATGGCTACTGGCCACGGTCATTCCTAAAAGGCCAATGTCTTTTATAGCTAGGTGTGGTGGTTTTATTTCATATTTCTAATATCTAATGTTCTATTAGAATCACAATATTTAACAACATATAATTAGCACTTTGGTACTAACAACAGCATTTAATATTAACAAATCATAAGGCAATCAAATAGCACAATGACAAATCAATTTTCATTACAATTACAATTTTGATAATCATAATAACATCAATTTTTAGTACAATATTCCTATTCCTAACCATGTTGAGCTACACTTTTAATTTTAATTTTATTACATAGCCTACGTAAACTACATTTATTGTTTTTTTTCCAAGTTTGATTTTGATGATCTTTTAATTTACATTGCATGAGAACTTCTTATTCTTAATTTAAGTTTTATTTTTGAACATTCTTAATTTATTTTTAATTTTATGTGTTGTTTTGTGAAGTAAATCTTGGGAATTTTGATTTGTTTACCTTTTAATCCACTTATTGTGATTTTTTTTTGGTCTTTTGACTCACTTATGAACTTTTGCAGTTTTTATAAAGTTATTGTGTGTTGTTTCAATTCTTTTGATCCACTTATTGTTTGTGTGAAGTAAATTTTGAACTTGTATTCAATCCGCTTATTGTTTGACATTCATTTTGAACTTTTGCATTCACTTTTATTCAATCCACTTATTATTTGATTATGTAAAGTATGTTTGTAATAGACATACACTTATTGTTTGTGTTTTCAACTTTGAGAACGACTTATTATTTTTTGAAGTGTTCATTTTGAACATTAAAATTCAATTTGTGTGTGCACGTGCACGTGTGATGATGGTGGTGGGGGGTATGTTTTCAACTTTTGTGAGAAGTATGTTTTTTTTCGTATAAAGTGTGTTTGTACTAGGCATCCACTTATTTTGTGAAGTATTTGTTTTGAACTTTAGCATTCAATTTTGTTTGTATGTGTTATATTTTGAACTTTTGTGAGAATGTTTTTTCTTGAACAAGCATTTATTTACTTTTGTGTGAAGTGTGTGTTTGAAATTCAGTTTTCAAGTAGAATTTGATTTATTTATTGTTTATGTGAAGTGTGTGTTTTTACATTCACTTAGATTTGATCCACCTATTGTTTGGAATTCACTATATATGGAGCGTGTTTTAAATATTTGCATTGATGAACTTTGTATGGAGAGTGCTTTGAACTTTTGCAATTACAAACTTTGTATGAAGTGTGCTTTAAACTTTTGCACTTACAAACTTTGTATGAACTTTGGTTTGATGTTTGGCATTCATGAACTTTGTATGAGTGTATTTGAAATTTGGCACTTATTGTTTGTGTGAAATGTATGTTTGAACTTAAGATTTACTTTGTTTGCACTTATTGTTTGTGTTAAATGTTTTGACTTTTGCTCTAACTTGTTTATGAAGCAAATTTTAAACTTTTATTTGATCCACTTAGTGTTGCATTAACTTGTATGAAGCATATTTTAAACTTTTATTTGATTGACTTATTGTTTGTCATCCACTTTTTTTGTGAAGGATTTGTTTTGAACTTTGGCATTCAATTTTTTTTTTATTAGTGTTATATTTTGAACTTTTGTGAGAAGAATGTTTTTTTCTTAAATTAGGCATTCATGAACTTTTGTTTGAAGCACGCGTTTGGTGTTTGAAATTTGGAATTATGTGTGTGTGTGTGTGTGCATTTACTTTGTATGTACTTATTGTTTGTATGAAGTGTATGTTTGAACTTTGACATTCATTTTGTTTGCACTTATATTTTTGAACTTTGACATTCATTTTATTTGTTTATTGTGTTTCACTTTGGCATCTACTTTTTGTTTGTGTGAAGTGTGTATTTGTACTAACTTTATTTGAAATTTATCATTCACTTTGTGTCTGTGGATGTGTGGACATATGCATGTATAAATGTTTGTGTTGACATTAGATTTCATGTACATGAAATACATGTAAGAACTAATTTTGGCATTCAATTCATATATGTGTGCATGTCCAAACTAACATTAGCACTCACTTTGTGTATGTGTGTCTATTTTTGAACTAACTTTTAGCATTCACTTTGAATGAATTGTGTTTGATTTCACCATTCACTTGGATTTGATCACGTGCGCGCGTGCGTGTGGAATGTGTGTTTGAACTTTGGCATGTTTGAAGTTTAGCATACTTTGTGTGTGTCAAGTTTGTGTTTGATCTAACTTTGTTTGAGTTAGTGTACTTGGCATGTGTGTGTGCATGCGTGCACGAGGATGTGTACATTCATGTATGAATGCATGCATACTCACTTTTTGTGTGCATGGAGTGTGTGTTTGAACTAACTTAGCATTCATTTTGCATGGATGTCCATTTGTTTGAACTAAATTTTGACACTCATTTTGTGTAGTATGTATTGTTTGCTTTGAATTCACTTGGATTTGATCCAACTATCAATTGTGTGTGTATGTTTAAATTTTAGTGTTTACTTTCTGTGTGGAATGCGTGTTTGGGCTAACTTTGTGTGAAATGTGTTTGAACTTTGGAATGTTTTAACTTTAGCATACTATGTGTGTGTCAAGTGTGTGTTTGAACTTTGTATGAAATATGTTTGAATTTTGACATGTTTGAACTTTAGCATACTTTATGCATATCAAGTGTGTGTTTGAGCTAAATTTATTTGAATTGTGGTGTGTGTGTGTGTGTGTGTGTGTGTTTAGATTTTAGTGCTTACTTTGTGTGAAATATGTTTGAACTTTAGCATACTATGTGTGTGTCAAGTGTGTGTTTGAACTAACTTTGTATGAAATGTGTTTGAATTTTAGCATGTTTGAATTTTAGCATACTTTGTACATATCAAATGTGTATTTTAGCTATCCTTGTTTGAATTGTGTGTGTGTGAGTCAAGTGTGTGTTTTAGCTATCTTTGTTTGAATTGGTGTGTGTTGTGTGTTGTGCGTGTGTGTGTGTGCGTGTTGTTTTGTGTGTGTATGTTGTTTTGTTTGTGTGTGGTGTGTTTAGGTTGTGTGTGTTGTGTGTGCACGCATGTGTGTGGGTGTGTGTGCATGTGTGTGTGCATGCCTCCGTGTGTGTTCTATGTGTGTGTGTGTGCATGTGTTGTGTGTGTCTGCATGTATGTATGTGTGTGTGCATGTGTGCGTGTGTGTGGGGGTGTGCGTGTGTGCGCGTGCATGCATGCATGTAGGTGTGTGTGAACTTTGTGTGTGTGTGTGCATGTGCGTGCATGTGTGCGCGTGTGGGTGTGCGTGTGTGTGAACTTTGTGCATATCAAGTGTGTTTTAGCTATCTTTGTTTCAATTATTGTGTGTGTTTTGTGGTGTGCATGTGTCTGTGCATGGTGCATGTGTGCGTGTGTGTGTGTGCGTGTAGGTGTGTGTGAACTTTGTGCATATCAAGTGTGTTTTAGCTATCTTTGCTTCAATTGTTGTGTGTTTTGTGGTGTGCATGTGTGTGTGCTTGGTGTGCGCGCGTGTGCACATGTGTGTGCGTGCGTGTGTGCATGTAGGTGTGTGTGTGCGCATGCATGTGTGTGGGGGTGTGTGTTGTGTGTGAACTTTGTGCATATCAAGCATGTGTTTTAGCTATCTTTGTTTCAATTGTTGTGTGTGTGTGTTTGAATTATTGTGTGTTGTGTGTGTATTTGAATTGTTGTGTGTTGTGTGTGTGTATTTTTGAGTTAACATTCATATATATCTGGAATGTGTGTTTGAGCGAACCTTGGTATTCACTTTGACTTGATCCCCTTATCATTTGTGTGTGTGTATGTTTGAACTTTAATGTTTACTTTGTGTGTGGAATGTGTGTTTGAACTTAGTGTCAAATCTGTATTTGAAATAACTTTTCTTGAATTGTAGTGTACATGGCATGTATGCACATGTTCATGAAGCGTGTGCGTGTGTGTGTGAACTTTGTGTATATCAAGTGTGTTTTAGCTATCTTTGTTTCAATTGTTGTGTGTATTCTGTGGTGTGCATGTGTGTGTGCCTGGTGCACACACATTTGTGCGTATGTGTGTGCGTGCATGTAGGTGTGTGCGTGTGTGTGCGCGCGTGCATGTGTGTGGGGGTGTGTGTGTGCATGTGTGTGTTGTGTGTGAACTTTGTGCATATCAAGCATGTGTTTTAGCTATCTCTGTTTCAATTGTTGTGTGTGTGTTTGAATTGTTGTGTGTTGTGTGTGTATTTTTGAGTTAACATTCATATATATCTGAAATGTGTGTTTGAGCAAACCTTGGAATTCACTTCGATTTGATCCCCTTATCATTTGTGTGTGTGTGTATGTTTGAATTTTAATGTTTACTTTGTGTGTGGAATGTGTGTTTGAACTTAGTGTCAAATCTGTATTTGAAATAACTTTGTTTGAATTGTAGTGTACATGGCATGTATGCACATGTTCATGAAGTGTGTTAGTTTGTTTTATCAATTAATTTTTGCCTATGAAGTATGTGTTGATTTAACTTTTGCATTCACTTTGTATGCATGTGCATTTGTTTGAACTAAATTTTGACACTCACTTTGTGTAATGTCTATTTTTAATATAAGCTTAACATTCATTCAAACTTTGTTAATAACTTTTAATTTCACAATTGACCTAAGAACAAAAGATTGGTTATTCCCTTAAAATCTATCAATAAATGATTAATTTCACAATCAACTCAACAACCCCAAAGTAGATCTATGGGACAACTCAATTTGGATCTAAATATTGTACAACCACAACTCATGGCTAGCACTAATTTTAGATATTAGAACTTGCTACTCAAGGTAAATATGCATATATGCATGTGTGAACTGTGCAATTCACTTTGTATGTGTAATTTAAATACATTCACTATGTGTGGGTTTTAAAACTCAAAATTTACTTTAGTTGTGTGTGTGTTAGAGAAAGAGAGAGAGCTTTGCAATCTACTTTATGTGTGAACTTTGGCAAATGTCACTTTTTTGGTGAGAGAGAGAGAGAGAGTGTGTGTGTGTGTGTGTGTTTGAATTTGGCATCCATTTTGTATGTTTATTTAAATGTGTTTTTTAAAATTTAAAATTCACTTTGTGTGTGTTTGAACTTTAACATTCACTTTTTGTGTACAACTATGCTTTAACTTTGACATTCATTATATGTGTGTTTGTTTGAACTTTGGAGCTCACTTTGTGTGTGCGCGTGCATGCATGTGTGTGTGGGTGTGTGTGCATGTGTGTGCATGTAGGTGTGTGTGAACTTTGTGCATTTCAGGTGTGTTTTAGCTATCTTTGTTTCAATTGTTGTGTGTGTTTTGTGGTGTGCATACGTGTGTGTGCATGTGTGCCTGTGTGTACATGTGTGCATGTGTGTGTGCATATAGGTGTGTGTGCATGCGTGCGTGTGTGGGGGTGTGTGTGTTGTGTGTGTGGGTGTGTGAACTTTGTGTATATCAAGTGTGTGTTTTAGCTATCTTTTTTTCAATTGTTGTGTGTGTGTGTGTGTGTTTGAATTGTTGTGTGTTGTGTGTGTGTATTTTTGAGTTAACATTCATATATATCTGGAATGAGTGTTTGAGCAAACCTTGGAATTCACTTCGATTTGATCCCCTTATCATTTGTGTGTGTGTGTATGTTTGAACTTAATGTTTACTTTGTGTGTGGAATATATATTTGAACTAACTTAGTGTCAAATCTGTATTTGAAATAACTTTGTTTGAATTGCAGTGTACATGGCATGTATGCACATGTTCATGAAGTGTGTGTTAGTTTGTTTTATCAATTAATTTTTGCGTATGAAATATGTGTTGAACTAACTTTTGCATTCACTTTGTATGCATGTGCATTTGTTTGAACTAAATTTTGACACTCACTTTGTGTAATGTGTATTTTTAATATAAGCTAACATTCATTCAAACTTTGTTAATAACTTTTAGTTTCACAATTGACCTAAGAACAAGAGATTGGTTATTCCCTTAAAATCTATCAATAAATGATTAGTTTCACAATCAACTCAACAACCCCAAAGTAGATTTATGGGACAACTCAATTTGGATCTAAATATTGTACAACCACAACCCATGGCTAGCACTAATTTTAGATATTAGAACTTGCTACTCAAGGTAAATATGCATATACGCATGTGTGAACTTTGCAATCTACTTTGTATGTGTAATTTAAATACATGCATTATGTGTGGATTTTAAAACTCAAAATTCACTTTAGTTGTGTGTGTGTGTGAGAATGAGAGAGAGCTTTACAATCTACTTTATGTGTGAACTTTGGCGAATGTCACTTTTTTTGTGTGAGAGTGTGTGTGTGTGTGTGTGTGTTTGTTTGAACTTTAGCATCCATTTTGTATGTGTATTTAAATGTGTGTATGTTTGAACTTTGGAGCTCACTTTGTGTGTGTGTGTGTGTGTGTTTAAACTTTGTGTCTATATCTAAATGTTTGCATTCACTTTGTGTTAAATTATAAATCAATAGATAAGTAGGAGGCATTTTTCTATAGCATGTTAAATTATGATATTATTATATCATGTTTCAACTATGTAGTTTTTGAGTCAAACTCATTGGCCCATATTTCATGAGTGGAGGTTCACATGAACCCATCTCTCATTATATCTAGGGGATGCTCATAAAGGTGAAGCATATAGACTCCTTCGGAGGTGGTTATGTGTGCTTGAGTCAAAGTAGTACTAGGATGGGTGACCTCTCACATTTGAGTTAGAGTAGCATTGGGATAGGTGACATTTTATAAAGTCATAATGCTTCACCCCTGTGAGCATCAATTTTCTAGATGCAATGAATGGTATGCTAAGTGGACCATTCATTCTCATGTGAGATGGGTTTGTGTGAACCATTACTAATGTAATATGGGTCAATGAGTTTGACTCAAACTATGTACTTGAGTCCTAATAAAATATCAATTACTTTAATAGTTTTGATTTGTGTATACATGTATTTTGGCATTAATTTTGTGTGTTTGAAGTGTGAAAACTTCAACATTCACTTTATATATTTTGAAGTGTGTGAGTGTGTTTGATAACTTTGGTGTTGTCTTTCTATGTTTTGAAGTGTATGTTGTGAACTTGGGTATATAATTTTTAATTAATATAGTTAATATTCTTCATTTAAGTGTCATTTTTCATAATTTATGTATCAGTGTAGATATGTGAGTGAGGGTGGTGTGTGGAGGTGCATGTGGGGGTGGGTGTGGGTGTGTGGGGGAATGTCTCATGTGGGTGTCTGTAGGGAGTGTGTATGTGAGGGTGGGTATGGGTGTGTGGATGTGTGTGGGTGTGGATGAGGGTGTGTGTGTGTGGGGGGTGTAGATGCGATGGTGGGTATGGGTGTGGTAGTGGGTGTGTGGATGTGGGGGTGGGGATGGGGCTGAGGGTGCAGGTGGATGTGTGTGTGGGGGGGTGCATGTGGGTGTGGGTGTGTGGATTATGTCGGTGGGTGGAGGGGTGTGTGAGTGGGTGTGGGTACGTGTGTGTGTTTGTGTGTGTGGGGGTGGGTGCGTGTAAGGGGGTGGGTGGGTTTGGGTGCAAAGGTACGTGTGTGTGGATGTGTGGGGGGCTAGGTGTGTGGGGCTGTGTGGGTGAGGGTGGGTGTGGATATGTGAGTGAGGGTGGGTGTGAGCGTGTGGATTTGTTTGGGTGGGTGAGTGGTGTGTGGGTACATGTGTATATGTGTGGGGACCTGGGTAGGTGTGTATGAGTACGGGTGTGTGTCTGTGTAGGTGCGTGTGAGGGGGTATGGGAGTGAGAGGTGTGGATGTGGGTGTGTATGTGTAATAAGTGTGAGGGCGTGTGGGTGTGGGTATAAAGGTATCTGTGTGTGTGGATGTGTGGGTGTAAAGGTACTTATGTGTGTGGACATGTGGGGGACTGTGTGGGTGGGTGGGTATGGGTGTCTAAGTGTTTGGGTGTGTGTGGGGTGTGGATTTATGTGGGTGTGGGTGTAAAAGTACTGTGTGTGGATGTGTGGGGGATTGTGTGGGTGTAAAGGTACTTGTGTGTGTGTGTGTGGACGTGGGGGAATGTGTGGATGGGTGTCTAAGTATTTGGGTGTGTGGGTGGGTGAGTGTGGGTGTGGATTTGTGTAGGTGGTTGGAGAGGTGTGTGTGGAGGTGCATACGGGGATGGGAGTGTAGGTATGTGTGGGGGGTGGGTGTGTGGGTCCATGTAGGGGGTGTCGGGGGGGTGGGTTTATGTGGGCGTGTGCATGTTTGTGGGTGCTGGTGGGTGCGTGTGTGTGTGGGGGTCTGGGTGGGTATCGATGTGGTGTGGGTGTGTGGGTGGGTGTGGGAGTCACACACCCACACCTACACTCATGCATGGACACACCCACACACCCACACAAACACACTCACACACATACATGCACACCCACATGCACACACTCACGCACACATGCATATCCGCACACACATGCACATGCGCACACACATATGGTCAAAGATGCCAAAGTTCAAACATACATGACACAAAGTTAGATCAAATAGATATTTTTCATGCATACAATGTAAATGCTAAAGATTAAACATGTCAAGATTAAAACAAACACATTAAGTGAATGCCAAAATTTACATACTATTCTCACAAAGCGAATGTGAAAGTTAAAATTATACATAAAACATAATTATAAGAGGATCAAATCCAAGGGAATGATAAAATTTAAAGACAATTTATATAAAATGAATGCTAAACTTAGTTCAAAATGTACACATACACAAAATAAGTGCTAAAGTTCAAACAAGGGTGTACATATCTAAAGTGAGTGGAAAAGTTAATTCACACTTTATGAACATAAAAAATGAATGCCAATAGACACTTCATGCACATGCACACACACACACACACATACAAAGTGAATGCTAAAGTTCAAACACACTCAACACAAAATTTGTTCAAACACATTCAACGCAAAAATAGTTCAAACACAGTTCACACACATAAACAAAAGATTGAAGTTCAAATACACACACAAATGATTAAGGGTATCAAATCCAAGTGAATGCTAAAGTTAGTTCAAACACACTTTAAACACATACAAAGTAAATGCTAAAGACCAAAGATGCCAAAATTCAAACAAACACATACTATGAATGTCAAAGCTTTCTTCACACAAAATGAATGTGAAAGTTCAAACATAACATACACACACAAATGATAAGAGGATCAAATCTAAGTGAATAGTAAAAGTTATGAACACTTCATGAATACAAAGTGAATACTATTTAGTTAGTTCAATAATACACATACATACACAAAGTGAGTTCAAACAGGCATGCACACAAATGATAAGTGAATGTAAAAGTTAATTCAAGGACATTTTACATGCATAAAAAGAAAATGCTGAAGCAGAGATGTCAAAGTTTACACGCTCTTCACACAAAGTGAATGTGAAAGTCAAAACATAACATACACACACAAATAATAAGAGGATTAAAACTAAGCAAATGTTAGAGTTCAAAAAACGTTAGTTCAAATGTGGTTGAACATACAAAGTATGCTAAAGTTCAAACACACTTGATACATATAAAGTATGCTAAAGTTCAAACAAAGTTAGTTCAAACACACTTGTTACACAAAGTACACTAAAGCTCAAACATGCCAAAATTCAAACACAATTGACACAAGTTAGTTCAAACACATTGCATACACACAAAGTAAACATTAAAGTTTAAACATGCCAAAGTTCAAACACACTTTACACAAACGCTTGAAGTAAACACTAAAGATCAAAGATGCAAAAGTAAACACATAAAGTGAATCTCAAAGCTTACACACTCTTCACATAGGGTGAATGTGAAAGTTCAAACATAACATACACACACAATAATAAGAGGATCAAATGCAAGTGAATGGTAAAATTTAAACACACTTCATATAAAGTGAATGATAAAGTTAGTTCAAAAATACACACATAAATAAAGTGATTTTAAACACATGCATATAAAGGGAGTTGAAGCAAACACACACAAGTTACATTAAGTGGATTGAATCCAAGTGAATGCTAAATATCAAAGATGTCAAAGTTCAAAAACACATAAGGTGAACGTCAATACTTACATAGTCTTCGCACAAAGTGAATGTGAAATTTTGAACACAACATACACACACGCACACACATAATAAACATATTAAACAATAAGTGGAGAACACATCATTGGCCTCACGAAAAAAAAATTAAAAAAAAAAATTAAGAATGTTCAAAATTAAAATTTATATTTAAGAATAAGAAGATTTGGTGCAATGTAATTGAAATATCATCAATATAAAACTAGACTTGGAAATAAATAAATAAGTGTAATACAATGAAGTTAGGAATAGGAATATTATAATAAAAATTAATGTTACTATGGTTTATCAAAACTATAACTAATATTGTAATGAAAATTAATTGTATTGTAATTTGTGATAGTTCATTAGTTTAAAATTTTCCTTAATATTATGAGTGCTACTTGATTGCCTTATGATTTGTTGTTTTTACTACTAGAATGGTAATTATATGTTGTTAATATTATGATTCTAATAGTGGTGCAGGGCACCTAGGAGCACCTTGATTCCAAGATCATTTTGCTTGCATTTTTTTTGAAAGGTTGTGGGTTTTGTTTAATGTGATCTGTAAGAAGGCTGTAGCCATGGATGTAAGGTCCTCTTGTGTGGTCAAGATGATTGGGGTAATCATATAAACCTCAATCATGCTTAGTCCACTTGGATCCTTGTTGTACCAATCAGGCCTAGAAGGTCTAAGGATTGGTTTTTGAGTTTTTTTTTATTGTTTTTGTGTTTTGTCATGTTTTAGGGAGTATGTTGGTCATTTGAGATCCATTACACAAGTTAAACCAATCGGTTTCTTTGTGTTAAGGCCAAAAATGCCATAGTGTCAAGTGTTGTCAATGGTGTCAATGACACATTGACCGGTTGCAACTTCATTTTGGTTATTAAAACTATTTGTAGAAATTGTAGACTAACTTGGATAGGTTGATATGGAGGACATCTTGCTCCAGTACGGAGGAGAAAGTTTTTGTATGAAATTTGGGCACAAAAATCAAGAAAACTGACTATTTTTCCCTATTTTCTTGCTGTGTATGGCCTGTACAGATTTTCCAAGTGAGCCAATGTACTTTTTCTGAAACTAGACTGAGTCAGGGTTTGAATGCAACTAGTTTGAGGTTCTAAAGTGGTCGTAGTGAAAAGTTATTGCATTTTTAATCCGGACTGGTCTAGAAACCCTATTTTCTAGGGCTGTCCCACAAATTTGGCCCTAGAATGCATTCCCACTGATGAAGTTTTATGCCACTCAGTGAAATGCAGGCTAGGGGTGTATACTACTTGATTCCAAAAGATTTTTGTTGGGAAATGCAGTCTTCTATTTTTAAGGTGATGCCCTAGGTCAAATATCTCTATGTATTTGACTGAAATTATGCAATTTGGTGATGTAAATGACAAAAGTCTAATAGAGTGAGTGAATGAATGGTGGATTTGTGTTGTTTGGGGATGGTAGAGTCATTCCAAGTTCCTACCCCTGACCTATGCACCCAATTTTGAGCACTTGCTTTGTAACCTAGCCTAAATTGATTAATTAGGCCTAGAAGACCAAATGAGTGTTCTAGATTGCTGGAGTAGAGTTGGAATAGGAGACTTGGGAGTTTGATAGGGTTCCATAGATGGTATCTAAAACCATCATTTGTTTGCCTAGTCATTTGGGATTTTGTCAAGTTTTGTTGAGAAAACCTAGTTTGGAGGGCTAGTAGCCTTACTAGTCAAAGTATAGGTTGGAGAGTTTTGGGAAGTTGGTGATCAAACCAAGTGTTGGTAAGGTGTTTTCAGACCTGCATGAAGGTATAGACATAGCCTTGAGAGTTGGATAGGAGCCTAAGTAACAAATCCTTCATTTACCCTTGAATGTGCCTTTGATGGTGTTGGATTGAAGAAGTGAAGTGGGTGAGTGGGCTAAGGAGAACAAACTTTCTTTGTGTTGTGCTTCCCTTGTGTCACTCTGCATCAGGTGGTATCAGAGCCATCAAAGAGATGGGAGATAGAGAAGAAGAGGAAGAAATTCCTTCAAAGGTGACCAATGCCGAATTGGCAAAGATAGTGAGAGAACAAGCAACCAAGAACAAAAGGATGGAGGCTGAGATAGAAAAGTTGAAGAAGGATAAAGAAAAAGACAAGAAGAAGAAGCCAGAGGTCATCTTGGATTCAGATGAAGAGGATCAAGATGAGGAAGAAGAAGTGCCAATGGAAGAACCACAAGGAGGCGTGTCAGAGAGACAATTCCTAGATGCACTTGGAAAGTTGAGTAGGAAGGACACCAAGGTAGACTTACCTATGTTTCCTGGTAAGATGAATCCAGAGGAGTGCCTTGATTGGATTGAGGCAATGGAGAACTATTTTCAATGTGAAGAAGTGGCAAAAAATCAGAAAGTGAAGATTGCAAATCAAGAATGAAAGGGCCAGCCTTGAGTTGGTGGAATTTTATTCAAAATGAGAGGATAGAAGATGATAGGAATCCTATCTCTACATGGAGGAAGATGGTACTTAAGATCAAGAAGCAATTTGTCCCTGAAGATTATCAGGTCAACTTGAACAAGAAGTTACACAACTTGAGACAGAAGGACATGGACGTGAGCACCTACACAGAGGAGTTCCATAAGGTGACATTGAAAGCCAAGATGCCTGAGAATGAAAAAAGAAGCTTGCAAGGTATCTCAATGGCCTTAAGTTCTCCATTCAAGATGAATTAACTCTCTTTAACCCAGAGACAATCCATAAGTGTTTTCAAATGGCATTGAGAATTCAGGATAAACAAAGAAGAAAAGGTGATTCATACAGCAGCAGCAGAGGTAGAGGAAATCAGAACTTTAGGGGTAGAGGCAGATTTCAAAACAGAGATAATTTCTCTAGACTCCAAGGTGGCGGATCACAAGAAGGCAGCCAAGGGCAAGCTGATTAAAACAGTGCTGATAAGGGTCAGTTTAGAGGGAGAGGTAATGGCAGAGGAAGAAGTGGGGGTAGAGGTCCCAATGTGTTTATTGGAAGGTGTTTCTCTTGCAATCAGATTGGACATCAATCCTTTAGATGCCCGGAGAAGATGGGAAACACTGCTGCAAATCAGAAAGAAAGAAGAGTGCAATTCCTTCAAGAAGAGGACTGTCAAAGCACCACATCATACCAAACAGCCTCTTCCAAGTCTGCAGCACCTGAGAGTGGAGAATGCATCATGTTTAATAGGTCACTCATCATGCCAGCCACCAAGGAGCAGCCCCAAAGAAACAACTTGTTCAGAACCACTTGCAAGGTGAAAGGAAAAGTTTGCAAGGTAATAGTAGATTCAGGTTCTTCTGAAAATTTGGCTTCTAATGAAATGGTGACTAAGTTAGGATTGGAAAGAATGCCTCATCCTAACCTCTATAGAGTCTTTGGGCTAACCAAGGAACAACAAATTGTGGTGAAAGAGCAATGTTGGGTTGAATTCAAAATAGGTGAATATCATGATAAGGTTCTTTGAGAGATAGTGGATATGGATGCATGCCACCTTCTTCTTGGAAGGCCTTGGCAACATGACACAAGTGCCCAACATGATGGTAAGAACAATGTAATTCATTTGTCCAAGAATGGTGAAAATTTTACAATGACTCCTTTGATTGATGATTGCAAAGAGAAGGTCATTTCTAATTTAGTTATGCTGGTAGGTGAAAAAAAGTTTTTGGCTAACCTCAAGGAAGAGAAAGTGCCATGTTTTGCAGTAGTCCTCAAGCCCAAGGATGTGAATCCCAAGACGGTCAAAGTGCAGCAACCTCTTAGGAGGATTGGAACAAAGGAAGTGGAAGAGCTGTTGGAAAGGTTTCATGATGTGATACCCGATGAGAGTAAGGATGCTCTTCCACCAAAGAGGGAGATTAGTCATTGCATTGATCTCATCCCTGGATCCACCCTACCAAACCAAGCAGCCTACAAGTTGACTCCAGAGCAAAATGCAGAAGTGGCAAGGCAAATCCAAGATTTGTTGGATAGAGGACTTATTAGGAGGAGTATTAGCCCATGTGCAGTATCTGCAGTACTTGCACCCAAGAAGGAAGGAACATGGAGACTATGCACTGATTCTAGGGCCATCAACAAGATTACTATCATGTATAGATTTCCAATGCCTAGAATAGAAGATTTAATGGATTGCTTGGGTAGGGCTAAGTATTTTACCAAGATGGATCTAAAAAGTGGTTACCACCAAATCAGGATAAGGGAAGGGGATGAGTGGAAAACTGCCTTCAAAACCAATGGACTATTTGAATGGGTTGTCATGCCTTTTGGCTTGTCAAATGCACCAAGCACCTTCATGAGATTGATGAATGAAGTGCTAAAACCTTTCCTTAACAAGTTTATTGTTGTGTATTTGGATGATATATTGGTTTTTAGTGACAGCAAGGAAGACCACATAAGGCATATCCATCAAGTGCTCAGGAGGCTTCAAGAGGAGAAGTTGAGAATCAATCTTGACAAATGTGTCTTACTACAAGAAGAGTTGATATTCTTGGGGTTTGTCATCTCCAAGGGCAGCCTAAAAATGGATCCAAGTAAGGTTGAAGCCATTCTTAATTGGCCAACACCTACAACAGCCTTGGAGGTAAGAAGTTTCCATGGTTTGTGTAGCTTTTATAGAAAGTTCATTAAGGGGTTTAGTGGTATTTGTGCTCCACTTGTTGACACCATAAAAGGGGGCAGGAAATGTGTATTTGTATGGACAAATGAGGCCAATCAAGCCTTTGAACTGTTAAAGGAAAAAATATCAGAACAACCGGTCCTTGTTCTTCCTGATTTTGACAAGGTCTTTGTGGTAGAATGTGATACAAGTAAGAGGGCTGTTGGGGGAGTCCTAAGTCAAAATGGGAGGCCTGTAGCATTCTTTAGTGAGAAGTTAAATAAGGCAAAACAAAACTACTCCACCTATGATCTAGAGTTATATGCCATGGTTCAATCATTGAGGAAGTGGAGACACTACTTATTGCCAAAAGAATTTATAGTTTTTATTGATAACCATGCATTGAGCTTCTTGAACAGGCAGCAGAAGTTAAACCACAGACATGTCAAGTGGATGGAGTACATCCAAGCATACACCTTCTCGATAAAACACAAGAAAGGAGTGGCCAATAAGGTAGCCGATGCCTTAAGTAGGAGGAATCTTGTTGTGCAGACCATACAGTTGGAAAGTACAGGTATTCATGCCATCAAAGATCAGTATGCAGTAGATGAAGACTTCAAAGAGCCATACCTATCTTGCAAGGCCATGACAGGAAGGTATAACACTAATTTTTCTGATTTTTTGTTACAAGATGGATATCTTTTCAAGGGTAGCATGTTGTGTATCCTAAAAGGGTCTGTTAGAGAAAATATAATCAGGGAAAAGCACTGTGGTAGCATGTCAGGTCATTTTGGTATTGATAAGACCCTAGAATTGGTTAGGAGGTACATTTTTTGGCCAAAATTGCCAACCGATGTAAGGAAGTTTGTTGAAACTTGTCAAATTTGCCAAAGAGCAAAGGGGCATACATCAAATGCAGGTTTATACACTCCTCTACCTTTTGCTTCAAAGCCTTGGGATTCCATAAGCATGGACTTTGTACTTGGTTTGCCTAGGACAAAGAATGGACATGACAACATTTTTGTGGTTGTAGATAGGTTCTCAAAAATGGCTCACTTCATCCCATGTAGAACCACACATGATGCCTCACACATAGTAGGTCTTTTCTTCAAAGAAATAGGTAGGTTACATGGTTTACCTTTGTCCATAATCTCAGATAGAGACCCCAAGTTCATAGGACACTTCTTGAGGACACTTTGGAAGAGACTAGGTACAAATTTGTCCTTATCATCTTCCTATCACCCTCAGTCTGATGGACAAACAGAGGTGATTAATGGTCACTTGGCAACCTCCTAAGATGCCTAACAAAGGAGCAGGGTGCTAGTTGGGATTCACTTTTGGCTCAGGCAGAGTTCTCATACAATGACACTGTCAATAGAAGCACCAGCCTGTCTCCTTTCCAAATTGTTTATGGCACTCACCCAAGGGGTATTTTGGAACTTAGGGAGGTTAAAGGACTAGAAAACAGTAGTGCCTTGGCTAAAGACTTCATTCAAGTCATGAAAGATGTCCATGAACAAGTACAACAGAAATTGCTGTCCACTTCTCAGAAGTACAAACAGTTTGCTGACAGGAAAAGAAGGGATTTGCAGTTCAAAGAAGGTGATTTGGTAATGGTCCATCTGAAGAAGGAGAGGCTCCCTGCAGGTAAACATACCAAGCTCCTCATGAAGAAGATTGGGCCTTGTGAAGTGCTCAAGAAATGTAGAGAAAATGCCTACAAAATCAAACTTCCGGATGGCATTGCTTTATCTCCTATTTTTAATGTTTTAGACCTTTATCCCTATAAAGGAACTGATCCTCAGACTGTTGTTGAAGAAGATCAAACTGATCACACACTCCAGGAACTCATTCCTTCATCTCCAAATCAGATTGAGTGCATTTTGGATAAGCGGATTGCAAAACAAACCAGAAGGCAGACCTATCATGAATACTTGGTGAAGTGGCTAAACAAACCTCAGGAGGATGCCACTTGGATGAGTAGAGCAGACATTGAGAAGGCAGGTTTCACATTTGATAACATTCCTAACTCAAGAGACTTGAGTTCTGTTTGACAGTGGGTGTATAGTGCAGGGCACCTAGGAGCACCTTGATTCCAAGATCATTTTGCTTGCATTTTTTTTTGAAAGGTTGTGGTTTTAGTTTAATGTGATCTGTAATAAGGTTGTAGCCATGGATGTAAGGTCCTCTTGTGTGGTCAAGATGATTGGGGTAATCATATAAACCTCAATCATGCTTAGTCCACTTGGATCCTTGTTGTACCAATCGGGCCTAGAAGGTCTAAGGATTGGTTTTTGAGTTTTTTTTATTGTTTTTGTGTTTTGTCATGTTTTAGGGAGTATGTTGGTCATTTGAGATCCATTACACAAGTTAAACCAATCGGTTTCTTTGTGTTAAGGCCAAAAATGCCATAGTGTCAAGTGTTGTCAATGGTGTCAATGACACATTGACCGGTTGCAACTTCATTTTGGTTATTAAAACTATTTGTAGAAATTGTAGACTAACTTGGATAGGTTGATATGGAGGACATCTTGCTCCAGTACAGAGGAGAAAGTTTTTGTATGAAATTTGGGCACAAAAATCAAGAAAACTAACTGTTTTTCCCTGTTTTTCTTGCTGTGTATGGCCTGTACGGATTTTTCAAGTGAGCAAATGTACTTTTTCTGAAACTAGACTGAGTCAGGGTTCAAATACAACTAGTTTGAGGTTCTGAAGTGGTCGTAGTGAAAAGTTATTGCATTTTTAATTCGGACTGGTCTAGAAACCCTGTTTTCTAGGGCTGTCCCACAAATTTGGCCCTAGAATGCATTCCCACTGATGAAATTTCATGCCGCTCAGTGAAATGCAAGCTAGGGGTGTATACTACTTGATTCCAAAAGCTTTTGTTGGGAAATGCAGTCTTCTATTTTTAAGGTGATGCCCTAGGTCAAATATCTCTATGTATTTGACTGAAATTATGCAATTTGGTGATGTAAATGACAAAAGTCTAATAGAGTGAGAGAATGAATGGTGGATTTGTGTTGTTTGGGGATGGTAGAGTCATTCCAAGTTCCTGCCCCTGACCTATGTACCCAATTTTGAGCACTTGCTTTGTAACCTAGCCTAAATTGATCAATTAGGCCTAGAAGACCAAATGAGTGTTCTGGATTGCTGGAGTAGAGTTGGAATAGGAGACTTGGGATTTTGATAGGGTTCCATAGAGGGTATCTAAAACCATCATTTGTTTGCCTAGTCATTTGGGATTTTGTCAAGTTTTGTTGAGAAAACCTAGTTTGGAGGGCTAGTAGCCTTACTAGTCAAAGTATAGGTTGGAGAGTTTTGGGAAGTTGGTGATCAAACCAAGTGTTGGTAAGGTGTTTTTAGACCTGCATGAAGGTATAGACATAGCCTTGAGAGTTGGATAGGAGCCTAAGTAACAAATCCTTCATTTACCCTTGAATGTGCCTTTGATGGTGTTGGATTGAAGAAGTGAAGTGGGTGAGTGGGCTAAGGAGAACAAACTTTCTTTGTGTTGTGCTTCCCTTGTCTCACTCTGCATCAAATAGGACACTAAATGTTAAGCAATATAAAATAAAACCACCACACTAACCATAAGAGACACCGGCCTTTAAGAATGACCATGGCCAACAACCATTCCCTCCAGCCTTTGGAAGGAGTAATTTAACCCCTTCCCAAAAATAAGTTTTTTTATTAAAACTAAAAATATCTTTACTTATTACATTTCTAGAAACCAATTGTTTTCAGCAATTTATTCAAAATTTCTAAAATAATTTTGAGGTGAATTCACCACTATACATATGCTCCCTCCATATTTTTCTTACTTAAGTGGTTGCTCACATATATCCCCCGTACCTTTGTTTCCCTACAAATATAAAATACAACTAGCAAGCAATATATTAATTGAAATTTGGCTAGTAGTCAAGAAAATACACTCCATTACAAGGAAATACTCAAAAAATAATTTTACATCATAAAAAAATTAATTGTGTAGAAAAATAAAATAATACAAAGTACATCAACTATTAATAATTGTAGCATAAATCATAGCAGCACCACATCAGGGAAAGCCAAACAAATGGAATTCTTAGTGAAGGGTTGCTTACATATATATCTCATACAATTGTTTTCCTACAAATATAAAATAAAACTAGTGAGCAATATATTGATCATAATTTGGCTAGTAAAGAAAATGAATTACTATAGCAAAAACAGTCCATTACAAGGAAATACTGGAAATAATTTTACATCATAAAAATTAACCATATGTAGAAAAATAAAATAATACGCACAACAACACATAACATCCAAACAAATGGCATTCTACTACATTGGCAAAATGCTTTCATACGTTCAAACAATATGACAGGTAATTACTTCCAACCAAAAGAAACGGGCATCAATGATAAAGATAACTCCCATAATGAAAAACGACTTAAATATAGATTGGAAATGAAAATTGAGAGAGAGCTTAGAAAAGATTCCAGTTGGTTAATAGATGTGTGCTCTGCCTCAAAGCTGAGGAATCTATTCAACAGCTCCTTTTCCATTGTGAATTTTCTAAAGATTTATGGGGTAGAACGATGGAGAAACTAAACCTAGATTGCCTCTTCCATGAAAACTTGGTAGACTTTACCCAGAGTTGGAGTTCCCCTTTCTCGCACCTCAGAATTAGAGAGCTATGGAGACAAATTCCCACACACCTAGGGTGGAGTGTGTGGAAAGAAAGAAACAATAGAATCTTCAGGGATAAGGCTTGATCCACTAATGATGTCTTTCACTCCTTTAGCAAAATGGTCGCAAAGAACACGTCTAACAACACTCTACATTTGGCTGAGAAACCTCCTACTTTGGTACAAGTGAGAACTGCCTCAAACTGGGGACTAACAGAGGATATAACCAAGATTGACAACTCCAAGAAGGTTGCCAGACAAAACATCGTTTGGAGACCCCCTCCCAGAGATTGGACCAAACTCAACTTCGACGGAGCTGAAAAAAAAGAATACCGGGCTGGCTAGTGGGGGCGGTATATTTAGAGATAGCCAGGGAGCCTTTATTGCTGCTTATGTCGGGTCCATTGGCATTCAATCCAATAATGTTGCAGAGGGATTAGCTTTGGTGCAGGGGCTCAAAATTGCTCTATATGGGAATAGACAAATTACAAGTGGAAGGAGATTCTAAACTCATTATTGAGGCAGCTCTCGGCAAGTCAACTAGTGGTTGGAAGCTGAAGGATATCATGGATGACATTGCCTACTTACTATCTAGTTTCAGACAGGTGGAAATTGGGCATGTTTACCGCGAAGGTAACAGAGTGGTTGACAGATTGGCTAATCCGGGACAAAACTTAGACAAGTAGAGATGTTGGAAAAGCAAAAATAATTTACCCATCCAGATTCAAAAACTTCTTGAAAAGGAGCTTGGCCCGGCTCTTGACTTCTCATGATTGAAACTAATTCCTAGAGTACTTTGGGGGCCAAAATAGAAGCGAAAACAAATTATATCACTGTCCACGAATGACCAAAGTAGGTCAATGGGACTCAAAAGTACAACCAATAGTAATGGCATGTTGGAGCCAAAAGGAGCTCCATCCTTAACATAGAAAATAGAGTACAAACCTTTAATTGCTTCCTAAAATATTTTGAACAATATGAAAATTATCGACAGAATGGTGAATTATGTTATAACTTTCATCCAAGAAGCAAATTAACTAGTGATTTTGTCTGACACAAGGAATTCAAACCTGTTGAAACAAGCTGCCATTGCTGAATCTGAGAAGGAAGTGGTCTCCCCACCGTCCTTACAAAAAAAAACGTCTTAAAAAAGGGAAGCTAATGGAGGAATTTGAAACTTGCTTGCAGTGAAACTGTACATAAACCACTGTTATAGAAGAGTGTAGAACTAAAATCTAAATAGAGAATAGATGCAACAAGAAAACCCAATCATTGAAATTCCAATAAATGAAGAAGCTCAAAGAAACATCTGGACGTCCAAAGAGAGGGCTCATCTGCAGAATTTTGGCCTTTGTTCATCTTGAAAGAGACTAAAGGATTGGGTATTGATCGTGCAAGAGATCCCAAAATATGATAGGTTAGGATGCTATTTCAGATCCACCAAGGAGGACACTTTGTCTATCAAAATCAGCCATCTTATGTCAAGAGCGGCCATGTTAAGTGCATTGTAGTTCATCATCATCCTTGCTTTTCCATGCTTTATCTCTGCATGGTCCTAAACTATGAAACATGAACAATTATACTAAGAGGGGAGTTTTTGAATTAAACTCTTTGCTTCAAGTTCATCAACTTGAGATCAAACCTCTTTGTCCTCCTTTCTGCTTAATACAATTTGTTTCCCTTAGACTGGTCGATTGTCAATGGCTGGGATAATGGCTTTAAGACTATCTTTTGACCACTTTTCCAGGGGATGTTCTATATAGATGATGTTCTATGTAGATCGAACCTCTTTGTCATTCTTTCTGCTTAATACAATTTGTTTCCCTTAGACCGGTTGATTGTGAATGGTTGGGATAATGGCTTTAAGACTATCTTTTGACCACTTTTCTAGGGGATGTTCTATATAGATAAAGTGATTACTGAATGACAATGCTGCATTTTGTATATTTGGTGACACATTAAACTGAATGGAATGATCATTCTATGCATTTGCCTATCCTTCTGCAACTTTTATTCATCTCTGATAAGCTCTTTAATGGTGGGTTCAATCCACCGAGCTTTTATCGATTCTTTTATAAAATAATTACTAATATAGGGAGCTGTACAAGGCTTTCCATTAGCCGTAAACACTATACAACTTTCTGACACAGTATAGGGACTCAAGGCATGGAGGAAAGGAGTTCCTAAGCCAATATCAGCTTTGCCCTTAACATTTGTCTAGACAAAATTAGTATAAACAACATGCTTTCCTAACTAAACTAGTACATTATTTATGAAGTAACGAAACGTGATGTTTCCATTCATTATTGCTATAGGTCGAGGGTTTGAATTATACATCCAGTCCTTAGAAGGAACCTTTTCTTAAAAAGTTTATACTTGCTACTGTGTCTTAGCTTTCTTAAAATCTATCTGTTTGTCCCGTGCAACTTCTACAGAGATGAAGATAATTGCTTGGTTTTAAAGCATTGCTTTTATCTGATTGAGTTCTTCACTTCCTATGGGATAAGGAGAAGGGTTCTTTGGCTTTAAAGATTTAAATATCTTTTCAGCTAAACTAGAAATATCTTTTTTATAAGGAGTGAGAGCCTTAAAAGATTTAAATATGTTTTCAGTTGAACTAGAAATTTCTAGTTTCTTCTTCCTTTGGTTCTCCTTCTTCATCTTCTGGTTCTTTGTATTCTAGATCCATTTCAACTTTAGGCATTTCTAGATATCTACAGTTTTCTTGATTATAGAAGATATCATCATCTGACTCAGATAAAAAATAGTTGAAAGACAGTTGAAAGACTACACGTTGAGATACCCAGATGTGTTCATTATTGATAGGTCTGAGGCTATTGAAAAGCTGCACAATCGGACTTCCATGCTGCAAGTGGTTTCTGAACTTAGTATTATTAAACAGGAGGATGAGGATGAGACATTTGGAATACCCAAGCAGATTGTGGTTTATAAGGCTGAGGCTCTGAGTGATTGTGAGACCTTGGTTGCTGAGGGGAGTGTCAAGTCACATAAAATGTCTCTTGTGTTCAATTCCAAATGCCTGCTTAAGCTGAAGCCTCCACTTGTGTTGCAGGAGTTTGTTAACCACGGTGGGGTTATCTCTAAGGTGTATGTTGTGGGAGATTATGTGAAGTGTGTGAAGAGGAAATCCCTGCCCGATATGCCAGAGGAGAAATTGGGGAGCTTGAGATAGGCACTGGGGCTGCATTTGTTTAATTTTGATGTTATCAGGGATACCAAGGTTGGGATACCTTGTGATTGATATCAATTATTTTCCTGGTTATGCGAAGATGCAGTATTGCAGGAAACCTCAGATGGTGCCTGTAACCTTGGATAAAGCAAGGGATGCTTCAATAGGAACATTGGACAAAGCAGGGGATGCTTCAATAGGAACATTGGACAAAGCAGGGAATGCCTTAAAGGGAACCTTGGCCAAGGAGGGGGATATGTTGGGTGAAACCTGTGATAAAGCAGGGGACACTTTGGGGAAAGCCTTGCTCAAAGCAGAGGAAACTTCAAAGGAAACATTGGCCAAAGCAGAGGATATTTCAAACATCAGTGATGAAGGATTTCCTAACATAAATACTGATAGCAATGCCTTTTCCCAATAAGGATGACTGTATCTCTGCTGTTACCAGGTAAAAAGAAGAAACTTATCTCAGCTTCGAGAATGTTACACACCTCACTGCTTTGGCAGATTTCTGTTACTTTTCTCAGCAATCAAGTTGAAGGGAATAACTCGATGCTCTACACAATGGATGTGGAAATCATTTGTTTGCTTTATATCATTACCATCGAAGCTATTTGAGAAATTCTAATTCTTTGTTTGAGAGCTTCTGAAGGTCATTTTTCAGCTTCCAATGCCTAGGGGTAGAAATAAGCAAGTATTTCTACCTTGTAAACTGTATTTGCCTTGTTCATGGATGTAAAAATGTGTGGCATTCAATCAAAGGAAGTCTTGCCATTTTTGACCATTTTACTATATCCAGTTTTTTGTTTAAAAAAAAAGTGTGATGTAGGAAGTTTTACTTTGTGATTGTGATGTGAGGCAGGATAGGTTTAGCAAGAGCTAGGTCAATCCACAGAATCCAAACAAACTATCTATCTAGAATGTAAAATTACGTTTAAACATGCAATGCTAAAGAAAAAACCAGACAGTATTAAGGAGAGCAGTGAAGAATGCTGAAGAAAAGCCCACAGACATGCAACTGAATCCACGAATCCAAGAATTCAAACAATGTATCTATGTCGAATGTAGAATTACTTTTAAACATGCAGCTGAATCCACCAATGCTAAAGAAAAGCCCACAGTATTGAAGAATACCTAGATTAAGAAGAAAATTGTCTCTCCTGTCGCCTCCTCTGCTGTCGCATGCCGCCATAAACAAAGCATGGGCAGAGAAGTGTCTCAAACAATTTGAAAAACATTCGCAACAGAAAAAAACAGAACCAGAAGCCTTGCTTTTTCCCAATTTTGAATTATCCTCAATGACATTCTTCGTTGCTTTTGTCCTTAATTTTTGCCCATTGCATTTTCTACAACGGCTCTATGTAGATCACACCTCTCATTTTAGTTTTATTAGTGTTTTTTTTTTTAATTTTGATTTAAATACTTGTAGAGAAATAAAATTGTAAATGCCAAAACACACTTTCCCTAATGTTAATTGAGGTTAATTAAAAAAATGCATCACCTTAGACTAAATAAATAATAGATGGGAATGATAAAGCATGTAAATAAATTAATGTTATTTTAGGAAATCACAAGAAGTCAAGTTCTCTTGGGTCAGCCCCCTTGATTAGACACACTTTCCAATTATAGAAATGATTGCGGACAACAATCCCAAGCAATGAAGATGTCCTAAAATGACTTTGATGCAAATTAAATTTCTTGTAGTGATCTAAATCAAAAGATTCCTATGACAAATGCTCCTTGAAGTGTTAAGATGTCTAATGATTAAAGGATGGCGATCAAATGAATGCCTTTATATACAATATATAGCAATAAATCAAGAAAAATGTGGGCCTGTGGTAGGAATGACATGGATGGGAGTTGGCAAAATTTGAATTTAAACTTTTGAATTTGATGGGTTAATATCGATCTCGGGAATGAATGTATAAACATGGGATGCAATGATAGGCATACTAAATGCCATATGTACGTGACTATGTTCAAATGGGGATAGGATACAATCCAATGTATGGGAATGAGTGGTAATGGAGATAAGTAGTAGATCGGGGAATGGGCCTAGCTTTACACAAGAGTTGTCGTTTGTCAATTTGTAATTATATTGATCCATTCCACTGAAATGGAACTAGAAGTAAATGGGAATTGGCATGACTATGCATATTTCACCATTACAAAAACACTCTACATAGTCAATTAGGCATAAATTAACATAGATCGATTAGAGCTAGGACAAATAATTGTAATAAATACAAAAAGAATAAATGCAAGGAATGAGAGTACATAACCTTGGAACTGATGATGGAAGAGTGATGTTGATGATCTTCTAAATTAATTTGTCATCTATAGAATATTAACAACCTGTGTCGGATGACTATCTCAAATTTTGTGTTGTTTAAAAAGAATCTATAGTTCACTTTTGACCACCGTGAGTTTGATCATGATCATCAAAAACTTAATATGTAATACAAGTTTGATTTTGTACTACATGGCATTGACTTGACAAAATATGCACTTGAAAATTTATTCACCTTCATCTTTCAAATAGCTAAACTTATCCATCCTACATACCTCCTGCCTCACATCTAGATCTCTCCTTTTGACTCACTGAGACTAATATCTTCCTATGAAAGGAACACATACTATAGGACAAATCTCTCTATTTGTGAATTGTCATCCCCATGTGTAGATTTTCCTATCAATTTATAACAAAAAATGCAAATAATGTCAATGCTAATGTAGAAACAAGGCAACCATACCTAAGTGCACATAGCAACCTTAAGGTCAATTTTGTTCTTGGAGCCACCTATTTGTTAAGGTTCTTCTCAACTCTTTCACAAAGTCTTCATAGCCACATCAACAACCTTCTGATTGAATTTTTTTCTATCTAGAGCCTCTAACATTTTGAGACATCCCTTTTCAAGAGATAAAGAAGCCAATGGGAAGATTTTTTTCCTCCTAAGCAACAACACTCACAAATATAGACACGACACACTTGGAAGAACCCTGTGGCGAAGCCTTAGAATTAGACTTAACTACAAGGAACCCTAGTTATGTAACATTGTTTTTGGCTAATTTCCCTACAAAAACATAACACTTCTCAATCTTTTTCTCTTCCACTTTAGTGAGATCACTTTTGGAAGGTCTCAAAATAAACCGCTTCATTATCTCCCTTCTCTCGTTAATTTTCATGACACCCGCACAATCATCAAAAAAATAACAAAGCACACTAAATAGTACAAAAGATTCAAGAATTCAAACAAAAAGAATGTAGAGAAAAACAATTACACATAAAGTTACTAATAGAATCCAAATGCACACAAAGAAATTAAATAACAAGAAAGTACACAAAGAAATTAACTAAAATTCCAAATGCAATACATAGAAGGATAATTGCAAATAGAAATTAAAGATAAATAAAATGCATTCAAATGTGCCTATAAAATAAAGTAGATGACAATCTACCAAATTTTGATGTGGACCTTATCTAAGATATAGGAATGAATATGGATGTTTTCACATGTTTATCACAGTTTTTATGTTTGGAAAAGCTAGAAAAGCTAGGATGGACATGCAATAAGGTAAATCATCTCTAGTACATGTTTTGAAAAGGAAATCTGAAACACATAATATATTTAAGGATTTCCTTTACCATATGAAGTGAACTACATTAAAACATGTTGAGAAAAAATAGATGGAAATCTTCTAAAATTCTATTGCCATACTCCATCTATGACCCAAGAATGTCTATGAGGATATGTCTAGATCTTCCCATTATAGTTGTATAACTAGTAGTCAATTATAATTTTAGCTATTATATAATTCATGTTGTGCCCAAAGCAATGTGTGGCAACTAGAGCTTCAATATTCATGCTATGGGATTTTCCAAAGCTAGAGGTTAGAAACTTAGAAGTTGTTGTACCTCAAGAAGTGAAGTGTTCTAGGATTGTGTAGAGATGAGTTTAGGCATAAGAGCAATAGACAAGATTTAAATTATATACAAAACAACGCCCAATACAATCTAAATCCTTGTCCAACTACCCATACTTGATATCCCTCATACTACAAGGCATCCTTGTCTTTCCCACAATAGGCTCTCCTACTTTTCCTTAATTTGAATGGAGTGGAAGAACAAAGAAAGGAGAAAGATCCCTTTAAAGAGGTGAGAGAAATATCCAGAGCTTCAATATTCATGCTAGCCCTATCAATGTAGAACTATAGTGTTATTATTTTTTAATTCTGGTGAGACAAAGGGCTCAAATGCTAGTCCATGCTTAATAAGACTTGTAAGAGGAATTTTTTAAACATAATATAGACTAAGGAATATCATAGGGCTTCTCTTCAAATGGTGAAAGCACGATAGTCTCCTTTACAAACTCTAAAAGATGAAAACATGATAGAGAGTAGTCCTTTAAATGTGGTGTTAAAATAAAAAGGTTCTATACATTTTTTAATCCAAAAAACAAGAATATGTGTTTCATTAAGTTGTGGGTATAAGATCTCAAGCAATTGATTCAAATACTATATTTATGTAAAATAAAGGAAAGGCATTTGGGCTTAGGGAAATAGTTTTTTTTTATTCGTGAAAGGTTTAGTGGTGCAACTACAACCATTTTTTAACATACCTGTGTCTTCTCCAAATTTAAATTTTCTATATGATAAAGAAATCCCTTTGGCTAGTCTACAATATAAATCAAAATTCAAGTCAACAAACTATGTGAACACATGATCTTGAAATTTTCTATATGATAAAGAAATCCCTTTGGCATGTCTATAATAGTGAAGGAAAGTATAGTAATTAATCATAGAAAAGGAAAAGTGAAGGCAAATGTAGTGATTATTCCAAAGGTATAATTACCAAGCACAACAAACTATTTTGAATGTTAAATTAAAATTAGTAACAAAAGAACCCTTGGAAAGGATTTTAAGATTAGGAGAACTAAGGTAACCTCAAAAAATTATTTAGGAGTAATGCACCATAACCAAGTAAATCTATATTATTGACCTCTTGATACTAAACATTATGATGCCACAACCTTGTATAATATTAAATTCCCAAGATTAATTTTCATACTGCTCTACGTGACCAGGTCTCCAACACCCCTTCAAATTCCTTCGAGCTATCAATTTCATTGTAGAACATTATTGTCACCTAGGTGCTAGAATAGACAAAAGGTCCAAGGTAGGACATTGGAGTAGACACTAGTGTTCTTGTAGGGTACTGGAGACCTCTATAGGATGGCACTTCGGGATAGAGAATTAGAGGTGAGCATTGGTGTAGACACAAGTGTTCATTCTAGGCATTAGAGCTCATGGGATAATTGTTGCAAGGTTAAAGTGTTAGATTAGGGCTTGAGTGCAAGCACGAGTGCTAATGTTTGGCATTGAAGCCTTCCAAGATGACTATTGTAGGGTTAGAACACTATACTATTGCTCTAGTGCAAAACAATTGCTAATGTCAGGCATTAGAGCTTTTATGATTACTATTGTTGGGTTGGAGCACAAGACTAGATAAATAATGCAAACAAATATGGGCTTAGGCAATAATATACACATTGTTATATTTGGGCACTTATGTACATTATTTTATAGAAAGGCACTAAGGTCTCTATTGTACAATTGTTTTACAAACTCGAGTAAGTGATATCCATCCCCTACATGTTCTTTAAAGACTTTTGAAAATCTTGCAACTACTGCCAATATTCTATAATGTTAGAATATCTAAAGAGACAAGAAAAACAGGTGTGATTGCAATTGAAGCTACATTAGTTAGCTGCCTAGGATGGTATATTTTAAAATCAATGAGTTAGAAGATGCAAATATTGGGTGTGTGTAAGACCTAGATGAAATATCTGTTGTGTTGTGTGTAGAGAATGTGGTAAAGGAAAAACCTTGGGAGGAATTACTACAATATGGTGCGTGAAAGTGTATAAAGACAAGTAGGTAATAGACAGATTGGAGTAATTTGGGAGAAAGGCAAATAGGAAATTTGGAAATGGGTGTTAATAAAAGTTAATAGTGTTTTTCATGCTCTTATCTCTTGATGATCTACCCTCGATCATTTCACTCACTCAAACATTGCCAGTGGTGCTTTCCCACCACTTTGGTCTATTTTTAGGAACCTCTCCATCTAAATCAGTGTTGTCACCATTACTTGGGCTGTCTATTTCTATGTCATTTAGATACTGATCTAGGCTGTCATCAATTAATTCTGGTATTGATACTTGCCTAGGAGACTCCTCATGCTTAGAATCATCCCCCCTCTAGGTGGAGCTTCGTGAAGATGAAGAATTGAATCCTTATCCTTAACATGCTGGTGTTTAGTAAACTTGATCTCTTAAGAAAGCTAGAAAGGCTCCATTTGATCATCAACCACAACATCTTTGTTGAAAGTCAAGCAATCAGTGTCAACATCAATTAGCCATAGGATTTATTATTGTCACTATACCTTGTAAGAATTAATTTCTTACTCTTAGGATTTAACTTGGTTCTATGTGCATCTAGAATCTATACATATGTAGTAGAACTAAAGACCATAAAGTGACTAACTTTTGGTTTCCTCCCAAACCAAGCTTGCTTTGGAGTCTTCTCCTTCACCACCTGTGTTGGAGACCTACTAAGTAAGTAAATTGTAGTATATACTTCTTTACCCAAAACGTTTTGGGAACACTCCTATTCTCCCTCATACACTGAGCCACCTCCATAATAGTACAATTCCTTCACTCAACTACTTCATTCTTCTATGAAGTATAGGGTGTTGTATATTACCATTTTATACCATGTTAAGCACAAAATTCATTGAATTAGTTTGAACATAATTCACCTCCATTATTAGATCTAATAGTGATTAATGCACAATCAGACTCTTCATCTACTAATGCTTTGAACTTTTGAAATTCCTTAAACGCATTTCATTTTAACTTCAAAAAATGGGTGTGATTGCAAGTGAAGTTGCATTGGTTAGCTGCCTAGGATGGTATATTTTAACATCAATGAGTTAGAAGATGCAAACATTGGGTGTGTGTAAGACCTAGATGAAATATGTGTTGTGTTGTGTTTAGAGAATGTGGTATAGGAAAAACCCTAGGAGGAATTACTACAATATGGTGCATGAAAGTGTATGAGGACAAGTAGGTAATTGACACATTGGACTAATTTGGGAGAAAGGCAAATACAAAATTTGGAAATGGGTGTTAGTAGAAGCATGTAGACCTATAATCAAGTTTCCTTGTTCCTCTTGAAACATCTATGGCTCATAAACTCCATGAATATTATCCATGATAGCAAAGTTAACAATGTTTAGCACAAAAGTCATTGAATTCACTTAAACATAATTCACCTCCATTATTAGATCTAATAGTGATTAATGCACAATCAGACTCCTCATCTACTAATGCTTTGAACTTTTGAAATTCCTTAAATGCATTTCATTTTAACTTCAAAAAATACACCTACATTTTCTAACTAAAATCATCTACAAACAAAAGAAAATACTTGGCACCAGTGATCGATGCCATATTTATTGGTCTACAAATGTCTGCATGAACCAGTTGTAGGACGTTATTGGCTCTCTAAGAATGTTTGTCTGCAAATGGAGTTTTGTGTTGATTCCTTACTTGGAAAGAGTTGTAAACACCCTATATGTGTTGTATTTTTCCCTCTCCCTTATTGACAAGGGAAATGGAAACAAGAAAAATAATACCCTCTCTCTCTCTATCTCTCTCCCTATCTCCCTATCTCTCCCCTCCATATGCCCCCTCTCTCCCTCTTCCTCCCTCTCCCTCTCCCTTATCAACAAAGGAAATGGAAACAAGAAAATTAGGACATGCAATGAGGGATGAGGATATAAATTAGGCGGATGAAATAGAAACAAGATAAAATGAAAGTTAATTGGATGGGAAGAATGATGAGAGGAGAGGTGGAAAATAGTAAAATAGGGAAAAATTGGTGGAATCTAAAGGAAAAGGACACTAGGAAATCTAGGGCTAGGAGGTGAAAAAGAGAGGGGAGGAAGTGAAAAAAGAAGTCAAATGGACAAAAAGAGATGAATATGAATGATATAAGAGAGAGATAACTAGATAGAGGAATGAGAGAGAGAGAGGTGTGGGTGTGTGCATGTGTGGAGAGGTGTGGGTGTGTGCATGGGTGTGGGTGGGTGTGGCAGTGGGTGTCACCCCACACACACACACCCACGCACACCCACACACACATACACACTCACACTCACGCATGCATACACCCCCCCACACACCCACACCCATTCACACACCTACCCACCCACGCACACCCACCTACCCACGCACACCCACCCACCTATGCACACACACCCATACACACACACACACCCACACCCACACATACATGCTCGCACACATTTAAAAATACAGACAGATAGACAAGTACACACACATACACATAGTTTAGAGAAAATCATGGAGAGAAATAAGCCATGATTTTCCCTCCCTCTGTCTCCCTCTCTCTAACTCTATCTTTATATTTCTCACTCTAAACCCTAAATCCTAAACCCTAACCCCTAAACCCTAAACCCCTAAACCCTTAATAATGCCCCTAAACCCTAACTCTTAACCCATAAACCCCAAGCCCCAAACCCGAGCAACCATAAATCTCTATCTCCCTATCTCTCCCCTATCCCCCTATCTCTATCGTCCCTCTACATCTCAATCTATCTCCATATGTCTCTAAACATCTCCCTCACTCCCTATCTCTCCCCTCTATCTCATCTCTCTCTAAACCCTAAACCCCTAAAATCTAAACCCTAAACTCTAAACTCTAAACCCTAACCCCTAATCTTTCAACCCTAAACACTAAACCCGAGCAACCCTAAACCCCTATCCCCCTATCTCTCCACTATCTCCCTATCTCTATCATCTCTCTACCTCTCAATCTCTCTCCCTATGTCTCTGAACATCTCCCTCACTCTCTATCTCCCTATCTCTCCCCTTTGTCTCCTCTATCTCTCCCCATTGGTCCTCTCTCTCTCTACACCCTAAACCCTAAACTCCTAAACCATAACCCCTTACCCCTAACCCCTAAACCCAAACAAACCTAAACCCTAAATAATGCCCCTAAACCCTAAACCCAAGCAACCCTAAAACTCTATCTCTCTATCTCACCCCTATTGGCACCTGTAAAATTTTGTTCCCAAACATGCGCCATTTTGCGCCCAAATTCCATCTAAATCCCATTTTATGCCTTTAGCATTAAACCTATTGATGATAACTGATCAGAGATGCCTTTCATAGGTTTTTATTTGTCAGCCTTTTAAAATGTAAGGGAAAAAGCCCCAAAAGTTGACTAAGTCCCATTTTCTAAGTGTTTCCTTGTGTTTTGGCCTTGGTTGGAGTTTCAGAGTTTTAGGTTCCTTCATTCCGTTGTGCTGTCCTTGTTGGATCCAAGGTTTGAGGCTAAAATTTGCACTGTGTTTTAGATGCTAGACTTTAGGCCTTTAGCCTTCGGTCTTCTTCATGGAAAGTGTCAAGAAGAAGCCCTAGGGTCCGAAGTCTAATAGGTGCCTGTGTTCAAATCCCTCTAAGTATGAAGTGTGCGGCGGAGTTCGGAGGTTGGCTCTTCTTCCCTTCTTCATGGAAGGTGAAATGGGGAAGGCCCGATGACTAATTCCTAATAGGTTTTCTTTTCTTTGAGCTGAGGATGGATGGCAAGTCTCCTCTCTTTCATCTTCCAAATGGTGAATGCATAAGGTGAAAATCCTGGGGGCCAACTCCTGACGTTTTCATAATTTTTCCCAAGTGTGTCAGAGGTCAAAGTTTGAGCTTCCTTCCTTCCATCTTCTTCAAGGAAGGCGGAAGGTAGAAAGCCTGACGACTGACCCTTGATGGGTGCTAATTCTTTCTAAGGTATTCCACCATTTTGTTGAGCCTTTTGGGTGGACCCATAGCAAGCTTGTGGAACCACAGGAAGAAGACATGTGGCAAGGTTTGACAGCTAATCATCCAAGCGACCCAATAGGTGCCACGTGGTATACTTTGTGACTCTTTTGCCATTCTGCGGAGCATTTCAGTGAAGCTTTGTCTATATAGCCATGGAACAATAGGAAGCTGCCAAGTGGCCGTGACGTCATCCAGATTAACTCCTACCAAGGAAGGCAGAGGTCGGTGTTTGCTTGCTCTCCCTTCTGGAAGACATAAGGTGAAATGGTGAAGGCCCAAGACCTAACCCCCGATGCCTTCATATCTATACATAGGTAGAAATTAAGGTAAAAGAACTTGAAAATGATGAAGGCTTGAAGTCTTTTATCGGTAAAAATCTTAGTTTGAGAACTCCGTAGTTCACTGACTAAGGGGTTCATCGATCAATGGAAAAATGACTAAGGCAAAAGATTGAATGAAGGAGACTATCGGCAAATCAAAAGAAGGAAGAACTAGTCAAACAGTTTGAAAATTTCATGATTCGCCGATAAGGCAATAAAGGCGTGATTTTCACTTGGTTTCAAAAATGAGGGATTTGCCAATAAAATTAAGGCTGGTAGAAAGTTTGACAGGTCAGAGGTTTTGCAAAAGGGAAATTCGCCTATAAAGAGAAAAGACAAAGTAAAGGCAAAATGGCTCAATTTCAAAAAGGGTCACTTTTACCAACCAAAGGAAGAATAAGAGAAGTTTGTAAAAATGAAAAATTATCGATAAAGGGCAAATGTGGCCTAGTTCAGAAAAGTCACAGTTTTCTGACTAAAGGAGAAAATGAGCCAAGTTTCAGAAGATGAAGTTTGTCAATAAGGCAAAGAAGAGGCAGAAATTGAGGATGTATCCCATGGTTTGAATATGTGCCAGTTTGCTGACAATATGAATAAGGAAATTTGTGATGAAGAGGATTGGCTAATAAAGGTAGGAAGATGCATAGGGTACACTCAGAGATCAGATGGCTCAAAACTAAAAATTTGGACAACACATTAGGAGTTTTGTAATTACTTTAAAAGGATAATTCCCTCAAAGTATGCCATGATTTCAGGAATATTTAAGTTGATTTGTACCCATAATTTAATGAGTCTGCAGAACAGTGCCATGCAGGTGGTTGGCATAGTGAAATTCTTTAATGCATAAAGGACAAATTAGATAAGTCAAATGTTGCAGATGGCAGGGAGAGGATTAGAACCTTCCCTCTTTATTTCTCTAAGTATAGGAAGAGTGCAAGCCATCTTCCTTTGACAATTTCAGAATTAATTGAGCATGGGTTTTCTCTTCCAACGTGCAAATCTTCTAACAAATTGGGAATGGAATTTATGATAGTATGGGTGTAGTCCTAGATTGGGTGCAACACCTGAGAGAATGTAATGAGTTGAAACACTATATATGCATGTTTTTGAGATGTAATGTGGGTTGGTCAGTTGGGCAATTTTCTCAGCAGGGTTGTGAGCTCCCAAAGGCAGATTAGAAGAAGTTTATTTTACAATCTTTGTTCAACATGAAATAGTTGTGAAATGTATGTAATAAAGTTTGTAAATCTTTGTATCAAATTACTGTTTTTCTCCATTGTTGTAGGTGTTTTTCTTAGCAAACCATAATCGCAGTTATAGTTTTCTCTTGCCACATTTAGTGGTATGATTGTAAGCTCTGATTTGAATGAATGTGATAATTCTTAATCCGTTTATAAGATTTGTAAATGGTCATTTAAATATTGCATAGGGAAGAATATGGTACGGTGTTGGATTATTAAGTATTCTCAGTGATTTGGTATTGATTTTCCTTGCATTTGATTTATCAAATAGGCAGTTATACACTTTTGTGTGGTTGTTTTCCTCTATTGAACATTCGACTCTGTAGCCCAATGGATAGGCACCAGTCTGAGTAGCCTTAGATCACCCAATCTTCTAAACAAATCAACATATTCATCTTTAGAAGCAGTAGTAGTTTTGATGCATCCTCAATGTGTAGGATTTCCTTTATCAGCTATATAGGGGTCTTGTAACAACCAATTGTTCTTAGTTTAGTTACAAATTTGGGGCTGAGAAAGTGATTTGGGCTTGGTTGTTCAAATATTTTTAGTTGTTCAACTGGTTTGATGTTAATACCTGCTTAGGTATACCCCATGGAATATCCCTCTAGATTTTAAGCTAAGATCAAAGAGTAGAGGAGTCTACCCAATCATGTAGTTGGCCAAAATCACCCATAACTTGTTGATAAACCTCTTTCTATCACCCTAATGATAATCGTTAGCCTAGGTGATTTAGAAAAGTTTTAGAGTTTTGTGTTGCAGTCATTTTGGGAAACGACATTTTGGTGTCATTACCAGAGAGGATTTGAAAGGACAAAGAATTTAAAGACCCCTATTTGCAGTTGTTGTCAGGTGCAATTTGTTGCTGTGTGTAAGTTTGGCAGCCCGTCAGCTTATGCCAACGTTTTGGTGCTACTGTTGGGGACCAAAGATTTTATTTCTGGTTGTTGTAATATATGATATACAGTGTTTGTTCAACTTTTTCTTCCCAGCAGGGGAAGTGCAGACTCTATTTTAATAACCCAGAATAAATTTCAAATTGAAAAAAGGTTTTAGAATGGATAGTGAAAGAAACCAAGACAACTTGGACGTGAGGAATCCTCTAGCAATATAGGAAATAGGAGTAGGTATAGGGTAAGGAGACCCAATGTGGTACCTCAAAGAAATACCCAAGACAATATATTTGTTGACCTCAGAATCCAATATAATTATACTTTTGAGGAACCTGCAGATAACATGGTCAGAACAAACAGAAGAACAAATAGAAATGAGTGTGATGTTAGAAGAAATGGAAATCTTATTGGTAGAGGAAGTAGAGATGGATCACATGATCCACATTTGAGAACATTTGGGATTCGTAATGATGATGAAGAGATATATCAGCATACCAAGCATCCTAATTCTCCCACAAGATCACTTGGAAGTCGGCATCATACCATTCGTAATGAGGAGAATCAGTAGCAATAACCTAATGATGAGGAAAGAGAAAGAAGAATCCAGGATGAACTAGATTTGCTTGATCATATTAGAAATAGACAAAGGGAAGTGTAGGCTTTGCTTGATCAACAACAATCTCAGCTTGACCAATAGGCCCAACAAAACCAAGCTAACTAGCAACATGGCCAGAATCAAAATATTAATTAGCAATGTGCACCTCCACAACATTAAAATCAACAACATAATAAGAGACAACAACAACAAAATCAAATGGGACAATAGGGTGTATATCAAGCCCTACTCAAAATGTCAACATTCAGCCACCACAAAATCAAGTAAACCAGCAGCATGGCAACATTCAGAACGTTGGGCATGCACAACGAAGACAAGCACAAAGGTTTATTGCATAGAGGTAGATGTTGGGAGCTGAAAGGTATAAGGAACTCGATGTCATTGGCATACCTAATTTTCCTAATCCCATTCCAACTGAGATTAGAGGGAATATTCCTATATTTTAGGGCAATAATACTATCACTAGTGAGGAACACTTGAAGCATTTCATTAATGTCACTGATGAGTATGAGGTTGAAGACGAAGATGTGATGATGAAGTTTTTTGTGTACTCATTGGAATAAAGTACCAAAGAATGGTACAAGTCTCTCCCTGATAATAACATTGATTCTTGGAGGAATTCATGAGGGTGTTTAGAATGCAGTATGGGGATAGGATTGACCCCAAGTTTGTCATTCATGAACTCACAGCCTTCAAAAAAGCCATCAACGAATCAATAGCTAACTTGAATAACCACTTCATAATGACAATGAGAAAGGGACCTCCTCATATGAAACCCAATGAATCTATGTGCTTAGTTTTATATTGTGGTGCTTTTGATTCAAAATTAGGTTATTGTTTGAGGGACAAGAGTCCACAAACATTAAGAGAGGCTTATGCCACAACCATAAACATAGAAAGTAACATGAGAGCTTCAGGGAAGCACATCAAAAGGTTTGATGTAAAATTTCCCCAACTAGATAAGCTTGCTTTTAACAAACCCCTCCTAACTGATGACAAGTTGGACAAACTCATGGGGGTTGTGAAAGATTTGTCATACAAGGTTTCTAGAAATGACAAAGGGTTTCCACCCCAGGGTGTTGCAACACATTTTAATGAAGGTCAAAGATTGCATAACAGACCTTATAACACTGATCGGTCTAAGAGACCACAATAGAATGATAGACATGCTTCTCCCAGGCATGTATGTTTCAAACATCCTGAAAGGGACACCCTTGATCCTTTGAGAAAGGATCAAGTTAATTTTCAAGATGATTCTTTGTGGTACCAGGCTTTCTTCCTTCCCCATGACCCAACAAATTGTGTGGTGGCTCATTCATTGAGTAGAGAGGAAGAATTTCTAAATGAAGAGGGTGCAACTGAGTATTACGAAGAGGAAATAAATCAGTTTGATGTAGAAGATTATGAGCATATAGGTTAGCGTGTTGATTGTGACAGCCATAAGGAAGATGATCATATTTTCCAATATGATTATGATGAAGGTAAAAAAAAGTATCAATTGCCAACTCATGATTTTGGACATTTAAAGGACCTTATACAGAAAAAATATTAGCAATCCAAGGCTTCAAAAGAAGACATGAAAGCCTTGACAGATGTAGCCATTTTGCAAGTCCAAGGAGGATATCAACTGAGAAATAGAATTGTTCTTGTGTAGAGTGCCCCTTCCAAGGAATCAAAACAACAAATATCTAATGGGGATAAGGACAAATGCAAGGGAAACGTGGAGTAGAAGAGTAGTAGCAATCTAAAGAAGACTACACCTGAAAAGAAGAAGCTTCCAGTGCAGCCAATAGAAGCAAAAAAGAAATATGTGTAGAAGAATCCAACACTAACCCAACAACCAGTTACTACACCTATTCTAGGAGTTCATTACCCAAAAGGCGGTTACAACTGTGATCAGTCTCAGGCACAAAAGAACTAGAAAAAGAGAAGACAAAGGAAGAAGGTAAGGATATTTCATCCAATCAAGTAATACCTTATATTCCATGTGCAAATGATGTTACTATTTCATTTAATACTCCTTTACCCAATTATCTCCCAATTGATATTGATGCAGGAGCATCTGGAAGAATTCAAGACAGCTGAGATAGTTGACAGTGAAACTAGAGTATTGAGACAGTGAATGGGGAGATACCTTATTTTGAATATGAGAGGCTACGGACCTGGACTTAGCATCTTGACATAGTCAGTTACATCATATCAAGAATTTAGAGATCCGCACATCATTTCCGGAAAGATATCGTTATCTGAAGATTGACTATTTTTGCAAGAACAAAACCGACAGTGTTAAGCAGGGTCTAATTATCTTGCGGACCAATCTCGTGACTTGCAGAGAAAAAAGTATCATTGTTCGATGAAGTTTAGGACCTGGCCGACCTTCAGTGAGATCCACATGAAGTTCTATGCATTTGTGGAGCTATGCCTTATGTTTAGGCCCAACCTATTCTGTGTACACGTTACCTTAAACTAGTCGTTGCAATTAGGCTGACTTGATGATGATTTGAAAGTTTACGGATGATATAAAAAGGAGATAAAGGATTGTTAGAAGGAAGTGATCAATAGCACGAAGTTATGAAGTAAGATAGGAAGATGTTTTGATCCGGTTGAGTAGCAAAACATAATAGAAGGCAAAGCAGGAAGTAGAATGTGTTGCAGATCAGAGAATTGAGATGATGAAGGAAGAAGTCATGAAAGAATATTGTTGTATGAATATTTTGTAAACCCTAGCTACAACCTTGTGTCTATAAAGCCCTTGAGGCATGTGTAATTCAATTTGAAGTTACAATATAAGAAGAATGGGCTGTGAAGGTTGGGCTTTTCCTTGTTAGGGTTTTCCTAGGATACATCTTGTGTTATGTGTTCAAGAATATCTTTTGTCTTTCTGTTATTTAACTGTAAGCTTCCATTGCATATCTTTATGATCATGATGTTGTTTGGATAAGGATGCAAGGTTGGACAATCCCTCGCCAGACCCTCCTACCTTGACTGCATCAAGTGGTATCAGAGCTGGTTTCAAATCTGCTGGGCTGGTTGTGAATTTGTTAGAAGGTGGCAAATCTATTGGAGTGAAGTGCGAAACCCTGAAGTATACAAAAATCATCACATAAGAAAGATCAAGGAAAGGAATATTTGGTAAGCTTTTCAAATTTAGTTGTTTATCTAATCTGTTTCAAATGGGGAAGATTGGAAAGAGGATGAAGAAAGAAAATGAAACCTAATGTGCAAAAAGGATATTTTGAAAGGAGAATTGTACAAAATCAAGAAGTGTAATTTAGAATTGTTAGAGAAGATGAAAGATCTTGGAGGAGACAAGTTTGAAGTCTCTAAAGAAGAACTGAAAGATGTAAGAAGCAGAAATGAAGACCTAGAGGCAGAGCTAAAACTATTTGAAGATGTTGAAAAGAAATTTGCAGAATTGGAAGGATTCAAGTTGTTTGGAAAGGTGGAAGAAAGGAGCAGAGATCTAAAAGAAAGTTTGGAAGAATTGAAGAAAGAAAATAGTTTACAGAAGAATGAAATATCAGATTTGAAAGAACAAGTTAATTAGTTAGAGCAATCACTTGTATGTAGAAAAGAGAATGAAAATTTGAGATCTAAGCCTACATTGTGTGATGTTTCTTGTGATACTAATGATTTGTGTGATGTAGCAGAAGTTTCTTTAGGAAGTGATGATGAAGATGACAGTGTGACTAAACCTGGAGTGGTTGGTGATGGTATTGGTTTCAAAATCATGCAAAGAATGGGATATGAAGGACAAGGATTGGGAAGGCAGGAACAAGGAATTATAGAACCTATTGAACCAGTGATCAGATCAAGAAGTGAAGGGATTGGATATGATAGAGTTAAGGAGGTTATGGAAAACTTTAAATCAAATCAAAGCAAAAAAGGCATGTTTTGTTTGCATTGTAATAGGCATAGACATGAAAAGGAATTGTGTTGGGATCTACACCCTTGTAAGTTTTGTGGACTAAGGAATCATTCTGAAAAGACATGTTGGAATAGAATGAGAAGGAGGAAATCTATGGCAGGTTGTATACATAAGAACTATGGGTGGATTGATGGACAGGAATGGAGACATGTTATTGGTATGTTCAAAGGAAGATATAGATTGAAGTATTCATGCATTGGAAGACCTTATGCGGAACAGAACAAGTATAGTAATTCAAACTACAAAGAGAGAAATGACAGAAGTCATGATTCTTATCACAGTGAAGGATACTAGAGGAATGAAAGAGGATTTTCTAGAAGAACTTGTTTTCAAGTTTGGAGGAGAAAAGAATCAAGCAAGGAAAGTCATCAAGAACCGGTTACCAAAGAAACTAATAAAGGAGAAGCAATAAGTAATTCAGAGGATGAAAAGCCTATTGATACATAGATGATTTGTACAGAAGAAGAAGAACCCTTGGAATCATTGAATTTGATAGAAGAACCATAAGAGAATGATACATAGATGATTTGTACAGAAGAAGAAGAGCCTGTTGATTCATAGATAGTTTATACAGAGGAAGAAGAACCTTTTGAATCATTGAGTATAATAGAGAAACCAGAAGAAGGTGAAACATTAATCTTGAAAAGAATTTTGTTATAGTGCAAGAGAAAGTTTGTGTGGACAAGTGTAAATAAAAGCAGAGAAAAGAGTTCATGTGATAGAAAAAAGAGGGAATGACAAGATATTCTACCGGAGGAGAAAGTTTGTGTACCAGAGTAAAGCAAATGTGGATAAAGAAACAAAGTGAAGTACAAAAGCAATATAAGTAGAGTGAAAGCTGTAAGATTTTGATGAGTGCAGAGGAAATTGTGTTAAAAAAAAACCAGAGAGTAGACAGTGTTATAGAGAAACTAAGAAAGTGAATTGACTTGATTGTTCTGGAGGATGCATTTGATTGAAACAGACATTGATCTTGAGGCAACTTGCAGAGAAGACTTGCTCAGACCGCCGATCATTGAGGCAATGCAAGGCTTGCAAGTAGACCGCTGAACTTGTACCTTGACAAGCGAAAGAACTTGAGGCAGCTTGTGGAGAAGACTTGCTCAGACCACCGATCATAGAGGCAATGCAAGGCTTGCAAGTAGACCGCCGAACCTAGAAGAATGGTAGGCAGTTTTGTAGGGTGGACTTGAATAGACCGCCGACCTTGAGGTAGTTGCAAGTACGTAAAAATAGATCACTGAACCTTGAATCTAACATAATATAGACCAAAGTGAAGAGGCTCATTTTTCAAATAACCCTGAGAGTCTGATGTAGGAGCATCCGGAAGAATTCAAGATAGTTGAGATAGTTGACAGTGAAAATAGAGTATTAAGATAGTGAATGGGGAGATACCTTATTTTGAATATGAGAGGCTGCAGACTTGGACTTAGCATCTAGACATAGTCAGTTACATCATATAAAGAATTTAGAGATCCGCACATCGTTACCAGAAAGATATCGTTATCTGAAGATTGACTATTTTTGCAAGAATAGAACCGACAGTGTTAAGCGGGGTCTAACTGGCTTGTGGACCAATCACGTGACTTGCGGAGCAAAAAGGATCATTTTTCAATGAAGTTTAGGAGATGGCCGACCTTTAGTGAGATACACATGAAGTTCTATGCATTTCTGGAGTCGTGCCTTATGTTTAGGCCTGACCTATTCTGTGTACACGTTACCTTAAACTAGCCGTTGCAATTAGGCTGACTTGATGATGATTTGAAAGTTTACGGATGATATAAAAAGGAGATAAAGGATTGTTAGAAGGTAGTGATCAATAGCACAAAGTTATGAAGTAAGATATGAAGATGTTTTGATCTGGTTGTGTAACAGAACAGAATAGAAGGCAAAGCAGGAAGCATAATGTGTTGCAGAGCAGAGAATTGAGATGATGACGGAAGAAGTCATGAAAGAATATTGTTGTATGAATGTTTTGTAAACCCTAACTACGGCCTTGTGTCTATAAATCCCTTAAGGCATGTGTAATTTGATTTGAAGTTACAATATAAGAAGAATGGGCTTTGAAGGCTGGGTATTTCCCTGTTAGGGTTTTCCCAAGATACATCTTGTGTTACATGTTCAAGAATATCTTTTGTCTTTCTGTTATTTAACTGTAAGCTTCCGTTGCATATCTTTATGATCATGATGTTGTTTGGATAAGGCTGCAAGGTTGGATAGTCCCTCACCGGACCCTCCTACCTTGACTGCATCAGATATGGTTCAAGTTTTTAGCCAAATCAAAATTTTTGTGCCAATAGTGGAAGTCCTTAGAATCCTTGAACATAGAGATAGGGTAGGGTCATTTATTACTACTGTAGATGCACAAAAATAACCTGTTGTTGTTCCCATTGGTAATGATGAGGGTGTAGGTCATGATGAAATAGTTGAGGTATATTTAGGATCATCTATGGTTAACAACGAGATGGGAGTAGACCCTTTCTACACCACTTTGATCATAAATGGTTGGCTATTACACAACTGTATGCTTGATTTAGGGGCATCTAGCAATGTCATGCTGCTAGAAATCATGAATGAATTGAGACTAAAGGTGTCCAAATCCTTTGGTAAGTATTTTTCCATGGATTCTAGGGAGGTGAATGTGATTGGTCTTGTCAAATATGTTGAGGTCAAATTAGCTACATATCCTAAAAAATCATTCTTGATGGACATAATTATTGTGGATTGTCCTGCCAAATAGGGTATGCTATTACCAAGAAAGTGGGTAGCCTCTATGGGTGGAAGCATTCAGATGGACCTGTCATATGCCACCATTCCAGTTTAGGGCATGGAAGTGAAGCTATACAGGAAGAAGAAGGTAGAAGACCAAAATATTGAGGACATGTATAAAACAGAGGAAGATCATGTGAATTTCTTTAACACTGAAATAGACTATTTTATGGCCTATTGCAGTGATGATGGTCCTTGTGTGAATGTTTCACCTCCTAAACTTGTTGTTGTTGTGTGTGTGATGTGTCTAATTTATGGATGTTACATTTTGATGGTGCATTTTCTAGAAATGGCTCAGGTATTGGGATTGTTTTGATATCCCCAGATGGTGAGCAGTTTGGTATGTCTTTTATACTTGATTTTCAGTGCACTAAAAACATAGTTGAATATGAAGCATTGTTGTTAGGATTAAATTTTGCTCACAAGCATAAGGTCAAGTGCCTGAAGATATTTGGTTACTCAGAATTAGTTGTGCAATAGATTAGAAATAAATTTGCTGCAAAGGATAAAGGTTAAGGGGATACAGGAATGATGTATGGGATACCGTGGAGTTGTATGATGCCATTGGAATTGAATGGGTTGATAGAACCAGAAATGAAAAGGCAAAATCCCTAATAACATATACATTTGGTAAGTATTCAATGACAGTAATCATATTTTTAGTTTCCTCAATTGCATGGATGAGTTTAACAGTCAAGTGATTGAATGACAACCTATGGTAGAGATGGAGAATGACAAGGAAACATTATTTGGCAGTGAGGTCATATAGTTGAAGACTAACACCATTCCTAAGGGATTGGTGGCATTGGAGAGAATGTTTGACAATACAAACCGCTGGAAGAGTAAAAGTAAATCAATAGAAGAAGACAATGTTGAAGGTGTCTGTTAGGATTAAGGTGACATCAACCTTGTAAATCTTATGTAAGTATTTACTCCTAATATTGTTGTAAATCACCCATAAGAGATGAAAGGTTTCACTAGCAGTGGTCTTGTTTCAGCTACATGTTTATATCCGGTCCTCAATGCTCATTCGTCTGTAATAGGGGGTCAAAGGTGGGTTTCCTCACTGCAAGGGGTCCAGAGGGATCATCCCCCTGGTGAGGGTCCGAGGGCCGCGCACCCCTACGGGGGCTCCGAGGGCTGCGCACCCCGGTGGGAATTCGAGGGCAACGCATCTGAAACCACATTTTATTTATATTTTATCATTGTAAATCTAGACCGTTCGTTATTAGGTCACAGATCTTATGGTTGATATTATGTCAGTTTTCTTGCCCTAGAAGGCAACCCCCTTTTATAAGGATATTTGTAATACATTTTTTTTATCATATTTGAGAGTAACAAGCACCATTGGATTGACGACTGAAGAAATAGAGGAAGTGCATGTATTGTAATCTCATATTTGAAGATAATAAAACTTGGAGCATCTTTTCTTTGTGGCTTGTTTTTTACCCGAAAGGGTTTTCTCCATGTTACATATTGTGTTATGTGTTTAGTTCTTAATGCATGTTATTTCTGTGTAGTGGGTTTTATTTTTATTGCAATCTCTATTGATTCTACATTGTTTAGAGGATATAAATAAGGTTTGAATCAAATTTTTATTGTGTGGTTTGCACCTTCATTTCTAATAGTGTTAACCTTTGAACTAAGGAGGCACCCAAGATGGTTTACACATGTAAGAAATTGAAGCCTCATGAAAATAAAATGTTGATTTCTTTGTTGAGAAAGTTTAGAAAGTGTTTTGCATGGTCCTATGATGAATTGAAATCTTATAGGGAGGATTTATTTTAGAATACTATCCCCTTTCAACTTGATGCAAAACCATTTAGGCAAAAATAGATGCCTATAAACCCCACTATAGCTCCCAAGATGTAAAAAGAATTGTTAAATATGAAAGAGGGAGGTATTATTAAACCAATCAAATGTTCTAAATGGGTGGTTAATCTTGTCCTAGTAAAGAAAAAGAATGGGGAGATTAGACTGTGTGTGGATTTCAGAAATCTAAACATCAAATCCCTTAAGGATAATTATCTTGTTCCAAGCATGGATCATCTTTTGCAGAGGGTTGTTGGTTAAAAGATTATGTCTATGATGGATGGGTTCTCAAGATATAATCAAGTGCTAGTCAAGGAGTCAGAATAGTACAAAACAACATTCACCACTCCTTGGGGAACATATGTGTATTTGAGAATGCCATTTTGACTGAAAAATCTAGGATCTACATTTCAAAGAGCAATGGATGTGGCCTTTGCTAGCCTCATTGATAAGATCATGGTTGTTTACCAAGATGATCTAATTGCATTTTCAAAGGATAGGAATGATCATTGCAAGCATTTGCAATTGATTTTTGAGAGACGTTTAGAGTAGGGATCTCTTTAAATCCCAAAAAAATGTCAATTTGGAGTGGAAGAAGGAAAGTTGCTCAGACACATTGTGTCTAGGGACGAGGTTAGAATTGATCCAGAAAGAGTTAAGGCCATTGACCTATCCCTCAGCCCAAAATAGTTAAGGGGGTTTAGTCCTTCTTCAGGCAAATCAACTTTGTGATAAGATTTGTTCCTAACTTTGTTGAGAAGACTAAGGAAATTTCCAAGATGCTCAAGAAGGAATAGTCCATCACATGGGAAAAGGAACTAGCTAAATCTTTTATTGATATAAAGGAGGTCCTGAAGAATGCACCAGTACTAGTAAGTCTAGATTATATAAAGCCCTTCCATCTTTTCTCCTTTGCTTCATTTTATACTATTGTTGTTGTATTGTTGCAAAAGAATAAGGATGGATTCAAGCAGGCAATATGATTTTTTAGCAAGTATTTGCAAGTTGTTGAGTTAAATTATTCCATTATGGAAAAGCATGCATATGCTTTGGTTAAGGCAGTGAAAAACTTTAGGCCATGTCTTATGGGTGCAAATACAATTGCATATGTGCCCCATTTAGTTGTGAAAGATATTTTCACATAGTAGCAGGCATCTGGAAGAAGATGTAGGTGGATCAACAAGATCCAAGAGTACATGATATTGAGGAGCAGATCACCAAACTAGTTAGATGCCAGGGCTTAGCTAAGTTGATGGCTAATTCCAACTTAGAGTTCACTAAGGTAAATGAAGTAGACGTTGTTCCATCTGTTGATGCATGTATGTTGATAAATGATCCATGGTATAAAGATATTATCTTTTATCTTGTCAACATGCATTGTTCCCCATGTATGAATGTGACACAACAGAGGACACTTAAGCTTCAGTCTCAAAAGTATGTCTTGATTCAAGATACATTAATGTGGAGAAATCATGAGGGACTATTGTTGAAATGTCTGGACCAACAACAGTCTGAGGCAGTCATTGAAGAATATCATCAAGGAATATGTGGTGGGCACTTCCATGCCAAAACCACAGCATAGAAAATTATCAGAGAAGGCTTTTGGTGGCGAAGTCTCTTTAAATATGTCACCAAGCAGGTTAGAAAATGTGATGCTTGCAAACATTTCTTTGGCAAGATGAAATTTGTTGGAGCATTACCCCTTCTACTAGTTGCGGTTGAAGTGCCATTCCAGCAATGGAGCATTGATTTTATAGGGGAAATTCAAGAGAAGTCCAGTAATAGATTCAAGTGGATCCTTGTGGCCACTGACTATTTCACCAAGTTGGTTGAGGCTATCCCCACTTGCAATGCCACATCCAAGGTGGTGATTGAGTTCATAGTCAGCAATATAATCACCAGATTTGGAGTGCCATCCAAAATTTTTGCAGATAATGCCATGTGCTTCAGATCTTAGGATATAATGGATGTGTGTTCCAAGTATGGATTCAAGTTGATTCACTCATCACCATACCATCCCCAAGGTAATGGACAAGCTGAGTCTAGTGATAAGAGCCTGATGAAGATCATAAAAAGGACATTAGATTAGAGTAAGAAAATATGGGATGATAAATTGGAATTTTCTTTATAGGCTGACAAGATAACCCTCAAAAAATCCATAGGAAGGAGCCCATTTGAGCTGGTATATGGAGCAAAAGAAAAAATGCCAATGTCATTGGAATTTCCATTATATCAGCTGTTGCAACAAATAGGAGAAGATGGGGATGACGCTTTGATGTTGAGGATGCATGAATTGATTGAGTTGGATGAGGCCAAAAGGCTGACACATGATAAAAAATTTCTTCAACAACAAAAGGCTGAGCATCTGTTCCACAAAATAATAGTCAAAATGAGCTTTTAGATTGGTGATTTGGTCCACCTATGGAATGGAAAATTAGAAGACAAGGGTACGCATGGCAAATTTGAGCCTTTGTGGCTAAGCCCTTGTCAAATTGATGAAAGAGTTGGTCAAGACACATATTACATTAGGAATATGGAGGGAGAATTTCTGGAGCTACCCATTCATGGAAAGCATTTGAAGCTTACTTCTCATGGCTAAGTGCTTCCCCTAAGTTTTGAATGCGGTCAATAATCTTATTGTGCCCTAATGTTTATGACTGTACATTTTGTCATGTATATAAGCCTTTTCTATAAATACTTTTGTGTTTTCCCTTTGTGTGTTTTTGTGTGTCTTTTTGGTTTGCCTAGAGATCTGAGATCCTCGTTGTGACATTGCCTATCACACGTCCCCAACCAGAGCCAGTGTTGGCACCTGTAAAATTTTGTTCCTAGACATGCCCCATTTTGCCCCCAAGTTCCATTTGAATCCCATTTTATGCCTTTAGTGTTGAACCTATTGATGATAACTGATTAGAGATGTCTTTCATAGGTTTTCATTTGTTTGCTTTTTAGAATGTAAGGGAAAAAGCCCCCAAAAGTTGACTAAATCCCATTTTCTAAGTGTTTCCTTGTGTTTTGGCCTTGGTCAGAGTTTCTGACTTTCAGGCTCCGTCCTTCCATTGTGATGTCCCTGTTGGCTTCGAGGTCCAAGGCTAAAATTTGCACTGTGTTTCAGAGGTCAGACTTCAGGCCTTTGGCCTTCGGTCTTCTTCATGGAAAGTGTTAGGAAGAAGCCCTGGGGTCCGATGTCCGAAGGGTCCCTGTGATCAAATCCCTCTAAGTATGAAGTGTGTGACAAACTTCAGAGGTTGGCTCTTCTTCCCTTCTTCATGGAAGGTGAAACAAGGAAGGCTCGACGACCAATTCCCAACAAGTTTTATTTTCTTTGAGTTGAGGATAGATGACAGGGCTCCTCTCTTTCCTATTCAAATGGTGAATGCATAAGGTGGAAAGCTCGGGGGCCGACCCCCAACATTATCATATTTTTTCCTAAGTGTGTCGGAGGTTGGAATTTAGGCATCCTTCCTTCCATCTTCATGGAAGGCGAAAGGTGGAAGGCTTGACGACCGACCCTCAATGAGTGTTAATTCTTTCTAAGACATTCCTCTATTCTGCTGAGCCTTTTGGGTGGACCCACAACAAACTTGCGGAACCGCGGGAGGAAGACATGTGGCAAGGTTCGACAATTGATCATCCAAGCAACTCGATGGGTGCCACGTGGTATACTTTGTGACTCTTCTGCCATTCCATGGAGCATTTCAGTGAAGCTTTGTCTATAGCCATGGAATAGTGGGAAGCTGCCAAGTGGTTGTGACGTCATCTAGATTAACTCTTACCAAGGAAGGCGGAGGTCAGGGTTTCCTTGCTCTCCCTTTCGGAAGGCATAAGGTGAAATGGTGAAGGCTCAAGGCCCGACCCCCAACGCCTTCATATCTATACATAGGTGACAATTAAGGTAAAAGAACTCAAAAATGATGAAGGCTTGGAGTCTTTTATCAGCGAAAATCTTAGTTTGGGAACTCTAGAGTTTGCAGACTAAGGGGTTCGCCGATCAATGGAAAAATGAAAAGGCAAAAGATTTAATGAAGGAGACTATTGGAAAATCAAACAAAGGAAGAACTGGTCAAATAGTTTGAAAATTTCATGATTTGACGATAAGGCAATAAAGGCGTGTTTTTCACTTGGTTTCAAAAATGAGGGATTTGCCGATAAAATGAAGGTTGGCAGAAAGTTTGACAAGTCAGAGGTTTAGCAAAAGGCAAATTTGTTGATAAAGAGACAAGATAAAGTAAAGGTAAAATGGCTCAAGTTTGAAATGGGTCACTTTTTCCAACCAAAGAAAGAATAAGAGAAGTTCGCAAAAATGAAAAATTGTTAATAAAGGGCAAAGGTGGCCTAGTTTAGAAAAGTCATAGTTTACCGACTAAAGGAGAAAATGAGCCAAGTTTCAAAAGATGAAGTTTTGCTGATAAGGTGAAGAAGAGGCAGAAATTGAGGATGTCTCCCATGGTTTGAATATGTGCCAGTTTGCTGACAATATGAATAAGGAAGTTTGTGATGAAGAGGATTGGCTAATAAAGGTACAAAGATACACAGGGTACAGTCAGAGATCAGATGGCTCAAAACTAAAAATTTGGACAACACATTGGGAGTGTTGTAATTGCCTTAAAAGGATAAATCCCTAAAAGTATGCCATGATTTCAAGAATATATAAGCTGATTTGTACCCATAATTTAATGAGTCTGCAACACAGTGCCATGCAGGTGGTTGGAACAGTGAAATTCTTTAATGTACAAAGGACAAATTAAATAAGTCAAATGTTGTAGATGGCAGGGAGAGGATTAGACCCTTCCCTCTTTATTTCACTAAGTACAATAAGAGTGCAAGCCATCTTCCCCTAACATTTTCATAATTAATTGAGCATGGGTTTTTCTTCCAACGCGCAGATCTTCTGACATATTGGGAACAAAATTTATGATAGCATGGGTCCAGTCCTTGATAGGGTGCAACACATAGAAGAATGCAATGATTTGAAACACTATATATACATGTTTTTGAGATGTAATGTAGGTTGGTCAGTTGGGCAATTTTCTTAGCAGGGTTGTAAGCTCCAGAAGGCAGATTAGAAGAAATTGGTCAGTTGGGCAATTTTCTTAGCAAGGTTGTGAGCTCTAGAAGATAGATTAGAAGAAATTTATTTTACAATCTTTGTTCAACATGAAATAGTTGTGAAACGTATGTAATAGAATTTGTAAATCTTTGTATTAAATTACTATTTTTATCCATTGTTGTAGGTTTTTTCTTAGCAAACCATAATTACAGTTATAGTTTGCTCTTGCTACATTTAGTGGTATGAATGTAAGCTCTGATTTGAATGAATGTGATAGTTATTAATCCATTTTCAATCTTTGTACATGTTCATTTGAGTATTACATAGGGAAGAATATGGTATGGTGTTGGATTATTAAGTATTCTCGGTGATTTAGTATTGATTTTCCTTGCATTTGATTTATCAAATAGGATATTATACACTTCTGTGTGGTTGTTTTCCTCTGTTGAACATTAGACTTTGTATCCCAATGGATATGCACCAGTCTGAGTAGCCTTAGATCACCCAATCTTCAAAACAAATCAACATATTCACATTTAGAAACAACAGTAGTTTTTATGCATCCTCAATGTGTAGGATTGCCTTTATCAGCTATATAGGGGTCTTGTAACAACTAGTTGTTCTCAGTTTAGTGACAAATTTGGGGTTGAGAAAGTGATTTGGGTTTGGTTGTTCAAATATTTTTAGGTGTTCATCTGGTTTGATGTTAATACTCGCTTAGGTATACCCCTTGGAATATCCCTCCAGAGTTTAAGCTAAGCTCAAAGAGCAGAGGAGTCTACCCACTCCTGTAGTTGGCCAAAATCACCCATAACTTGTTGGTAAACCTCTTTCTATCACCTTGATGACAATCCGTAGCCTAGGTGATTTTAAAAAGTTTTAGAGTTTTGTGTTGCAGTCATTTTGGAAAGCAACAACCCCTATCTCCCTATCTCTATCACCCCTCTACCTCTCAATCTCTCTCCCTATGTCTCTAGACATCTCCCTCACTCTCTATCTCCCTATCTCTCCCCTATGTCTCCTTTATCTCTCCCTATCGGTCCTCTCTCTCTAAAATGTAAACCCTAACTCCTATGCACAAAGATGGGGGACCAAAAGGGGGTCTTAAGATGACACTTTTTTTTTTCTGAAATCATGAAAGACTAATTTTGGAGGAGAAATTGAAGATAGTTACATTCAAAATTTGAAAATACAACAAAAACAAGAGTCATAGTGTTCTAAATCTAGTTTCTAAACTACTATTTTTTTTCAAAAATGGTTAAGATTAAGGGGTTCAAAAAGGGGAGCATAGAAATTGGTCCTATTTTTTTGAAAAAACATAACATAGCATGTGGTGTGCTCCCCCTAAAATGTTAACTTTTGTTTAGTATTTCAAAAATTGCTTCAGTGAGAAATTAGCTAACACCATGTAATTTATCCCTAATTTTTCTGATAATTTTTTCATGAATAATTGAATTTTTACTAATTTTGAAAGTGGACACATCCTGAAAAACAAAAAAATGAGTGTGCTCCCCCCTAAAATTTTTGAAAACTAATCAAAAATTGAATTTTTTTGAATACGTGTAGAATGGAGTCTAGTCTCTAAAAAAGTAATTTATATGAAATCTCGGTGAATGGTTAAAAAAAGTCAAAAATACCAGACACCATTTTTTGACAAAAAATAGATACACTAACAAAAAAAATTAAAGATGAAATCCTTAACATACTCAAAACGTGAAAAAAATCATATGGTTAGAAATCTAACAAAGAGCTTAAGATTATGGTGGTATTGTTTTCGAATTGTCAATGAAAAAAGTGCAAACCTGTTGGGGAGCATGCTCCATATTATGTGATTTTTGTTACAATTTGGAAAAACACATCTTTGGACATCCTAAACACAGTCCAAGCCTTTGGGTTGGAAGCCCAAGGTAAATCCAAGCCAAAGGCTTGGAAATTACCAAGGCAAAGCATAATGCCAGAGCGTGATAACGCGCTCACATTATGGTGAAATAAAACATGTCACTTCATCCCTCCTTACCCCTCTCTCTATTATTCTCTCTCTCCCTCCCCTCTACATCTCTCCCTCCCCTCCTCTCTCTTTCTCACCTCTACTTCCCTCCTCTCTCTCACTCTCTACTTCCCTCCCCTCTCTACCTCCTGCCCTCTCTCTCTATGATTTGGCTAGCAGGAGCATATCATTTCATTAGCATATCGTATGGTCAGATACTTGTGCATCACAATTAAAGAACCCGCAGATGTTCTATTGGTTGAGCAGGATGCATAAGATGCAATCATGCCAAATGAAATACCCAAGAGATGTCTTCCCTAAATTTCTAAGTAGGTTCATCCTGCACGGATGCATTACTTACACCTCTCTTCATTCTTCTTTCCTCCTTTATATTACAATTGATCAGGAGGCTCTCTCTAAGCTCTCTTTATGCAGTCCATGAGACCACATTTTTTTTGAGGCATTCTATCAAACAATTCATGTGCCTTGTCCATGGTTCCACATTTTGCATTCATGTCTACCAGGGCAATTGCAACTACAACCTCTGACATAATTCCTCTTTCCTTCATGCTTTGATGGATGTCCATACCCTATTCCAAAGCTCCCACTTTGGTGCAGGCAAGGAGGGTGTTGGCAAAGGTTGTGGAGTCTGGCTTTACACCTGCCAATTGCATTTGCTTGAAAATTTCTGAAGTCTTCTCGAAAAGTTCAATTTGTGCATATCCTGCAAACATGGCAGTCCATGAGACCACATTTCTTTGAGGCATTTTGTCAAATAGTTCACGTGCTTTGTCTGTGTTTCCACATTTTGCAATAATGTCTACCAGGGTAGTTGCCACTACAACATTTGACAAAATTTCTCTATCCTTTATGCTTTGATGGATTTCTATACCCTATTGCAAAGCTCCCATTTTGTCATAGGCTAGGAGGATGCTGGCAAAGGTTGTAGAATTTGGCTTTAGAACTTCCAATTGCATTTGCTTGAAAGTTTTGAAAACGCTTTCAACAAATCCATTTTGTGAATATCCTAAAATTATTGCATTCCATGAGATTACATCTCTTTGAGGCATTCTATCAAACAGTTCACGAGTTTTTTCTATGCTTCCAAATTTTGCATACATGTCTACCAGAGTATTTCCAACTACAGTATTGGAAAAAAATCTCTGTTTCATTATGCTTTGATAGAGGTCCATACCATGTTCCAATGTTCCCATTTTGGCACAGACAGGGAGGATGCTGGTAAAGGTTGTGGAGTCTGGCTTTACACATGCTAGCAAAGATTGTTAGTTTTTTATTGATAATGTTCTATAGATTTTTCATTATGGTCCAACTGGGAAAACTAAAAAAATAAATCATTGATCGAGTACTGAAAACTATATTTTTGCTTTGCAGGTTGTCTCTTTGTTGTTTGAAAGGATAGTCTGTGAAAGAGCTTCTAGCTATACACGAAGAAAACCTACAAGTGACTGTCAAGGGGTAGAGATTCATGCAAAAGACAGTGATCATGCAAACATTAAAAGATAATCTTAGAGTTAATGAGAAGAACTATGCAAAGGTTACAATCTTGTCAGTGTCTCAAGAGGCATTTAAAGGGGTAAGGAGACAACCTTCTAGTATGTATTTGACAGTGCCAAATCTCATGATAGTCAAGAGTCTTCATGTTAGATGCATGAACACTTAGGACAATACCATAGAGTTGGTACAAGTGAGAAACAACAAGGTTGAGGCTTATCATGAGCTATCTGCCAAGACACAGATATTTTGCAACAACAGTATCATACTGGGATGTTGATTTCTATATTAGAGGTGATGATATGATATGACAGTTGTTCATGATAGTGATGTGATAAGTGATAGGACCAATGATGTACTGTGTGAACTTGTAACAGTCTGGTAGATGACATAGAGTGCATACCTAGGTAACAATAGTAGTGATGAACTATTTTCAAGGAATTTGGAAAAGATACAATGATGTCAGAGGTAGTTAAGGCATTCAATAGAGGGGCATCATTCTACGTTGATGGGAGGCAAAGTACAAGTGAAAGCATGCCAGAATAATGAGCTAGGTAATGGCAGATGTATTTTATTTTATAAAGGGAAAATGCATGACAATAGGTTGACAAGTGATTGGACAATGCATTTCAAGAAGTTACAAGTTTGATTAGGACAATGCATAGCCTAGTCATAAGGCAATATTGTTGAATAACAGTCCATGACAATTGAGGTATCCTACCAAAGATGACAATCATTAGAGACATAATTATCAGAGATAAGGAGTTTATTGCTACAGGTAACAATTCACAATGGCAGCTTATGAACTAGAGCAAGTTGGGTGCATGAGATAGGATCTCTACAAAGATGACAGTGTGATCTTGAACTAGGCTGACAATGAGCTTCATGGGATAGTAATGGATTTGTGAAGAAGACATCTATGAATGCCTTTGTGCTTCTATGCTCAGTGATACTCAAAAAATCAGTTTCTTGCTCATTCTTTGAGCTATGTATTGTAACCATAAAGGTTTTTTTAGGAAAGAAAAAGCATTGTAACTTATTTTCAGATCTGTATGTTGTTTGTAAGTATTTTTGATCAATAAAACAAGCTATTTTTACCTTCTCAAAGTTGTTTCATTGTGCAAGCTTCAAAATATACTACTAAATATACTAATGACTAAATGCAAGCTTCAAAATGACTAAATATACTACTAATTGACGTCAATTAATAATTAAATTAACTAAATATACTACCAATTGATAGAAATCAGTGAACAATGAATAAATATGACTAAATATATGACCAATTTTAAATCAGTGAATAAAAATGACTAAATATACTACCAAATTGATCAAAATGATGATTAAAATTAATGACTAAATACACTACCAATGGACAAAAATCAGTGAATAAAAATGACTAAATAAGTGACCAGTTAACAACAATCAATGACTAAATTAACGACTAAATATATCAGTGAATAAAAAATGACTAAATAAGTGACCAGATGACAACAATCAATGACTAAATCAACGACTAAATATACTACCAAATCGATCAATCAAAACAACCAATAAATGACTAAAAATGGTTTAGTCATCAATTTGGTCGCATTATAAATGACTAGCAATAAACTATTAATGGTCATGTGACCATGTTTGGTCATTTATAAGCAGTTTTTAGTAGTTTTTTAGTAATATATTGCTCTTTTTGTACTAGTGTTTGTTGTTGTGAGTGTGTTGGGTGGAGTACACCCTCATCATCCACCTTGCCACCACTGCTATGGAGGCTCAACCATCCGACTCTGCCACCCAACTCTGGTTGGCTCAACTGAGGCAACAGAAGCAAATTGTGGATGCTCATTCAGCTTGAGGAGCACAAATCAAAGCTTGGCTCCACTGGCTTAAGATTGTGGATAAAGTTTCTAAGGAATTTTTTCAAGCTCTCAAAGCTCATCATACTTCCCAATTGATTAAACAAATCCATGAAGGACAACATCTTCTTCATGAACATCCTGATATCCTGCAAGCCTTTGTTCATCACTATGAACAAGTGTTTGCGGCTCAAGATAATACTCCTACTAGGCAGTGTGCTTTGCAGCAACACCTTGCAGCCATCACTTGCCAACTTTCAAATGCTTAGCAAGTTTTATGTGACTAGCTTCTTACTCAAGGTGACCTCAAGGAAGCGATCTTATCCATGACCAATGACAAAGCGCTTGGTCTTGATGGATTTCCATGTGAATTTTATAAAACTTTTGGGGATACAATGGACAATAACCTACCTATTGTCTATCTTGAAGCCATGCAAACTAGTTCTTTAGGTGCTCTTATAAACAAAGGAAATATCAAGTTCATACCTAATGATGGAGATCCCCAGGATATCAACAATTGGTTATCCATCACATTGTTGAACGTCTCCTATAAGATCATTGCTAAGGCTTTAGTGCTCAAACTTCACTTGATGTTACCTCTCATTGTTCAACCTAAATAGATGGGCTTCATTAAATCTAGGTTTATCTTGGATAATATCATTGCGGTTTGGGAAGGTATGGAATGGGCTTACCGCTCTCAATAACTCATGTTGTTTATCAAGATAGATTTTGCTAAGGCCTATGATTGCATCGTGTGGTCTTTCATTCTTTCCATGCTTTAGGATCTGGGTTTTGGACTCTGCTTCATTCACATGGTCCAAATACTATTTCCAAATGCCTCTGCTTGTATCACCATCTCTAGTAGGAAGTCTAACTCCTTTGGTCTTTTCAAATCTATATGACAAGGCTGCCCTCTTGCTCCCGCCCTTTGTGTTTTAGCTACAAGGGGCTTTGGTTACTTGTTTGCTCAAGCAATTTCTCAGTCCCATGTTAAGGGAATTCCATTTCCTAATTCTTCTCAACAACTTGTGAATGGTCATTTTTCTGATGAATCTTTCCTCACTCTCATTGAGGATGAGGAGAATATCACATAGGCACTTCGTTGCCTGAATATTTTTTACCAGGCATCTAGTTCAAGAATTTAGTGGAAGAAAATATTATGTTATAGACAATCCTTCCTCCCTAAACCAGGTTGGCTACATTCTTTTGGATGGAAATGGATTGACCATGAGGAAATATTCCTTTTTTGGCATTCCTTTTTCCTTTCAAGCCTCCCCCTCAGAGCTATTGCAAGTTGTTATTGCTAGAATTAAAAAAATTGCAATATTGGATTACCAAATCTTTATCATTGGTGGATAACTTTCAAGTTTGTTCTAAAATTGTAGCTGCCATACAAGTTTTCTACTCTTCATGTTGGGTCCCTTCCAAAGCCTCTTATTTGAAAATTGAAAAGTTGCTCAGGGATTTTATGTAGGCTTCCTATGACGGGACTCAAGGTTTTCACAAAGTTGCTTGGGATTTTCGTTGCCTTCCTTGTGAGGCTAGAGGTCTTGGCTTGATACCCATTCATCGTCAAGGCATTGGCTTGTGTGCTAAATGGATTATTTGAGCCCTTCAAAGTAATGAAGCTTGGAAAATTCTTGTTAGGCACTACATTAGCACAGGCACCCCAACATGTTGACCGACATGAAAAGGTTTGGATATAGGTTCCATTCTCATCATGAGAGAACATGTTTCCATCCAAGGCACTTTTATGGTCAAGAGCATTTGGAAAGCCTGGGAAGCCCTCAAGCCTTGTCTTCGTTGGGTTGGAGATGATTTTTGTAATGGTTTATCCATTAACCAACAATCCATTTGGTGGTCCCCTGTTTTAAGAAATCAAAACCGGCCGCTTGCAAAGCTACCTTGGGTTCGGGCATTGATTTTTTTAAACATGGAATTCGTGTTCTTCTTGATTTTTACACCATGCCTCCAAGAATTTCCTTTCTTGGCCTGAGTTCAAAAAAATACAAGCTTATTAATACGAACCATGAAACTTATCAAGTTGTCATAGAGGTTATTCCTCCTCACATGATTCATAAACTGGGAGTCAGATCCCTCAAGCCATGGTAGAAATATAGGAAATGGTAGCCCAACACTCCTTTTTGGAGCTACAAACCTTGTAAAGGGTACTCTTGGTTGTCTCCCCATTTGCATATGATGGAGCAACTAAATCACCATTGGCATATTCAGTCCTATCATGGGACCTAACACAAATAGTTTCAAATTATTTGGTATGTTGTCATTGAGCCTAAGTTGGCACATTTTGCTTGGTGTTTGTTGTATCAAGGCCTCCCTCTGGGTGACTACCTAACTCACATGGGCATTACCATTCATCATTTCCCATTATGTGGGCAGCTGGAGTCTCTCAAGCACCTTTTCTAGTTTTGCCCTTGAGCTCAAAAAGCTTGGAATTGGATACATGATTTATTTCGGCCTTTCATACCTACTACTCTTTCTTGGCATATGGTCTTACTTGGGGATTGGCCTTATCTTCCCCGCAGATATGCTCAGATTTGGCACGCTTCCAGGATGGAAATTATTTTTAGCATTTGGAAAGATAGAAGTAATGTTGTTTTCAATTATTGTTCTACTGATAAGCACTTTTCTTTGTACACTATAGCTCTCATTTGCTCTAATGTTCTAATGTAGATTTAGGTGCAAGATAGTAAAGTTGCACTTGAAGTTGCCCACCTCTAGGAGCTGTTTGACCATTGGGGCAATGGGCCCTGCACTGTTGCCTGAGTTCTACTTGACTCTTCCTCCTCTTGGGGCGTCGGCGTGTCTGCAATCAATCTTCTCAACGTGACTAGTGGGGTTGTGGTGGTAACCATGGTGATTGTGATCATGGCTCTCACTCCTGTGGCCCTTAGCCTTCCACATATTTTGTTTCCCGTAGAGGATGGTCCTTTCCTTCCAGATCGCCATCTCCTTGGAGTGATGCTGGCTAGCAAGACATAGGCAAGTTTCCTCGGCTGCAGCTTGCCATTTCCCCAGTTCACACTCGACCTCTTGAGGAGAATGAATATACTACTGCTTCTCTTGACAGTTGGGAGACTATTGAGGATGCCACCCATGGGGACTTTTGGGGGAAATCTGATGATAAAGATCCTCCTCCCTCTGTTGGTGATGCTCTTGTTGCTTAGTGTTTTTTATGTCTTTTTCTTGTTAGATATTATGTTTTGATCACCCTTTGAAGCTATGACTCATGTTTTATTTGCCTTTTGAGGCTGTGATTATGTGGGTGTGACTTTTTACAACCCTACTTTTTTGTGTGAATATGTACTATTTATTCCTTGAATATAAGTTAAGTAGGATATTCATAAAAAAGTAAATGTTTTTTTACCAAAATGTATGGTTAGAGTAAAAATCTATAACATGACAAAAAATGATTGTTGGAATAAAAATCCATTGCATGACAGTTAATGTCGTTGGGAGAAAGGAATTCAAAATCCATAGCATGAAATTTAATGTCATTGGGGAGAAATCATTGGGGAGAAAGGAATTCAAAATAAGGTGAAGTTATAAATACTTGTGAAAACCTGCACAAGTCATTTTTTTCTATTTACAGACAATGTTCTATATTTTTTCTTTTGTGAATGTTTTTTTTCTTCTTTCACAGATGTTTTCTTCCCTTCTATCAATGTTTTTTCCCTTCTCATTAGATTTTCTATCAATGTTTTTTTTTTCTCTCTGTAATTTTTCTTAGGGTTTTTTATTTGATACATTTTTTTCATGTAGTTTTGTTAGCGTTGGTCATCCATTCATTTTTTTTTATGCATTTTAATTTTGTGTCATGTTATGTTTCTTTTTTTCCTTTTTTCCTTTATTTTGTTGTAGTCTTGTTGATGGTGGCAGCAAAAGAAGAGGCGGAGCAGGGGACTAGGAAAGGCATAATTCTTCTTCTTCAAGGTATGAGTTTTTAATATATATATATATTATGTTTATCATATTTTCTATAATAGTTAAGTTTAGTGGGTAGAATTTGTTTATATAATTTTCTTATTGAAGTTTCATAGAAACAGGTTTCGAATACTGTAACCGAAAGATTTCATTTGGTATTCAAGTGTCTGGGAATGCTTTTAGGCTGTTATGGTTCATTCATCCTATAAAACACACTTCTTATACCTATGCTATGGATAGTATGAGAATAAGAGGCTTGATGAATGCCAACGTATTCTTTGGCTTGTAACAAAAAAATTTGTCCTTTACTAATTTCGATTTCAGAATTTTTATACCATTGTGCGTATCCTTATGACTCTTTTACTTGAGTTAATTTACCCATTGCAACACCCACTTAATGATTTTTAATTTTTTTGGAGCTAGAAAGGTTAAAATGCTAACCCCCATTTGTTGGCACCCAAGTCAAGCCAAGTTGTGAAAGGAGGTGGAGTCTAAATGAAGAACAAACTATTGTAGGGATATGTAGTTATTGTAAATAGTTCGTAAATTAGGGGGGTCTACACAGATAACAACCACAATCTAAATAGGGCCACACATAAAAAGACCTAGTTTGTTGAATTTAGTCTCAGGTCTTTTGTCAAACCTAGCTATAGCGTTAGCTAATTAGAGTAGGATTAAAGTGAAAAGACTTCATTTGGTATAATTACATACACATAAAAAGAATCTAAATCGTTCGCCCACATATGTTTTCTTTCTAGGCTCTTTGAGTTCAATCTCGAGGCATGCAAGAATAAACCTAAAATCAAAAGCTTTAAATTCAAATTTGAACTTTCTTGCTTCTTTCTACCAATTATTGTGAGCCGAATTAACATGTGTGTGTTTATGCTCAAGACATGTTGCAATATCATGGTATTTACAGACATCCATCTGTGCATTGAAACATGATCCTAGAAATAAAGGACATCGAGGAAAATTTGTTCACCTATTGAGTCGGCAAACTCCTAACGGTGTCCCTAGGTAGCACCTTGATAGGTTCAACTATCTGAAAGATGAACATGAATAAATTTTCAAGTATAGTACAAAATCATTTACGTGTACAACAAATTAAGTTTGCGATAATCATGATCAAACTCACGATGGTGAAAAGTGAACTGCAAAGTTTTTTTTGGACAACACAAAAATTGAGATAGTCATCTGACGAATGTCATTAATATGAACTAGAGACGACAAATTAATATGTCACTCTTCCATCATCAGTTTTAGGGTTAGGTACTCTCATTCATCCCATTTATTCCTTTTGAATTTATTACAATTATTTGTCTCGACTGTAATCAATCTATGTTAATTTATGCCTAATTGATTACATTTCTCTAATTAGCCTAAATTATTTGTGTAGAGTGTTTTGGTAATGGTGAAAATTGCATAACCATGACAATTTCCATTTAATTCCGGTCCCATTTCCATGGAATGCCTCAATACAATTAATATGAAAATCTGACCGTATATATATATATTTACAGCTAAAATCTATAAATTGTTTTTTTTTACAGTTTTTAAAATAAATTCATATATATATATACACGGTCAGTTTTTAAAATAAATAAATCTATATATATATATATATATATATATATATTTACAGTTTTTTTTACAGCTAAAATCTTTAAATACAGCTATACAACTGTCAAATTTAAGCCCTGCACCACACTATAGAGCCGTTAGGAGAAAAGCAAAAAAGCAGTTCAGAGTGAAGAATGTCGTTTAGGAGCGCGCCAAAATCAGAGGACTATTAAAAATGGGGAACGTCGTTAGAGGTTGAGGAGGGAAGGAGTGAAAAGCTTCTTCATCGATGAATTCTTTATGACTTGTTTGGTTCTGTTTATTTTTCTGTTGTGAATTTTTGGTGAAATTGTTTGACACACTTTTGTTTCTCTGTGTTTTGTGAAATTGTTTGATATTTTTGTGTTTGGCTTGAGTCTTTTGCTTCAGCGTGCACGCTGGTCAGTCCATCTTATTGTCTTTGAGTGCATTTGTTGGCTTTGTTTTATGGCGGCAGCGGCAGCAGAGGAGGCGGCAGATGCAGATGATTTTCTTCTTAGTCCAGATTCCAGGTATTCTTCACTACTGTGGGCTTTCCTTTAGCATTCAGTTGCATTAATTCTACATGGACATGGCTAGTTTGTTTGAAATTTGAATAGCCAAGCAAGTAGTATATAGGGGACACTCTGTGAGACAGAGAGAATAGATGGCTTGTTTAATCTGGGCCAAATTGAAGGCAATGTTGATCGACCTATATCCATCTAGATCCCTCCGACTCACCTTCCTATGAAAGGAGCAACGACTTAGAAATGGACAGAATGCTCTTTAGAAAGGATGGTTAGGCACCCAATTTCTGCACTATGGGTATTTGTTTGTTGGTTGGTCATGACACTGCAATTGCAGGCAACGTTAGGATATGGTGCCCATGGTGGGGGGCTGCTGAGAATTTTCAGGAGCATTTGATAATCAGGTGTTCCCATGGATTTTTAGCTCAGAATTTTTAGTAAGGTGGTGGTTCCATGGAATTTTTTAGTTGCAGCTATTGTTAAAATATTGCAGATGCCTTCTAATGTCACCAGGCAACAAAAAAACCCTTAAATTGGTGGGTGGAATTTCCAACCCTACCCCAAAAGTAGCAGCTAGAAATCTGAGAACTAAAATGTAAGGACTCCAATATTCCAGGATAAGATTCCAATTTATCTTGTAGCAGGTTTTCCCTCATCTCATACAACCTCCAGCTCTATAAAAATACATCTTAAAGCCCCCTGCATAGGGATTGCTTCCTTATTACCAAAGAATTTTCCAGCACAGTGGTCTTAGGAGGCCAGACAATCCTACTGACTGAGTATATCTTATTCTAGGAAGAATCACTCAAGCCCTACTCTCACCTTTTCATACTCAGCAAGAGTATTTTCCTGTAAGTGGTTTCAGAATATGCCTGTAAATAGTTTCAGAATACGAGGGCTTGCCTGTTAATGGTTTCAGAATAAGATGGGAGAGGAAATTGAATTGGAAATAATTAGAATTGATGAGAGTATCCATTAGAGCATATGCTATATAGAAGTAGTTTTAAAATGAGGCTTTGGCTACCATTTTTGGAGATTTTAGGAAAAATGCGAGTGAAACTAAATAAGGCAAGCACGAATCTCATCATGCCTCTTGAAAATTTGAACCTCTTCTTCAGCAATACATGCATAGTTAATTTCATATAAAAAAACTTATCAGACTAGAACATTTAAAACATATCTCAACCTTCAGTGGAAAAAAAAAAATCTTCCGTGACTCCCTAAACTGCAAATCAGAAAACTGTACTTTCTGCTCTTTCTTGATCATTGCTATTGTCATTGGAGGCTGTTCTTGAAACCTGCCATTGCTACTAAGAGTCGAGCATTGGTCAACATTCTGCAGTTCTGATTTTTTTCTCAAGGCTGAAATATGAAGTTTTGACCAGAAAGAACTTGACCTGCCAGAATTGCATGATTACATCCCTCTTGGTAAGAATAGGCAGAGTTTCTTTTTGAGGTCTGCTATGGCTTCTATCTCCTTGCGACCATCCATGTCATGTTCACAAGAGCAAGAGATAACCTCTGCCTTGTCTAGACACGTTACAAAATTCACAACAAAGCTTGAGAGATTCTTCTGGACGTGGGCTAAATATACGATTCTTCATGAACATCATGGCTTGCCTCACCAGTTCCAGGTTTGCATTCGGTATGGCTAGACAGAAGCACTTTTTGAAGCAGCAGTATCATAAACTCAAGCCCATCTGCTATAATCCTTGCATCACTAACTGAATACTATGGTAGTAGGTTTGGATGCTTTTTGCTTGAATTTACCAGCTTAGCTTGATATCCATGAAATTGTTAATGTTAGCAACACTCTCTACATCTCACTTTCTTCCTGGTGTTGCTCTTTGTCCTCGTCCAACTGGATAAATCTTCTGGCTAAAGGGTGGGGCAAAAGAACCATCAATCATTCTCCTTGAATTGTATACTAAACTATCACAGCCTCTTGAGGCATCTGCTGTCGGTCGTTTGCATCTTGTTGAATAAAATCATTGATGGTTATTCTCCAAAGAAAACTGATGTATCTTGCGACTTCATTCTCTCTGGTTATTTACTTGTCTATTTTATAGCCCAGTAGTTTGAAAATTTCTCTATGTTCGATTTTTATGATTCCTAGATAGTCGTGACTGTATATGGACAACTGTGGGTGAAACAAGAGCAAGACTGGAAATATAGATGGTAATGAAAGTTCAAACATTGATAGATTCAGATAGAACACATACTAATTAACGAATTATCTTATAATTAATTACAAACATTTCACAAAGCACTAATCTCCAAAGTATGGACGTTGCACACAATTATATGAAAGCAAAATGCTTTCAGTATCTTTATATGCAATGTACACTGTCTATACAAAGTTGGCTTTTCTGTCGATAAAGAGAACCCTTTTAACAGTAATTAATGAAGTACATGGAGAATTCTGAGTAAATCAAAATGGGTGCATTGGCTGAACACAACCGCCTTGAGATGATCAGATGTGGCTAAACACAATAAGAGAATAAGATAGGCTTAAGAAAGTCTGCTATAATTGATTCTGGTAAATTAAATCATACAATAATTTAGAAGGTCAATTTCCCCTAATTTGGATATATGACCCTAGACCTCATAGGCCCTCAAAACACTAAACTTATCTTTAATAAACTCATTGGGAATATCCGCAACCAAATTGGTATACTTATTGCTAAGATTCAGGTTCTGGCTCTGTCCAATAACAAATTATTTGGTAAAATACAATCCAGTATAACCAATTGGTCACTCTAGAAAATTGAACCTAGAAAATACTGCTTTTGAAGGAGAGATTCCATCCACAACGGGCAGACTGTATCAGCTTCCGACATTGCACCTGAATGACAATAAGCTTAAGGAAGAATTGCCTTACAATCCTTCCTAACTGTTCTAATTTGGAGATCATACATATTAGAAACATTTTTTTGTCTAGAAAGATACCACGTTTGTTGTCAAGACTTCTCAACTGATGATACTTTTGTTGAGGAATAATGTTTTTACAAGATACATTCCACCTGAACAGCAGACCATTTGTTAAGCTTGCTTTGTCTACTCACATTTCTTTTGTTTTTGGTGAAGGGTCTCAAGTAAATGAGTCGAATTCATGTAGTGCAAGTGTAAATGAGCTCCCTTGTAATGTACAATTTGTTTTCATTATGAAATCATTCTCCCAATGCAGTAGAATATTCAACATATTGTCATTTTTTTTTGGCTGGCATGCTGCTTATATCATCTCTGGCTCTGTCCAATAACAAATTATCCAGCAAAAAACCATCCAAAATACTGTTTACATTTTTTTCTGTTATAAAATTATTTCAAATATTTGAACTTTTCAGTTTTCAATTAAGTGTAATTGATTTTCTTGGGTTCTAACTAATTTTTAATGAAGGTAGTTATTTTTTTTAAGTCTAATTTTACTATTTAGACATATTGCTTTGTATTTTAGGTTTGTAAGTATGGAGATAATCTTATTTTCTTATTTCGTACTGTTGATTAACATCCATGACCCCTCTTCGCTCTCTCAATGTGGAGCTTCTCTTGGAGTTTTATGTTCATATATGTTCTGAGATTAAGCCCTTTTTTCCCAGAAAATGAAATGGATCGATGTTCAGTTCACAGACTGCAGCTTGAATTAAGTGGGTCTCCTTGCAGCTCTGTTTTGTTGCATTTCCACTCAAATTAACTAGTTAGTTTAAACTTTAGCATTTATTTTATTGTGAAATTTGTTGTAAGCTACAATTGTAGATGAGTGTTGAAAAAAGGAGAGGCCACTGGTCATATTGTTTGTTATTTGGAATTCATTTTCATATTCATTTGAGCATGGTACTTGGTAGTATTCTTTTCTTTTTATAAAGATATGGTTAATTTTTTTTTATGTAATGTAAAATTGTTTTCTAAGTATTTTTTCACCATGCAGTGTATTTGCTATGGTAATTAATTGTTTTATTTTCTAGGTAAATTTGGATAATTATATTGCTCACTAGTTGTACTTTAACAGGGAATACAGAGGTGGATTATATGTGAATAGTCATTCAAATAAGAAAAGTTTGGAAGGAGGGTATTTATAGTGGCGAAGTTTTGGATAAGTTTCTGAAGTGAAAAGGATTTCTACAAATGTAATATGTAAAGATATTTTTAACTTTAATAAAATATTTTTTTGGGAAGGGGCCAAACTGCCTCTTCTAAAGGCTAGAGGGAATGGCTACTGGCCATGGTCATTCCTAGAAGGCCAATGTCTTTTATAGCTAGGTGTGGTGGTTTTATTTCATATTTCTAATATTTAATGTTCTATTAGAATCACAATATTTAACAACATATAATTAGCACTTTGGTACTAACAACAACATTTAATATTAACAAATCATAAGACAATTAAATAGCACAATGACAAATCAATTTTCATTACAATTACAGTTTTGATAATCATAATAACATCAATTTTTAGTACAATATTCCTATTCCTAACTATGTTGAGCTGCACTTTTAATTTTAATTTTATTACATAGCCTACATAAACTACATTTATTGTTTTTTTTCCAAGTTTGATTTTGATGTTCTTTTAATTTACATAGCATGAAAACTTTTTATTCTTAATTTAAGTTTTATTTTTGAACATTCTTAATTTATTTTTAATTTTATGTGTTGTTTTGTGAAGTAAATCATGGGAATTTTGATTTGTTTTATCTTTTATTCCACTTATTGTGATTTTTTTTGGTCTTTTGACTCAGTTATGAACTTCTACAATTTTTATTAAGTTATTGTGTGTTGTTTCAATTCTTTTGATCCACTTATTGTTTGTGTGAAGTATATTTTGAACTTGTATTCAATCCGCTTATTGTTTGACATTCATTTTGAACTTTTGCATTCACTTTTATTCAATCCACTTATTATTTGATTATGAAAAGTATGTTTGTAATAGATGACATACACTTATTGTTTGTGTTTTCAACTTTGAGAACCACTTATTTTTTTTTAAGTGTTCATTTTGAACATTAAAATTCAATTTTGTGTGTGTGTGTGTGTGTGTGTGTGTGTGTGTGTGTGTGTGTGTGTGTGAGAGAGAGAGAGAGAGAGAGAGAGAGAGAGAGAGATGATGTTGGTGGGGTATGTTTTCAACTTTTGTGAGAAGTATGTTCTAAAAAAAAATGATTCACTTAATTTTTTTGATTGACATTCACTTTGTATGAATTGACTTTTGCACTAACTTGTATGAAGCAAATTTTTGAGGGTGGGGAGGGTATGTTTTTAACTTTTTTGAGAATTTTTCAACTTTTGTGAGAAGTGTGTTTTTTTAGGCATCTGTTTATTTTGTGAAGTATTTGTTTTGAACTTTAGCATTCAATTTTGTTTGTATGTGTTATATTTTGAACTTTTGCAAGAATGTTTTTTCTTAAACTAGCATTTATGAACTTTTGCGTGAAGTGTGTTTGAAATTTAGTTTTCAAGTAGAATTTGATTTACTTATTGTTTATGTGAAGTGTGTGGTTTTACATTCACTTAGATTTGATCCACCTATTGTTTGGAATTCACTTTATATGGTGAGGAGGGTATGCTTTCAACTTTTCTAAGAATTTTTTCAACTTTTGTGATAAGTATGTTTTTTTGGTATAAAATGTGTTTGTACTAGGCATTTGCTTATTTTGTGAAGTATTTGTTTTGAACTTTAGCATTCAATTTTGTTTGTATGTGTTATAATTTGAACTTTTGTGAGAATGTTTTTTTCTTAAACTAGCATTTATGAACTTTTGTGTAAAGTGTGTGTTTTTACATTCACTTAGATTTGATCCACCTACTGTTTGGAATTCACTTTATATGGAGTGTGTTTTAAATATTTGCATTGATGAACTTTGTATGGAGAGTGCATTTACAAACTTTGTATGAAGTGTGCTTTAAACTTTTGCACCAATGGACTTTGTATTAATTTTGTATGAGTGTATTTGAAATTTGACACTTATTTTGTGTGGACTTATTGTTTGTGTGAAATGTATGTTTGAACTTAACATTTACTTTGTTTGCACTTATTGTTTGTGTTAAATGTTTTGACTTTTGCTCTAACTTGTATGAAGCAAATTTTAAACTTTTATTTGATCCACTTAGTGTTGCATTAACTTGTATGAAGCATGTTTCAAACTTTTATTTGATCCACTTATTGTTTGTATGAAGTGTGTTTCAACTAGGCATCCACATTTTTTGTTAAGTATTTGTTTTAAACTTTGGCATTCATTTTTTTTTTTGGTGTTATATTTTGAACTTTTGTGAGAAGAATGCTTTTTCTTAAATTAGGCATTCATGAACTTTTGTTTGAAGCATGTGGTTGGTGTTTAAAATTCAGAATTATGTGTGTGTGTGCATTTACTTTGTATGTACTTATTGTTTGTATGAAGTGTATGTTTGAACTTTGACATTCATTTTGTTTGCACTTATATTTTTGAGCTTTGACATTCATTTTATTTGTTTATTGTGTATCACTTTGGCATCTACTTTTTGTTTGTGTGAAGCGTGTATTTCATTTTTGAACTTTAGTGTGTGTTTGTACTAACTTTATTTGAAACTTATCATTCACTTTGTGTCTATGGATGTGTGGACATATGCATGTATAAATGTTTGTGTTGACATTAGATTTTATGTACATGAAATAATGTAAAAACTAACTTTGGCATTCAATTCATATATGTGTGCATTTGTCCAAACTAACATTAGCACTCACTTTGTGTATGTGTGTCCATTTTTGAACTAACTTTAACATTCACTTTGAATAAACTGTGTTTGATTTCACCATTCACTTGGATTTGATCGTGTGTGTATGTGTGTGTGAACTAAATTTGCGAGTGTGGAATGTGTGCTTGAACTAATTTGTGTGTGGAATGTGTGTTTGAACTTTGGCATGTTTAGCATACTTTGTGTGTTTGAACTTTAGCATACTTTGTGTGTGTCAAGTTTGTGTTTGATCTAACTTTGTTTGAGTCATAGTGTACTTGGCATGTGTGTGCGCATGCGTGTACAAGCATGTGTACATTTAGGTATGCATGCATGCATATTCACTCTTTGTGTGCATGGAGTGTGTGTTTGAACTAACTTAGCATTCATTTTGCATGGATGTCCATTTGTTTGAACTAAATATTGACACTCATTTTGTCTAGTATGTACTTTTTGCTTTAAATTCACTTGGATTTGATTCAACTATCATTTGTGTGTGTATGTTTAAATTTTAGTGTTTACTTTGTGTGTGGAATGTATGTTTGAGCTAACTTTGTGTGAAATGTGTTTGAACTTTGGAATGTTCTAACTTTAGCATACTATGTGTGTTTCAAGTGTGTGTTTGAACTAACTTTGTATGAAATATGTTTGAACTTTAGCATACTTTGTGCATATCAAGTGTGTGTTTGAGCTAAATTTGTTTGAAGTTGTTGTTGTTGTGTGTGTGTGTGTGTTTAGATTTTAGTGTTTATTTTGTGTGAAATATGTTTGAACATTGGCATGTTTGAACTTTAGCATACTATGTGTGTGACAAGTGTGTGTTTGAACTAACATTGTATGAAATGTGTTTGAATTTTAGCATGTTTCAACTTTAGCATATTTTGTGCATATCAAATGTGTATTTTAGCTATCTTTGTTTAAATTAGTGTGTGTCTATGTGTGTGCATGTGCGTGTGTTTTATATTTTAGCATTTATTTTGTATGTGTGGAAAATATGTTTGAACTTTAACATACTATCTGTGTGTCATGTATGTGTTTGAACTAACTTTGTATGAAATGTGTTTGAATTTGTCCTGTTTCAACTTTAGCATACTTTGTGCATATCAAATGTGTGTTCTAGCTATTTTTGATTGAATCGTTGAGTGTGTGTGTGTGTGTGTGTGTGTATCAAGTGTGTGTTTAGCTATCTTTGTTTGAATTGGTGTGTGTGTGTGTGTGCATTTTACATTTTAGTGTTTACTTTGTGTGTGGAAAGTGTGTTTGAACCAAATTTGTGTGAAATATGTTTGAACTTTAGCATACTAAGTGGGTGTCAAGTTTGTGTTAGAACTAACTTTGTATGAAATGTGTTTGAATTTTGGCATGTTTCAACTTTAGCATACTTTGTGCATAACAAATGTGTGTTTTAGTTATCTTTGTTTGAATTGTTGTGTGTCAAGTGTGTGTTTTAGCTATTTTTGTTTGAATTGGTGTGTGTTGTGTGGTTGTGTGCATGTGCATGTGCGTGTGTGTGTGTCTGTGTGTATGTGTGCATGTGCGTTGTTTTGTGTATGGTGTGTTTGAGTTGTGTGTGTGTGTGTATTGTTTTGTGTGTGGTGTGTTTGAGTTGTGTGTGTGTTGTTTTGTGTGGTGTGTTTGAGTTGTGTGTGTGGTGTGGTGTGGTGTGTGTTCTATGTTGTTTGTGAGTTGTGGGTGTGTGTTGAGTGTGTGTTTTTATGTTGTTAGTGTGTTGTCTGTGTGTGTTGTGTGTGTGCATGCGTGTGGGTGTGTGACTTTGTGCATATCAAGCATGTGTTTTAGCTATATTTATTTCAATTGTTGTGTGTGTGTGGTGTTGTCCATGTGTCTGTGTGAACTTTGTGCATATCAAGCATGTGCTTTAGCTATATTTGTTTCAATTGTTGTGTGTGTTTGCATGCATGTGTGTGTGTGTGTGCATGCGTGCGTGTGTGTGTGTGCGCACGTGCGTGTGTGCATGGGTGTGTGTGTGCATGCGTGTGTGTGTGTACGTGTAGGTGCGCGTGTGTGCATGTGTATGTGTACATGTAGGTGCACGCGTGTGGATGTGTGTGTGTGCGTGTGTGTGTATGGTGTGCGGGCATGTGTACGTGGGTGTGAATTTTGTGCATATCAAGCATGTGTTGTGTGTTGTGTGTGGGTGTGTGAATTTTGTGCATATCAAGTGTGTGTTTTAGCTATCTTTGTTTCAATTGGGGTGTGTGTGTGTGTGTTGTGTATTTTTGAGTTAACATTCATATATATTTGGAATGTGTGTTTGAAATTCCCTTGGATTTGATCCCCTTTTCATTTGTCTGTGTGTATGTTTGAACTTTAGTGTTTACTTTGTGTGTGGAATGTGTGTTTGAACTAAGTGTCAAAACTGTATTTGAAATAACTTTGAATTGTAGTGTACATGGCATGTGTGCACATGTTCATGAAGTGTGTGTTAGTTTGTTTTATCAATTAATTTTTGTGTGTGAAGTATGTGTTGAACTAGCTTTTGCATTCACTTTGTATGTATGTGCATTTGTTTGAACTAAATTTTGACACTCACTTTGTGTAATGTGTATTTTTAATATAAGCTTAACAACATTCATTCAAACTTTGTTAATAAGTTTTAGTTTCACAATTGACCTAAGAACAAGAGATTGGTTATTCCCTTAAAATCTATCAATAAATTGTTAGTTTCACAATCAACTCAACAACCCCAAAGTAGATCTATGGGACAACTCAATTTGGATCTAAATATTGTACAACCACAACCCATGACTAGCATTAATTTTAGATCTTAAAACTTGCTACTCAAGGTAAATATGCATATATGCATGTGTGAACTTTGCATTCTACTTTGTATGTGTATTTTAAATACATCCACTGTGTGTTTTTTGAAACTCAAAATTCACTTTAGTTGTGTGTGTGTGAGAAAGAGAGAGCTTTACATTCTACTTTAAGTGTGAACATCACTTTTTTAGTGTGTGTGTGTGTGTGTTTTTTAAACTTTAAAATTCATTGTGTGTGTTTGAACTTCAACACACTTTTTGTGTACAACTATGCTTTAACTTTGACATTCACTATATGTGTGTTTCTTTGAACTTTGGAACTCACTTTGTGTGTGTGATCTTTGGCACGCATTTTGTAACTATGGCATTCACTTTATGTGTGTGTGTGTTTAAACTATATGTCTATCTAAATGTTTGCATTCACTTTGTGTTAAATTATAAATCAATAGATAAGTAGGAGGTATTTTTCTATAGCATGTTAAATTATTATATTATTATATCATGTTTCAACTATGTAGTTTTTGAGTCAAACTCATTGGCCCGTATTTCATGAGTGGAGGTTCACATGAACCCATCTCTCATTATATCTAGGTTATGCTCATAAAGGTGAAGCACATAGACTCATTCAAAGGTGGTTATGTGCGCTTGAGTCAAAGTAGTACTAAGATGGGCGACCTCTCACATTTGAGTTAGAGTAGTATTGGGGTAGGTGACATCTTATAAAGTCACAATGCTTCACCTTTGTGAGCATCAATCATCTAGATGCAATGAATGCTAAGTGGACCATTCATTCTCATGTGAGATGGGTTTGTGTGAACCATTACTAATGTAATATGGGTCAATGAGTTTGACTCAAGCTATGTAGTTGAGTCCTAATAAAAATATCAATTACTTTTATAGTTTTGATTTGTGTGTGGGGGTGGGGGTGAGGGTGAGGGTGGTTGTGTGTGTGGGGGGTACATTTGGGGGGTGTGGGTACATGTGTGTGTGAGGGGGTGGGCGTGGGTTTGGGTGCAAAGGTACGTGTGTGGGGTTGTGGATATGTGAGCAAGGGTGGGTGTGAGTGTGGATTTGTTTGGGTGAGTGAGTGGGTGTGGGGACCCATGTGTGTGTGAGGGGGTATGGGTGAGAGGTGTGGATGTGGGTGTGTAGATTGGGTGGGTGGGTATGTGTAAGTGTGAGGGCGTGTGGGTGTGGGTGTAAAGGTATGTGTGTGTGGGGGGGGGGGGGGGAGTTGTGTGGGTGTAAAGGTACATGTGTGTGTGTGGGGGGGTCTGTGTGGGTATCAATGTGGGTGTGGGTGTGTGTGCATGTGTGTAGTGTGGGAGTCACACACACACCCACACCCACGCACACACGCCCATACACACACATGCACCCACACACCCACACACACACATGCATAACCCCACACACATGCGCACACACACATGATCAAAGATGCCAAAGTTCAAACATACATGACATGAAGGTAGATCAAATAGGCATTTTTCATGCATACAATGTAAATGCTAAAGATTAAGCATGTCAAGGTTTTACAAACACATTAAGTGAATGCCAAAACTTACACACTATTCTCACAAAGTGAATGTGAAAGTTAAAATTATACATAATAAGAGGATCAAATCTAAGGGAATGATAAAATTTAAAGACAATTTATACAAAGTGAATGCTAAACTTAGTTGAAAATTCACACATACACAAAATAAGTGCTAAAGTTCAAACAAGGTTATACAAATCTAAAGTGAGTGGAAAAGTTAATTCACACTTTATGAACATAAAAAATGAATGCCAATAGACACTTCATGCACATACACACACACATACAAAGTGAATGCTAAAGTTCAAACACACTCAACACAAAATTAGTTCAAACACATAATTCACACACACAAACAAAAAATTGAAGTTCAAATATACACACAAATGATAAGGGTATCAAATCCAAGTGAATGCCAAAGTTAGTTCAAACACACACTTTAAACACATACAAAGTAAATGCTAAAGACCAAAGATGCCAAAATTCAAACAAACACATAATGTGAATGTCAAAGCTTTCTTCACACAAAATGAATGTGAAAATTCAAACATAACATACACACAAATAATAAGAGGATCAAATCTAAGTGAATAGTGAAATTTATAAACACTTCATGAATACAAAGTGAATACTATTTAGTTAGTTCAGTAATACACACACATACACAAAGTGAGTTCAAACAAGCATGCACACAAATGATAAGTGAATCAACTCCGAGTGAATGTAAAAGTTGATTCAAGGGCACTTTACATGCATACAAAGTAAATGCTAGAGCAGAGATGTCAAAGTTTACACACTCTTCACACAAAGTGAATGTGAAAGTCAAAACATAACATACACACACAAATAATAAGAAGATTAAATCTAAACGATTGTTAGAGTTCAAACACGCTTGATACATACAAAGTATGCTAAAGTTCAAACACACTTGATAGATATAAAGTATGCTAAAGTTAAGACAAAGTTCAAACACACTTGTTACACAAAGTACACTAAAACTCAAACATGCCAAAATTCAAACACATTGCACATACACAAAGTAAACATTAAAGTTTAAACATGCCAAAGTTCAAACACGCTTTACACAAATGATTGAAGTAAACACTAAAGATCAAAGATGCAAAAGCAAACACATAAAGTGAATCTCAAAGCTTACACACTCTTCACATAGGGTGAATGTGAAAGTTCAAACATAACATACACAATAATAAGAGGATCAAATGCAAGTGAATGGTAAAATTTAAACACACTTCATATAAAGTGAATGATAAAGTTATTTCAAAAATGCACACATAAACAAAGTGATTTTAAATGCATGCATATAAAGGGAGTTGAAGCAAACACACACAAGTTACATTAAGTGGATTAAATCCAAGTGAATGCTAAATATCAAAGATGTCAAAGTTCAAAAACACATAAGGTGAACATCAAAACTTACATAGTCTTCGCACAAAGTGAATGTGAAAGTTCGAACACAACATACACACACACATAATAAGCATATTAAATAATAAGTGGAGAACACATCATTGGCCTCATAAAATAAAAAATAAAAAATAAAAGTAAGAATGTTCAAAATTAAAATTTATAATTAATAATAAGAAGATTTGGTGCAATGCAATTGAAATATCATCAATATAAAACTAGACATGGAAATAAATAAATAAGTGTAATACAATGAAGTTAGGAATATGAATATTATAATAAAAATTAATGTTAATATGGTTTATCAAAACTATAATTAATATTGTAATGAAAATTAATTGTATTGTAATTTGTGATAGTTCATTAGTTTGAAATTTTCCTTAATATTATGGGTGCTAATTGATTGCCTTATGATTTGTTGTTTTTACTACTAGAATGCTAATTATATGTTGTTAATATTATGATTCTAATAGGACACTAAATGTTAAGCAATATAAAATAAAACCACCGCACTAACCATAAGAGACACCGGCCTATAAGAATGACCATGGCCTACGGCCATTCCCTCCAACCTTTGGAAGGGGTATCTTAACCCCTTCCCAAAAATAAGTATTTTATTAAAACTAAAAATATCTCTACTTATTACATTTCTAGAAATTAATTGTTTTCAGCAATTTATTCAAAATTTCTGAAATAATTTTGAGGTGAATTCACCACTATACATATGCTCCCTCCATATTTTTCCTACTTAAGTGGCTGCTCACATATATCCCTTGTAGCTTTGTTTCCCTACAAATATAAAATACAACTAGTGAGCAATATATTAATGGAAATTTGGCTAGTAGTCAATAAAATGAATTCCTATAGCAAATACACTCCATTACAAGGAAATACTCAAAAAATAATTTTACATCATAAAAAAATTAATTGTGTAGAAAACTAAAATAATACAAAGTACATCAACTATTAATAATTGTAGCATAAATCATAGCAGCACCACATGACAGGCAAAGCCAAATAAATGGAATTCTTAGTGAAGTGGCTGCTCACATATATACCCCATACAATTGTTTTCCTACAAATATAAAATACAACTAGTGAGCAATATATTGATCAGAATTTGGCTAGTAAATAAAATGAATTACTATAGCAAATACAATCCATTACAAGGAAATACTGGAAATAATTTTACATCATAAAAAATTAACCATATGTAGAAAAATAAAATAATACACACAGCAGCACATAACAGCCAAACAAATGGCATTATACTACAGTGGCAAAATGCTTTCATACATTCAAACAATATGACAGGTAATTACTTCCAACCAAAAGAAACGGGCATCAATGATATAGATAACTCTCATAATGAAAAACGGCTTAAATATAGATTGGAAATGAAAATTGAGAGAGGGCTTAGAAATAACGTAGTCCTTTTAATTGTGATCTTTGTTTGTTTATTGACAGCAATATGTGCATTACAAAGAATATATTCAAAGTTCACAGTATTTGATCCATCTTATTTTCTTAAAAGCAGCCTATGATAGTCTCTGTTCCATAGGAAGGTATCAATCTCGGCAAGTCAAATTCCTTCAAGTGTTCTATTAAATTGATTTAGAGCCAAAATAGAAGCAAAACAAATTATATCACCGTCCACGAATGACCAAAGTAGGTCAATGGGACTCAAAAGTACAACCAATAGTAATGGCATGTTGGAGCCAAAAGGAGCTCCATCCTTAAAATAGAAAATAGAGAATAAACCTTTAATTGCTTCCCAAAATATTTCGAACAATATGAAAATTATCGACAGAATTGTGAATTATGTTATAACTTTCATCCAAGAAGCAAATTAACTAGTGCTTTTGTCTGACACAAGGAATTCAAACCTGTTGAAACAAGCTGCCATTGCTGAATCTGAGAAGGAAGTGATCTCCCCACCGTCCTTACAAAAAAAAATGTCTTAAAAAAGGGAAGCTAGTGAAGGAATTTGAAACTTGCTTGCAGTGAAACTGTACATAAACCACTGATATAGAAGAGAGTAGAACTAAAATCTAAATAGAGAACATAAACCACTGATATAGAAGAGAGTAGAACTCAAATCTAAATAGAGAACATAAACCACTGTTATAGAACAGAGTAGAACTCAAATCTAAATAGAGAATAGATGCAACAAGAAAACCCAATCATTGAAATTCCAATAAATGAAGAAGCTCAAAGAAACATCTGGACGTCCAAAGAGAGGGCTCATCTGCAGAATTTTGGCCTCTATCCATCTTGAAAGAGACTAAAGGGTTGAGTATTGATCGTGCAAGAGATCCCAAAATATGATAAGTTAGGATGCTATTTCAGATCCACCAAGGAGGACACTTTGTCTATCAAAATCAGCCATCTTATGTCAAGAGTGGTCATGTTAAGTGGATTGTAGTTCATCATTATCCTTGCTTTTCCATGCTTTATCTCTGCATGGTCCTAAACTATGAAACATGAACAATTATACTAAGAGGGGGATTTTTGAATTAAACCCTCTGTTTCAAGTTCATCAACTTGAGATCAAACCTCTTTGTCCTCCTTTCTGCTTAATACAATTTGTTTCCCTTAAACCGGTCGATTGTGAATGGTTGGGATAATGGCTTTAAGACTATCTTTTGACCACTTTTCCAGGGAATGTTCTATATAGATGGAACCTCTTTGTCATCCTTTCTGCTTAATACAATTTGTTTCCCTTAGACCAGTCGATTATGAATGGTTGGGATAATGGCTTTAAGACTATCTTTTGACCACTTTTCCAGGGGATGTTCTATATAGATGAAGTGATTACTGAATGACAATACTGCATTTTGTATATTTGGTGACACATTAAACTGAATGGAATGATGATTCTATGCATTTGCCTATCCTTATGTAACTTTTATTCATCTTTGATAAGCTCTTTAATGGTGGGTTCAATCCACCGAGCTTTTATTGATTCTTTTATAAAATAATTATTAATATAGGGATACAACTTTCTGACACGGTATAGGGACTCAAGGCATCGAGGAAAGGAGTTCCTAAGCCAATATCAGCTTTGCCCTTAACATTCGTCTAGACAAAATTAATATAAACAACATGCTTTCCTAACTAAACTAGTACATTATGTATGAAGTAACGGAGCATGATGTTTCCATTCATTATTGCTATAGGTCGAGGATTTGAATTATACATCCAGTCCTTGAAGGAACCTTTTCTTAAAAAGTTTATACTTGCTACCGTGTCTTAGCTTTCTTAAAATCTATCTGTTTGTCCCATGCAACTTCTACAGAGATGAAGATAACTGCTTGGTTTTAAAGCATTGCTTTTATCTGACTGAGTTCTTCTTAACTTCCTATGGGATAAGGAGAAGGGTTCTTTGGCTTTAAAGATTTAAATATCTTTTCAGCTGAACTAGAAATATCTTTTTTATAAGGAGTGAGAGCCTTAAAAGATTTAAATATCTTTTCAGCTGAACTAGAAATTTCTAGTTTTTTCTTCCTCCGGTTCTCCTCCTTCATCTTCTGGTTCTTTGTATTCTAGATCCATTTCAACTTCAGGCATTTCTAGATATCTACAGTTTTCTTGATTATAGAAGATATCATCATCTGACTCAGATAAAAAACAGTTGAAAGACTACACGTTGAGATACCCAGATGTGTTCATTATTGATAGGCCTGAGGCTATTGAAAAGCTGCACAATCGGACCTCCATGCTGCAAGTGGTTTCTGAACTTAGTATTATTAAACAGGAGGATGAGGATGAGACATTTGGAATACCCAAGTAGATTGTGGTTTATAAGGCTGAGGCTCTGAGTGATTGTGAGACCTTGGTAGGGTTAGATTTTCCTGTCAAGTCACATAAAATGTCTCTTGTGTTCAATTCTAAAGGCCTGCTTAAGCTGAAGCCTCCACTTGTGTTACAGGGGTTTGTTAACCACGGTGGGGTTATCTTTAAGGTGTATGTTGTGGGAGATTATGTGAAGTGTGTGAAGAGGAAATCCCCACCCGATGTGCCAGAGGAGAAATTGGGGAGCTTGAGAAAGGCACTGGGGTTGCATTTGTTTAATTTTGATGTTATCAGTGATACCAAGGTTGGGATAGCTTGTGATTGATATCAATTATTTTCCTGGTTATGCAAAGATTAAGTATTGCAGGAAACCTCAGATGGTTCGTGTAACCTTGGATAAAGCAAGGGATGCTTCAATAGGAACATTGGACAAAGCAGGGGATGCCTTAAAGGGAACCTTGGCGAAGGTGGGGGATATGTTGGGTGAAACCTGTGATAAAGCAGGGGACACTTTGGGGAAAGCCTTGCTCAAAGCAGAGGAAACTTCAAAGGAAACATTGGCCAAAGCAGAGGATATTTCAAACATCAGTGATGAAGGATTTCCTAACTTTAATACTGATAGCAATGCCTTTTCCCAATAAGGATAACTATATCTTTGCTGTTACCAGGTAAAAAGAAGAAACTTATCTCAGCTTCGAGAATGTTACACACCTCACTGCTTTGGCAGATTTCTGTTACTTTTCTCAGAAATCAAGTTGAAGGGAATAACTCGATGCTACACACAATGGATGTGGAAATCATTTGTCTGCTTTATATCATTACCATCGAAGCTATTTGAGAAATTCTAATTTTTTGTTTGAGAGCTTCTGAAGGTCATTTTTCAGCTTCCAATGCATAGGGGTAGAAATAAGCAAGTATTTCTATCTTGTAAACTGTATTTGGCTTGTTCATGGATGTAAAAATGTGTGGCATTCAATCAAAGGAAGTCTTGCCATTTTTGACCATTTTACTATATCCAGTTTTATGTTTAAAAAAAAGAGTGTGATGTAGGAAGTTTTACTTTGTGATTGTGATGTGAGGCAGGATAGGTTTAGCGAGAGCTAGGTCAATCCACAGAATCCAAACAAACTATCTATCTAGAATGTAAAATTACGTTTAAACATGCAATGCTAAAGAAAAGCCCACAGACAATACTAAGGAGAGTAGTTAAGAATGCTGAAGAAAAGCCCACAGACATGCAACTTAATCCACGGATCCAAACAATGTATCTATGTCGAATGTAGAATTACTTTTAAACATGCAGCTGAATCCACCAATGCTAAAGAAAAGCCCACAGTAGTGAAGAATACCTGGATTAAGAAGAAAATTGTCTCTTCTGCCGCCTGCCACCATAAACAAAGCACGTACAGAGAAGTGTCTCAAACAATTTGAAAAACATTCGCAACAGAAAAAAACAGAACCAGAAGCCTTGCTTTTTCCCTCCTAAAACGACTTGCTTTTTCCCAATTTCGAATTATCCTCAACGACATTCTTCTTTGCTTTTGTCCTTAATTTTTGCCCATTGCATTTTCTGCAACGGCTCTATGTAGATCACACCTCTCATTTTGGTTTTATTAGTGTTTTTTTTTTTTTTTAAAATAAATTTTGATTTAAGTACTTGTAGAGAAATAAAATTGTAAATGCCAAACACACTTTCCCTAATGTTAACTGAGGAACTAATTAAAAAAATGCATCACCTTAGACTAAATAAATAAGAGTTGGGATTGATAAAGCATGTAAATAAATTAATGTTATTTTAGGAAATCACAAGAGGTCAAGTTCTCTTGGGTCGACTCCCTTGATTAGACACACTTTCCAATCATAGAAATGATTGCAGACAACAATCCCAAGCAATGAAGATGTCCTAAAATGACTTTGATGCAAATTAAATTTCTTGTAGTGATCTAAATCAAAAGATTCCTATGACGAATGCTCCTTGAAGTGTTAAGATGTCTAATGATTCTAGGATGGTGATCAAATGAATGCCTTTATATACAATATATAGCAATAAATCAAGAAAAATGTGTACTAAGTGGGCCCATGGTAGGAATGACATGGACGAGAGTCGACAAAATTTGAATTTAAACTTTTGGAATTTGATGGGTTAATTCCACAAGGTACGAGATCAATCTCATGGACCACAAGATTGACCCAGAACAAGGGAATGCTTTAATCGATGTGGGGAATGAATGTCTAAACATGGGATGCAATGATAGGCATACTAAATGTCATATGTACGTGACTATGTGCAAATGGGGATAGGATATGATCCAATGTATGGGAATGAGTGGTAATGGAGATTTAAGTAGTAGATCGGGGAATGGGCCTAGCTTTGCACAAGAGTGTGTCATTTGTCAATTTGTAATTATATTGATCCATTCCATTGAAATGGGACTAGAAGTAAATGGGAATTGGCATGACTATGTAGATTTCACCATTACAAAAACACTCTACATAATCAATTAGGCATAAATTAACATAGATCAATTAGAGCTAGGACAAATAATTGTAATAAATACAAAAAGAATAAATGCGAGGAATGAGAGTACATAACCTTGGATCTGATGATGGAAGAGTGATATTGATGATCTTCTAAATTAATTTGTCATCTCTAGAATATTAATAACCTGTGTCAGATGACTATCTCAAATTTTGTGTTGTTTAAAAAAAATTTGTAGTTTGCTTTTGACCACCGTGAGTTTGATCATGATCATCAAAAACTTAATATGTCATACAAGTTTGATTTTGTACTACATGGCATTGACTTGACAAAATATGCACTTGAAAATTTATTTACCTTCATATTTCAAATAGCTAACTTATCCATCTCACGCACATCCTGCCTCACATCTAGATCTCTTCTTTTGACTCACTGGGACTGATACCTTCCTATGAAAGGAACACATACTATAGGAAAAATCCCTCTATTTGTGAATTGTCATGCCCATGTGTAGATTTTCCTATCAATTTATAACAAAAAATGCAAATAATGTCAATGTTAATGTAGAAACAAGGCAAACATACCTAAGTGCACATAGCAGCCTTAAGGTCAATTTTATTCTTGGAGCCACCTATTTGTTAAGGTTCTTCTCAACTCTTTCACAAAGTCTTTATAGCCACATCAACAACCTTCCGACTAAATTTTTTTCTATCTAGAGTCTCTAACATTTTGAGACATTCTTTTTCAAGAGATAAAGAAGCCAATGGGAGGATTTTTTTCCTCCTAAGTAGCAACACTCACAAATATAGACACGACACACTTGGAAGAAGCCTGTGACAAAGCCTTAGAATTAGACTTAACTACAAGGAACCCTAGTTATCTAACATTGTTTTTGGCTAATTTCCCTACAAAAACATAACACTTCTCAATCTTTCTCCCTTCCACTAGTGAGATCACTTTTGGAAGGTCTCAAAATAAAGCACTTCATTATCTCCCTTCTCTTATTACTTTTCATGGCACCTGCACAATCATCAAAAAATAACAAAACACACTAAATAGTACAAAAGATTCAAGAATTCAAACAAAAATAATGTAGAGACAAAAAATTACATATAAATTTACTAATAGAGTCTAAATGTACACACATAAATTAAATAACAAGAAAGTACACAAAGAAATTAACTAAAAGTCCAAATACAATACATAGAAGGATAACTCCAAATAGAAATTAAAGATAAATAAAATGCATTCAAATGTACCTATAAAATAAAGTAGATGACAATCTACCAAATTTTGAGGTGGACCTTATCTAAGATATAGGAATGGGGTGAGTGCAGGATTATGATGGGCCAAGCACTACCCCTAAGTGGCAATGTAAATGTGAAAAACAGACTTAAGTAACTTCATGTCAAAAATTGAATGAGTTATCTACACAATCTAGAAATAAGGTAGTAATAAAAGTTATTATAAATTGAATGTAGATTATGGGCTACTATATTTTTTTTGAAAATTTTAAAAATAGTTTGGTGAAAATTAGATATTTCAATGAAGCACTACTAAATTTTTTAGAAAAACATAAAAAGTATGTGTCATTTCGGCCAACCTAAGTATGAGAAAAAGATAATGTTTTTCCTCCATGATTTTGATTTAAGTAAAGGACACATGAGAAGATGTGAGCATATTTTTTTGAATTTTTTAACTAAATAAATAATTATTTATGATTTTTTTACTGTGACTTTTTTAAAATATTAAAAATTAATTTTCCAGCCAACCTAACTTGGTCAAAAATATATGAAAATAAAAAATTTTAAATTTTAATGTATATCGAATAAATCCTAGAATATGATGCATCTTTTGGATTTAAAAAAGGATTAATATGTTGAAAGTTATGGATGGTTTTCAATATGTATATCTATCAGGAAATTAGACATAGTGTATGTAGAAAATTAATAATAATTACATATTAAAATTATTATGAGGCGTATATTATATTTTTAGAATCTTAATAGCTTCCACTATAAACCCTTTTCATTTGATTAAATTTAGTTACAAAAAAGTCTGTCAGCTTCAAGGATGAAATTGTGGAAATTTTTAGGATAACACTAATGGGTATTTTTGCAAGTTTCTTTGGCATGTTTCGGGACTCCCACTTGCCTAAATATGAGGTAATCCCAAGATATTTTTGGAGGGAATCCATATTTGTGCTATAAATATTAACAACCCTTCCATCCAAATCTAAATATTAGTCTAAATGTTAGCACTTTTTCAGCTAGCAAATTTTTTCTCCATTGCCACTATTTGGCCCATCATGATCTCACACTCACCCAATGAATATGGATGTTTTCACATGTTTATCAGAGTTTTAAAGTTTGAAAAAGCTAGGACAGACATGCAATATGGTAAATCATCTCTAGTACATGTTTTGAAAAGGAAATCTGATTAAAGTGAATTGCATTAAGATTCTAAAAATATAATATAAAGTGAATTGCATTAAAACAATGTATTTAAGGATTTCCTTTACCATATAAAGTGAATTGCATTAAAACATGTTGAGAAAAATTAGATGGAAATTTTCTAAAATTCTATTGCCATACTCCATCTATGACCCAAGCATGTCTATGAGGATATGTCTAGAGCTTCCCATTATAGTTGTATAACTAGTAGTTAATTATAATTTTAGGTATTATATAATTCATGTTGTGCCCAAAGTAATGTGTGGCAACTAGAGCTTCAATATTCATGCTATGGGATTTTCCAAAGCTAGAGGTTAGAAACTTAGAAGTCATCATAACTCAAGAAGTGAAGTGTTCTAGGATTGTGCAGAGATGAGTTTAGGCATAAGAGGAATACACAAGATTCAAATTATATACAACACAACACCCAATACAATCTAAATCCTTGCCAAACTGCCCATACCTGATGCCCCTCATATTGCAAGGCATCCTTGTCTTTCCCACAATGGGCTCTCCTACTCTTCCTTAATTTAAATGGAGTGGAAGAACAAAGAAAGGAAAAAGATCCATCTAAAGAGGTGGGAGAAATATCCAGAGCTTCAATATTCATGCTAGCCCTATCAATGTAGAACTATAGTGTTATTATTTTTTAATTCTAGTGAGACAAAGGGCCCAAATGCTAGTCCATGCTTAATAAGACTTGTGAGAGGAATTTTTTAAACATAATATAGACTAAGGAATATCATAGGGCTTCTGTTCAAATGGTGAAAGCATGATAGTCTCCTTCAGAAACTCTAAAAGATGAAAGCAGGATAGAGAGCATTCCTTTAAATGTGGTGTTAAAATAAAAGGTTCTATATGTTTTTTAATCCAAAAAACAAGATTATGTGTTTCATTAAGTTGTGGGTATAAGATCTCATGCAATTGATTCAAATACTATATTTATGTAAAATAAATGAAATGCATTTGGGCTTAGGGAACTAGTTCTTATCGATCCTTGAAAGGTTTAGTGGTGCAACTACAACCATTTTCTAACATACCTGTGTCTTCTCCAAGTTTAAATTTTCTATATGATAAAGAAATCCCTTTGGCTAGTCTACAATATAAATCAAAATTCAAGTCAACAAACTATGTGAACACATGATCTTGAAATTTTCTATATGATAAAGAAATCCCTTTGGCATGTCTATAATAGTGAAGGAAAGTATAGTGATTAATCATAGAAAAGGAAAAGTGAAGGCAAATGTAGTGATTATTCCAATGGTATAATTACCCAGCACAACAAACTATTTTGAATGTTAAATAAAAATTAGTAACAAAAGAAACCCTTGGAAAGGATTTTAAGATTAGGAGAACTAAGGTAACCTCAAAAAAGTATTTAGGAGTAATATACCATAACCAGGTAAATCTATATTATTGATCTCTTGATACTAAACATTATGATGCCACAACCTTGTATAATATTAAATTTCTAAGTTTAATTTTCATATTCCTCTACGTGACTAGGTCTCCAACACCCCTTCAAATTCCTTCAAGCTATCAATTTCATTGTAGGACATTACTATCACCTAAGTGCTAGAGTAGACAAAAGGGCCAATGTAGGACATTGGAGTAGACACTAGTGTTCTTGTAGGGTACTGGAGACCTCTATAGGATGGTTCTTTGGGATAGAGAACTAGAGGTGGGCATTGGTGTAGACACAAGTGTTAATTCTAGGTATTAGAGCTCTTGGGATAACTGTTGCAAGGTTAAAGTGCTAGATTAGGGCTTGAGTGCAAGCACGAGTGTTAATGTTTGGTATTGAAGCCTTCTAAGATGACTATTGTAGGGTTAGAACACTATACTAGTGCTCTAGTGCAAAACAATTGCTAATGTCAAACATTAGAGCTTGTATGATGACTATTGTTGAGTTGGAGCACAAGACTAGAGAAATAATGTAAATAATAATGGGCCTATGCAATAATATACACATTGTTATATTTGGGCACTTATGTACATTATTTTATAGAAAGGCACTAAGGTCTCTATTGTACAATTATTCTACAAACTTGAGTAAGTGATATCCATCCCCCTACATGTTTTTTAAAGACTTCTAAAAATCTTGCAACTACTGCCAATATTCTACAATGTTAGTGTTTAGGGTAAAATTGGATTTTGCCAATCTTTGTTGTTTAGATGTTAAAATCCACCTCTCCACTAAACATTGAAGGATCTACGGTTGAATGGCTAGCATTATCATACCCTAGGTCTCTTTTAGATGTTGGGAAATTTGGATTAGGGAATTAATTATCAAATTTTCCTTCTCCAATGTCTAATTGACCATTAAAACCCTAATAATGCAAATATGACAGTAAATTAATGAATTATAGAAAAAGCTCTTGTAGACGGGAGTAAAATACCAAATTATAGAATACCTGTTTTTGGGGTTCCAAAGCAGAGTAGTCAGGGACACTAGAGCGGGCACCCAAGTCCAAGGTACCTACTTTTTCAGGGAATCTGGACCTCCTTCCGACACTGATCAACCCTATAACTTTTGTTTTTCAGGATCTATCTGCGGAGGACACTGGAGTGAGCTCCCTAGTCCTAGAAGTGCTCTTTTGTCTGTCTTTTCTCCATATCCTGAATCCCTGATGTCTACCCAGCCTTCCTACAACTCCACTTTCTCCGGATGCGACACCTGTAACTTGTAATCACAAGACTTGGTTTGGGGGTTGTGGTGTTTAGAGGTTTGCCTTAGTTAAACCCCGAAGGACACTTAAGTCTCTGAACACCATTGTCAGATAAAGAGGGCGTGCCCTTGTGAGATAGAGACCAAAACCAAAGGAATCAATAATAAAAACACAATGATATGTCACCTTGTAGTGAAGCTCTCATGGAGGAAAATGCTCTTCATGCCATGAAGAGATTGATGCTCAAATCTACAAATATCAACACATAAAACACACAAGCCTGCTCTTGCAACACAATAGAAAGCCTTGAATCACCTTAGGATGCCAAAATTACATGAACATCATCTAATTGGAATCTAGTTTACAAATGAATGCCTACACATGCTTATATATGCATCTACAAGCACTCCCGCCAAGATATTTGAAATTCAAACTTACCTTGTCGGCAGAGGGACTTAATAATGGTCACTAACCGACACCCAAAAATTGGGGCTGCCCCAAAATAGGGTAGGACTAGGGCACAGGTGCCCAAGTCCTCCCCCCCTATTTCAAGTAGGGTACAGCTCAAGGGGTCCACCTAGGCCCTATTTGCAGGGAACCTAGGTCTCATTCCATCGGGGTGTTAAAATATGAACTAAAATGTCCTAAATGCATGCTAAAGACCCGAGAGTTAAACCTTATGAGGGAAAAGCCCCCAAGGGGACATTTTTTGACGTTACATTTAGCCCCCACTTTAATGTATGTATAAACACGAGGCCAATACATGCATTAAAGTAAGGTCACAAACACATCAAACACATCAAGCATGGAGAAGACATGCCAAACACATAGAAGACAATAACAGGCATGCAAAACACAGAGAAGACAATTACAGTCATGTAGAACACAAAGCAGACAATCAATGCATAGAAGACAAATTAATGCATGGAAGCCAGAAATGATATCTTTTCTTTTCTTTTTCTCATATATATGAAATGCAAATGCAAGTACCAGAAAGTAAACAAACCTCCCAAAATGCAGGAAGCACTACTTGATGGCACTGGTCTCTGCATATGGGGCAACACTCACACAATACACACAAAACCTCCCAAAATGCACAAAGCACTACTCAAAGGCATTGGTCTATGCATATGGGGCAACAAACACGCCATACAAAAGAAGTACGCCAAAACATACACACTTGAAAACATGACAGACAAGTGATGGAGTGTACCTATTTCTAGGTCCAACACCATCTCAGGCACATTACAGACACACACTGATGATTGGGCTTCGCTACAACAATCGCTGAAGACATGCTTAAGGGTTGAGTTAGTCATAGAACTGCTCCCCGCCTCTGCAGAGGACTTTTGAAAATGACAGATGATGTAATTTGCTATGAGAAATACACCATCCCCACCTCCGCAGAGGGCTTAAGAAAAAAGATATGCATGATATCCCTCCTCTGCAGAGGGCTTACATGATTGATTGATTGATTGCAAACAAACTCAGGATGCAGGAAGTACTCATCGTACTAGCCTACACTTGAGGATAAGCACATTGCTAACATCTACAACAAACAACTTACCTTATATATGCCCCCACCTTAAGGTGGTTGATATCAGTTATCGATATCAAGCATGTTAAGGTAGGAAGAATACACATAAGGGAACACTGACTTTCGCAAAGCCCATGCCCCCCAGAGGTGACATGTACTTTACGATCGCCAAATGTTCCCACAAACACATCCTTGCAAGAAACATGTTAGTGTCTACAAGATAATGATAAACAACAACATCAATGCATATGATTAACCACGCAAAGAGCCAAGGTTATACAATGAATTCAAAGTTCGAGGATAACCGTAGGGCTATATCACGAAGCTCTTCGAATCGAGTACCGCCAAGGCTAGATTCAAAGGAAAACAAAGGTGCATAAAGAAACAATATTGTTAAGGTTTGTAAATGTGATAGAAACATCATGAAATTCACTACGCAGAAAGCACGAGTGCTTCCACTAGCCAAGCATCAGATAAGATATACAATCCCATTGTCATATTAGGAACTAAGTCCAAATTTTGATTGCTCTCGAAAGGGACACTAGGTCCGCATCAGTATAAATGTTCATCGTCATCCGCCTGCTAGGTGGAAACACTAGAGGAAGGGAAACAATAAATAAGAGAGGAGAAACAAGTGCCTTAGGGATAGTCATGTAGGAGGGTGCCCCCAAGTCACCAACCACGACGTTATGTCCTCAAGATACAACACACAACAATGAAATCAGAGAGAGGCAATTTAGAAGAATGATGATACAAATAGAAGAAGGTCACAACAGAGGTGGTCTCTTGGTATCCCAAACCTTATGGGAGAATTTGAGGTCATCCCAGGAGGCCTAAACAACATATAACACATCACGAGTGAAGCACATCATGAGAGGGATAAAGGGTTAGAGATACTTACCTGTAGGGACCCTACCAGGCTAGAGGTTGTCTATAAGCAAATCATCGTCGTCATCTTCCCACTCCCTAATGATGGTGGATAGTGGGACATACGGTACCATAGCCAAATTCATATCTTTTTCATCATGTTGTTCATTGTTAGGATTGTCTTTGTTTGGTTGAATGTTGGGATTAATGTTTTCTTGTTGAGAGGCAAGGTTTATAGCATATTATTGTCTTCTTTTCCTTCTTTCTCTTGCTTTTCTGTTTCACTTTCTTCAACCACTTATCTCTCATAAGACAAGGCCTTGCTCTTTAGAAGATGAGCACCGGGATCAAATCCTCATTTGTCGTGGTGGAAGGTTTTGTTGTTGACAATGATCTCCCGATCCTTGTAGGGATTTCAGGGGAGGAACCTTAGCATAGGGACCTTGTCCTTTCAGTCTAAAGTGCTCTTCACATGTGGGTTGTTTATTTTTTGTCATTTCTTGTGTGGAAGGACTAGGTGTTTCAGTTTTATCCCAAAAGTAATTCAACTTGTAATGTGTTTTATGACCCAAAGGTCTATACTTGTTGCGAGGGACAGTGATTATACGACCATCTAGAGGGAATTTTAGACAATGGTGTATTGTTGAAGGGATAGCTTTCATTTCTTTTAGCTAAGGATGTCCCAATTTTATGCGAAAAAGGTCAGAAACAGGGACAACATCAAACCATTGTTCAACATGTTTTCTAGAAAGCGTTACTAACAATAATATCTTTCCCAAAGGCTTGATAAAGGTTCTCGTATGTGTCTTAATCATCATGCTCGAGAGGTGATAAGAACCTTGCATTAGTTGATGTGAAAAGAGGAACTCCTAAGTGGCAACATTAGTCATGCAATTAGGATCGATAAGAGTTCCGTCTATAAGGTTTCCCATTATTTTCAGAGTGATGTAAAGAGGTCCTTCTTTGTCTCCAGTTGTTCTATCGTGAGGTGTAAAGACAATTTCAGGCTCAGATGCTTTTCTTTTCATGTAAGGTCTAGGAGGGAACCTATAGTTTTTATTATGATTAGAGTCCATGTTTATATGCTCAAGTCAATGCCAAATCAGATTTTGAAAGTTTGCAAAATTGGTACAAAAGACAAGAGCAAAAATAGCCTAAAATCCTTTATTTTTTATACTTTTTCAAATGCAAATGAATGACCCAAAGGGTGTTATGAGGATTTCAGTTAAGGGAAGAAAGTTATATGTATAATATCAGTCCAAAACATCAATAATTCCACTCTCAACACACTCTTGATGCAAATCTAAGATAATGCCAAGTCGATTATATTGAAAATATGTCAAAATAGTCACATTTTTCACCAAAATTTAATGCAAGAGAGCATAACAAAGGGTGTTGTGAGGAAAATGATGATGGAAAGCAAATAATATCAGAAATAACAGCCAATTGGTGCTAAAATATCAAACACAACACACTTTTAGTGCCACTTAAGGTAAAACCCTAGTGAAAATATAGCAAAAATAGGCTATTTTTCATAGTTCTTCAACTCCAAGACCTAGCAAAAGAGGTGTTGTAATGAATTTAAGGAGGCATAGAAAATAATATCAGTCACCTCAATCTGTAAAACTGATCACAACACACTTGGAGTGCAAACTAGGTCAAACCCTAGGGCAAAAATTGTCAAAAAGTGTAGTTTTTCACCAAATTTTCACTACAAGAGCTCGTTAGAAGGGTGTCGTGAGGCTTTTTATGAGTGGAAGAAAATTATTAACCCAATAACATAAAAATAATTCCAAAATATCTTTCACAACACGCCTACGGTGCAAGTTTATGAAGTCGATAAGGCCAAAACTAGTGAAAATCGTTATTTTCAAAGCCCTAGGTTTGAGATATTGAAACAAAATTCTATGAAAATTGTTTGAAGTCTGATTTTTGATGGAAATTAAATACTCTTAGATTTGAAAATTATTTTCAAGATTAAAGATGCAAAATGTCCATGCAAATTTAATGAAAATACACTAAAATTACTAGTTTTTGTTGAAATTTTCAATGCAAAAATGCAAATAATTTAAATTTAAATGCAAATTCATACTAAAATGCAAGACTATAGACAAATGTTAATTTGAATGAGCCTCAAAAAATAGTAGAAAAATCTGATAAAATATTTTGCCTACGAACCCTAGATTTTGGAATTACTAGGTTATATAAAATTGTCAAAATTTCCACAAAACCCTAGCAATTAAATGATGAAAATGCAAAGCAAGATTTTGAATTTTTGACTTTTTCTGTAGTTTATATCAGATCTGATGTGAAAATCATGAATTAGGAAAATTTAGGAAGAACTGACACAATTTAGTATGCCCAACAATGCAATTTTTTTTGTATTTTTTCAAATTTTCAATTTTTTTGAAATTTTCTCAATGCAATAAAGTAAATGCCTATATGAATGAATGAAATCACACCAAATATTTAGACAAACACTTATCAAGTTGTAATTTAAGTTCAAATACACAGGTTCACCAAAATGTTTAGGGTAAAATTGGATTTTGCTAATCTTTGTTGTTTAGATGTTAAAATCCGCCTATCCACTAAACATTGAAGGATCTAGGGTCAAATGGCTAGCATTATCATACCTTAGGTCTCTTTTAGATGTTGGTAAATTTAGATTAGGGAATTAATTATCAATTTTTCCTTCTCCTATGTCCATATGACCATTAAAACCCTAATAATGCAAATACGACAGTAAATTAATGAATTACAGAAAAAGCTCTTGCAGACAGGAGTAGAATACCAAATTACAGAATACCTATTTTCGAGGTTCTGAAGTAGAATAGTTGGGGACACTAGAGCGGGTTCCCAAGTCCAAGGTACCTACTTCTTCAGGGAATCTGGACCTCCTTCCGACACTGATCAACCCTGTAACTTCTATTTTCTAGGATCTGTCTGCGGAGGACACTAGAGTGAGTGCCCTAGTCCTGGAAGTGCTCTTTTGTTCGTCTTTTCTCCAGATCCTGAATCCTTGATGTCTACCCATCCTTCCTGCAACTCCACTTTCTTTGGATGCGACACCTGTAACCTACAATCACAAGACTTGGTTTGGGGGGTTGTGGTGTTTAGAGGTTTGCCTTAGTCAAACCCCGGAGGACACTTAAGTCTCCAAACACCGTTGTTAGATAAAGAGGGCGTGCCCTTGTGAGACAGAGGCCAAAACTAAAGGAATCAATGATAAAAATACAATGATATGTCACCTTGTAGTGAAGCTCTCATGTGGGAAGATGCTCTTCATGCCATGAGGAGATTGATGCTCAAATATGCAAATATCAACACACAAAACACACAAGCCTACTCTTGCAACACAATAGAAAGCCTTGAATCACCTTAGGATGCCAAAATCACATGAACACCATCTAATTGGAATCTAGTTTACAAATGAATGCCTACACATGCTTATATATGCATCTACAAGCACTCCCGCTAAGATATTTGAAATTCAAACTTACCGTGTCGGAAAAGGGACCTAATAACCATCACTAACCGACACCCAAAAATTGGGGCTGCCCCAAAATAGGGCAGGACTAGGGCATGGGTGCCCAAGTCCTTACCCCCTATTTTGGGTAGGGTACAACTCAAGGGGTCCACGTAGGCCCTATTTGCTAAGGAACCTATATAAAGAGGGCGTACCCTTGTGAGACAGAGGCCAAAACTAAAGGAATCAATGATAAAAACACAATGATATGTCACCTTGTAGTGAAGCTCTCATGTGGGAAGATGCTCTTCATGCCATGAGGAGATTGACGCTCAAATATGCAAATATCAACACACAAAACACACAAGCCTGCTCTTGCAACACAATAGAAAGCCTTGAATCACCTTAGGATGCCAAAATCACATGAACACCATCTAATTGGAATCTAGTTTACAAATGAATGCCTACACATGCTTATATATGCATCTACAAGCACTCCCGCTAAGATATTTGAAATTCAAACTTACCGTGTCGGAAAAGGGACCTAATAACCATCACTAACTGACACCCAGAAATTGGGGCTGCCCCAAAATAGGGCAGGACTAGGGCACGGGTGCTCAAGTCCTTACCCCCTATTTTGGGCAGGGTACAGCTCAAGGGGTCCACGTAGGCCCTTTTTGCTAAGGAACCTAGGTCTCATTCCATTGGGGTGTTAAAATATGAACTAAAATGTCCTAAATGCATGCTAAAGACCCGAGAGCTAAACCTTATGAGGGAAAAGCCCCCAAGGGGACATTTTCTAATGTTACAGTTAGAATATCTAAAGAGACAAGAAAAATGGGTGTGATTGCAAGTGAAGCTGCATTGGTTAGTTGCCTGGGATGGTATATTTTAACATCAACAAGTTAGAAGATGTAAATATTGGGTGTGTGTAAGACCTAGATGAAATATGTGTTGTTTGTGTGTAGAGAATGTGGTAAAGGAAAAACCCTGAGAGGAATTACTACAATATGGTGCGTGAAAGTGTATGAGGACAAGTAGGTAATAGACACATTGGATTAATTTGGAATAAAGACAAATAAGAAATTTGGAAATGGGTGTTAGTAAAAGCATGTAGACCTAAAATGAAGTTTCCTTGTGCCTCCTAAAACATATGTGACTCATAAACTCCCTGAATATTAGCTATGAGAGCAAAGTTAACAGTGTTTTGTCTGCTCTTATCTCTTGACGATCTACCCTCGATCATTTCACTCACTCAAACATTGCCAGCGGTGCTTTCCCACCACTTTGGTATCTTTTTAGGAACCTCTCCATCTAAATCAATATTGTCACCATGACTTGGGTTGTCTATTTCTATGTCATGTGGATGTTGATCCATGTTGTTATCAATGAATTTTGGTACTGATACTTGCCTAGGAGACTCATGCTCAAAATCCTCCCCCCTCTAGGGGGAGCTTCGTGAAGATGAAAAATTGAATCCTTATACTTAACATGCTAGTCTTTAGTAAACTTGATCTCTTAAGAAAGATGGAAAGGCTCTATTTTCTCATTAATCACAACATCTTTGTTGAAAGCCAAGCAATTAGTGTCAACATCAATTAGCCATAGGCTTTATGATTGTCACTATACCTTGTAAGAATTAATTTCTTACTCTTAGGATCTAACTTGGTTCAATGTGCATCTAGAATCTAGACATATGTAGTAGAACCAAAGACCTTAAAGTGACTAACTTTTGGTTTCCTCCTAGACCAAGCTTCCTCTAGAGTCTTCTCCTTCACTGCTTGTGTTGGAGACCTACTAAGTAAGTAAATTGTAGTATACACTGCCTTACCCAAAACTTCTTGGGAACACTCATGTTCTCCATCATACACTGGTCCATCTCCATAATAGTACAATTCCTTCACTCAACTACTTCATTTTGCTATGGAGTATAGGGTGTTGTATATTACCATTTTATACCATGTTTAACACAAAAGTCATTGAATTAGTTTGAACATAATTCACCTCCATTATCAGATCTAATAGTGATTAATGCACAATCAAACTCTTCATCTATTAATGCTTTGAACTTTTGAAATTCCTTAAGCACATTTCATTTTAACTTCAAAAAATGGGTGTGATTGCAAGTGAAGTTGCATTGGTTAGCTTCCTAGGATGGTATATTTTAACAACAACGAGTTAGAAGATGCAAATATTGGGTGTGTGTAAGACCTAGATGAAATATGTGTTGTGTTGTGTTTAGAGAATGTGGTAAAGGAAAAACCCTAGGAGGAATTACTACAGTATGGTGCATGAAAGTGTATGAGGACAAGTAGGTAATAGATACATTGGACTAATTTGGGAGAAAGGAAAATAGGAAATTTGGAAAGGGGCGTTAGCAGAAGCATGTAGACCTAAAATCAAGTTTCCTTGTGCCTCTTGAAACATCTATGGCTCATAAACTCCCTGAATATTAGCCATGAGAGCAAAGTTAACAGTGTTTAGCACAAAAGTCATTGAATTCATTTGAACATAATTCACCTCCCTTATCAGATCTAATAGTGATTAATGCACAATTAGACTCTTCATCTACTAATGCTTTGAACTTTTGAAATTCCTTAAACACATTTCATTTTAACTTCAAAAAATACACCCACATTTTCTAACTAAAATCATTTACAAAAAAAAGAAAATACTTGGCACTAGTGATCGATGCCGTATTCATTGGTCCACAAATGTCTGCATGAACCAGTTGTAGGACGTTATTGCTCTCTAAGTATGTCTGTCTGTAAATGGAGTTTTGTGTTGATTCCCTACTTGGAAAGAGTTGTAAATGCCTTGTATGTGTTGTATTTTTCCCTCTCCCTTATCGACAAGGGAAATGGAAACAAGAAAAATAAGAATCCCTCTCTATCTCTCTCCCTATCTCCCTATCTCTCCCCTCCATATCCCCCCTCTCTCCCTCTTCCTCCCTCTCCCTCTCCCTTATTGACAAAGGAAACATAAACAAGAAAATTAGGACATGCAATGAGGGATGAGGATATAAATTGGGCGGATGAAATGGAAACAAGATAAAATGAAAGTTAATTGGATGGGAAGAATGATGAGAGGAGAGGTGGAAAATAGTAAAATAGGGAAAAATTGGTGGAATCTAAAGGAAAATTGGAAAGGAAAAGGAAAACTAGGAAATCTAGGGTTAGGAGGTGAAAAAGAGGGGAGGAGGTGGAAAAAGAAGTCAAATAGACACAAAGAGATGAAGATGAATGATATGAGAGAGAGAAAGAGAGAGATAGCTATATAGAGGAATGAGAGAGAGAGGTGTGGGTGTGTGCATGTGTGTGTGGGTGTGGGTGAGGGTGGGTGGTGTGAGTGTGTGGGTTTGTGTGGGTGGTGTGGGCATGTGTGTGTGCATGTGTATGTGTGGATGTATGTGGGTGTGCATGTGTGTGTGGGTGGGGGTGGGTGTCACTCCCCCACACACACACCCACACACACATAAACACTCACACTCATGCATGCATACACCCCCCCACACCCACTCACACACCTACCCACCCACACACACCACCCACCCACCCATGCACACACACCCATACACATACACACACCCACACACGAACACACACCCACATGTACATGCTCACACGCATCTAAAAATACACACGCATAGACAAGTACACACACACAGAGACACATACTTTAGAGAAACTAATGGAGATAAATAAGCCATGATTATCCCTCCCTTTGTCTCCCTCTCTCTAAATCTATCTTTATATTTCTCTCTCTAAACCCTAAACCCTAAACCCTAAGCCCTAAACCTTAAACCTCTAAACCCTAACCCCTAACACCTAGATGCTAAACCCGAGCAACCCTAAACCCATAAACCCTAATAATGCCCCTAAAACCTAAGTCCTAACCCATAAACCCTAAGCCCTAAACATGAGCAACCATAAACCTCTATCTCCTTGTCTCTCCCCTATCCCCATATCTATATCATCCCTTTACCTCTCAATCTCTCTCCCTATGTCTCTGGACATCTCCCCCACTCTCTATCTCTCTATCTCTCCCCTTTATCTCCTCTCTCTAAACCCTAAACCACTAAACCCTAACCCTAACCCTTAAATTCTAAACCCTAAACCCCTAAACCCTAAATGGTAAACCCCTAAACCCTAAACCCTAAATAATGCCCCTAAACCCTAACCCCTAACCCCTCGACTCTAAACACTAAACACAAGCAACCCTAAAGCCCTATCTCCATATATCTCCACTATCTCCCTATCTCTATCATATCTCTACCTCTCAATCTCTCTCCCTATGTTTCTGAACATCTCCCTCACTCTCTATCTCCCTAGCTCTCCCCTTTGTCTCCTCTATCTCTCCCTATTAGTCTACTCTCTCTCTAAACCCTAAATCCTAAACTCCTAAACCCTAATCCCTTATCCCTAACCCCTAAACTAGAACAATCCTAAACCCTAAACCTTAAATCCTAAATAATGCCCCTAACCCCTAAACCCTAAACCCAAGAAACCCTAAAACTCTATCTCCCTATCTCACCCCTGTTGGCACCTGTAAAATTTTGTTCCCAGACATGCCCCATTTTTCCCCCAAGTTCCATCTAAATCCTACTTTATGCCTTCAACATTGAACCTATTGATGATAACCGATCAAATATGTCTTTCATAGGTTTTCATTTGTTTGCCTTTTAAAATGTAAGGGAAAAAGCCCCAAAAAGTTGACTAAGTCCCATTTTCTAAGTGTTTCCTTGTGTTTTGACCTTGGTCAGAGTTTCAAAGTTTCAGGCTCCTTCCTTCCATCATGTTGTCCCTGTTGGATATGAGGTCCAAGGCTAAAATTTGCACTATGTTTCAGAGGCCAAACTTCAGGCCTTTGGCCTTCGGTCTTCTTCATGGCAAGTGTCAAGAAGAAGCCCCAGGGTTTGAAGTCTGATGGGTCCCCACGTTCAAATCCCTCTAAGTATGAAGTGTGTGGTGGAGTTCAGAGGTTGGTTCTTCTTCCCTTCTTCATGGAAGGAAAAATGGGGAAGGCTTGACGACTGATTCTTGACAGGTTTTCTTTTCTTTGAGCTGAGGATGAATGGCAGGGCTCCTCTCTTTCCTCTTCCAAGTGGAAAATGCATAAGGTGGAAAGCTCAGGGCTGACCCCTGGTGTTTTCATAGTTTTTCTTAAGTGCGTTAGAGGTCAGAGTTTGGGCTTCCTTCCTTCCATCTTCAACATGGAAGGCAGAAGGAGGAAGGCCCGATGACTGACCCCTGATGGGTGTTAATTCTTTCTAAGGCATTCCACCATTCCGCTGAGCCTTTTGGGTGGACCCACAGTAGTCTTGTGGAACCACGGGAAGAAGACATGTGGCAAGGTTCGACAGCTGATCATCCAAGTGACCCAATGGGTGCCACATGGTATACTTTGTGACTCTTCTGCCATTCCACAGAGCATTTCAGGGAAACTTTGTCTATAGCCATAGAACAACAGGAAGCTACCAAGTGGTCGTGACGTCATCTGGACTAACTCTTACCAAGGAAGGCAGAGGTTAGGGTTTCCTTATTCTCCCTTTTGTAAAGCATAAGGTGAAATGGTGAAGGCTCGAGCCCTGACCCTCGATGCTTTCATATCTATACATAGGCAACAGTTAAGGTAAAAGAATTTGAAAATGATGAAGGCTTGGAGTCTTTTATTGGCAAAAATCTTAGTTTGAGAACTCTCCAATTCACCGACTAAGGGGTTCGCCAATCAATGGAAAAATGACTAAGGCAAAAGATTGAATGAAGGAGACCATCAACAAATTAGAAGAAGGAAGAACTAGTCAAACAATTTAAAAATTTCATGATTCATCGATAAGGTGATAAAGGCATGCTTTTCACTTGGTTTCAAAAATGAGGGATTTGCCAAAAAAATGAAGGCTAGTAGAAAGTTTGACAAGTTAGAGGTTCGACAAAAGGCAAATTTGCTGATAAAGAGACAAGATAAAGTAAAGGCAAAATGGCTCAAGTTCGAAAATGGTCACTTTTACCAACCAAAGGAAGAATAAGAGAAGTTCTCAAAAATGAAAAATTGTTGATAAAGGGCAAAGGTGGCATAATTTAGAAAATTCACAGTTTACTGACTAAAAGAGAAAATGAACCAAGTTTTAGAAGATGATTTTGCTAATAAGGTGAAGAAGAGGCATAAATTGAGGATGTCTCCCATGGTTCGAATATGTGCCAGTTTGTCGACAATATGAATAAGTTGGAAGTTTGTGATGAAGAGGATTGGGTAATAAAGGTAGGAAGATGCACAGGGTACAGTCAGAGATCAAATGGCTCAAAACTAAAAATTTGGACAACACATTGGGAGTGTTGTAATTGCTTTAAAAGGATAATTCCTTGAAAGTATGCCATGATTTTAGGAATATAAAAGCTGATTTGTACCTAGAATTTAATGAGTCTACAGAACAGTGCCATCCATGTGGTTAGCACAGTGAAATTCTTCAATGCACAAAGGACAAATCAAAACAGTTTCTAGGAAGGATTTGAAAGGGTGAAGAATTTAAAGACCCCTATTTGCAGCCATTGTCAGGTGTAGTTTGTTGTTGTGTGTAAGTTTGGCATCCCGTCAACTTATGCCAACATTTTGGCACCGTTGTCGGGGAGTAAAGATTTTATTTCTAGTTGCTTTAATATTGATATAAGTGTTTGTTCAAGTTTTTCTTCCTAGTAGGGGAAGTGCTGACTCTATTTTAATAACTTAGAATAAATTTCAATTTGAAAAAAGGTTTCAGAATGGATAGAGGAAGAAACTAGGAGCAGCTTGGATGTGAAGAATCCTCTAGCAATGCAGGAAATAGGAGTAGGTATAGGGTAAGGAGACCTAATGTGGTACCTCAAAGAAATGCCCAAGACAATATATTTGTCGACCTCAGAAGCCAATATAATTATACTTTTGAGGACTCTATAGATAACATGCTCAGAACAAACAAAAGAACAAATAGAAATGAGTATGATGTTAGAAGAAATGAAAATCTTATCGGTAGAGGAAGTAGAGATAGATCGCATGATCCACATTTGAGAACATTTGGGATGCCCAATGATAATGAAGAGATATATCAACATACTAGGTGTTGGTCTCCTATAATGATTTAACAACTAAGCCCATAAAGTTGTGACTTAGAGATTGGACATCTAACCTAAATAGCTATCTTAATCACTATGAAGGTGCATTTGTCAACCCAGGGATGTGAACTTGAAATGGGTCAGTACAGTATGTGCACTAGGAACCCCAAAGTAGCCACATTCATTCTATGGCTAAGAAAGACATAATGCTAAAAGTAAATTGCTTGGAAAGAAATAAAATAAATGTTGAACATCAATCAACAACTATACTAAGCTGAAGTGCATGACAGAAAATAAAAACAAATAGGAAACTACTCTATCTGCTTTGGCTGCAGGAACAGACACATAATAAAATTCTAGTGGCTGTAGGAACATACAGTGCCAAATTTTAACTAATTGCTTGACAGAAAATAACAACTAAACTAAAGGATGGAATGCTCACTAAGTGGGCCCCCTTGGATGAGCATCTCTTAAGACAAATGTAAACTTAGAGATGTGAACTTATAACTTCATTTTATTCATTGAAAAACATGAGTACAAATGAGCAACATAACTGTATTATTGAAAAACTTAATAATGCGAGTACAACCTCTAATTAATCAACCCCTTAGAAGGAGCATCAGAGTCTTATTTATAGAAAGAAAAACTACAAACCAACTACCTAGAAAGGCAGTCAACTCCAATAGATTAGGAGGACACCACTTTAGGGAAAGCATAGAAAGTGGAGAGGAGGTTATGCATGTGTGGAATCTGGTCAAGCATGTTTGCTTTGACGTAAATCTAGCACAATAGTAACTCCTATATTCACTCAACAAGCAATTAAGACCAGTTACAAGATGGTTATATTCCCTCCATTTGACATTTGAATCGCCACCTTGTTGACTTTGATGGCGAGTGACCAACTGACAAAATCTTCCTCGATTTTATTTTTGTTATATGGAGCCTAATCAGACTCAGAGGTTAAATTTTCCCCACTTTTCTCAACGCGGTTTCCTCCCAAATCATTTAATGGGGGAGTGTTGGGGGGGGTAGAGCCCCGCCTATGGTGCCTGAGGGGCTTATCCCCCCAGCGGGGGCCTAGGGGCAAAGCCCATGGTGGGGGTCTGGGGGCAATGCCCCCAGCGGGAGCTGTTGGGGGCAGTGTCCCCAAAGCAAAAATTGCCTACTATTTTATAAAGGCACCGAGAGTTATTTTTTCTATTGGCTGACATAAAAAACCCTATTTTTGTAACTGACATAAAGCTTGATAAAAGTGGCAAGGGTTAGGGTTTCCTTTGATATTGGATTGTAACATTTGCAACGGTATTGAGTTGTAGGGATTGCTGGTTGTAATCAGTTTGATTTATTGGATAATAATATTGGACTCTCTATTGGTGGATGTAGCCCGAGTTTGGGTGAACCACGTTAAATCTTGTCTCTCGCTGTTATTATTTCTGTGTATTTCCATTCCTCTGTTTAATCTTTATTTGCATTTAATTGATATCTTCTATTGGCTAACCCTAACAAGTGGTATCAGAGCAGGTTGTGTTTGATTATCGTCTATAGGAAAGTCTCATGGTGGAGTGGGAGCAATGGCGGATGAGGGTAAATTAAAGGTTAATAAATTTAATGGGTAGAACTATCAGTTATGGAAGATGTAGATGCAGGATTACCTCTATCAGAAGGATTTATGGAGGCCGTTGGAAGGAGTATCCAAGAAACTGATAGGAATGACAGATGAGGATTGGAATCTTCTAGACAGAAAGGCACTGGGAACCATTCAGTTGTGCCTGGCACCATCTGTGGTGTTCAATATAATGGAAGCAACGACAATAGATGAGTTGATGAAAGCTTTAGCTAAATTGTATGAAAAACCCTCAGCCTCAAATAAGGTATTTCTCATGAAGCGTTTGTTTAATCTGAAAATGATTGAAGGTGGATCTCTGACAGATCATTTAAATGAGTTCAATATGATTATCAGTCAGTTAACTTCTATAAAAGTAAAAATTTGATGAAGAGGTGAGGGCTCTCTTAGTTTTATGTTCTCTGCCAGAAAGCTGGAATAGCTTGATAATGGTTGTAAGTAACTCTGTCTCTAGTTCAAACACTTTAAAATTTGATGATGTTGTTGGTGTTATCCTTAGTGAGGAAATGTGACAAAAAAGATTAGGAGGGTCCACATCAGGTAGTGTTTTGAATGCAGAAAGTAGGGGCAAATCAAAGGAGAGAGGAAAAGGTTCTGGAGGTCATGGGAAGTCACGAGAAAAATCAAAGGACAAGAAGTCCCAAACCAGAGGACAGAAGGATTGCTGGTACTGTGGGAACCAGGTCATTTGAAGAAAGATTATTGATCTCAGAAGAATAAAGAAGGAGACAAACAAGAAGGCAATAAGGAGGCAAATGTGGTAAGTAATAAATTTGAAGATGATGCTTTGATTCTTTCCCTAGATAATGCTGATGATTCATGGGTTTCAGATTTAGGGGCCTCATTTCATGCTATGCCCCATAGAAGTTATTTTCTTGATTATGTCCAATGGGATTTTGGGCTGGTTTATTTGGGAGATAACAAACCCTGTCAAATTGTTGGAAAGGGAAGAATCAAGATTAAATTACAGAATGGGAATCATTGGCTATTACAAGAGGTAAGGCATGTTCTAAGACTCAGTAGGAATTTAATTTCAGCAGGGCAGCTAGTTGATGAAGGTTGCATTGTTACATTTACTGATAAAAATTGGAAGGTTTCAAAAAGTGCCTTAATAGTAGCAAAAGGTGTGAAAGTAGGCACCTTATATCTTTGTACAGGTCATATTGTTCCTTCTACTTTAGCTGTAGCAAAGAAAAAATAAACAGGTTCAGAAACAGTTGCTGCAGGTTCGCAGGAAGAGACGGAAACAATTACTACAGGTTTTGAGACAAAACTGTGGCATAACAGACTTGGGCATATAAGTGAAAAAGGTATGAAGGTACTTCATTCTAAGAAAGTTTTACCAGGTCTCAAATGTATTAATATGGATTTTTGTGAAAGTTGTGTGTATGGAAAACAAAAGAGAGTCAGTTTTCTCAAGGATGGGAAGCAAAAGAAAGATGAAAAGTTGGAGCTTGTGCATACAGATGTATGGGGACCAGCTCAGGTATCTTCTCTTGGTGGATCTCAGTATTATGTTACATCCATAGATGATGCAACTAGGAAGGTATGGATTTATTTCCTTAGGTAGAAATCTGATGTATTTGAAACATTTAAGAAATGGAGAAACTTGGTTGAGAATGAGATAGGTAAAAGATTAAAATGTCTCAGATCTGATAATGGTGGTTAGTATTGCAACAAAGAATTTAAGGATTATTGTTCCTTTAATAGAATCCATAGGCAAAAAATGGTTCTAGGGATTCCACAAGAAAATGGAGTGGCTAAATGCACGAATAGGACAATAATGGAGCATACAAGGACAATGAGATTGCATGTTGGGCTACCTTTAAACATGTGGGTAGAGGTTGTCAACACCGCTGTATATTTAATTAATAGAGGTCCTTCAGTTCCTTTGGGCTGTGGTATTCTAGAGGAAGCATGGACATGTAAGAAGGTAAGTTATTCTTTTCTCAAAAGCTTCGAATGTGAAGCATTTACACATGTAGATTGTGAAAATAGAACCAAGCTGGATGCAAAATCAAAAAAGTCTACCTTCGTTGGATATGGCATTGATAAATTTGGTTATAGGCTTTGGGATTTTGAAAATTAGAAAGTTGTGAGAAGCAGGGATGTTGTATTCAATGAGAAGATGTTGTACAAAGATCAATTGCAGAAGCATGAGAAGAAATTAAAGGATTATGTAGTGCTAGATGATACTCCAAATAGTGATGTTCCAATGGTTCCTCATGCTCCACAACAGCAACAAGAAATACCACAAACTCCGGTGAATGTTAGACGGTCAACAAGGCTAAGTAGACCTCCTAAAGGTTTTTTCCCTCTTTGTATTCTATTTTGTTAACAGATGCTGGTGAACCTAAAGGGTATGATGAAGCTATGTAGGTGGATAAAAGGTTCAGTGGGAGCTTGCAATGAAAGAAGAAATGGACTCCTTACTGAAAAATTAGACTTGGGAATTATGTAAGTTGCCTGCAGGTAAAAAGGCTTTACCAAACAAATGGGTTTATAGGTTGAAAGACGAAGATGGAGGTAAGAAAAGATTTAAATCCATGTTAGTTGTCAAAGGATTTGTATGGAAAAAAAGTATTGATTTTGATGAGATTTTTTCTCTGGTTGTTAAAATGACTTCTATTCGTATTGTTTTAAGTATTGTGGTTGCTGAAGATTTGCATTTGGAATAGCTAGATGTGAAAACTGCCTTTTTCCATGGTGATTTGGAGGAGGAGATATATATGGAACAACCCCAAGGATTTGAGGTCAAAGGTAAGGAGAAACAGGTGTGTAGATTGAAGAAGAGTTTGTATGGCTTGAAACAAGCACCTTGGCAATGGTATTTGAAATTTGATAGTTTTATGGCTGAGCAAGGCTACAACCGGTGTAATTCTAACCATTGTGTTTATTTTAAGAGGTTGGATAATGACAGCTACATTATTTTATGTTTATATGTTGATGACATGCTTGTAGCTGGGTCTAACATGGATCACATAAGAGAGTTAAAACAACAGTTAGCACAATCATTTGTTATGAAGGATTTGGGGGCATCAAAACAAATCCTTGGTATGAAAATTTGTAGAGATAGGTAGAACAAGAAATTGACTCTATCTCAGGTTGATTATGTTGACAAGGTGTTGCAGAGATTCCATATGGAGAATGCAAAAGTTGTCAGCACACCTTTGCCTAGTCATTTAAAATTGACTATGGAAATGTGTCCTAAGACACAAGAGGAGGAAGAAAAAATGTCCAAGGTACCATATGCTTCAGCTGTAGGAAGTTTAATGTACGCCATGGTATGCACAAGACCGGATATTGCACATGTCATAGGAGTCGTAAGCAGGTATATGAGTCATCCCAGATTGGAGCATTGCAATGCAGTAAAATGAATTCTCAGATATTTGAGAGGTACATCCAATAAACACTTATGTTTTAGGGGCTCTAATACTGATTTAGTAGGCTATGTGGACTCAGATTTGGTAGGGGATATTGATACCAGGTGGAGTACTACAGGTTATGTCTTTACTATAGGTGGAGCAGCAGTGAGTTGGATCTCCAGGTTGCAAAATGTGGTTGCTTTATCCAACACGAAGGTAGAATATGTAGCTACAATAGAGGCAAGCAAAGAGATGATATGGCTGCAATCTTTCATTAAAAATTAGGCAAACAACAGGTTAACAGTTATTTGTTTATGGATAGTCAGAGTGCCATACATATTGCAAAGAATTCTGCCTTGCATTCAAATACCAAACACATACTGTAACTGAGGTATTACTTCATTCGGCCAGTGTTGGATGATGGATAGTTAAGTTTGGAAAAGATACATATAGATGAAAATCCAATGGATATGTTTACAAAGGCAGTGAAAAGGGAGAAGTTGAGCTCCTCTTCAGCTTCGGGTGGTCTTCAAGACTGAAAACAACAAAAATAGAATAGCAGAGTCTAGGGTGCTTATTTCCAGTGGGAGCTATAGGGTCAGCTGTGTTATGACCAGTCTCCAAGTGGGAGATGATATGGTGTGGAGTCTGATCAATCTCCAAGTGGGATATTGTTGTTATATGGAGCCTAATCAGACTCGGAGGTTAAATTTTCCCCACTTTTATGGGCGTGGTTTCCCCCCAAATCATTTAACAGAGGAGTATAGGGGGCAGAGCCCCTCCTGCAGGGCCTGAGGGGCTTATCCCCCTAATGGGGGCCCAGGGGCAGAGCCCATGGTGGGGGTCTGGGGGCAACGCCCTTAGCGGGGGTTGTTGGGGGTAGCACCTCCGAAGCAAAAATTGCCTATTATTTTATAAAGGCACTAGGAGTTATTTTGTTTATTGGCCGACATAAAAAACCATATTTTTGTAACTGACATAAAGCTTGGCCAATAAAAAAACCATATTTTTGTAACTGACATAAAGCTTGATAAAAGCGGCTAAGGGTTAGGGTTTTCGTTGATATTGAATTGTAACATTTGCAGTGGTATTGAGTTGCAGGGATTGCTGGTTGTAATCGGTTTGATTTACTGGATAATAATATTGGACTCTCTGTTGGTGGATGCAGCCCGAGTTTGGGTGAACCACGTTAAATCTTGTCTCTTGCTGTTATTATTTCTGTGTATTTCCATTCCTCTGTTTAATCTTTATTTGCATTTAATTGATATCTTCTGCCGGCTAACCCTAACATTTATAGGCTGCCAATGATATCTGCATAACAATATTAGTGTAAAGGGTGAAATGGATTGATCAATAATGATAATAATAAACCCAAACAACAATGAAATATGAAGGAAGAAGGATAAATAACCACAAAGAGATACTTACAACCTTTACCTTTCGACTTCCATTGCTCGCCTATTCTTTCTTGATCTTGAATGATGAAGATGGGCCCTCAGGGAGCTTGCTTCCTTGCTTTGATTCCTCAAGATGACAAGGAGAAATGGTTGAGATACTTTGTGTGATTGAAGATGAGCTTCAACACACTAATGATGGAGGATGATATGAGAATGGCTAGAATGAGGAGATTTGAGAAGAAGAATGTGGGCACGATAAGGATGCCAGAATGAAGTTTCTCGAAGAAATTAGACATGGTAAGGATACCTGAAAGAAGTCCTTCAGAAGAAATTGGACATGGTTAGGATCCCAGAATGAAGTCCCTCCCTTAATTGCTTAGAGAAGGGTCTTATTTATAGATTTTCTGAAAAGACAATGGAGGGTGAGGATCAAAAGATGAGATCAATGGCTCTCATTTTTTGTGAATCTTTAATTCATAATGGATGAGTTAAAAATTCTTTTTTGAGAAGAGTGGGTTATGACAATTGAATTAAGAATTCAATAGTGGAGGATAGTGGGTTATGACAATTGGATTAAGAATTCAATAGTGGAGGATAGTGGGCAATAATTGAATTAAGAATTCAATTGGTGGAGGATAGTGGGGAACAATTGAATTAAATATTCAATTGGTGAAGGCTAGTGGGGAACAATTTTAAATTCAATTGGTGAAGGCCAGTGGGGAACAACTGAATTAAATATTCAATTGGTGAAGGCTAGTGGGGAACAATTGAATTTTAAATTCAATAGTGGATGATAGTGGGTTTTGTGAGGATATTAGCTAATTAAATATTAAAAATATTTAATTATATGTGCAACATGGTGAGGTGGAAGGGATGAGGTGGATTTAAGATTTGAGACATTAGAAGAATTTAGGGAATTTAATTAAATCCACTTTGTTTGTGAGGTTTTGTCTTAGAAGTTTTGTTGCAGGATACAGGTGTTTTCCAGAGCACATTCAGGCATCAACTTCCACAAACAACCTCCTACGCACAAACTCCGCTCATCATTGAGTCCAGAAGGCCTCAGAGGTAAGAAATCACATATCATTCTCTAGTGTGGATTACTTGAAAATTTCTAAATTTTTTTTTTACTTTTCCACCTTTTTTTGCACATAAAACAATAAAAAAAATAAAAATTTTGGAAAAAAAAGCATTACTTCTTATTTATTTATTTATTTATGTTTTTCTAACATTTACATTTAAAAAAAATAAAAATAAAAATAAAAATCAGCAAATAATAAACTTTGCAAAATACAAAAATCAAACATTAAAAAAAAAACATAAAAAATAAAATAAAAAAAAACCAACAAAAAAAGGCCAGCAAGGGTCACAGCCCCTGCCGCCCCCCCAAACCCTCCCACGGCCACCCCGCCACCCAACCCTCACTCCCCACAGCTCCCTTCCCTCCTGACCCCCTACCTGCATCCTCCCGCGCGCTGTCCCTCCCTCTGTCCCCTGTGCCATCTCCACCACGCCCACTACTCCGCCACCCTCTGCACCCTGGCCCCCGCACCTCCCCTCACCCCTCAGCCCCCTCCCCTGGAAACCCTCCGCCGCCCCGCCTCCCCTTCTCCCACCACCCCCCACGCCCTTCCCTCCACCAAACCCTCAGCCCTCCCCCCTGCACTCACCCTGATTCGCCGTCCATCACCCAGATCCCGCCGCCGCCACACCGCCCATGCTGCCCTCTGTGTCGCTTGCCACCAGCCATCACTATCGCTCCTCCACCCTGCCTCCACCTCCGCCCAACCTCCACCTACCCTCAACCACCACATAAAAATTTATTAAAAATAAATAAATACATCAATCAATAAAAGTAAAATCAAACAATAAAAACAAAAAAAAGGGGGGGGATTCTTTCTTTTTTTCCTTTTTAATTGCCACTTAGCAAAATAGGCTATTTTTTTTCAAACTCACACAACTTTTGTATACGAAGTTGAAAACTTGCAAATGAATACTCATTATAAAGAGGACTCAGCAAACTTTGCAATTGTGACAAAATTTTTAGGTGACTGTACCATTTCACAACATATGTTCTGTCTGCGCATACATTCTTTCTTACGGTGCTTTTAACCACTGTTACAACGCATCTGTGTTATTGCGCTTCTGTTGACTATTTCTGCGCATTTAGTCACTGAAGTGGTGCTTCTATAGCAGGTAGTGATCTTAAGGTTTTTAGAAGATTTTGCTAACATCGACATCTTTACAAGGGTACTCTTGATCTGTTTTGCAGGTTAGGCTACTGGTTTAGATTCATCTAGTTGCATTTACTAAACTCACACTTCAATTTTTAAAAGATAGTAAAATGAATGCTCATACAAATTCCACATAGCCTTTAACTAGGAAGAGAGCAATTGAACTATTGCTATATCTGCATATTGCTATCTTCTTTAGTTAGATCATTGCTATCTTACAAACAGGAATGAACATTGCTATCTTTTTAAACACTTCAAAGTTAACAACTCGGGCTATCGTGGATTAAAATTGAACTCATCATTGCTATCTGGGTTAAAACTGAACCTCTACTATCTCGATTGACCAACACTTCAAAGTTAACAACTTGTGCTATCATGGATAAAATTGAACTCACCATTGCTATCTTGGTTAAAATTGGACCACTGCTATCTTGCTACTCACTTCAAAGTTCTGTGCTTGCCCAAGTAGATAGATCATCTAGTTTTTTTCATTTTAACTAGAGGAAAGGAACCACTGTATATTGTGTTTTTGGGAATGATACCAGGACTATGCTCTCCCCTATCTTGGGTGACCAAAATGCTAGAAGTATCATTTTCTCATGTGTTTTTCCTTTAGAGGGGCCTGCTCTTGGATACCGCTTATCCAAGTAGGAATGACCCTAAGTGGTAACAGGCTCGATGCCAAGCCTTTCCAAGCAACTATAAATAAATTGTGTTTGGAGTGAAAGTTTCAAACAACGAGTGAAGTTGTGTTACACCGACAACCAACCCCCCCCAAAACCCTCCAAGGCGCAACCCTTGCAGGCTGGGAGACTCCATAACGAAGAGTAGTGCTGCCGCATGTGTAACCACTCGAACGGTTGCCCTCATTAAACACCTTTCGTTCTAGTGGCCAAAAACCCTTCTTATCCATTTCGAGCCTAAGATTTTGTACTTGTTCTTACTTTTTAGTCCAAATAGAGTAAAAAAAAATGAAAAAAATGAAAAAATGAAAAACTATAAAATATTCTTTGTGCTTGCTATGTTTTCTTGCTATTAATTCATAAAATCAGATCAAGAAGACCTTTTTCCAGCCAAAAATACCAAAAACATCAGAAAAATTTCCAAAAATTGTAAAAACATTGAAAAAAGCTAGAGCGGCGCATATGTCCTTTGTTCCTGTGCATCTGTGCCGACCTACGGCGCATTTGTTCAGACTTTCTATGCATTTATTAACTATTGCTGTGCATTCATATTTTACCAGTACAGTGCATATGCATCGACTCCCTGCGCATCTATAGATTTCTACTATGCATCTGTTTCGGTGCATCCATGACAGTGAATACTTGCACTATTTTCAAGGAAAAAATTTAACCTATTCTGAGTACCCATTTCAGTCTTGTGCTAGTTTCTTTGGAGATGACAACCGAATTAGAAGAGCTTGCTCAAGAACTCAAATACCTAAAATTGCAATTAACCTTAGACACCTCACCCCAAGGTCGCATAGCAATTGCTCAAGAACTCCAAGTCATACAACAAGAAATGGCAATCTTACAAGCTAAACGTGTCAGTACTAGCTACGCCTCGCCCCAAACTCATACATCTATTTTCTGTCTCAATGATGCTCATGACAAGGCAAGCACCACCTCAAGTTGGAAATCGTATACCACTCTGTCTACTAGTCCTCCTTCACCATCTTCTAAGACACATATTCCAAAACATACCAGTCCTATGCCAACATTGCCATCGAGTACCCCAAGCTCTAAACTAACAACCAAGGAATCCTCAGATGATTTGTGGAAAAGAGTTTTTCCAAATTTATACAACCAGAGAAAAGCTAGGGAGAAAGCAAAATCCCCTCATTCACCTATCCATACACCTACCAATGATGTGATCCCAGGGCTACTAGTAGAGAGTCAACCATGTCCTCAAAATCTGGTCCTTGACCTTACAAAAGATGCTTCCAATAATATGTCAAAACCTACCACTCCTTCATGTGATCCTCAATTCCTTGAGCTTATCCAAGAGTCTCCTATTATGACTCCAAGTCAAGAGTCATCATGTTCTCATGTTGTTGACCACGAGCCCATCCAAGTGCCTTCCACTTCCATTCAAGCAACCCAAGAGGTATGTCAAAGGTTTAATCCTAAGCATGTGGAAACATTAAGCCCTAGTCCAATTCAAGATCAAATCACTTTTATGCAACCCATCCATAATATGTATTTTTTCCATGATCAAGATGATAGCCATAATGATGAATCTATCCATGAGCCACTCGATCCTATCCATCTCCCAACAACCATTCACGAGCAAGCTATCCAAATTCAAACCATCCATAACATTTACCTTCTTTATGATCAAGATAACATCTATGATGAAGAGCCTATCTATGATCAAGCAGACCATGATGATCCTCTTAGCCCACTTTATGTGTTCCATGGTCCTAAGCCTATCACCCCATCTAGTCCTACCCAAAATCCAACAACTTCCACTTCCTATGATGAGACACTTGCCTCCCAAGTGCACATGGATGATCAACCCCATTAAACTTTGTCCCCGGGATCATAAAGAGCATAATGATGATCAAGATCCAAATGATCCTTCACCATCCATTATTGACCAAGCTACAAATCCTCCACCGTATATCCTTGGTCTTACTAGCTTCATGCATGAATGTTCTTTCTTAGAACACCAACAACCATTATCCGCTATCACATTTTCCTCATCCAATAAAGAACTCGCTGCTAGTGCACCTATACATAATCCTACTGTCCACCGCATACTCCAGAATATGAACTATCAAGGTAAAGGCTTAGGCCTTCATGAACAAGGTAATTTGGAACCTATCCATGTCAATGTTCCTCCACCTTCATATGGCCTTGGATACATACCCCAAGGTGCACAAACTCAAGATGTTGGTACTTCCTCCACCCCTCCTAAGTCTACCACTTTCCATCGCAAACCCTATCATATCCCCAAAACATATGTCGCCATTCCACCTCCATCATCCTATAATTGTCAAAAGCATGTGACCATACACCTTCCACCATCCAATCTCCCTCCGCTACTTCCAACTCCTAATATCTCACCATCCAATCTCCCTCCGCTACTTCCAACTCCACATATCTTACCATCCAATCTACCTCCACTACTTCCAACTCCTAACACCCCTCCGTGCCTTTTACCACCACTTCTTCCAACACCTTATCCATCCATCTATAAATCTTCTCAATATCCCAATCATGGCCAACAAATGCACATGGTGTCTAAACAAAGAGCTTTCACCAACCTCACTTCTACCATCCCACGGGGATTCAATGACAAATATGTAGATGCCTCTACCTATAAAGTAAAAAATCCTAAGAGTCCTCATGACCTAGGATATAAAAGCCAAGAATCAAAGAAACATCCTTCTACAGAGAAGCCTGCACCCACAAATCTATATGCCAAATTAAAAAAGGTGTGGATCCCCAAGCAACAAATGCTTACTCCAAAAGCTACACAAAAGCTACCTACACCCAAACCCATACCTTCACAGGTACTATCTAAAACCAAAATGGTTTGGGTACCCAAGCAAAGAGCCCTAAAGTTACATGAGGCATCCACCTCTTAAGAATCTCAACCATCTACTTTCTCCCATTCCATCCAAAAGTCTCAAATTCTTCCATCCCATATGGCAAGCAAAAATTAGAAAAACACTAAGTTTATGTGGGTCCATAAATTCCTAAATCATTCATCCACCCAACAAAAATCTCCATTGCTTCCTACACCACCCTCCTATCATCAGCTTCAATGTTTACCACGGTATGCGCAACCGTTGGTCATGATTCCCTTCCATTCCACAACACTTCTGTATAACTCCATCTCCCCTTCCTTCCACTATTATCCTGCATATCTTCCTCATTCTATTCCTATGGTCCATGCTTTTGTATAAGCCTTCCCTCCATATTCTACATCATAATCCACTATCTACCTATGCCATATCACCTTCATGCAATCCCCTACCAACATCTATGAGAACACTAAACATGGTCCATTCGACAATATCCATCTAGTGGGACTGTCACCTTTCATGGAACTAGATACTTGAGTCTTTCCATATCCACCTTCTCCTATCTAAATATTCAAAAAAAAGAAAATGAAAAAAGAAAAAAGTAAAGAAAAATCCCTTCATCCAATGGTGAAAACTAGGCAAACAGGCACCTTGGATAAGTACCATGATGAAAACCTGGCAAACAGGCGTCATGTGTAAGTTGATCTTCTATGTCACCTACACTTGGGGGCACCTTGTCTCATCGGCATATCACTCTTCTCCTACCAGTTTTCTTCCATTACATTTCCTATCCTATCCTCTATCCATTGCATACCTATCCTGTCCCGTCCATCCATCCAAACTTCCTTTCGTCTATTCTTTGGTCTTGATAAAGATTGGGGGCACAATGTTGACAAATGTTTTGAATGGCTCTTGACATACCTTATCCCTCCAAAACATGCAAATCCTTTATTATCCTCTCATCCTCCTATCATCATAAATATTTCCATGAAAAATCCTAAGTATTCTACCTACAACAAGGCACGTTATTCTTATGCAACATAGTCCTTAGAGATCACATCCTTGGTTTCTTCTACCTACCTATTCCATTTACCCATACATCTACCTATCCGTGGTGCTTCCTGGTCATTAGTATTATCTGTTCCATATCTGATCCATATCTATTCCATATCATGTCTTATTTGATCCATGTCTGTTCCATATCATGTCTCATCTGATCCATATCTTAGGTCCATTAGGGTTCTTGTCGAACTACGTCACCTCTGAGTTATCACGTAGGCAAGGCCATTATAAATGCACCCCCGAGGCTCTGCTTCCCTGTCCATCTCATATCTTGTCATCTATCCTCTAGTCCATCCATGGTCCAAGTCCTGAACTACGCTGCCTCTGCATTGTCACGTAGGCAAGGCCATTATCAATGCGCCCCCAGGGCTCCACTTTCCCTATTTGTCCCATGTCTAGTCCTTCTATCTGTCTGAGTCCACTCCACTTTCCCATCCATCCCATGTCTTGTCGTCTGTCCCTCTATCTGTCTGTGTCTGCACCTTTCTCTAGACAAGAGCACGCAGCAAAGCCTGCTTCCAAACAAAAATCTTGATGCAAAACATCAACCTGTCCAAGGCAAAACAGAGCACCATACTGAAACACTCAAGCTAAATCTAATATCAATTAGGGCAAGAAACAAACACATCTAAATGCAAGAATGTTTTGTAAATAGGTTAACTTAGAAAGTCTTGATTTATGCCATCATGCCTTTCTATGCTACTTGAGGATGCCAAAAGCTAGAGATGCTATGATGGGGGCATGATTATTTTCTTTGACTGCTACTTGTGGATCAAACTTTAGTAATGTGATGACTTTTGTCTAATGACATGATCGGCAAAAGATCATCGAGGACTCTGAGGTCTAAACATGAAAAGGGGCAATCCTTGTCTATTGAAAAATCCATGTAAGCAATACTCAGGTCATCTCAGTTCAATTATACCTAGATGCTTGTATTTTCTTACAACATAATAAAGCCCAATGATGAAAGTGCTTCAAAATACTTGCTATATCAAGGTGATAAATATCTATATCCATACCATATCCAATTGTAGTTCATATCCATTTCCATATCCATACCATATCCAATTACAAGTCTATCCTTAATCCATGCCAATCAAGTCAAGTCAATCTTGTCAAATGATCTGATCACAATCAGTGGTCTTGATCCTTGTCCAGTTGTAAACCATATCAATCAGTCATAACTATCCTTCATGTTGCACTAGGGATACATCACTCCCCGCCATGACAACACTGTTGTATATCGTTATCATATCAAATGTCTTAGATAGGATGTTGTATTGTCAAAACCAGACCTAGAGTCTTATACAACATACTTCATTCTTGAAACCAGACATCATCAATCTATATCCCGGGTTTACCGCTCGACAGGGGCAATACCTTGTTTGTGCTTGTGTCATTTGTGCATACTTGCTTACTTGCTTGTGTGTGTTATCATTTTTATCTTGCATTCCATATCATTCATCCCTTTCTTCTGCATTCAACCATTTCATCTCCTATCAACATATCTTATCATGAGATTGTCCTTCTCACGCCTTCTGCCTTCTCCCCATCCAATCTCCCGAGGGGGCATCCTATCGTCATAACCTGTACCAGGGCCAAACTAGGGCATGTATCATTATCAGACTATTCTTATTCTTTGAAACAACATGATAAAACACATTGCTTCAAAGAGGGGCAAAATTCCTATCGTCATAACCTGTACCAGGGCCAAACTGGGGCATGTATCAGCATCAAACTATTCTTATTCTTTGAAACAACGTGATAAAACACATTGCTTCAAAGAGGGGCAAAATGTAGACACCTAAAATTGGCTCAGGTTGAATTAAGTAAATATTCTAATATTTATCTTAATTCATATTTTCTTCTGTCAATTAAATAAATATTATAAGTTTATTTGATTGGTTCATTATCCTACAATTAAATAAAATTATTTTATTTAATTAAATTCCCTAAATTCTTCTAATGTCTCAAATCCTAAATCCACCTCATCTTTCCACCTCATCCCTTCCACCTCACCATGCTGCACATATAATTAAATATTCTTAATATTTAATTAGCTAATATCCTTACAAAACCCACTATCATCCACTATTGAATTTAAAATTCAATTGTTCCCCACTAGCCTTCACCAATTGAATATTTAATTCAATTGTTCCCCACTAGCCTTCACCAATTGAATTTAAAATTCAATTGTTCCCCACTAGCCTTCACCAATTGAATATTTAATTCAATTGTTCCCCACTATCTTCCACCAATTGAATTCTTAATTCAATTGTTCCCCACTATCCTCCACTATTGAATTCTTAATCCAATTGTCATAACCCACTATCCTCCACTATTGAATTCTTAATTCAATTGTCATAACCCACTCTTCTCAAAAAAGAATTTTTAATTCATCCATTATGAATTAAAGATTCACAAAAAATGAGAGCCATTGATCTCATCTTTTGATCCTCACCCTCCATTGCCTTTTCAGAACATCTATAAATGAGACCCTTCTCTAAGCAATTAAGGGAGGGACTTCATTCTGGCATCCTTACCATGTCTAATTTCTTCTGAAGGACTTCTTTTAGGTATCCTTACCATGTCCAATTTCTTCTAGAAACTTCATTCTGGCATCCTTATCGTGCCCACATTCTTCTTCTCAAATCTCCTCATTCTAGTCATTCTCATAGCATCCTCCATCATTAGTGTGTTGAAGCTCATCTTCAATCACACAAAGTATCTCAGCCATTTCTCTTTGTCATTTTGAGGAATCGAAGCAAGGAAGCAAGCTCTCTGAGGGCCCATCTTCATCATTCAAGATCAAGAAAGAATAGGCAAGCAATGGAAGTTGAAAGGTAAAGGTTGTAAGTATCTCTTTGTGGTTATTTATCCTTCTTCCTTCATATTTCATTGTTGTTTGGGTTTATTATTATCATTATTGATCAATCCATTTCACCCTTTACAATTAGTATGCACAATAATTGCATATCTGTAACTATCTTAGAGTAACATTCATTAATCCACATGTAAAATTAACATAGATAGTTCATATAGCATGTCAATGCCATTTAAAGATTATAGGAAATAACCTATGCCCAATATTTTATGGTTTTGAGGAAATATCATAAAAAGATCAAGATTTAGGTACCAAAGTCCATGATAACTAAAAAAAATGGATAATAAATTCTAACAAAATTGAGTCATAAACTAGACTCATCACCAAGTATCCTAATTCTCCCACATAATCACTTGGAAGTTGGTATGATACCATTCCTAATGAGGAAAATTAGCAGCATCAACCTGATGATGAGGAAAGAGAAAGAAGAATCCAGGATGAATTGGATTTTGCTTGATCATCTTAGAAATAGACAAAGGGAAGTGCAAGCTTTTCTTGATCAACAACAAACTCAGCTTGACCAGTAGGCCCAACATAACCAAGCTAACCAACAACAAGGCCAGAATCAAAATGTTAATCAGCAATGTGCACCTCCACAACATTACAATCAACAACATCAAATGGGACAGTAGGGTGTAAATCAGACCCTTGCTCAAAATGTCAACATTCAACCACCACAAAACCAAGTAAAACAATAGCATGGCAACATTCAAAATGTTGGGCATGCACAACAAAGACAAGCACAAAGGTTTATTGCATAGAGGTAGCCTTTGGGAGCTGAAAGGTATAAGAAACTTGATTTCATTGGCATACCTGATTTTCCTAATCCCATTCCAACTGAGATTAGAGGTAAGATTCCTATATTTCAGGGCAATAATGTTGTCACTAGTGAGGAACACTTAAGGCATTTCATTAATGTCATTGATGAGTACGAGGTTGAAGATGAAGATGTGATGATGAAGATTTTTGTGTACTCATTGGAAGAAAGTGCCAAAGAATGGTACAAGGCTCTCCCTGATAACAGAATTGATTCTTGGGAGGAATTCATGAGGATGTTTAGAATGCAGTATGGGGATAGGATTGACCCCAAGTTTTCCATTCATGAACTCATAGCCATCAAAAAGGCCATCAATGAAATTGTAGCTGACTTCAACAGCTGCTTCATCATGACAATGAGAAAGGTACCTCCTCATATGAGGCCCAATGAATCTATGTGCTTAGTTTTATATTGTGGTTCTTTCGATTCAAAATTAGGTTATTGTTTGAGGGACAAGAGTCCACAAACATTAAGAGAGGCTTATGCCACAACCATAAACATAGAAAGTAACATGAGAGATTCAGAGAAGCATATCAAAAGGTCTAATGTAAAATTTCCCTAGCCAGATAAGCCTGCTTTTAACAAACCCCTCACTACTGATGACAAGTTGGAAAAACTCATGGGGGTTGTGAAAGATTTGTCATACAAGGTTGCTAGAAATGACAAAGGGTTGCCACCCCAGGGTGTTGCAACACATTTTAATGAAGGTTAAAGATTAGATAACAAACCTTATAATACTGATTGGTCTAAGAGACCACAACAGAATGATAGGCATGCTGCTTCGAGGCATGTAAGTTTCAAATAGCCTAAAAGGGACACCTCTAATCCTTTGAGAAAGGATCAAGTTAATTTTCAAGATGAGTCTTTGTGGTGTTAGGATTGCTTGCTTCCCCATGACCCAACGAATTGTGTGGTGGCTCATTCATTAAGCAAAGATGAAGAAATTCCAAATGAAGAGGGTGCAACTGAGTATTACGAAGAGGAAATAAATCATTTTAATGCAGAAGATTATGAGCATATAGGTCAATGTGCTGATTGTGATAGCCATAAGGAAGATGATCATATTTTCCAATACGATTATGATGAGGGTCCAAAAAAAGTATCAATTACCAACTCATGATTTTGGACATTTAAAGGACCTTATGCAGAATAAATATTAGTAGTCCAAGCCTTCAAAAGAAGACATGATAGCCTTGACAAATGTAGCCATTTTGCAAGTCCAAGGAGGATATCAACTGAGAAATAGAACTGTCCCTATGCATAATGCCCCTGCCAAGGAATCAAAACAACAAACATCTAATGGGGATAAGGATAAATGAAAGGGGAACATGGAGCAAAAGAGTAGTAGTGCTCCAAAGAAGACTACACCTGAAAAGAAGAAGCTTCCAGTGCAGCCACTAGAAGCAAAAAAGAAATATGTGCAGAAGAATCTAGCACTAATCGAGCAACTAGTTACTAAACTCGTTCTAGGAGTTCATTACCCAAAAGGTGGTTACAAGCGCGATTAGCCTCAGGCACAAAAAGAACTAGAAAAGGAGAAGACAAAGGAAGAAGGTAAGGATATTTCATCCAATCAAGTAATACCTTATATTCCTTGTGCAAATGATGTTACTGCTTCATGTGATAATCCTTTTCCCAATTATCTCCATATTGATATGGATCAAGTTTTTAGCTAAATCAAAATTTATGTGCCAATAGTGGAACTCCTTAGAATCCTGAACATAGAGATAGGGCAGGGTCATTTATTACTGTTCTAGATGCACAAAAATAACATGTTGTTGTTCCTAGTGGTAATGATGAGGGCATAGGTCATGATGAAACAATTGAGGTATATTTAGGGTCATCTATGGTTAACAACAAGATGGGAGTAGACCCTTTCTACACCAGTTTGATCATAAATGGTTGGCTGTTACACAACTGTATGCTTGATTCAGGGGCATCTAGCAATGTCATGCCGCTAGAAATCATGAATGAATTGAGACTGAAGGTGTCCAAATCTTTTGGTAAGTGTTTTGCCATGGATTCTAGGGAGGTGAATGTGATTGGTCTTGTCAAAGATGTTGAGGTCAAATTAGCTGCATATCCTGACAAATCATTCCTAATGGACATAATTATTGTGGATTGTCCTGGCAAATGGGGTATGCTATTATCAAGAAAGTGGGTAGCCTCTATGGGTGGAAGCATTTAGATGGACCTATCATATGCCACCATTCCACTCCAAGGTGTGGAAGTGAAGCTATATAGGGAGGAGAAGGTAGAAGACCAAAATATTGAGGACATGTATAAAATAGAGAAAGATCATGGAAATTTCTTTGACACTGAAATAGACCATTTTATGGCCTATTGCAGTGATGATGGTCCTTGTGTGAATGTTTCACCTCCTAACCCTATTGTAGTTGTGTGTGATATGTCTCATTTATGGACATTGCATTTTAATGGTGTCTTTTCCAAAGATGGCTTAGGTGCTGGGATTGTTTTGATATCCCCAAATGGTGAGAAATTTGGTATGTCTTTTAGACTTGATTTTCAGTGCACTAACAACATAGTTGAATATGAAGCATTGTTGTTAGGATTAAATATTGCTCACATGCATAAGGTCAAGTGCTTGAAGATATTTGGTAACTTAGAATTAGTTGTGCAACAAATTAGAAATAAATTTACTGCCAAGGATAAAAGGTCAAGGGGATACATGAATACTGTATGGGATACCGTGGAGCTGTATGAAGCCACTGGCATTGAGTGGGTTGATGGAACCAAAAATGAAAAGGTAGACTCCCTAGCTGTAGCTACATCTAAATTTGATCCCAGATCAGGTTTTCCTCATGGCCATCATGATGCTGAAGTGCTTATAAGGCCAACAATCCCTAATAACATACACAGTTGGCAAGTGTTCAATGGCAGTAATTAGATTTTTAGTTTCCTCAATTGCATGGATGAGTTTAACAATCAAGTGATTGGATGACAACCTATGGTAGAGATGGAGAATGACAAGGAAACATTATTTGGCAATGAGGTTGTGTAGTTGAATGCTAACACCATTCCTAAGGGATTGGTGGCATTGGAGAGAATTTTTGACAATGTAGACCACTAGAAGAGTAAAGGCAAACCAATAGAAGAAGACAATGTTGAAGGTGTTAACCTTGGAACTAAGGAGGCACCCAAGATGGTTTACATAGGTAAGAAATTGAAGCCTCATGAAAAGAAAATGTTGATTGCTTTGTTGAGAAAATTCATAAAGTGTTTTTCATGGTCCTATGATGAATTGAAAGCTTATAGGGAGGATTTATTCCAACATACTATCCCCCTTCAACCTGATGCAAAACCATTTAGGCAAAAATAGATGCCTATAAACCCCACTATAACTCCCAAGATGCAGAAAGAATTGTTAAAGATTAAAGAGGGATGTATTATTAAACCAATCAGACATTCTAAATGGGTGTCTAATCTTGTCCCATTAAGGAAAAAGAATGGGGAGAATAGACAATGTATGGATTTCAGAAATCTGAACATCAAATCCCTTAAGGATAATTATCCTCTTCCAAGCATGGATCATCTTTTTTGCAGAGGGTTGTTGGTTCAAAGATGATGTCTATGATGGATGGGTTCTTAGGATATAATCAGGAGCTAGTCAAGGAGTCAGAACAATACAAAACAACATTCACCACTCCTTGAGGAACATATGTGTATTTGAAAATTCCATTTGGATTGAAAATATAGGATCTACATTTCAAAGAGCAAGGATGTGGCCTTTGCTGGCCTCATTGATGAGATCATGGTTGTTTACCAAGATGATCTAACTATATTTTCAAAGGATAGGAAAGATTATTATAAGCTTTTGTAATTGATTTTTGAGAGATGTTTAGAGTATGGGATCTCTTTAAAATCCAAAAAATGTGAATTTGGAGAGGAAGAAGGAAAGTTGCTCAGACACATTGTGTCTAGGAATGGGGTTAGAATTGATCCAGAAAGAGTTAAGGCCATTGATCTTATCCCTTAGACCAAAATAGTCAAAGGTGTTCAATCCTTCTTTGGGTAGATCAACTTTGTGAGGAGATTTGTTTCTAACTTCACTGAGAAGACTAAGGCAATTTCCAAGATGCTCAAGAAGGGACAGTCCATCACATGGGAAAAGGAACCAGCTAAAGATTTTATCGATATAAAGGAGGCCCTAAAGAATGCACCAGTACTGGTAAGACCAGATTATGCAAAGCCCTTCCATCTTTTCTCCTTTGCTTCATTTTATACTATTGTTGATGTATTGTTGCAAAAGAATAAGGATGGATTCGAGTAGCCAATAGGATTTTTTATCAAGTCTTTGCAAGTTGCCGAGTTAAATTATTCCATTATGGAAAAGCATGCATATGCTTTGGTTAAGGCAATGAAAAACTTTAGGTCATATCTTATGGGTACAAAGACAATCACATATGTGCCCCATTTAGCTGTGAAAGATATTTTCACACAGTAGGAGGCATCTGGAAGAAGATGTAGGTGGATCAACATGATCCAAGAGTATGATAATGAGGTGTAGATCACCAAACTAGTTAGAGGCTAGGGCTTAGCTAAGTTGATGGCTAATTCCAGCTTAGAGGCTGCTAAGGTAAATGAAGTAGATGTTGTTCCATTTGCTAATGCACGTATGTTGATAAATGATCCATGGTATATAGATATTATCTTTTATCTTGTCAACATGCATTGTCCCCCAAGTATGAATGTGACACAATAGAGGACACTTAAGATTTAGTCTCAAAAGTATGTTTTGATTCAAGATGCATTAATATGGAGAAATCACGAGGGTCTGTTGTTGAAATGTCTGGACCAACAACAGTTTGAGGCAGTCATTGAAGAATATCATCAAGGAATATGTGGCAGACACTTCCATGCCAAAACCACAGTGCACAAAATTATCAGAGAAGGCTTCTGGTGGCCAAGTCTCTTTAAAGATGTTGCCAAGCAGGTCAGAAAATGTGATGCTTGCCAATGTTTCTCTGACAAGATGATATTTACTGAAGCATTACCCCTTCTATTAGTTGAGGTTGAAGCATCATTCTAGCAATGGGGCATTGATTTTATAGGGAAAAATTAAGAGAAGTCCAGTAATGGATTTAAGTGGATCCTTGTTGCCATTGACTATTTCACCAAGTGGGTTGAGGCTATCCCCACTCGCAATGCCACATCCAAGGTGGTGATTGATGTTGGGAATTAAGGTGTCTCAACCTTGGTAATTCCTTGCATTATTTATGATTGTATTTATTTATTCATTGCCTATGTTGTAAATTAATTGTAAATTCCATATTGTCATTTTGTGGGATGTGGCACGGTGATGTGTCATCCTACATGGAAGATGACAACTTGTAATTTTGTCCTCACATGAGGAGATAGGCATCCCACTTAGTGGTAGGAATATTTTTCCATGTGTTAGCATCTTGGATGTTGTGTAAGGGAATGTTTGACCAAAACGGTTATGATGGATTCCTATGACGAAGTTATGACATGCAAGAGTCAGAAATAAAAGCTTGTAAGACAGGTGAAGACATGTGTCATGAAGCATCTTTGAAAAAGGCATCTTTTGGAACCCCAAGGTGCACTATGACATGTTGTAAGAGAATATGTTATTTATAGCTTGTGTATGATAGATTCTCTTACGTTGTAAGTTGTAATTGCTATGATAGATTCTATGACAGTTGTAAGAGTCGTAAGAGCATCTGTCATAGCCTATTTTGGAAATAGGTGACTTCTTTGGGATGGGAGTTATGGACAAGTGTCAGATAAATTCTACAATGTTGACCAAGTGTCCCTAGGCATGTGCTTTGGGCCATGCAGCCAAGTTGGATGCCCATCCCAAGATAGAGCCAATTTTGCCTTGTAAATTCTATATAAACATGTGCTTGGAGGAGGAGATGTATTACAGGTTTTATAGGTACTGTTATGCTACCGGATTAACTCCAGACATGAGTGCCAAAGACTATTGAAGCTTGCATTAAAAGTGTATTGTAAACCTTATTCAGTTTTGATAATACATTGTGCAGGTTTCTGAGTGTGGGGTTTTTCACCCGATAAGGGTTTTCCCCGCCATATATCTTGTCTCTCTTCTTCTGTCTTCTTTCTAGTTCTATGTGTATTGCTGCAATATCTCATGTTAATGGTTTAATGTTGTTGTAATAATTAAGATTAAATTGAATTTACATAGCTCTCCCCTCATTATATTAGTGTAGGAAGCAATTTCCGCACACCTAGCTTCCTTTCAGGTGGTATCAAAGCTTGATCACCTTTGTTCCTAGTTGTTGGGTAGGTGTTTTTTGAGATGATCTTAAGTTGAGTGGGAGTCTGTCCAGAGTATTCTGAATCTTATTGCAGCAAGAAGATGGCAAGCACATCCAGAAGGATAGAGGTGGAGAAATTCAATGGCACTAATTTCAAGCTGTAGAAGCTCAAGATGGAAGACATACTTGTAGACCAAGACCTTTGGGAAACTATCAGTGGAACAAAACTAGCTGCAACATCACAAGCTGACTGGGATCTCAAGGATCAAAAGGCTAAGGGTCTCATAAGACTTAGTCTTGTTGATTCTGTCTTGTTAAATGTCCATGAGGAGGCTACTGCAAACTTGCTTTGGAAGAAGTTGGGAGATGTGTATCAAGCCAAATCCCTGGTTAATAAACTTTTTCTGAGAAAGAAGTTACATTCTCTTCGAATGGAGGATGAAGGATCTATTGTAGAACATATGAATGCTTTTAACATGCTGGTTGCACATTTGACATCCGTTGGTGTGAATATGGAGGAGGAGGATCACTGTATGACCTTCCTTTGTTCTTTGCTGGACTCGTGGGATCACCTTGTCATGGCTATTGGAAGCACCACATCCACATTCAAAATGGATGAAGTGGTTTCTTCACTGTTGTTTGAAGAGATGCAGAGAAAATCTTCTGAGGCAGCCAAAGAGGCTCTTGCAGTTTGTGGAAGACCCAAGGAGAAAGGGAAAAAGAAGGACAAGAAAGTTGAGAAGGGTAGATCCAAATCCCATGGGAGATCTAAATCTCCTGGAAAGTCCAAGGCTCTCTGTTGGAATTGTGGAAAAATTAGGCATTTCTGAAAGGAATGCAAAGAGGAAAAGAAAAAGAAGAAGAAGAACCCAGATTTAGATTCTGACAAGTCACAAGATGATGGTGATGCCTTCATCACAACCCTAGAAACCCATGCATCTAATGATTTTGGTGCATCATTCCACATGACCTCGCATCGAGATTGGTTTACTAAGTATGAGGAGTTTGATGGTGGAAAGGTGTACCTGGGTGACGATTCTCATTTGAAGATTGTTGGTCGTGGAAGAGTCTCTATACAATTCCCTGATGGATGAGTGAAGGGAATCTATGGAGTTATGCACATCCCAGGCTTAGCACAAAACCTTCTTTCTGTAAATATGTTGAATGATGCAGGCGTGCAAGTTGTCTTTTTGAAAGAAGGATGCAAGATGACTAGAGGAGATATGGTGCTTGCTAAGGGTACTAGGAGAGGTACTCTGTTTTAGCTAGAGGCATGCATTTCACAATGCAATAGTTCTTTTGACTCAAGGAAGAGGGTAGCAGTCACTTCATCCCCACCATGTGAACTAGAAGTGAAGAAAACTATTGTATCTAGTCCTGATGGTTGTGATCATGCCTTGGAAGTTAAGCTTCTTGCTGAAAAGATAATGTTATGGCATAAGAGATTTGGCCACATTGTCTGCGCACCCTGAAAAGTAAAAACCTCATTGAGGTGTTAGATGATTGTAATCTTGAGTTCAACTTTTGTGAACATTGCATATATGGAAAACAAAACTGTGTTTAGTTTTACTCGAATTCTCATAAGTCTTTTGGTGTGTTGGACCCTGTTCATTCTGATGTATTTGGTCCTGTTAATGTTCCTTCATTATCAAAATCTATATACTTTGTATCTTTTATAGATGAATATAGTAGAAGGACATGGATTTATTTTCTCAGAAGCAAATCTGAAGTCTATAGTAAGTTTAAGGAATTTAAAGCCTTTGCTGAAAATCAGACTGGTAAAACGATTAAACGTTTGAGAATTGACAATGGTGGTGAGTTCTATTCTACAGAATTTGATAAATATTGCAAGGAACTTGGGATTGAAAGACATAAGACAAATCCATACACCCTGCAACAAAATGGAGTTGTAGAGAGGATGAACAGGGCACTGATGGAGAAGGCTAGGAGTATGCTTAGTGGAGCTGGCCTAGAACAAACGTTTTGGCCTAAAGTTGTTGCCACTGCTTGCTATCTGGTAAACAAATCTCCTACATCAGCTCTTGTTGGTGAGACACCCATGGAGGTGTGGTCTGGTAGAAAGCCTTCAATAAGGCATCTTCATGTTTTTGGTTGTGAGGCATATGCACATATGCCTAGGGAGAAGCGGTCAAAATTGGAGAACAAGGCTGTTAAGTGTATCTTCGTTGGCTATGGTGTCGGTGTGAAATGATACAAGCTTTGGGATCCCGTGGCTGAAAAAGTGTTGTATAGAAGAAGTGTCATCTTCAGAGAACTTACACCTTCTTCCACTATTTTACAGCTAGAAGAAAAAGACAAGAAAGAGGATGTTGTTCAGTTTCCTGCTACTCCTGAGAAGATTGAACAAAAAGACAATGTTGGACCTGATGATGGGGAGAGCCCTAGCAGCTCTAAAAGCTCAGATGAAGAAGCTAAACCTCAACCTCAGCTCTTGAGGAGGTCTACATGAATAAGAAAGTAATCTGAAAGGTTTGGTTATACATTGCTTGATTCTAGTTGTGCTTTTGCTTTTCTCACTAATAGTGATAAACCTAGAACTATATTAGAGGCTATGGATATGAAAGATGTAGGTTCCTGGAAGGAGGCCATGGAGGATGAGATGGCTTCTTTGGAAAAGAATCAAACTTGGGACTTGGTGCCTTTGCTTGTTGGACAGAAACCTGTTGGATGCAAATGGGTGTTCAAGAAGTAATTTGGTGCAGATGGCAATGTTAAAAAGTATAAGGCTAGATTGGTTGCAAAGTGGTATTCACAAGTGGAGGGTATAGATTATGGTGAGATCTTCTCTCCCATTGCAAAACTGACATCCATTCGATTTCTGTTATCTCTTGTAGCAGCTTATGACTTAGAGGTAGAATAGATGGATGTGAAGACAACTTTCCTTCATGGTGATTTGGAGGAAGAAATCAACATGTCATAGCCAAAGCATTACATGGTGAAAGGTAAATAAAATTTGGTTATGCAAGTTAAAGAAGTCTTTGTGTGGTTTGAAGCAGTCTCCTAAGAGGTGGTACTTGAAGTTTGATGCCCTTTTGTTGTCAATTGGATTTGTGAGATTGAAATCGGATCACTGTGTGTATTATAAGTTTGATGGTGATCACATTCTCATTGTTGCATTGTATGTTGATGATATGTTGCTCATTGGGAAGGGTAAGAATATGATTTCTGGTTTTAAATCTTAGTTGTTAGCACAGTTTGAAATGAAAGATTTACGGGTAGCCAGGTACATTCTAGGAATGGAAATCAGAAGAGACAAAACTAACCTAAAACTTTGGTTTAGCCAGAGTAAGTATGTGAAGACCGTGTTGGATAGGTTCAACATGGTAGATTGTAGACCATTGTGTGTTCCTGTTTCTTTGGGGACAAAGTTGTCTATTGAGGATTGTCCAAAATCTCCTAGTGAGGTGGAGGACATGAGCAAAGTACCTTATGTTAGTGTTGTTGGCAGTTTGATGTATGCTATGGTCTGCACAAGACTAGACATTGCCCAAGCAATGGGAGTCCTTAGTCGATTTATGGCTAATCCTAGATGGGTACATTGGGATGTAGTTAAGCGAGTGTTCATATATTTGAGGGGTACTTCTGAGTATTCCATATGCTATCATGGTAATGTTATAGGACCTCCACATTCTATTGATATTCATGGATTTTTGGATTCAGATTGGGTAGGTGACATTAACAATAGGAGATCCACCAGTGCTTATGTGTTTACATTATTTGGTGATGCTATTAGTTGGATGAGTAAGTGACAACCCATGGTTGCTTTGTCCATGATAGAAGTTGAGTATATGGCAGCAACTCATGCTTGTAAGGAAGCCATTTGGCTTAAGAGGTTGTGTTCAGATATTGGTGTTGATGTAGGTCAAATTACAATCAGTTGTGACAGTCAGAGTGCAATTTGCCTTGCGAAGAATCCAACTTTCCATGCCAAAACAAAGCTATTGATGTTCAGTTTCACTTCATACGAGACATGGTAGAGGATGTGAAGGTAAATTTGGAGAAGGTAGATACTTTGAATAATGTTACAGATGCATTGACGAAGCTAGTGAGCACAAAGAAGTTCATATGGTGTTCGGAGTCTATGGACCTCTTGGCCTATAGCAGTTAAATCCTGTTATTCTATTGGCTCATACAAGGTGTTCGACAAGTGGGAGAATGTTGGGAATTAAGGTGTCTCAACCTTGGTAATTCCTTGCATTATTTATGATTGTATTTATTTATTCATTGCCTATGTTGTAAATTAATTGTAAATTCCATATTATCATTTTGCGGGATATGGCACGATGATGTGATATCCTACATGGAAGATGACAACTTGTAATTTTGTCCTCACATCAGGAGATAGGCATCCCACTTAGTGGTAGGAACATTTTTTCATGTGTCGGCATATTGGATGTTGTGTAAGGGAATGTTTGCTTGAAACAGTTATGACGGATTCCTATGACGAAGTTATGACATGTAAGAGTCAGAAATAGAAGCTTGTAAGATAGGTGAAGACGTGTCATGAAGCATCTTTGAAAAAGGCATCTTTGGGTGCCCCAAGGTGGACTATGACATGGTGTAAGAGAATATGCTATTTATAGCCTGTGTATGACAGGTTCTCTTATAGTTGTAAGTTGTAACTGCTATGACAGATTCTATGATGGTCGTAAGAGTCGTAAGAGCATTTGTCATAGCCCATTTTGGAAATAGGCAACCTCTTTGGGATGGGAGCTGTGGAAAAGTGTCAGATACATTCTACAATGTTGACCAAGTGTCCCTAGGCATGGGTTTTGGGCCATGAGGTCAAGTTGGACTCCCATCCCAAGCTAGAGCCAATTTTGCCTTGTAAATTCTATATAAACAGGTGCTTGGAGGAGGAGATGTATTACAGGTTTTACAGGTACTGTTATGCTACCTAATTGACTCTAGACATGAGTGTCAAAGACTATTGAAGCTTGCATTGCAAGTGTATTGTAAACCTTATTCAGTTTTGATAATACATTGTACAGGTTTCTGAGTGTTGGGTTTTTCACCCGATAAGGGTTTTCCCCATCGTATATCTTGTCTCTCTTCATCTGTCTTCTTTCTGGTTCTATGTGTATTTCTGCAATATCTCATGTTAATGGTTTAATGTTTCTATAATAGTTAAGATTAAATTGAATTTACATAGATATCCCCTCATTAGATTAGTGTAGGAAGCAATTTCTACACACCTAGCTTCCTTTCAATTGAGTTCATAGTTAGCAATATAATCACCAGATTTGGAGTGCCATCCAAAATTGTTACAGACAATGCCATGTGCTTCAAATCTCAAGATATAATGGATGTGTGTTCCAAGTATGGAATCAAGTTGATTCACTCATCACCCTACCTTCCCCAAAGTAATGGACAAGATGAGTCCAATAATGAGAGCCTAATGAAGATCATAAAAAGGACATTGGATAAGAGTAAGAAAAGATGGGATGATAAATTGAAATATGCTCTATGGGCTGACAAGATTCTATGGGATGAAAAGATAACCCTCAAGAAATCCATAGGAAGGAGCCCATTTGAGCTGGTATATGGAGTAGAATTAAAAATGCCAATGTCATTAGAATTGCCAGAATATCAGTTGCTGCAACAAATAGGAGAAGATGGGGATGATGCTTTGACATTGAGGATGCATGAATTGACTGAGTTGGATGAAGCTAGAATGCTGACACATAATAAAAATTTTCTTCAACAACAAAAGGCTGAGCATCTGTTCAACAAAAGAATAGTTAAAAGGATCTTTCAGATTGGTGATTTGGTTCTCCTATGGAATGCAAAATCAGAAGACAAGGGTAAGAATGGAAAATTTGAGCCTTTGTAGCTGGGCCCTTATCAAATTGATAAAAGAGTTGGTCAAGACACATATTACATCAGGAATATGGAGGGAGAATTTCTGGAGCTGCCCATTCATGGACAACATTTGAAGCTTTACTTCTCATGACTAAGTGCTTCCCCTAAATTTTGAATGCAGTCAATAAATACTTTTGTGGTTTCCTTTTGTGTGTTTTTTGTGTTTTTGTGTCTTTTTGGTCTACCCAAAGATCTGAGATCCTCACTATGACATTGCTTGTCACACATCCCCAACCAGAGCCAGTGTTGGCACATGTAAAATTTTGTTCCCAGACATACCCCATTTTGCCCCCAAATTCCATCTGAATCCCATTTTATACCTTCAACATTGAACCTATTGATGATAACTGATCAAAGATGTCTTTCATAGGTTTTCATTTGTTTGCCTTTTAAAATGTAAGGGAAAAAGGCCCAAAAAGTTGACTAAATCCCATTTTCTAAGTGCTTTCTTATGTTTTATCCTTGGTCGAAGATTCTGAGTTTCAGGCTCCTTCCTTCTATTGTGTTGTCCTTGTCAACTCTAAGGTTTCAAGGCTAAAATTTGTATTGTGTTTCGGAGGCCGAACTTCAAGCCTTTGGCCTTTGGTCTTCTTCATGCAAGTGTCAGGAAGAAGCCTCAAGATCCGAAGTTTGAAGGGTCCTTGTGTTCAAATCCCTCTAAGTATTAAGTGTGCAATGGATTTTGGAGGTTTTCTCTTCTTTCTTTCTTCATGGAAGGTGAAACAGGGAAGGCCTGATGGCTGATTCCTGACAGGTTTTCTTTTCTTTGAGCTGAGGACGGATGGCAGGGATGCTCTCTTTCCTCTTCCAAATGGCAAATGCATAAGGTGGAAAGCTCGGGGGCCGACCCATGGCATTTTCATAATTTTTCCTAAGTGTGTCGAAGGTCAGAGTTTGGGCTTCCTTCCTTCCATCTTCTTCATGGAAGGCGGAAGGTAGAAGGCTTGACAACCGAACCCCGATGAGTGTTAATTCTAAGGCATTCCGCTATTTCGCTGAGCCTTTTGGGTGGACCCACAATAGGCTTGTGGAACCGCAGGAAGAAGACATGTGGCAAGGTTTGATAGTTGATCATCCAAGCAACCCGATGGGTGCCACGTGGTATAATTTGTGACTCTTTTGCCATTCCATGGAGCATTTCAGTGAAACTTTGTCTATAGTCGTAGAACAACGAGAAGTTGCCAAGTGGTCATGACATCATCTAGATTAACTCTTACCAATGCAGGCGGAGGTCAGGGTTTCCTTGCTCTCCCTTCTGGAAGGCATAAGGTGAAATGGTGAGGGCCTGAGGCCTGACCCTCGATGCCTTCATATCTATACATAGGCAACAATTAAGGTAAAAGAACTCGAAAATGATGAAGGCTTGGAGTCTTTTATCGGTAAAAATTTTAGTTCGGGAACTCCGCAGTTTGTCAACTACGAAGTTTGCCAATGAATGGAAAAATAACTAAGGCAAAAGATTGAATGAAGGAGACTATCAACAAATCAAAAGAAGGAAGAACTGGTCAAATAGTTTGAAAATTTCATGATTCACCGATAAGGCAATAAAGATGTACTTTTCACTTGGTTTTGACAATGAGGGATTTGTTGAATGCACAAGACAACTAAGAGGGGGTGAATCAGTTGTATCAAAAATTTCAAACCCTCATAAACATGATCACATCCAAAATTCTTAATCCGTTATGAAGATAAAGACATGAAAAGCAAATAACAGAAACTTAAACACATCAACACCATACACAAGAGAACACTAGATTTTTATGTGGAAAACCCTAAAAGGGAAAAACCATGGTGAGGATTAGGTCACAATATAAAGCAGTAACAATACCGAATTACAAGAGGCTCACTACCAAAAGGCTCATTGCCCATAACGGGAAAGGCTCATTGACAAGCACTCACTGTCTAGAAGAAGAAGAAAGAAGAAATGGCTCACTACGAAGGATGAACTGATATAATTGCATTTGACACATGCATGGGGTCAGTTCCTGTTATGTCAAAAAATGTTCCCTTGGGGGCTTTTCCATCTTAAGGTTTAGCTCCCGGGTCCTTAGAATGCATTTAGAGCATCTTGCATGTTAATTGTGAATCTTGATGAGAAAACCCTGAAGTCTTATGGAAAATAGGACCTAGGGGGTGCTATTTGGATGATCCTTGAACAAAAATAGGAGGGTGGACTTGGGCACTAGCACCCTAGTCCTGCCCTATTTTAGGTCAGCCCTAAATTTAAATGTCAATTTTATGACTATTATTTAGGTCCTATGCCGACATCTCAAGTTTGAATTATGAAATTCTTAGTGAGAATGTTTGTAGTTGCATATATAAGCATGTTTAATGTTTCATTTGTAAACTAGAAGATGATTGCAAACTTTAGGCATACTTGTGATTTCGTGATATTCATTATTGTAGAGTAGAGCATTGTTATTGTGTTTGTGATTGCAGATATGACTTCATCTTCTCATGTGATTAAAGAGCCTTCATTTATGTGAGATCTACACTTCAAGGTGACATCTATTTGTGTTTGAATCATTTATCATTTAGATTTTGCCTCTATCCCACATGGATACACACTCTTTATCTAACAACGGTGTTCAAAAGACTTGAATGTCTCTCCAGGGCTTGATCGAGGCAAGCCTCTAAACACCACAACCCCCAACCACACTCCTTTGTGATTGTAGGTTATAGGTATCGAGTTTCACGAAGTGGAGTTGCAGAAGGAGGTTGCAGATAACAAGGATTCAGGATTTGAAAGAAAGAAGACAGAGTTGAACATTTCAAGACAAGGACGTTAGTGGCATTGTCCCTCGGATCTTGAAACACAGAAACAAACTAGACAGTGATAATCAACATTTGAAGAGATCTCGACACCCTGAAGAACACCTGGCATTGGACTAGGGCGCTAGTGGAGGTGTCCTTTGCAGTTGGCTAAACATAGCATTCTACTCTTTGAGCATTGCCAAGCTCAGGAGGGTGTTCCCATATAAGATCTCTGAACAATTTTGGAAAATAGATAAGCAAGGGAGATCTCTACTTAAGGCAATTAGGTTAAAGTGGTGCCAACTTATGATAATTGATTTATAATCCTTGTAAATGCACTCATTTGTAGTCTCTTACAACACCATTAACCTAGGAAATACAATATACATAAGTCCTCTAAATATTTGCATCAACTGTTCTTTTCATATGAGATTTTAACAAGATTTAGACCATTGGGCTTTATGCATAAGGATAGGGCAGAGATAACTTAGAAATAAAATTATGGACATAACTAAAATGATTTTCAATATAGAAGGGTAAGATAGTCTTTAACCATAAGACGGGTGCCTAATCCAGGGCTACAGAGTCAATGTTTGAACAAGACCAATAATGGAAAACAAGACATAACATTCAATTAGGCATGATTTGCTAGGTTTCTGCCTTACAGAAACATCAGACCTTCGACTGCCCTCCAGTTATCAAAGTTACAGCCCATACTTAGTTATCCAACAAAATCTGACATGATCCATATATTAGTGATGAAAGTGTGCATACTTAATTATCTTAAGAATAACATTGTTATTGTATCCCTTGAATACATACTAACAAACACATGACAATAATGGAGACAAAATGTAAAATGATAAAAGAAGAAAGTCTTATATTGATTTATTTAACCAGCTTTAACTGAACCATTACAAAATACTTGTCAACAAATAAATCTCTGCATTACATGAACTAGTCAATCAGTTCATTACAACTTCAAGACAAACCTAGATTGACTCCCATATTTTAGACTTGTGTCTAAAAATATGTTCTAGAACCAACCCTTCAAAATGATATAGAAGTTACAATATAAAGAGAAAGAGAGAAGAAGATGAAAACCCTAAAATTAATCCATTGATGACACATGGCACACCTCAGCTCCCTTGATTCTGCAACTAATTTACTTCTAGAAGATGTTCCTCATTCCTCATTTTCCCTCTTTAATCTGTCCACTTCTGTTTTGCAACTAACATTGATTTGGCTCAAATCTATTTTGCATTCCCATGCACAATTTTACCCTGTTGGTAAAATTAACCTTTCAACTGTAATTTTACTTGGCAAGTAGAATTTTTACCCCTAAGCAATTTCCCAATTTCATTGACAAGTGAAAACACATTTACCATACAATTTTAACTCCCATAATCAAATAAAATATGCAAGGCATTTTTGCATATACATGAGTATTTTCCCTTTTGCAAGATCATTTTATTATATGCCAATGCATTTACAAATTTGCTGGAGATAATTAAATCAATGGAGCCACGTTTTTGCAGTTACTCTCATGTTTTTTCCATTGCTGGGCAGTTTGAAATGCTCATAATATCTTAGAAATGGCCCTCTAGTCATGAAGAATGCCCCAGACATTATTCTGGTAGTGAAAACACTCATTTTCAGCTTGTAAGAAGCCCTAAATCCATGCTCAAACTAAAAAACGTGACAACAAACCTTTAGCCTCACTCTCCAACTATTTCCGTAATTCTGCACCTTTGTTTGTGTGTTCATTCTCTGTTCTCCGCGGAATGGCGGAATGTAATTAAAAATGCATTTTCTGTAAACTTTAACCTTTGGCAAATATAGAATATTAAAATGTTTTCTCAAACTTTCTGCTGTTCTGCATAACAATTTTATGCTTATTTCATTCTGCCTACGGAATTGCAAAGTTGGAATAAAAAACATATTGAAGCTTATAAAAGATTTTTCCAATATAGTTTTACCCTTTAATTTTTAGCTTGCAAAACAATAGAAACATTTAAAATGTTTTTCTGAAATGCTTTCCGCACTTCCGTACTTCTCTCATTTTTGATTATTTTATTCAACTTGGAATGCGGGGAGAGCAAATATCAAAAACTTTAAACTTTATAAAGTTTATGAAATATTAAACTTGCCCTAAATGTTGTGCACTTTCCTTTTAAAATTATTTAAAATATTTTAAATATTTGCAATTCAAACTTTAGGAAATAGTGAAAAATTAATTTTCCCTGCTGCCGAAATGGGGAAAATTCATTGCACGCAAGCGAGAACACCTGGAGCTGAGATTTTTTACAAGAAGTCATAATCAATTATTTAAAACATGGGTTTTAAATCAGATTTTGCCCATCAATTAGAATTTAGGTACCTCCTTTGTAAATTGGCATGTTGGACGTGTTCGCCGCAATTGAGATACATTAAATAATGCATCATATGGACTCAGTTTCTAATGAAAATGGAACTGGAGATGTTTGAGACCAAAATGAGAAATTGGTTGCCTTCAGAATTGTGAAATTTGTAACTTTCTGGAACACCAAATTTAGCCTGGTCACAGTCAGAAAATAATTAAATAGCCCATCAAAACTCATCTTGGAAGTTCGAAACTAAACAGGCATACTACCATATGTACCAAAAAATATTATACCATACAGATTTGCAAGATGATCCCTGAGTTACAAAATTTTAATCAACAAAGATGGCCTCCGGGGTAGATTGAGTAGTATGCCGACCTAACCTCTGTCGACACATTGAAAAGAGATAGGCACTTCAAATGTGAAAAATTTGAGGGTGCCACTAGGGAGGAGATCTAGATTCCATGTAAAAATTAGTACCTTGGTTAGGGACGCTAGTGGAGGTGTCCTCGACTGTTCTGCATTCTGAACTTCAAAAAATGGTCAGTTATTAATCTTTGTCCTTCACCTTAATCAGAAAGGATTTGTCGTATTTCATCAATTTGCTTACTATTTCACTTACTTAGGGTTTTAAGAACATTTGAGCATTAGATTGAGATATTGATTGATAACATCTAAGTTTCCGTATCATTCCCAGTGGCAGCCCAACCTATTAGGTGAATGCTCTTGCTTAGTAGAGATTCAACTCAGTTGATATGCCCTTGAATGTTTGTAGTGAAAGAAGGATTTACCCTTGAAACCATCATCCCCTTTTTCCTAGAAAATTTTTTGGTGAACCCGTGTTTTAGAATTTTTTGCACCTTGCTGAGTGTTGTGTGACAGATTTGCATTCATTCATTTTATTGCATTTGAAAAATTACAAAAAATTTGAAAAAATTGGCATCTTAGACTTGCATTTTAGCATAATTTAAATTAATTAGTATTTAATTTCATTTAATTTCTATTATTTTCATTAGATCTAATTTAAATTATAGAAATTCATCATTTAGTATTCACTTGCATTACATTTTCATGCTTAAATTGTTAAAAATTGCTTGAAATTGTGCATTTTCATAAAAACCTAGTTTTGCATTAACTAGGATTTGTAGTTAAAATCTTGTTTCATATTTTACTACCCTATTCAAACACTCATTAGGACTGATTTCTAATCATAGTGTTGCATCATAGCATCATTCTTGCAAAATTTCATGTCTAGGGTTTGAAAACATTGTATTTTCACTAGATTTGGCCTTATCACCTCTCTAGAATTGCAATATAGGTGTGTTGTAAAGGATTTTGATGCATTATTTGACTAATATCAGGGTGATAATCTTCTTCCCCTCCTCAAATTCCTTACAAAACCCTTTCTATTAGGCTTCTACATTCAAAATTAGTGAAAAATCGCATATTTTAAGTGCATTTTCACTAGGTTTTGACTTGTCATCACTCTAGATCTGCACTGTAGGTGTGTTGTGAAGGATATTGCTGCATCATTGGATTATTCTTAGGCTTATTATTCACTGTCCCTCTTGAAATTCTTTACAACACCTCTTCTTTCACTTATTTGCAATGAAAAAAGTGAAAATCAAGCATTTTTAGGTCATATTCATACATACTTTTGCACTTGTTCTTTGCATAAGCATTGAAACTATTTTAAAAGCTGATTTTACGAAATAGTCTCACTTATTTTTCCTTGTTGATTGTCATGAAATTTGTGTGTATTTGAGCTCTTTCAAATTAGCATCATGGACACTTCTTCTTATTCATATTTGGAAGATTTGTTTACATACATCATGGACATCGATAATTTTTCTAAATTTATTCATGAATATCCTCAAGTCTTGAAATAAATCTCATGCAAATATGATGTTGATATTTCTATGTGTTCCACATATGAACTCCTTTGCTATATAGCTGACTTTGATACCTTCACAAGCCTCATGGGAGCATATCCTCTGATACTAGATGATCTCACTAGATTCATAGCCAATAATACATTTAGCAGTGATGATTTCAATATGTTAGACAAACCCTTAGATGACTTTATCTCTATTGAAAATTCCACTATGACTCCTATTGCTAAAACATGTGTAAACTTAGTTCTACCTTATGATCCTCCTCCCAAAGTTGTTCCCACTAATGAGGACACTTTGGTGAAAGGGGATAAATTCATGGACACATCCCTTGACATCATACCACCACCATTTCTCCATTCCAATGCTCTCCTTGTCCATGATGAAGCATTAGTGAATGAAGAACCCCCTTTAACAAAGAACATTACTTGGATAGATAATGAGAATTTATTTAACAATATTAAAAATCCTATCCCTACCATAGTGCATGAAACCTCTATGGATCACCCCACCGACCTTCCTCCTTTAATTGATTGTTCACACACCTTGGATATCACTAAGGAAGAGAAGAACCTTAATCTCCCTCCTTTGATTGAATATTCAGGTCATTTGGATATCACTAAAGATTTAAAAACATCGACTACCCCTCCTTTGGTTACATGTTCTTTGAGCATCACTAAGGATACAAACTTTAACAATTACCCTCACAACACCTTACCTTCCCCTCATTCCTATGCTCTTTCTTCAAAAGATGTAGCACTAGTGAATGAGGAAAGATCTCCTACATTAAAACCCTCATGGATGGATACTGAGATCACTCAAAACAAATCACTTCTTCCATCTCTTAAGAGCATAATGCATGAGTATACTAATGCACCTCAACAAGAAAACATTCAACTTAACATTGAACCAAACCTAGATGAACTTAACACTAAACAATTTGAAGACAAGAACAAAAGTTGGGCTATGATACCTTACACACCTCTCTCCTCTAGCATTCGAGATTGGGAGGAGGATGATTTGATCATTGATAACCTCTAGCATGAGCATGTCTACAAGTAAGTATTTCTAATCCTTTACCTTCACATTGTGTTTCCCCATGATGTGTTATGTATTGTTTAGGCCTCCTAGGGTGACCCTTGATTCTCTTGTAAGGTCAAGGATACAGGGAGACCACCTCTGTTGTGGCCCTTCTTCTGTTTGTATCATCATTCTTCTATATTGCCTCTCCTCTATTTTCACTGTTGTGTGTTGTGTCTTAGGGACATAGCATTGGAGTTGGTGACTTGGGGGCACCCTCCTACGTGATTGTCCCTAAGGCACTTGTTTCTCCTCTTTTGATTTTTTGTTTACCTTCTTCTAGTGGTTCTATCTAGTTGGCGGATGACGAAAATAAAATAATACTGATATGGACCTAGTGTCCCTTCAGCGAGAAATAAAAAAATGGACCTAGTCCATACATGACAAGGGGGTTGATATATATTCTCTGATGCTTGGCTAGTAGAATCACTCTGTGTTACATTTTTGATGTTGTCTTATCGCACTTACAAAACATAACAATACTGCTGCTCTGTGTACCTTGTTTATCTTGGATCTCACCTTGCTTGGCTCTTTATGTGAATGATTACATATGTTGTTTATCATGATTATATGGCTACTAACACCTTTTCTTGCAGGAAATTGTGTGTGTGTGGGAACATTTGGCGATCGTAAAGTACATGTCACCTCTGGGGGGCATGGGCTTTGTGAGAGTTCATGTTCACTTACATGTTTTCTCTCTACCTTAATGTGCTTGATATCGGTACATGATATCAACCACCTTAAGGTGGGGGCATATATAAGGTAAGTTGTTTGATGATTTTAGTACTAACAAAGCATGTTTGAAGCCCTTTATGGAGGTGGGATGTTGTATCTTCGAACAAGTGCACATCCTTCTTTTCTATGTTGTAATCTTTAATCCCTCTGCGAAGGCAGGATATCGTGCATATCCTTTTATTTTAAGTTCTTTGTGGAGGTAGGGATGGTGTATTTCTCAAGGAGATTGCACATCTTTTCATTTTCTAAAATTCCTCCGAGTAGGCAAGGCAGATCTGAGACTATCTTAACCCTTAAGCGTGTCTGCAACGATTGTTGTAGTGAAGCCCAATCGTCGGTGTGTGCCTATAATGTGCCTGAGATGGCTGAAAACCTAGCAATAGGTTTCTTCCATCACTTGTTTGCAATGTTTTCTCTATGTCTTCCATGTGTGTGTATGGCGTATTTGTTCCCAAGAATAGTTTCAAGACCAATGGCGATGAGCTCCTCCTATGCTTTGGGATTTGTATGGCGTGTTTGTCACTCAAGTGTAGTTTCAAGACTAGTGGCGATGAGCTCCTCCTACACTCTGAGATTTATTTTGTGTGTTTGTTGCCCCTTATGCAGTTTCAAGACTGGTGGTGATGAGCTCCTCCTGCATTTGGGTTGTGTGTTTACTTTCCATGTACTTGCATTTGCATTTCATATATGAGAAAATGAAAAAGAAATAATCACTGCATTCACTATATTCACTGTGTTTTGCGTGTCTCCAAAGCTGTCTTCTCTATGTTTTACGTGACTGTAACTGTCATCTCTGTGTTTTGTGTGTTTGTTACTATTTTCAATGTGTTTAGTGTGTCTGCACTGTGCTTGGTGTGTTTGCTATGTTTTGACCATACTTTAATGCATGTTTTGACCTTGCATTTATACATACATTAAAGTGGGGGCTAAATTTTATGTCAGAAAATGTCCCCTTGGGGGATTTTCCCTCTTAAGGTTTAGATCCCGAGTCCTGAGAATGCATTTAGAGCATCTTGCATGTTAATTGTGAATCCCAATGAGAAAACCTTGAAGTCTTATGGAAAATAAGACATAGGGGCTGCTATTTTGATGATCCTTGAACAAAAATGGGAGGGTGGACTTGGGTGCTAGCGCTCTAGTCTTACCCTATTTTAGGTCAGCCCTAAATTTAAATGTAATTTTTATGACCATTATTTAGGTCCTATGTTGACATCTCAAGTTTGAATTATGAAATTCTTAGCTTGAATGTTTGTAGTTGCATATATAAGCATGTTTAGTGTTTTATTTTTAAACTAGAAGATGATTGCAAACTTTAGGCATACTTGTGATTCCATGATATTCATTGTTGCAGAGCAGAGCATCGTTATTGTGTTTGTGATTGCAGATATGACTTCATCTTCTCATGTGATTGAAGAGCCTTCATTTATGTGAGATCTACACTTCAAGGTGATATCTATTTGTGTTTGGACCATTTATCATTTGAATTTTGCCTCTATCCCACAAGGATACACACTCTATATCTAACAACGGTGTTTAGAAGACTTGAATATCTCTCTAGGGCTTGACCGAGGCAAGCCTCTAAACACCACAACCCCCAATCACACTCCTTTATGATTGCAGGTTACAAGTATCGAGTTTCACAGAGTGGAGTTACTAAAGGAGGTTGCAGATAACAAGGATTCATGATCTAAAAGAAAGAAGACAAAGTTGAACATTTCAGGATAAGGGCGTTAGTGGCATTGTCCCCTCTCGAAACATAGAAACAAACTGGACAGTGATAATTAGCATCTGACACCCCGAAGAACATCTGACATTGGACTAGGGTGCTAGTGGAGGTGTCCTCTACATCTTCCGGGGTAGAAACAAAAGATACCATGAATATTAGTGTCGGGAGGAGATCCATATTCTATGCAAAAAATAGTACCTTGGACAGGGGCACTAGTGGAGGTGTCCCCGACTGTACCGCATTTCAAACTTTAAAAAATGGTTAGTTATTAATCTCTGTCCTTCACCTTAATCTAAAAGGATTTGTTGTAATTCATTGATTTGCTTACTATTTTGCTTACTTAGGGCTTTAAGAGCATTTGAACATTAGATGAAGATATTGATTGATAACATCTGAGTTTCTACATTGTTCTAAGTGGCAGTCCAACCTGTTAGGTGAATTCTCTCACTTAGTAGAGATTCAACTCGTTTGATACGCCCTTGAATGTTCTTACTACCTTGATCAACTTCACATCACCTGCCTCATCTCCTATACACACACACACACACGAACCCTTGACACTTATTTATACCACCATCAACCTTGAAATCAATCTCCAAGGTCGGCAACACAATATTCAATCCTTGAAACATTCTCCAAGGTCAGAAAGCATACAATATTTGAATTAGGTATGGACCTAAACATTCCATGGCTCAAGGGGATGAAGGAAAACCACTTTAAACCTTATCTTGGACCTAAATCTATCCAAGTACGCTACACGATGCTTACATAATCATCAAATCAACTCCATAAACAATGCAAACATCCAAGGTCAGCCAAACCATGTAAACAAGGAGAATTCTTTATCACACACTTCCATGATCATAAACATAACTTGTAGACCACACACAAGGCTTTAGAATTATCTAGAAACATCCACAACCAACTTGAAGTCACCTGAGAACCAACAAATTCATCTACATTAACTTTCATCTGAAGAAGATTCACTTGTTTGCTCACAAACAACACTGTCAAACTTTGCTACAAAAGAACTTGCTTTTCGGAGCATCAAACCACAAATCCTTTGGAATGAAGATATCTAAGGACTTTATAAACACATGTCCAGAATCCTAGCACCTGAAACCATTCTACGAAGAAATGCAGAGAAAAATGCTTTCTCACAGACACCTTTGTACAACTCAAAAACACTGTCAAATACTGTCTTCAAACTGGTGAACATAACTTCCACTACATAGCAATCCAAAGCACCAAATTTTGGATTTAACATCTTCAAATACTCCTCAACAACATATCCAAACTGCACACTTAGATCTCCAACACAGAAGAAATGTGGAGAAAAACTCAAACAACACTTTGTCAGCCAAAAGACTCCTTCAACACACTGTTTCCAGTATTTATCAAATTTTCTCAAGAGCACTTGGAAACTTAGCTACATGATCAATTTACTACCATCATCAACACCTCTACAAAACATTCAAATCATTTTGACACAACAACTCAATCAAACAACAACAACAACATCATAAGATATAATTGGCACCAATGATAACAAAAATATGTTGACATCAACGACAACACCAATTAGCACATACTTGCAACTATCTCCCCCTTTGTCATTGATGGCAACATATAATGTGAAAAACCATCATGACATAATTCTGCACCAACTTCACTCTTCCCCTTTCTTTTATACATCTTACTTTCTTTCTCTCCCTTTGTTTTTCACATGAACTCTCTTTCCCTTTGACATCAATGACAAAGGGTGACACATCTCTCTCAAGCTTCCTCCCCTTGATTATGATACTACACATACTTGCACTATTCTCATATGCTTTGAATACTCTCCCTTAGGAGTACATATCAACCTATATCAACTTTGATTGTAACAATTATCAATGCCACTACCTACTCCTAAGATGTAGCGTCCAACATCAGTCCAAAAAAATAAATCTCGAGTCACATTGGACTAATACATCTCCTTATGCATATAGTTCAAAGAAAGAGGGGAAATAACCCCTAACTTCTCCTAGAGATACTCAAATGTATCCTTAGGAAGAGCCTTGTTAAATATGTCAGAAATCTGATCCTTTGTAGGCACATACTCAAGCTTCACTTCATTCTCTGCAACCTTTTCTCTCAGAAAGTGATACCTAATAGAAATATGCTTTGTCCTTGAATGCATCACTAGATTTTTTGAAATGTTAATAGCACTGGTATTATCACAAAATATAGGAATTGGATAATCATACTCAACTCTGATATCTTTAAGGGCTTGTCTCATCCATAACACTTGTGTACAACAGGATGTTGTTGTAATGTACTATGATTCGGTAGTAGATAAAGATACTCAATCCTACTTCTTGCTCAATTACAACACAATTATGTCTCCAAGAAAGAATGCACCACCACTTGTACTTTTCCTATCATCTACACATCTGGCCCAATCTACATCAATGTAGGCACTTAGGGTAAAGTCATTGTTCTTAGGATACCATAACCCATGATCCAGAGTGCCCTTCAAGTACCTGAATATTTTTTTACTTCCATGACATGCGACTCTCTAGGATCTTCTTGAAATCTTGCCACAAGACAACTGCATGCATGATATTTGGTCTGGTATCAATTAGGTATAGCAGTCCTCCAATCATTGATCTATATTTGCTCTGATCAATCTTAGGGGATTCATCATTCTTGCTCAACTTGCAACCAGTTGTCATGGGAGTACAAATTGGTTTAGAATCTTCCATTCCAAATTTCTTCAACAATTCCTTGACATACTTTGATTGTGAAATGAAAATGCCCTTATTTGTCTAGTTAATTTATATTCCAAGGAAGAAGTTCATCCCTCCACACATTGACATCTCAAATTCTTTTTGCATCTCATCTACAAAATTCTTACACATACTTTCATTTCCACTGAAGATTATGTCATCCACATAGATCTCAACAATCAGGATTTGATCTTTGCCAACCTTGATATACAAATTACTGTTTGCAGACCATTTACTGAATCCTTTCTACAAAAAATACATGTCTAACCTTGTATACCAGGCCCTAGGATCTTGTTTCAGTCCATACAATGCCTTCTTCAATATACATACCATGTCTGGTTTGTCTGACAACTGAAATCCATTCGGTTGCTCTATGTATACTTCCTCTTCCAACTCACCATTCAGAAAAGCATACTTCGCATCCATTTGATATACCTTGAAATCCTTATGTGCCTCATAAGCTAGAAACAACCTAATGGCCTCCAGTCTTGCCACTGAAGAAAAAGTTTCCTCATAGTTCATTCCTTCCACTTGTGAGTAGCCCTTACACACAAGTCTTTCCTTATTCCTCACCACTTCTCCATTCACATTCAACTTGTTCATGTATACCCACTTAGTTCCAATCACATTCTTATTCCCTGGTCTTGGGACAAGTTCCCAAGTCTGATTCTTCTCAATCTGCATTAGTTACTCTTCCATAGATTTAATCCAATACTCATCCTTGCATGCCTCAACCACTATTTTAGGTTAAATTTTTGAAAGTAAGAATAAATTTACCTGTTCTTCTACAGCTTTGCTTCTTGTCAATACACTTTTGCTCTTGTCACCAATGATCTGATCTTCAATGTGATGCCTCTACACATATTTTGGAGTCTTAGGAACTCTTTTCAAAGCTTCTTGTTCTTCAAATTGTGCATCTCTTTCTGGAGTTTCTTGAACTTCAACCTGTACTTCCTTCTCTTTGGTATTTTCTTCTTCTTTGCAAGAAGACTCATCTGATTCATATCCATTAATCTCTGAAAAATTCTGTACGTCTGCATCAACTTTAACATTAGCACTTTCCACAATCTTTCTTAGCCTCTTATTGTAGCATTGGTAAACTTTGCTTTTGTTAGATTATCCAAGTAAAATACTTTCATCACATCTTGCATCAAACTTTCGTAGTTCTTCATCTCTTCTGATATAGCATTTGCTTCCAAAAACTTTAAAATATCTAACAGTGGGAGTCTTTCCATACCATAGCTCATAGGGTGTCTTTGTGCCATTTTCTTTCACTTGTACTCTGTTCTAGATGTAGACAATAGTATGAATTGCTTCTCTTGAGTAGACTTCCAGAAGATCTACTTCTTTTATCATTGTTCTTGTAGCTTCTTGGATAGTCCTGTTCTTCCTTTCAACCACTCTGTTCTACTAAGAAGTTCTAGGAGCAAATAGATGCCTCTTTATCCCATAATTCTCACAAAACATGTTAAACTCATTAGAAGTAAACTCTCTACCTCTATCAGACCTTAAAAATTTGATTTTCATATCCAATTTATTCTCAACCATTGCTTTAAAAGATTTAAATTTATCTAGGGCTTCTGATTTTTCTTTACGAAAAGTGACCCAAGTCATTCTAGAGTAATCATCAATAAATAGCATGAAATACCTATCACCTTGAAAACTCATTATCTGGTAGGACCAAATAGGTCTACATGCACCAACTCCAATAGTCCGGCAGATGACCGATCCTTTCTTTTGAAACTTCTTCTTGTAAACTTTCCAAACTGACATTCCTTGCATACACCAGTAATAGGCTTTGTTAACTTTGGCAAATCTCTCACATTTGAACTAAACTTATCCTTACCAAACTATTAAAATTGATGTGACCCAATCTCCTATGCCATAGCCAACTCTCACTAATTTGATTCATAAGACAGTGACTAACACCACCCTTGAGATAATAAACATTTCCACTTGTCTTTTTTCCAACAACAATTACTATTCTAGAGCTTTTTCTGATCTCACACCCATTAGTCTAAAACATAAGATTGTAACCCTTGCTACACATCTGTCCAACACTTAAGAGATTATGCTTTAAACCTTTGACATATAGAACATCATCAGTGTTATGCTTTCCATCAAAACTGATTGAACCTTTTCCACAAATCTTAGTAGCTTCATCACCACCAAACCTAACTACTCCACCATCAAATTTTTCAATTTTAATAAACTTACTCTGATCACTTGTCCTATGATTTGAGCATCCATTATCAATGACCCACTCATCTTTTTCACTTCTAACATGAAAAGTAGATATTATATTGCCTTTAGGGTTAGCACATGCTTCTAGATACTTTTCCTTCACACAACCTTTAGAGTTAGCAGAACCAATTTCATCTCTTATGGCAATAAATAGGCATTCATCATCAGAAATTCTTGCATAGTAATTTTTCTTAATCAACCTTCCTCTGTTTTCCTTAATCTTAATTCTTAGAGCTCTATCTAGACATCTTGAAGCATAATGACCTATTTTTCCACAACTGAAACATTTAAAAGGTAACTTACCACTAAACTTACCGGTACCCTTTTTCATCCTTCTTACAAAGTTAGCTTCCACTTCATCAAAGTCTTCTAGATCTGATTCAATGTTCAATCTTCTCTATTTTACTAGCTTTCAAAAGCAGTCTCATCTTTCACAATTCCATATGCAAGTAACTTCTGAAAAGAGTGGTTGCAAATTGGCTAGAGGAAACTTGGTGCTAGCTAGGGGTACTCTATGGGGAACCATTTTTAAGATAGATACATCAAACTATTGTAATTCTACATCTTTAGTTGAAAACTTAGGTTCATGTAAATTGTGGCACCATAGACTAGCCCACGTTGGTGAAAAGGATCTTAAAACCCTCATTAATAAAAATATGGTTGATGGTTTGTCTAGTTATACTGTTAACTTTAATTTCTATGAACATTGTGTGTTTGCGAAACAACAGAGTATCTTTTAAATCTATTAGTTCTATAGAAAAAACAAGTTTTAGAAGTGATTCGTAGTGATATTTTTGGTTCTGTGGATGTGCCTTCCATTGTTAAACTCACTACTATATTACTTTCATTGATGACTTCTTAAGGTTAATTTGGATTTAATTTTAAAGCACAAACCTTTTGTGTTTTCTAAGTTTAAAGAGTTTAAATCACTTGTAGAGAAACAAATATATAGGAAAATAAAAAATTTGAGGTCAAATAATGGTGGTGAGTACTACTCTAGAGAGTTTGATGATTATTGTAGACATCAAAAAATTTCTAGGCAGAAGATAACTCCATATACACCTCAACAAAATGGAGTGGCATAATGGATGAATATAATCTTTATGGATAGAGCACAAAGCATGATAATTTGTGCTAAGGTATATCATTCATTTTGGGTTGAGGCAATCAATATTGCTTGTTATCTAGTAAACAAATCCCCCACTTCCACTTTAGTTGACAAGACACCCTATAAGGTGTGGATAGGTAAAACACATTTGTTTCTTATTTTAGAGTATTTGGTAGTGAGGTTTATGTTCATGTTCCTAAATAAAAAAGGTCTAAGCTATATTTCAAGGCTAACAAGTGTGTTTTCATGGGTTATGGAGAGAATATAAAAGGTTATAAGCTTTGGGATCCTGTAACACTAAAAATATTTTATTTTAAGAATGTAATTTTTAGGGAGCTTAGAGTATTCTCAAATGTTGAATAGACTTAGGAAAAACTAAAGAATATTGTGCATTTTGAAACTAAGAAGGAAGATGCACGTGTAGAATAACAACAAGAACATGTAGAGGGAAAAGGTTTGAAAGATATTTAGATGAGGATCAACAAGAGTTACACCTCTAAGAAGGTCTACTAGACAATAAAGACCTATTGAAAGGTATATCCCACTTGATTTCCATTGTGTATTTGCATCATCATGTTCTAACAAGAAACCTTGGTTACCAAAGGAAGCTCTATCTTCAAAGGAGCACAAGTCTTGGATGGAGGCCATGAAAGAAGAAATTAAGGCCTTAGACATATGCAACACTTGGGAGCTAGTTGAGCTACCCAAGGGAAATAAACCCATTGGTTGCAAGTGGGTATTCAAAAATAAATTTGGAGTAGATGGTAATTCAGAGAGGTACAAAGCTCAATTGGTGGCTAAAGGTTATTCCCCAGTTGAGGGAGTGGATTTCAGTAGCATATTTTCTTTTGTGGCTAAGTTAACCTCCATTAGATTCCTTTTAACTATTTTTGTTGCTTAAGACTTAGAGGTACACCAAATGGATGTGAAAACTACATTTTTTCATGGGGATTTTGAATATGAGATTTATATGAAATAGCTCAAGATAATTTTCTAGTAAAGGGGAAGGAGCATTTGGTTTGTAGGTCAAAGTGGTCCTTGTATGGTTTGAAGTATTCTCCACATATGTAGTATTAGAAATTTGATGCTTTTACATTAGAGCTTGGTTTTGATAGAAATGAGGTATATCATTGTGTATCTTTTAAATTAATTGATGATTGATTACTAATTATTGTCATGTATGTTGATAACATGTTATTTATTGGGAATGATAGGGGGTGATTAGGGAGCTTAAAAATTAGTTCTCTGATACTTTTGATATGAGATTTAGAGGCTGAAAAATATATTCTTGGTATGAAAATCTATACAAATTGGGTTAATATAAGGCTTTGGTTAAATTAGACAAAGTATGTTGATACAATTTTTTAGCACTTTGCAATGCGGGATTACAAGCCATTAAGTATTCCCTTACCTGTAGGCACTAGGTTTTCTTTGGAACAATGTCCCAAATCATATGATTATCATGAAGAGATGTATAATGTTCCTTATTCTATTGATATTGGAATTATTATGTATTCAGTGGTACATACAAGACTAGATATTGCTCAAGTAGTGGGAGTTCTAAGTAGGTCCATGTCTAACCCTAGTAAGGAACATTAAACTTATGTTAAGAAGGTGTCCAAATATTTATGAGGAACTTCAAATTATTGCATTTGTTATCATGGTGCTAATGATGTGGGAAAGGTATTTTATTTACAAGGCTTCATTAATTTCGATTGGGTTGGAGATCTAGGTAGAAGGAGGTCTACAATTTTCTATATGTTCACTCTGTTTGGAGGTGTAGTTAGTTGGATGAGTAAGAGACAACCTATAGTTTCTCTTTTAACTATAGAGGCAGGGTATATGGATGAAACAAATTCTTGCAAAGAGGCAATATGGCTATAGAGACTATGCGTAGGTATTGGTTTTATTAATAAAAAGGTGAGTGTTGGATGTAATAGTCAAAGTGCAATTTTTTTGACTAAGAACATGCTATGTAGCATTCTCATACTAAACACAATGATGTGTAGTATCATTTTTTTCATGAGATGGTAGAAGGTGGATAGGTCATGGTTCAAAAGGTAGACACTTTGGAGAATGTTTCGAGTTCACTCATTAAGCCAGTGAGTACAAAGAAATTATGTTGGTGTAGGGAGCTATGGGCCCTGCTTCTCCTAGAACTCAATTCATTTTATTTTGTTCCCTATTGAGCCATTATAATGTAAATATCAAGTGGGAGAATGTTAGGACTAGGGGTGATATTCACCTTGTAATCCTTTTAGACTATTGTAATTTATTTAGTTAATAATCAATTAATTATGTGCACATCTCGAAGGAACATGGAGAGGCCCAACTTGGATGTCCACATGAGGTGGGGGTTATTATAATTTATTATTATTCCCTGGGTGACTTGAAACATGTTTGTAAGTGGAATAATGTGGGAGGAAGCATTGTAAGGCATCATTGGACACTTTAAGTGGAAGGGAATCTATGACTATTTATAGTGTTGTAAAAGGTGTAAGAAAGCATCTATGATAATGTGTAAGAAGTTAGTTGTCTTTTTTGGACTTGGAGAGTTGTTATTTTGTCTTCTAGTGGGCTATTTTTGTCCTCTAGTGAAATTGGATCAACAAGTTCACAAGAAGAGTCTTGAAGCTTCTATAAATATGCTTGTAACTACCAAACACATTTAATGAGGTATCTTTTGCATGTAGACTACTTGGCTCATGGTTTGAGTCTAATGTATTGGAAACTATTTATGATTTGTTGGATTGCATTTGTCTATATAATGGAGGCATGGGATAATCATTTATGTGGTTGTTTTATAAGTTTGTTGTTATTGGAATGTTGGATTAAAGGGCAAAGTTGCATTGATGTAATCTAAATTTGTGGTTGATACAAGTTTGTACTCTCTTTGGTGGTGGATTTTTTTACTCGAAAGGGTTTTGGTCACGTATATCAATGTTCTAATGCTATCACATGTTTTTATTGAACTTCTATGTTATTTCTATTTTCATACATGCTATATCATGTTGATTAAGTTTCAAACACTAAGGATCAATAGTTTTTATTATATTTGTACCCAGATTACCAACAATTTGAAGGTAGTCAATGACATCAAAAAAGACAAAGAAGCAAAAAATTGACTAACTCCTTCAAGATGCACATTTAACTATAACTTACCCATTAGAAACACCAATCATGTGTGCTCGGCATGGCAAAGCCATCATGAAATTCTACCCTCAAGTCTTAAAAGTAGCAATGACACCAATAGTTTGCCTCAATCACCCTTTTAACCCTAGGAAAGTCCCTTATGGTCGTACCTAGAAATCATAAATATGATGAAGACCAAAATAGTGCATGTTTAACATTTTAAACCCATGAAAAGGTCATCATAAAATCATACCACTCAAACACTTAAAATTGGTAGACACCCTTATGACACATGTTAGGCCTTGCTCTACTAGTATATAATTTTTTTTGTATCTTAAAACATGACCAAGTCATTGAAAATATGTGGCTCTCTTATAATTACCTAGTAGAGACATTAATGACATGCTTCTAATGCATTTCAACCTATTAGGATTGGTAAAATTCCATCTAGATTTTAGAAATTTTTGTCAAACCCTAATCCCAAAATCCACCAAAACAGTTCTAACTCATGTGCCTTTCATTCCCATAAGTTCCAAAAATCAAGTATTTCCCCTTTGTCTAAGTCATTTTCATCATACATGTATGTTTCACCATAACTTATGCTTTGGTCTAGGTACCACACTCCCACAAGGCTAGGAAATATGCCCTAGGAGCTCCTTGCGGGGATGCAGGAGCTTGTGACAGGGACACCGCACCACCATGACACATGAAAATAACACCTACGGGCTAGCGGTATGCAGAGTTTGGCATCTAATTGTTACCGAGGTCCCATGACATGGAATTCATAGTGATTAAAAGGTTTGTGGGCTCACAGTAAGTAACAAACTTGACATTAAGTGTTTACCACAACCCCGTGATAAGAACAACATAAATTTTCTCAAGACCAGCGGTGTTGCAGTAGGAGGTCAATGAAGTGACTAATGGTCACCGTGGTGTCGCAATAATAAAATTTCTGTTAGGGTTAGTCGACATAAGATATCAATTAAATGCAAATAAAGATTAAACAGAGGAATTGAAATACATAGAAATAATAACAATGAGAGACAATTTTAATATGGTTCACCCAAAGTTAGGTACATCCACCAACAGAGAGTCCAATATTATTATCCAGTAAATCAAAACCGATTACCACCAGTAATCCCTGCAACTCAATACCGCTACAAATGCTACAATACAATATCAACAGAAACCCTAACCCTTAGCCATTTTTATCACAACTTTTGTCGATTACAAAATAGGGTTTTTTTTTAATGTTGGCCAATGAAAAATAACTCCTACATTGCCCCCAAACCCCCACAAGGGGCATTGCCCCTTAACCCTGTAGGAATTTGGGGGGAAACCACACTGATAAAAGTGGGGTAAATTTAAGCTCCAAGTCTGATTAGGCTCCATATAACAATAGTTTCAACATCATGGAGGTTTGCAGGCTAGTGGTAAGCATTAAACTTGACCGTAATAAGTCATCACAGCCCCCTAGTAGTTAAGACCAAACATTTTAGAGGCCTACGGGTGGGTGGTAATGAAATAAAGAGGTATCATTGTCCCGCAATAGGGATAATATAACATTTGTTATTTAAGTGGGATTGAGGTAGAGGGTAGACGTGAGTAACCATGTTCCCCGCGATCCCGCAAAGAGTAAAGTAAAGGCTAAAGATAGCCGGTGGGAGTGAAGTAGAAATTAAAAGTTGGAATAAATGCCCTACTACCCCACAGAGGCTAGTGTTTAATGTGGCAAGAATACGGTAATTGATGAAATGACTGCATATTTAAGCAAATCTTGTCAAGCTTTCTTAGTCCTTGGATCTATCTAGATCAATGACATAGATTCAAAATGATATGAATATTGAGATTTTTTAATCTCTCAGCATGAAACAAAGCAATGGCGAGGTGACTGGTGCCTACAATGATAAAACTTGGGATTCCATTCCATTCTCTTCATTCAGATGACTTCAGAAGCGCTCAGAATCAAGGAATTCAAACTCTGGTGTGTGCTCTGTAACTCTTCTTGACCGGGTAAGTGCATTCTTTTCTTTCCTCTATCAGAGTTGATACAGTGTGCATGCAATTTGGTTTTCAAATAGCTCAGTAGATCAAAAAATCATTCAAAACCCTGGTTCAGTAAAGTTCCACACAATGACACCTAAGAAAACTAAGTCTATAAGAAAAAAAGGAGAATCTTCTACTCCCAAAGAGAAGAAACAACCTCTCCAACAATCTCTGTTGGATGTTATACCAAATTCAGTTGACAAAGGCTATAAGAAGATGTTTAAAGATGAGGCACAAGGTTGCTGTGATGCCCTAGTCCCCATTTTAGGCTGGAACCTATTTTGGTACTTCTATGACAAGAAAGATGCACAGGGGCCTATTACCAATCCGTGGATACTTGATTTGGCTAAGCTAGTGGTGTTAAACATTTTTGTTGACATTGAACTGGTTAGAGTACTGTCACAACACTGCCATGCAACAACAAGGACAATGAGATTACTAGATGGGTCACCCTTGGTGGTTGTAAATAGAATTGCAATCATTGATTGTTTCATGCTAAATAAGTAGGCTCTCACAAAAATTGATACTCAAAAGAGTGAAGAAGATTACACCAAGTTGAGGAAGACTCATAGGATTGATGAGCTTCCATTGTACATGGGGAAAGGGGCAAACAACAAGAGAATTCCTGTCCCAACTACTTATGTGGAGCCATTCTCAGTGGATGACTTTGCAGTATACTTCAAGAGGACCTATTTTGCTCTTTTCCAAGTGTTAGGAGTAGATGCCTAGGATAGAATTCCAATTGGCATGATGATGATGGCTATGAGAATCCAGAACCCAGAAGTGAACATTGAATATGACTTTGCCTCTTTCATTGAGAAATGGTTACATGATGGATTGCTCCAAGTAAGGGAGAACAGAGCACCTTTAACTTTCAAACATTATTCTTTTCTGTGTCATATGATTTTGTATCAGAATAGGAGAAGGTGGACCCTGAGAATTGACTTGAGTATGATTGATCAAAGGGGAAAGAGACTACCTATGCAGTGTTGGTGTTATACCTGGGACAAAAATTGTAAGAACTGTAATTACATAGTGTTTCATGATGACTTTGCAGTTAGGATAATGGCTTCACTGGGATACCTTTCACCTAGATTGTCCAGAAATGTTAGAGAAGTATTGAGGCCTCTTGCTTTGAAGCCTGAACATGACCACATGCATAATTTTACTGATTGGTTTTTTCTTCCTGATGATATACTGTAATAAGAGTTTATGGGTGTACCCAACCACCTCACGCTCTACCCAAATATGTGCATGATAGATTAGCATTCCTGGAGTTCATGTGGAAGATGCTCTGGATGGAAAAGGCTGTCATGAAAAAGTAGAAGAAGGGCACATTCATGATAGATTTGACTATGTTTGGTGAATTATCTGTTGGTTTAGATACCTTGGAGGAGTTGCAAGCATATTTGAAAGCAAAGTATTCTTTGAAGTAAAAAATAGAGAGGGTCTGTGACCCAGAAGGACACATGAATTTTGTTAGACAAGTCATTCTCACTAGGGTCAGGATATCCCATCAAATCAATTTTGATGAGGATGTGATCAGAAATTGCCTCACTCCTAAGGAGGTGTATGATAGAAAAAGAAAGTGGGAAATTTTGATGGAGATAGAGAATGATAAAAAGAAGAAAAACCCCAACTTTTGGGATTTTTTGTTTAATAAAATGACCCATTGAAAAGAATAAATTTGATCATTGTCAATTTTGAAAGAATATATGGCAAAGCAGAGGGCCAACCTACAAAGGCTGCCAAGCTCCCTGTGAAGAGGCCAACTGGAGTTGTGATTGCAGAACCTGCTCCTGATGCCATGTCAGTATAAGAGCCTCCATTCCCTGATCAATGAATGTCTAAGAAACAAAAGGTGGATGATGTGTCTCCTCTTGTGCCATATGAAATGATAGAAGGAGTGGGTGACATTGAGGAAGTGGCTAGTATTTTGAGGCACATGGGTGAGGGTGAAGAGGTTGATCAACCCATTGTTGGCCAAGAGACTGAAGCACATAAACCTGAGGCAAGGATGGATACACAGGCACAAGGTAGGCCTAAAATGCATGAGGATGAGAGAGTTGTGGCTTCTTTGAGATTCATAGATGATTATGATTTCATCAATACTCTAGAGTTCAAATATTTTTGGCTGAAGATGAAAATGAAAGAATTTGAGGAGAAAGTTGAAATAAACAAAATGGGTGCAAATGAGTCTCAACGTGACCAGATTGTGGCCCAAGCATTCAAAGACATTAAGATTGATGAAATAAATGTCATCCCTCAAGAGGTTCGACAAGTGGTCCTTAAAAGAAACATGTTGATCATCCTTGGCATGAAGCTAAAGAAAATGTTTTTGTTGGATCAAGTAAGAAGTCGGGATGATCCAATGATGGTTTCTGAATTTGATTTTGAGGATGGTGTAAGTGGTTTTGCGTATAATCCAATGTTTTTTATGAAAGAGGGGGTGATGAATGTGGTTGGTTTAGTTTAGATCCTCCCTTCTCACCAAACATTCAAGGATGTATCAACCAAGTTGAATCTCTACTAAGTGAGAGAATTCACCTAATAGGTTGGGTTGTCACTTGGAACAATGCAAAATCTTAGATGTTATCAATCAATATGCCAATTTTATGCTTAAGTATCCTAAAAACCCTAAATATGTAAAAGGTAAGCAAATTGATGAATTACGACAAATCCTTTTAGATTAAGATAGTAGGCAGAGGATTATAACTGACCATTTTTTGAAGTTTGGGAAGAGAAATAGTTAGGGACACCTCCACTAGTGCCCTAGTCCAAGGTACTATTTTCTATACAGAATCTGGATCTTCTCCTAACATTGATATTCACCGCATCTTTCATTTTTGCCCCGAAAAAGGTGGACACCTCCATTAGAGCCCTAGTCCAATGCTGGATGATCTTTAGGGTGTTGGAAGCTCTTCAGATGTTGATTGTTACTGTCCAACTTGTTTTTGTGTCTGCAACTTTGGAGGACACTGCCACTAGCACCTGTGTCCTGAAATGTTCACCTCTCTCCTCTGTCTTTCAGATCCTGAATCCTTGTCTTTTGCAACCTCCTTCTACAACACTCCACAAAACTCAGTACTTGTAACCTACAATCACAAAGGAGTGTGGTTGGCGGTTGTAGTGTTTAGAGGCTTGCCTCGGTCAAGCCCTAGAGAGACATTCAAGTCTTTTGAACACCATTGTTAGATGAGAGTGCGTATCCCTGCGGGATAGAGGAAAAATCCAAATGATAAATGATCAAAAACACAATAGATGTCACCTTCAAATGTAGATCTCACATAAATGAAGGCTCTTCAATCACATGAGAAGATGAAGTCAAATATGCAATCAAAAACACAATAATAATGCTCTGTTCTGCAACAATGAATATCTTGAAATCACAAATATGCTTAAAGTTCACAATCATCTTCTAGTTTATAAATGAAAACCTAAACATGCTTATATATGCAACTACAAACATTTTGTCTAGGAATTTTGTAATTCAAACTTGATATGTCAACATAGGACCTAAATAACAGTCATAAAACTGATATTTAAATTTAGGGCTGACCCAAAATAAGGTAGGACTACGACGCTAGTGCCCAAGTCCACCCTCTCATTTTTGTTCAAGAATCATCAAAATAGCACCCCCTAGATCTTATTTGCTATAATACTTCATGGTTTTCTCATTGAGATTCACAATTATCATGCAAGATGCTCTAAATGCATTCCAAGGACCCAAGAGCTAAACCTGAAGAGGGAAAAGCCCCCAAGGGGACATTTTCTGACATAACACCTAGAAAATGAGACATTGGCATTGTGGGCCACTCAAAAGAGCACAAACAAGCCAAGATTGCTATATGTGATCCAAGAGCTAAGAGGAACAACAATGGTGAAGACACTGGTGCGGAGCACCTACAAAATCATGTTTTATTTTGTAATAAGGTCTATTTGACCAATGCACTTTTATTTCAGCTAGGTCTAGTTGGTAAGTCCCAAGTGACTTAGGGGACATTAGTCAAATGTAATCAAATAATGCCAAAAATAGCAATAATGCTAAAAAAATAGACAATAGTGACTCCCAGCCGCTTGGAGTGTTCTCCCAGCCGTTTGGAGCTTGTGTGGTACTTCTCAGGGTGAATTGTTAAATGCCCAGGAGTATGAACTGAACGAGGATCAGTATTGTAGTGATTGTAACTAGATCGAATGTGATTGCATTGTGTTCAGGAAGAATAAGACATTTTTGTTTGTTCATTTTGTTTTCCATCTCTCTTGTATCTGTAAATTGGTCAGCTGTAATTTTCATTCATTGTATATTTCCCATTATTGCCGTATGTCACTGTGAAGCATTCCACTGGTGAGATTTCTTTCAAAATCAGTGGAATAGCTTCAATGTACCAATATTTGTTTTGTTCTTTGTTTTTCTTTTCCTGTTCAGTGTTGCAGATGATCCGGATCGACAGTTTCGCATAGTAAAATGACCTAACATTTCCATGTGCTAGGGTTTGCAGGAGGAAAGTTGTGTGACGAGGGTTTTTGGTGATTCAGCCAAGGAATTATTGGCGTTCACCCACATAACGTGACCCTGGAAAGGCAGATGCCATCTGGGCATTGAAGAATGGCGAAAGTTTTGGCCGATGGGAATTTTGGCAGCCCGCGCGTGAAGTCCTACTGATCGAATGAAGTTAGGGCATCAAGATTTTTAATTTTCTGTTGGATATCCACTGCGCTCCTCACCATATTGGTATCAAAGCTTGAAAAGATTTGGGCAGCAGGTCAAATTAAGGACTTGCAGAAGTATTGGTGTTTGGGCTGTCTGTGAATGTTTATGTTAGATAGAGATAGCGGCATAGAGGGGGAGAGGATGCCTCCCAAGAGTATGTCGCAGGATGTCATTAAGAAGTTGATTGAGGAAATGCTTGAATCCAAGTTGGGAGCACTCAAGCAGACCAAAAGCAAAGATAAGGAAGATAACAGTGATAGTGAGGAGGAAAATATAGAGATTGGTGAAACCAGTAAAAAGGTAGAAGAGATACTAGCAGACCAGAGGGCATTTTTAAATGCATTAAAGTTAGTCAATAGGGACACCATCGATGGGTTGCCTATGTATAGTGGAAGCATTGAAGCTAAATAGGTGATTGATTGGATTGAGGCATTGAGCAATCACTTTGAGTACAAGGAAATCCCTGATGAGAAGAGGGTTAAGTTGGCAAAGGCAAGGTTGCAAGGATCTGCTCTTGCATGGTGGAATTATATACAAGGAGAGAGAGTCAAGGAAGGGAAAAATATGATAACTTCCTGGGAAAGGATGTAGACCAAACTCAAAGCACAATTTTTACCCTTGGACTATGATGTGCAGATGTATAAGAAGTTGCAGAATCTCAGACAGAGAGATCTTGATGTGAATGGATATACACAAGAGTTTCATAAACTCAGTCTCAGATCAAAAAGACAAGAAGAAGAATCAGAGAAGGTGGCCAGGTATTGGAATGGCCTAAGGATGAACATCTAAGATGAGATTAGCATCTTAGCACCAGAAACGGTGAATAAGTGTTTCCAAATGGCCTTAAGGGCTAAAGAAAAGATAAAGAGAAAGAGTGAGTAGAACCAAAGAGGCAGAGGTGGAAGGAATTTCAGAGGCAGAGGCAGTTTTGGAGGAAGAAGTCCTAACTAGAGGCCAACTAGTGAGTCTAGCCAAGAAGAACAAGTTGGGGACTCAAGTAGCAGAGGAGGCTATCAAGGAAGAAGGCCTAATGGAAGAGGTGGGACAAGTGGATTAGGTAGAGGATCCAAATTCTCCAATATGAGATGTTATAACTGTAATCAAATAGGGCACCCGACATACAAGTGTCTGGAGAAGGCCTCAACCTCTCATGGTGGTGAGTAAATCTCTGACCTCTTTAGGTCCTACCTCTTTCACACTTATTTTTTGTTCCACTGGGCTTCACAATCAAAGCAAAACCTACTCCATCACTTTCCTTGAGTGTATCCATGAATTCTTTTTCTCCTACCATCATTACACTAGACCCTACATGCTGTGGATCCTCTTCTACCAATGATTGTATCCTATAAGTCACACCATTCTTTTGGAATGAGTAAACATTCCTTTCTCCATCATGCTGAGCCTTTCTGTCAAACTGCCATGGTCTGCCCAATAAAAGATGGCAAGCATCCATAGGGAGGATGTCACGCAAAATTTTGTCTCTATATCCCCCAATACTAAATTCTACCCATGCTTATTCATTGATGATTATGTGCTGTCCCTTATTCAACCAACTGACTTTATATGGACTGCTATGGGGTATCTTTTCCAGATTCAACTTATTTATTGCTTCCAACGATATGATATTATCTGTTGAACCAGAGTCAATAATAACTTTGCAAACCTTACCTTGGATCTTGCAGTTGATTCTAAATAAATCCCTTCTTTGTGATGGTTCTGGCTGTACTGGTTCTTTGAACAACGTCCTCTTGATCATCAGATTTTCTCCTATTTCTGATGCTAAATTCACTTCAGGAGATGTCACACTCCTTGCATCTTCTTGAATCAAAGTGGTTCTTTTCTCACCACCATGAGAGGTTGAGGCCTTCTTTGGACACTTGTATGCTGGGTGCCCTATCTGATTGCAGTTATAACATCTCATATTGGAGAATTTGGATCCTCTACCTGATCCACTTGTCCCACCTCTTCCATTAGGCCTTCTTCCTTGGTAGCCTCCTCTGCTACTTGAGTCTCCAACTTGCTCTTCTTGGCTAGACTCACCAGTTGGCCTCTAGTTAGGACTTCTTCCTCCAAAACTACCTCTGTCTTTGAAATTCCTTCAACCTCTACCTCTTTGGTTCTGCTCACTCTTTCTCTTTATCTTTTCTTCAGCCCTTAAGGCCATTTGGAAACACTTATTCACTGTTTCTGGTGCTAAGATGCTGATCTCATCTTGGATGTTCATCCTTAAGCCATTCAAATACCTGGCCACCTTCTCTGATTCTTCTTCTTGTCTTTTTGATCTGAGACTGAGTTTATGAAACTCCTGTGTATATGCATTCACATCAAGATCTCTTTGTCTAAGATTCTGCAACTTCTTATACATCTGCACATCATAGTCCAGGGGTAAAAATTGTGCTTTGAGTTTGGTCTGCATCCTTTCCCAGGAATTTATCATATTTTTCCCTTCCTTGACTCTCTCTCCTTGTATATAATTCCACCATGCAAGAGCAGATCCTTGCAACCTTGCCTTTGCCAACTTAACCCTCTTCTCATCAGGGATTTCCTTGTACTCGAAGTGATTGTTCAATGCCTCAATCCATTCAATCACCTCTTCAGCTTCCATGCTTCCACTGTACATAGGCAACCCATCAATGGTGTCCCTATTTACTGACTTCAATGCATTTAAAAATGCCCTCTGGTCTACTGGTATCTCTTCTGCCTTTTTACTGGATTAACCAATCTCTGTATTTTCCTCCTCACTGTCATTGTTATCTTCCTTATCTTTGCTTTTGGTCTACTTGAGCACTCCCAACTTGGATTCAAGCATTTCCTCAATCAACTTCTTAATGGCTTCCTGTGACATACTCTTGGGAGGCATCCTCTCCCCCTCTGTGTCGCTGTCTCTATCTGACATAAACATTCAGAGACAGCCCAAACACCAATACTTCTGCAAGTCCTTAATCTGACCTGCTGCCCAAATCTTTTCAAGCTCTGATACCAATATGGTGAGGAGTGCAGCAGATATCCAGCAGAAAACCAAAAATCTTGATGCCCTAACTTCATTCGATCAGCAGGACTTCACGCATAGGCTGCCAAAATTCCCATCGGCCAAAACTTTTGCCATTCTTCAATGCCCAGATGGCATCTGCCTTTCTAGGGTCACGTTCTATCGATGAACGCTAGCAATTCCTTAGCTAAATCACCAAAAACCCTCATCACACAACTTTCCTCCTGTGAACCCTAGCACATGGAAATGCTAGGTCATTTTACTATGCGAAAACGTCGATCCGGATCATTTGTAATGCTGAACAGGAAAAGAAAAATAAAGAACAAAACAAATATTGGTACATTGAAGCTATTCCACTGATTTCAATAGAAATCTCACCAGTGGAATGCTTCACAGTGACATATGGCAACAATGGGAAATATACAATGAATGAAAATTACAGCTAAGCAATTTACAGATACAAGAGAGACAGAATACAAAATGAACAAACAGAAATGTCTTATTCTTCTTGAACACAATGCAATCACGTTCGATCTGGTTGCAATCACTGCAATACTAATCCTCATTCAATTCATACTCCTGGGCATTTAACAATTCACCCTGAGAAGTACCACACAAGCTCCAAATGGCTGGGAGAACACTCCAAGCGGCTGGGAGTCACTATTGTCTATTTTTTTAGCATTATTGCTATTTTTGGCATTATTTGATTACATTTGACTAATGTCCCCTAAGTCACTTGGGACTTACCAACTAGACCTAGCTGAAATAAAAGTGCATTGGTCAAATAGACCTTATTACAAAATAAAACATGATTTTGTAGGTGCTCCGCACCATACTCCCCGAGTGAAAGTTGTCTCAAGTCCTCTTAGAGACTAACTGCTGCAAATCACCACCCTGCTTTTTTGATGTCTTCTTCCAACATCCATGTAGGTTATGAGTCTAGAAGTCCTTGCCATTTGACTAAATGCTCAAAATATGTCTGATTTGTAGTCTTCTTAGTGATCCTGCTATCCAAAATGCATTCTAGCTTCGGGGGTTCCTTAGGTGGTAAATGCTGCACCCACTCTATAGTATCTTGAATAGTCTCTACTGTACCCTCACCTATATCAGAACTCCTATATAATGTTAGATCAACAACATTAAAGATAGGTGAAATAGCAATATTATCTGGGAGTTCAATTTTGTAGGAATTAGAACCGTCTTTTTCCATAATCTGACAAGGTCCAATTTTCTTCATCATTAACTTGATGTGTTGTCCTTTGGGCAGTCAGTTCTTATTGAGATAAACCATGACCATATCTCCTACTTGGTGCTACACATCCCATCTTCTTTGATCCACTTGAGCCTTGATCTTCTGACTATTTCTGTGTAGAGTATCTCTGACTTGTTGATGGATTTCTTGCATAGCCTCTGCAAATGTATCAGCATGTCCACTCCTTTTGTCCAATCCATGAACATCTTATAACTCAAAAATACCTCTAGGATGACTACCATAAACAATTTCAAAAGAACTTAAACCTGTACTCCTGTTTGTAGAATCATTATAGGCATATTCAGCTTGCAGGAGTACCACATCCCAACTACTACCATGTTCTCTGTCAAACATCTTAGCAGATTGCCTAATGACCTATTCACAACCTCAGTTTGTCCATCAGTCTAAGGATGATAGATAAACTAAAAGACAAATTCGTGCCTAATCTTTTCCACAAAGTTCTCCAGAAATGACCCACAAATTTGTTGTCTCTGTCAGATACAATACTTAATGGCAATCCATGAATCCTGACAATTTCCTTAAAGAACAAACCTGCAATGTAACTAGCATCATTGGTTGTCTTACAAGGAATAAAGTGCACCATTTTTCTAAATCTGTCTACCACAACAAACACACTATCATGACCTATCCTTGTCTTAGGTAATCCCATCACAAAATCCATACTCAAACTATCCCAAGGTCTGTTTGGTATGGGCAAAGGTTGGTACAGTCCTGCATTGGTCGAGACTCCCTTTGCTCTCTAGCAAATCATACAACCCTCAACAAATTTTCTAATATCAGATTGCATTCTTGGCCAAAAGTAAAATCTTCTGACAAGATCGAAGGTCTTATTTAGCCCGAAATGTCCTCCTAAACCACCACTATGTTTTTCCTTCACAATATTATACCTCATTGAACAATTTGGGATGCATAGTTGACTACCTTTAAACAAAAGTCCATCCTGCAATGTGTAATCTGAAAATTCACTATGGAAAGTATTGGCAAACTCACTGCACACGCTGTAAATTTCCTTGAAATCTTGATCCTCTACATACAATCCTTTGAGTGATTCAACACCCATACTTTGTAGCTGCACTTCTTGCACTATTAACACCCTTCTGCTTAAAGCATCAGCAACTTTATTTGTGACCCCCTTCTTATGTTTGATGATGAAGGTGTATGCTTGAAGACTTTCCACCCATTTCATGTGTCTATGACTGAGTTTTTCCTAGCCATTCAGAAAACTTAGAGCATGGTTATCTATATACACTATAAATTCTTTGGGAAGCAAGTAGTGCCTCCATTTCTTCAGAGCTTGTACCATAGCATACAACTCTAAATCATAAGAGGAGTATTTCCTCTTGGATTCATTCAACTTTTCACTAAAAAAGGCTACTATTTTGCCTTCTTGACTTAACACTGCTCCTATGGCCAACCCACTCGCATCACATTCAATTGTGAAAACCTTATCGAAATCAAGTAACACTAAAACAGGGAATTGAGCAACTTTCTATTTTAGACTCTCAAAGTTCCTATCGGCTTCTCTTGTCCACACAAACTTCACCTTACCACCACCCTTGATGGTCTCCAACATAGGTGCACAAATATCACTGTAGTTCTTAATGAATTTTCTGTAGAATGTGGCCAACCCATGGAAACTTCTGACTTCTCCTGTTGTTCTAGGTGTAGGCCAATTCAAGATAGCTTCTACCTTTGAAGGATCCATTTTCAAATCACCTTTAGAGATGATAAAACCTAGGTATACCAATTCTTGCTTCATGAAGTCACACTTCTCCAAATTTATCAGTAATTTCTGATCCTGCAGCCTCTTCAAGACTGTCTCTAGATGTTTCAAGTGCTCTTCCTTGCTCTTGCTGAATACCAAAATATCATCGAGGTAGACTACCACAAACTTGCCTATGAATTCCTGTAACACTACATTCATTAGCCTCATAAAGGTGCTAGGGGCATTTGAAAGACCAAATGGCATCACAAGCCACTCATACAACCCCTCATTGGTTTTGAAAGCTATCTTCCACTCATCCCCTTCTCTTATCCTTATTTGATGGTATCCACTCTTCAAGTCTATTTTAGAGAAATAAGAAGCACCTCCCAAACAATCCATAAGATCTTCAATTCTAGGAATAGGAAACCTGTATCTGATGGATATCCTTGTTGCAAGTATGAGGTGAGCCAGTGTTGTCATTGATGTCAACATACTCATATTGCATTGACAAGAAGGATTTGATGAGCTGTGTGCTGAGGATATTGAGAAAATTAGCCTCAGTCAGGAACAGTGAAGAACAGTGATGAGAACCGGAGGATGCGGATTAAAGGGTTAGTAGATATGAGTCTTGAGATGCTACAGTTAAGATTTTAGAGGTCCGCATGAAGATCTAAAGGAGTTGTGGCTGCCGGTATAGAACCGGGTCCGGTAAGTATCCAGAGGTGACAGAGGATCACAAAAAGGTCCGGTGAGGTCCGGAATTGTATCATCCTAATCTGCGGATTGGACGGAGTGTTTGGGATGTCCTTGTGATGTGTCATCCTGATTTGTGTATGATTTGGAGGTCCGGAAGTACCTCTTGCATTATGACAGTGGCGACAGACTGTGTTCTTGAAGTTCCGGATGAGGAAGACAAGAGATCCCAGTAAGTAGAGGAAGTGCGGATGTATCCGGACATTCAAACAGGCTTGTGAAGGTTCTTGGATCATGTTTAGGTTGTGTTGTTGGTCCGCATTGATGGTAGAGCCCGGAATTGAAGTTATTCTTCCGGATGAAGTTCTTGCTCTGTTTAGCCGACCGGATGAGTTGTTCATCCTGCGAATGTTCTTGTGATGGCCGACCGGATGTGTTATTCATCTTGCGAATACTCCTATGGTTGTTTGCCGACTTAGAGGTTTGTTCCTAAGTCGATGTCTTGTATAAATAACGGTTTGTGAGTTCATTTCAAGGTGTGGTGTGTGGATGAGTGTGGCATAGCAAAGAAACGTGCGAAAGGCAGAGCAGAGTTTGTTGGGCTTAATTGGAACTGATCCGGACATGATAGAGATGTCATTCTCCAGTTCAAGACTGTGATTTTTATCACTTTGTAGACAGTGTGTCTCCTTGTAGGCAGTGGGCCTCTTTGTGAGCAGTGTGCTCGGGCAGTGAGCCCTTATTGGCATGTGCCATTCATTCTTCTTTATTCTTCTAACAGAGAATAATTCTTGGGTTAATCACCCCGTGGTTTTTCCCTTAACCGGGTTTTCCACGTCAAAATCTTGGTGTTCAATGTGTTGATGTTTATCTGCTCTTGTGTTTATGTATTATGCTTCCATGGATGATTATTTCATATGCTGCTAACTAACAATAAGAATCAAGTGTTTGAAAGAAGAAGAAGTTTTATACAACTGATTCACCCCCCCCTCTCAGTTGTATGCCCTAGATCCAACAATTGGTATCAGAGCCAGGTTCCTCTGATAGGAGCTTAACCGCTTGAGGAGATCCAGGATGTCGTCATACAAGAAGGATAGTCCGAAGTTCGATGGAACCAACTTCACTCTCTGGAAAGGTCGCATGAAGTGTCACTTGGAATGTATGGGAAAAGCATACTTGGCTATGATTTCAAAACCATATGTACCTCCACAAGGTGGTCCGACAACTCTGAATGAAATCACAGAAGCTGAAAACAATCTGCGGACCAAGGAAGCTCTTCTAAGCGCATTGAATGACTCAGATCTCTTGAATGTCATTGACCTACCAACTGCATATGAGATCCTAACTAAACTGGAACTTCTGTATGAAGGAGATGAGTTTGTCAAAAGTGCAAGGTTGCAAAGTCTGAAAGGGAAATTTGAAAGATTGAAAATGAGAGATGATGAAAACATCACTACCTTTATGCCAAGAGTAAATGAGCTGGTATGTGGAATCAGAAATGCTGGTGGAACTTTAGATGAAAATGAGATTGTCTGCAAAATCCTAAGATCCCTTCCTGCTGCCTACAAAATCAAAGTTGCTGCCATTGATGAATTCAGAGCCCACACAACTATCACAAGAGAACAACTGGCTGGCAAACTAGCTGCATTTGAAATGACCGAGTTTGGAGATGATCCTCCCAAGACTGAATCTGCTTTCAAAGCCAGTGCCTATGTGAAAGGCAAATAGAGATTTGATCCGGGTGAAAACTCATCAAGGAAAATGTCATGGTATGATCAAGCAAGAAGAGACATGGAAGAAGAAGAAGCAGAAACAGCTCAACTTGAAGCCCTCATTGCAAAGAGACTGCCAAGAGGATCCGGTAAGTATGAAGGAAAACTACCCTTTAAGTGTTTCAACTGCAATAAGATTGGTCATTTTGCCTCAAGATGTCCGGAGAGATCTGCAAGATCTAATACTCACAGACAAAGGTTTCAAAAGAATTGCTATTATGTTCATGAAGAAGATGACAATGAAGGAGTAACAGATGATGAATCAGAACTAGGAAGCAAATCCGGAAATGAGTGGGTGTTTATAGCCATCAAGGAAGAAGATTCAATACTCTCTGAATCTGTCAATCATAAAGTTGTTGAAAAAGCCTTGGCTGCTCAAGTGGAAGAAAAGGATGATTGGGTTATTGACAGTGGATGTTCTCACCATATGACTGGTGACAAGAATAAGTTCTTAGATTTGGAAAGATATGAAGGAGGAATGGTAAAGTTTGGTGACAATTCTGCTGGCAGAATCAAAGGTAGGGGAACTATTTCCTTTGATGGTAAGAGCAAAACAGGAAATGTACTGTATGTTGAAGGATTGAAGCACAATCTTCTCAGTGTTGGTCAGTTAGTGGACAAAGGCTATGATCTCCGGTTCAAGAATGGAAAATGCAGAATCTTTACAAGCTCCGGAACTGAAATTGCATCCGGTACTCAGACAAAAGGTAATATCTTTCATCTGGTTGGTTCAAATAAAAGTTGTTTATTTGTCCAAATTGATCAGAGTTGGTTATGGCATAGAAGAATGTGTCATGTAAATTTTGATAACATCATCAAGATAAGCAATACTCAGGCTGTGAGAGATCTTCCAAAATTGATGAAACCTACAAATAGTGTGTGTAAAGAATGTCAGTTAGGTAAACAAAGCAGAGTCTCCTTCAAAAGCAAAGATCAGTCTTCTACCGGATTGTTGGAATTAGTACATACTGATCTATGTGGTCCGACAAGAATCAAGAGTCTGCAAGGTGATAGATATTTCATGTTGTTAATTGATGATCATTCCCGAATGATGTGGGTTACCTTTCTAAAAGAAAAATCAGAAGCTTTTGAGAAGTTCAAAATCTTCAAAGCTATGGTGGAGAATCAAACCAGATTGAAACTAAAGTGTCTAAGGTCTGATAGAGGTGGTGAATTTACATCTGGTGAATTCATTGACTTTTGTGAGAAACAGGGTATAAGGAGACAGTTGTCTGCTCCTAAGACTCCACAGCAGAATGGAGTAGTTGAGAGAAAGAACCGGACCATCCAGGAAGCTGCTAGGACAATGATGTTGGAAGCAAATGTTCCTCAAATGTTTTGGAAAGAAGCTATCAGCACCGCAGTCTACACTCTAAATCGAGTTCAAATCAGAAACAACATCGGTAAGACCCCCTATGAACTTTGGTTTGGCATCACTCCTACTGTGAAATATTTTAGAGTATTTGGTAGCAAGTGTTATATTAAAAGAGATGAAGATCTAGGAAAGTTTGATGCTAGAAGTGATGAGGGAATTTTCTTGGGCTACTCCACTCAAAGCAAAGCATACCGGTGCTACAATAAGAGATTGAGGAAGATGATAGAAAGCACCAATGTGAAAGTTGATGAAGGAATTGAGAAACCTTCAAGATTTTATGAGCTTGATGAAGATGACCAAGACAGTGTTCAAGGAACTCAATCCTCTCCGGTGAGACAGAGTCAGCCTGATCCGGTAAATCAGGAAGAAGAGATAGGTTTGAATGAGCCTGATCAAGAAACAGCAGTGCTGGATACTCCCAAAATTCCAAGGTATGTAAGACTGAACCACTCTGAAGATCAGATCATAGGTGACAGAAGCAAAGGTGTACAAACTAGAAGGAATATTTCTCAAAATCAGAATGAATGTTGTCTGATTTCAAAGATTGAACCTAAAACAATAGATGAAGCCTGCAATGATGAAAACTGGACCAAAGCAATGGAAGATGAATTGATGCAAATTGAGAAAAATCATACTTGGGATCTTGTTCCCAGACCTAGAGACAGGAATGTAATTGGAACCAAGTGGGTCTTCCGAAACAAACTAAATGAAGCTGGTGAAGTAATCAGAAACAAAGCTAGATTGGTCTGCAAATGCTACTCTCAAATAGAAGGAATTGACTTTGAAGAGACTTTTGCTCCGGTGGCAAGAATTGAAGTAGTCAGATTACTTCTTGCATTTGCTGCCTTCAAAGACTTCAAGGTATATCAGATGGATGTCAAGTCTGCCTTCCTAAATGGTGATCTGGAAGAAGAAGTCTACATTGAACAACCGGATGGATTTCAATTGTCTGATAATAATGATATGGTCTGCAAGTTGAAGAAAGCTTTGTATGGATTGAAGCAAGCCCCAAGAGCATGGTATGAAAGGTTGGATAAGCATCTTGTGCAGATTGGATTCAACAAAGGTACTGCTGACAGTAACTTATATTTCAAAATTGATCATGAAAACATTCTGATTGTTGAAGTGTTTGTGGATGATATCATTTTTGGAGGAAGAGATAGTATGTGCAAAACTTTTGCTAATCAGATGAAAAGTGAGTTTGAAATGTCTATGCTTGGTGAAATGAATTTCTTCTTGGGACTGCAAATTACTCAAACAAAAGAAGGGATCTTCATTTCTCAGACCAAATATGTGAAAGAATTGTTAAGGAAATTTGGTATGGAAGACTCAAAGCCAATGAACACTCCTATGGCAACCGGATGTAAGCTAAGCAAAGATGATGATTCTCCAAAAGTAGATCAGACAAAGTATAGATCAATGATTGGTGGATTGTTGTATCTCACTCAAACTAGACCAGATATAATGCAGGCTGTTGGTCTTGTGGCAAGATTCCAGGATGATCCTAGAGAATCTCATGTTATGGCAATCAAAAGAATTTTTAGGTACTTGAAAGGAACAGCTGAGTATGGTCTATGGTACCCTAGAGATCCGGATTTCTCTCTTCATGCTTACACAGATGCAGATTGGGCAGGAGATGTGGATGATCGGAAAAGCACTAGTGGTGGAGCATTCTTTTTGGGGAAGAGATTGGTTTCTTGGCTAAGCAAGAAACAAGATGCAATATCTCTGTCTACAACTGAAGCAGAATACATTGCAGCAGCAGGTAGTTGCACTCAAATCTTATGGATGAAGCAGATGCTAAGAGACATCAAAGTTGAATATGAGGAGCCTATCACAATTTTCTGTGATAATTCAAGTGCAATTAATATTTCCAAGAATCCGGTATTGCATTCTAAGACTAAGCACATATCTATCAAATTTCACTTTTTGAGAGAACAAGTAAACAAGGAAGAAGTCAGATTGGAGTATGTTCCCTCCAAGGATCAGATTGCAGATATCTTTACAAAACCTCTTCCCAAGGACTCTTTTGAATATCTCCGGGAGAAGTTAGGGGTCATGGCCCCTCCGGTGATGAACTAAGATGCACTGATGTGCATCAGTCCGGTGGCTATCACAGTCATATCTTGTGATCCGGACTAATGGGGAGCTGCAACTAAGGGGGAGCAGCTGGTATGATTCTGATGTATGAGAATTGCAAGTATGAGCCCTTTGCCATTGATGTCAAAGGGGGAGAGAAGACATGTGAAAAACAAGTGGTTGATGATCAAAGGGGGAGCAGTAAAGGAAGAAAAGACATATGAAAAGTTGAAGTTCTTGTCTTAATGGTTTTTCACATAATATGTTGCCATCAATGACAAAGGGGGAGATTGTTGCAAGTATGAGGTGAGCCAGTGTTGTCATTGATGTCAACATACTCATATTGCATTGACAAGAAGGATTTGATGAGCTGTGTGCTGAGGATATTGAGAAAATTAGCCTCAGTCAGGAACAGTGAAGAACAGTGATGAGAAGAAGGCAAATGTACTGTATAGGATGAGAACCGGAGGATGCGGATTAAAGGGTTAGTAGATATGAGTCTTGAGATGCTACAGTTAAGATTTCAGAGGTCCGCATGAAGATCTGAAGGAGTTGTGGCTGCCGGTATAGAACCGGGTCCGGCAAGTATCCAGAGGTGACAGAGGATCACAAAAAGGTCCGGTGAGGTCCGGAATTGTATCATCCTAATCTGCGGATTGGACGGAGTGTTTGGGATGTCCTTGTGATGTGTCATCCTGATTTGTGTATGATTTGGAGGTCCGGAAGTACCTCTTGCATTATGACAGTGGCGACAGACTGTGTTCTTGAAGTTCTGGATGAGGAAGACAAGAGATCCCAGTAAGTAGAGGAAGTGCGGATGTATCCGGACATTCAGACAGGCTTGTGAAGGTTCTTGGATCATGTTTAGGTTGTGTTGTTGGTCCGCATTGATGGTAGAGCCCGGAATTGAAGTTATTCTTCCGGATGAAGTTCTTGCTCTGTTTAGCCGACCGGATGAGTTGTTCATCCTGCGAATGTTCTTGTGATGGCCGACCGGATGTGTTATTCATCTTGCGAATACTCCTATGGTTGTTTACCGACTTAGAGGTTTGTTCCTAAGTCGATGTCTTGTATAAATAACGGTTTGTGAGTTCATTTCAAGGTGTGGTGTGTGGATGAGTGTGGCATAGCGAAGAAACGTGCGAAAGGCAGAGCAGAGTTTGTTGGGCTTAATTAGAACTGATCCGGACATGATAGAGATGTCATTCTCCAGTTCAAGACTGTGATTTTTATCACTTTGTAGACAGTGTGTCTCCTTGTAGGCAGTGGGCCTCTTTGTGAGCAGTGTGCTCGGGCAGTGAGCCCTTATTGGCATGTGCCATTCATTCTTCTTTATTCTTCTAACAGAGAATAATTCTTGGGTTAATCACCCCGTGGTTTTTCCCTTAACCGGGTTTTCCACGTCAAAATCTTGGTGTTCAATGTGTTGATGTTTATCTGCTCTTGTGTTTATGTATTATGCTTCCATGGATGATTATTTCATATGCTGCTAACTAACAATAAGAATCAAGTGTTTGAAAGAAGAAGAAGTTTTATGCAACTGATTCACCCCCCCTCTCAGTTGTATGCCCTAGATCCAACAATCCTATTTATTGCCCTGGAATCAGTACACATTCTCCATTTTCCATCCTTCTTTGGTGCTAAAATAGTGGGAATTGTACATGGACTCAAACTCTTTCTTATTAGGCCCTTGCCTAAAAGTTCTTGAACCTGCTTGGCTATCTCCTCATTCTGCTGAGGCATCATCTTGTATGTTGCCTTATTAGGAAGTACTGCTCCTGGTATGAGATCTATCTAATGGCTAATGTCTCTGATTGGTGGTAGGGAATCAGGTATATCCTTTGCAATCACTCCTTTGTAACTCTCAAGTAAATCTCTGACCTCTTTAGGTCCTACCTCTTTCACACTTGTTTTTCGTTCCACCTTGGGCTTCACAATCAAAGCAAAACCTACTCCATCACTTCCTTGAGTGTATCCATGAATTCTTTTTCTCCTACCATCATTACACTAGACCCTACATGCTATGGATCCTCTTCTACCAATGATTGTATCCTATCAGTCACACCATCCTTTTGGAATGAATAAGCATTCCTTTCTCCATCATGCTGATCCTTTCTATCAAACTGCCATGGTCTGCCCAATAAAAGATGGCAAGCATCCATAGGGAGGATGTCACACAAAATTTTGTCTCTATATCCCCCAATACTAAATTCTTACCATGCTTGTTCATTGATGAGTATGTGCTGCCCCTTATTCAACCAACTGACTTTATATGGACTGCTATGGGGTATCTTTTCCAGATTCAACTTATTTACTGCTTCCAACGATATGATATTATCCGTCGAACTAGAGTCAATAATAACTTTGCAAACCTTACCTTGGATCTTGCAATTGCTTCTAAATAAAGCCCTTCTTTGTGATGGTTCTACCTGCACTGGTTCTTTTAGTAGCGTCCTCTTGATCATCAGATTTTCTCCTATTTCTGATGGTAAATTCACTTCAGGAGATGTCACACTCCTTACATCTTCTTGAATCAAAGTGGTTCTTTTCTCACCACCATGAGAGGTTGAGGCCTTCTCTGGACACTTGTATGCCGAGTACCCTATCTGATTGTAGTTATAACATCTCATATTGGAGAATTTGGATCCTCTACTTGATCCACTTGTCCCACCTCTTCCATTAGGCCTTCTTCCTCGGTAGCCTCCTTTGCTACTTGAGTCCCCAACTTGCTCTTCTTGGCTAGACTCACCAGTTGGCCTTTGGTTAGGACTTCTTCCTCCAAAACTGCCTCTGCCTCTAAAATTCCTTCCACCTCTACCTCTTTGGTTCTACTCACTCTTTCTCTTTATCTTTTCTTCAGCCCTTAAGGCCATTTGGAAACACTTATTCACTATTTCTTGTGCTAAGATGTTGATCTCATCTTGGATGTTCATCCTTAGGCCATTCAAATACCTGGCCACCTACTCTGATTCTTCTTCTTGTCTTTTTGATCTGAGACTGAGTTTATGAAACTCCTGTGTATATGCATTCACATCAAGATCTCTCTGTCTGAGATTCTGCAACTTCTTATACATCTGCACATCGTAGTCCAGGGGTAAAAAATGTGCTTTGAGTTTGGTCTGCATCCTTTCCCAGGAAGTTATCATATTTTTCCCTTCCTTGACTCTCTCTCCCTATATATAATTCCACCATGCAAGAGCAGATCCCTGCAACCTTGCCTTTGCCAACTTAACCCTCTTCTCATCAAGGATTTCCTTGTACTCGAAGTGATTGTTCAATACCTCAATCTAATCAATCACCTCTTCAGCTTCCATGCTTCCACTGTACATAGGCAACCCATCAATGGTGTCCCTATTGATTGACTTCAATGCATTTAAAAATGCCCTCTGGTCTGCTGGTATCTCTTCTGCCTTTTTACTGGTTTCACCAATCTCTGTATTTTCCTCCTCACTGTCACTGTTATCTTCCTTATCTTTGCTTTTGGTCTGCTTGAGTGCTCCCAACTTGGATTCAAGCATTTCCTTAATCAACTTCTTAATGGCGTCCTGCGACATCCTCTCCCCCTCTGTGCCGCTGTCTCTGTCTGACATAAACATTCAAAGACAGCCCAAACACCAATACTTCTGTAAGTCCTTAATCTGACCTACCACCCAAATATTTTCAAGCTCTGATACCAATATGGTGAGGAGTGCAGCGGATATCCAGTAGAAAATCAAAAATCTTGATGCCCTAACTTCATTCGTTCAACAAGACTTCACGCGCGGGCTGCCAAAATTTCCATCAGCTAAAACTTTCACCATTCTTCAATGCCCAGATGGCATCTGCCTTTCCAAGGTCACATTCCGTCGGTGAATGCGAATAATTCCTTGGCTGAATCACCAAAAACCCTCATCACAGAACTTTCCTCCTGCGAACCCTAGCACATGGAAATGCTAGGTCGTTTGTGAAACTGTCGATCCGGATCATCTGTAACGCTGAATGGGAAAGGAAAAATAAAGAACAAAACAAATATTGGTACATTGAAACTATTCCACTGATTTTGATAGAAATCTCACCAGTGGAATGCTTCACAGTGACATACAGCAACAATGGGAAATATACAATGAATGAAAAATTACAGCTGAGCGATTTACAGATATAAGAGAGATGGAAAACAAAATGAACAAACATAAATGTCTTATTCTTCTTGAACACAATGCAATCACATTCGATCTGGTTACAATCACTACAATACTGATCCTCATTCAGTTCATACTCCTGGTCATTTAATAATTTGCCCTGAGAAGTACCACATAAGCTCCAAACGGATGGGAGAACACTCCAAGCGGTTGGGAGTCACTATTGTCTATTTTTTTAGCATTATTTGATTACATTTGACTAATGTCCCCTAAGTCACTTGGGACTTACCAACTAGACCTAGCTGAAATAAAAGTGCATTGGTCAAATAGACCTTATTACAAAATAAAACATGATTTTGTAGGTGCTCTGCACCAGACACTAAAGGATACATCAGCTTTGGAGATAACTACATTGACTATGCATGTTCTTCTATGTTCACCTAGGCTACTGTAAGAAACATGCAACTCAAAATGAGTGAGTATGAGAAGACATAGATTGAAATGAAAGATGTGGTGAATAAACTGTACTTGGAAAATGTGAGGCTCAAACAACAACTAAAAGGTATTGGCTTTTCTCAATACATGGTAATGGTGCCATATCAACCCCTATGCCACAAGAAGCTGGTGATAATACTATTCCTATTGAGCAACTAAATGCCATGAAGCAGAGTTTTGAAAAGGAGATTAAAAAGTTGAAAGAAACAAATGAGGCCACCAAGTAGGAGACAAAGTCAAAGATTTTTGGTATAATTGAAAAGATTTTGGAATATAGGGTCAAATTGGTGTTAGACAAGATTGAGGATGTACACAGTTTCTATTCTTCTTTGTCTCAAGCACTAGAGCAAATGAATGCCAATGTTCCCATATTGGACCCTTTGCTAAAGAAATGGCAGCCAGTTCACCACACTCTAATCACACTATGCAAAGTAATGCAAAGAAATCCAGATGCCCTTGCTGCCCTAAAGCCAACAGTGAGGAATTTCAATATGCCTCAGAAGAGAGTCAAAAGATAAATACAAGGTTGGATTCCTTTGGCACTTTCAAACATCAATTTGTTCTAGGCATCCTTCAAGAAGACAAACAACTTAAGAGTTTGGAGAAATGGAAAGAGGAATGTGATCAAATGGTCTCTTGAATTGTTGAGTACCTACAAAAGGATGAAGAGTTGAACATTCACAATTTTAATTTGATTTTAGATAGTGTTAAGGGAAAATTGGATTCAAATGAATAATCAATAATATCAAATATCAAGATACCCAAAACTCAATGAAATGGTGAACAAAGAAGATTTAATAAACAATGAACAATAACAAAGCAAACCTCCTTAATTCGTAGCTTCCATTGATTGCTTATCACAATCGATCTTGCATGTATGGAATAGGGCCCTCAGAGAGTGCACTTCCTTGCTATGCTTCAAGAATGTCAATTGGGAATGGCTATGATAATATCACCATGAAGATGAGCTTCACAACGATGGTAGTAGTGCATAGTAACAAGTATGATCACAAGTAATGAAGGAATTGGTGCCAAAGGCACGCTGTAATTCCTGCAGAGTAATGATACTTAAAGCTTAGATGAATGAAATAGAAGAATAAGGTTCAATTTATAGACTTGGGATAATAAAGATCAACGGTATAGAAAGAATGAGAAGATCAACGATATAGAAACCTTGAGAGGATGTGCACGAATAAGAAGACAAGTGTCACCCAAAAGCTATTTTATTTGAGTTAACTAATTTCTTTTCTAAAGATGAGACATGCTTTTCATAAATTAGAAAGTTTTTTTCTAATTTAAGAGATATTGATAAAAACAAGGTTGATTGAATAGATAACTCAACTTGTGATTTGTTTTTGCATGATTTGAGGTAAATTAAATAATAAATTATTTAATTTTGTGTGCATGAAGAATAAGACTTATTTTTAGAAGATTTGGAAGATATTTGAGGAATTAGAAGATAAGAAAGCTATTTAAATAAATAAATTTATTTAATTGTTTGTGCATGATTTGGAAGAATAAATAAAATATTTGATTATATTTTATTTTTGGAGATTGAGAGAATTTAAGTAAATTTGATTGATTTATTTAAATTTGGAAGAATGAATTTGATTTAATTAAATAATTAAGAATTATTTAATTGTTTGGAAGAATTGAATTAAATAAAGGATTCTATTTAATTTTGACTTTTGAAGAGATAATTAAATATTTTGATATTTAATTAACTTAGAGGAATATGAATCAAATAAATAAATTAGTTTATTTATTTATTGATAGAGGAATTAGAAGGGAATAAATATTAGGAATATTTATCTAGACCGAATCGTGTCATTTTTAGGCATATACATTTTGCCCCTCTTTGATGCAATGCAGTTTATGGCGTTGCTTCAAAGAATAGATAGTCTGATAATGATACATGCCCTAGTTTGCCCCTGGTATACGTTATGACGATAGGATGCCCCCTCGGGAGATTGGATGAGAAGAAGACAGAAGGCGTGAGACGGACAATCTCATGAAGACAAGGGAAACTAGGTTAGGTTTGAAGAAATTTGTTGAAGAAAGAGCTGAATAATACGCGGTGCAAGAATAGAGTGATAACACACAAGCAAGTAAGCAAGTATGCACAAATGACACAATTACAAGCAAGGTATTACCCCTATCAAGCGGTAAACCAACGATATATTGATAACAATATACGACAGTGTTGTCATGGCAGGGAACAATATATCCCTAGGCCAACATGGTAGGCGTGTTGTCAAGGTGGGGAATGATAGATCCCTAGAACAACACGAAGGATAGTGTCTGGTTTTAGGAAATGACGCATGTCATGTAAGATATGTGTATTGGTCTAATTTTGACAATGTTACATCCTATATAAGATGATTGATTAACTAATCGAGTTGGTTTATGACCAGACAAGGGTCAAGACCACTGATTGTGATTGGATCATTTGACAAGATTGACTTGACTTGATTGGTATGGATTAAGGATGGACTTGCATTTGGATCATTGCTTAGATTGATTGGACAAGGATGAAAGATACAATGATATATAAAAATCTGATTGATAGAATAATGACTCGACAGAAGGAATCACAAGCTTTTTATTCGATACTCTGCAGTTTAGATCTTTATTGCATGGGGTATGGTATTGATGCTTTGTGGATGTGAATGGTATGGATGCTTTGTGGATGCGACTGGATGTGAATGGTTTTTTTGACATCTTGATGATGCAAGTCTTTTGAAGTGCTTATTTCATCATTGGGTAATTTTTTTTTGGTACTTTTTTTGAATGTTGTAAGTTAATACAAGCATCTAGGTATAACTGAACCGAGATGACCTGAGCATTGCTTACATGGATTTTGATTTAGCAAGTGAATACAAACATCTAGGTATAATTGAACCGAGATGACTTGAGTATTTCTTGCATATCAATAGACAAGGATTGCCCCCTTTCATGTTAGACCTTGGATGTCCTTGATGATCTTTTGCCGATCATGTCTTTAGACAAGGTTTCACGTTACTAAAGTTTAATCCACAAACAACAATCAAAGAAAATAATCATGCCCCCATCATAGCATCTCTAGCTTTTGGCATCCTTGAGTAGCATAGAAAGACATGATAGTAAAAATCAAGACTCTGTATTTTAACCATGTTTCCAATCCACAAAACATTTTTGCATTTAGACATGTTTGTTTCTTGCCATAATTTGGGTAAAGTCGTTTAGAAGGCCTTAGGAGTTTGTTTTCTTTGCTTTGGATAGGTTAAAATCTTGCGTCAGGATTTCTATTTGAAAGAGGGTTTTGCTTGCGCTTACTTGCCTGGTGAGGAGATTCCACAATCTTTATTGGCGAGACAAACCCTAAGGGATAGACCTAGTGCCTCGGGGGCTCATTGCTAAATGGCCTTGCCTACGTGACGATGCAGAGGCAACGTAGTTCGGGGTAAACCCTAATGGACCATGGATGGACTAGAAGAAAGACAATCAGAAATGGGATGGATGGGACCGTGGGAGCCTCAGGGGCGCATTTGAGAAATGGCCTTGCCTACGTGACAATGCAGAGGCAACATAGTTCATGGACTTGGACCATGGATACCAATGAGAGACACTATACTAGGTTGACACTATGGATAGGATATGGGATAAAAACTTGGTTGACAAGGCATCAAAGAGATAGAGTATCAAGCCATGATAGGTTATCGTTAGGTTTTTATTATGAAACAGATATGGGTCGAATGGAACATGAGGAAGAATGGACACAAGGTGATTGGTTTCCCAAAGATGGAGGAAGTGGTTTATCACAAGTAACACATGTTTACCAGGTTTTCACCACTTGCTTTTATTTGCACGAAAGCTAGAAAGTAAACATGACACCCATTTGTCAGGTTTTCATCATGATACCTATCTAAGGCGCCTACTTGCTAGGTTTTCACCAAAGGACAATTTTTTTTGTCTTTTTTTGATTTTTTTATTTTTTGTATTTTTGTTTTTTTTTTTATTTTTTTGTATTTTTATGCCCCCTTACATTGGGGTTCTCCTAGGTATAGAACTGGTGAAGATGCATGCTATTGATTGGGTCATCTAACAGCTCACCCTCTGATGTTGCCAACTAATATGCCCCCAATCCATAAGCACTTACAATCACATAAGGCCCAAGCCAGTTGGGTTCAAACTTGCCTTTCTTTTCCCTATCCTATTGATTATGAGGATTCTCCTTAAGCACTAGATCTCCAACCTTAAAGATTCTTGGACAAACTTTGTGGTTATAGCTTTGTGACATCATTTGTTGATATGCTTTGAGATGGTCAAAGGCTTTCTGTCTCCTTTCCTCTAGCAACTCTAGTTCTTGCAATTTGGAGACTATGTATTCTTCATCTAATATGAGACCTTTTAACGACACCCTGAGAGATGGTAATTCAACCTCAATGGGGAGGATAGCTTCTAAGCCATAGACAAGGGTGTAAGGGGTAGCACCTATGGGAGTGCATATACTAGTTCTATAGGCCCACAGAGTGGGATTGAGTTGGATGTGCCAATCATGACCAGCATCATTGACTGTCTTTTTGAGGAGTTTTAAGATGGTCTTGTTGGATGCTTCATCTTGACCGTTGCCTTGGGGGTAATAGCGTGTGGAGAAATGGTGCTAGATTTTGAATTGGTCACAGAGTTCTTAGAAATATTAGTTTTTGAAGGGTCTTCTATTATCCGTGATAATGGATGAAGGAATTCCATATCTGCAAATGAGGTAATTCAAGATGAATGAGGAGATTTGTTTACCTATGACGGTGGTGAGGGGAACGACTTCAATCCACTTGGTAAAGTACTCAGTGGCGGTTATGATGAATTTATGGCCGTTGGATGAGGGTAGATGGATCTTTCCCACAATGTCAAGTCCCCATTGGTAAAAGGGCCAAGGTGTCGTTAAAGGTCTCAACTCTTGAGCTAGTGCATGTATTAGGGTCCCATGTATTTGGCACTGCTTGCACTTCTTCACAAACAGGTATGAATATGTTACCATGTTCGGCCAGTAATAACCCAAACGCATGAGTTTCTTAGCTAAGGAAGGACCACTAGAGTGTGTTTCGCAAATCCCTTCGTGTACGTCTTGTAAGGCGGTTAGGGATTCTTCTCATTCTAAACAATGGAGTAAAGTACCATCTAGACCACGTCAGTATAGGGTGTCGGCAATAATGGTATAGCAAGAGGTTTGGCATATAAAGGTTTGTCATTGGTTTAAAGATAAGTCAGGTGGGAGGGTGTTGTCCTTGAGGTAAGTGTAGACCTTACTATACCAAGGTGAATCAGATCCAACTAATAGGCATATGGAATGGGTCTCAGGAAGATCATAAGCTGGTTGTTGAATGGTTTCCACTAAGAACTCGTATCGTGACTCATTCTCTGGTATCTCGAGAAGAGAGGCAATGGTTGCCATGGCATCTATTGCCTTGTTCTCAATGCGAGGTATCTGCTCAAAAGATATAATCACAAAGTATTCCTTAAAGTCATCTACCATCCGCTTATATAGGACAAGCTTTTCATCTTTGGTTTGGTAATCATCATTGACCTGATTGATTACTAATTGGGAATCACCATAGACATGTAGCTCTTTGATTTTCCAATCTATTGCCATCTTGAAGCCAATGACTAAGGCTTCATATTCTGCTATGTTATTGGTGGATGGAAATAACAAATGGTAAGACTTCGGTATGGTGTCACCATGAGGAGTTACAAACAAGATTCCTGCCCCTGATCCATGGTTTGTGTAGGACCCATCAAAGTATAGTTTCGAGGAATGTGTTGAGACATTGAATAAAGATTCATCTAGAAACTCAAATTACATTGGTGTGGTGTCTTGTAGTGGTGCATCTGCTAGCTAGTTAGCAATGACTTGTCCCTTGATATCTTTTATGTCTACATACTCAATGTCGTATTCACTTAGGAGCATTACCCATTTGGCTAGGCGACCTGTTAGAGCTGCTTTGCTTAGTAGGTACTTCAGTGGATCTATTTTTGCAGTAAGTTTGACTGGATGTGAAAGCATGTAATGTCAGAGTTTTTGGGAGGCAAAAACTACCGCAAGACATGATCTTTCTATCTAAGAGTATTGCAACTCATAGCCCACCAATGTGCGATTGATATAGTAGACGGTTCTTTCCTTATTCTCATAATCTTGTTGTGCTAGAAGAGCCCCAAGAGCTGTAGGTGTAGCAGATATGTAAAGTATCAATGGTTTCCCTTGGATAGGAGGCATGAGAATAGGTGGATTCATAAGATACTCTTTCAATTTGTTGAATTCCTCTTCACATTTCTCATCGCATCTGAATGGAATGTTCTTGTGTAGGAGATGACTGAATGGTTGACACTTGTTTGCTAGTTGTGATATGAATTTACAGATTGCTTGTAGCTTGCCTTGTAGAGATCTTAGTTGAGTAAGAGTCTTGGGTGGTGGCATGTCCATGATAGCCTTGACTTTAGCAAGGTCCACCTCTATTCCATTTGTTGATATAATAAAACCAAGGAGTTTGCTTGAGGTGACTCCAAACACACACTTCTTTGGGTTCAACCTAACTTTGAATTGCTCTAATCTCTGAAAGACTTTCTCTAACACATCTAGGTGTGATTCTCTTGTAAGTGATTTTGTTAGGATATCATCTACGTAATCTTCCATGGTGACGTGCATCATATCATGAAATATAGTGGTCATAGCATGTTGATATGTGGCTCCTGCATTCTTTAGTCCAAATGGCATGACATTCCAACAGAAAGTGCCCCATGGACAAGTAAAAGCTATCTTATGCTGGTCTTCTAGTACTATCTTGATTTGATTATACCCTGAGAATCCATCCATGAGAGATAACATGGTATGTCCTGCTGTTAAGTCGACTATGATATCTATATTTGACAACGGAAAATCATCCTTGTGGCAAGCTTTATTTAGATCTCTAAAGTCAATGCATAGTCTGACTCAGCCATCTAGTTTGGACACTGGTACTATGTTGGAGACCCATTCTAGATAGTCTATAGCTCTGATGAACCCTACATCCAGTAATTTCTTTCTTCTTTGACAAGCAGTGCTATGTGTGGATGCATCTTTCTAAGCTTCTGTTTCACTAGTTTCACTCCTGGATCTAATGGAAGATGATGTAGAATCAAGTCTGGATCTAACCCTAGCATATCTGCATATGCCAAGAAAAATTGAATTATTTTCTCTTGAAGAATGGTACAAACTTAGTCTTCTGTAGTGGGGTTAGAGACTTAGCAAAGTGAATGATCTTAGGTTGTTCCTCTGTTCCAATGTTAACCGGCTCTGTGGGTTCCACTACAATATGAGACTTCTCTTGGTGCATGTCATCAGGAAGAGTGTCAAGCCTTCCATCGTCAGGTGCCATAGTTGGGTTTTCACATTCGGATGCATCCTTTCTTTTTACTGTTTTGGGATTTGACACTGCCACAGAGTGGTTTTCACCGTTAGATCTAGTTTTTATTTTGATATTTTTGTGACTGGAAGGCTTCACATCCTCTCTGAAATAAGCCACAGTATTAAGTTCAATAGAAAAGCTAGCTTTATGATCCCCTTTGGGTAGGTGGTCCCTAAGTTCCATGTAGTCAATATAAGCATCATCATTTTGGAACATATCTAGTTGCGGGGTTCCTCGTAGATCCCAGTCAATAAGCTTAGGATGCACAAGGGGGAGGGAGTCAAAGGATAGATTTGATTCGTTGATAATTTGAATGGATATACTAGGAGTATTGGTAGGGGGAGTGTTCGGGATGGTACTTTCCTCCAAATTGTTTATTGCGATAGAACTTGAACCTTCCTCAAAAGTCATACTCTCAGAGATAGGCAAATCGGACTCTAATGGCCTATGCGGTAGCATTTGTCCCTCATGGTAGGGGCTATAGGTTTGAATGGTATCGACCCCTTTGTCATCATAGGGATGCTCTGTCAGCTCATCCCACTCATATTAATTGGAATCAGTGTCACTGTCCACTTGAAGTGTATGGATCATTTCCACAAGACAAGCATTTTCTTTAGCTTTGCCCTTATCCTTATATCCTAGACCTTTTGTATTTCTAGCCGATGAGGATGAAGAAGGTTGAATGGGTTCTATGATTCCTTCTCTTCTTAGGCTGATGGGGTCTTGTCCTTTGTAACCCATTCTATGTAGGATAGATTCACCTCACCCATAGATTTCTATTGGGAGCCTAGGTGGTTCTTGTTGTCTACTCTCTTCTTCTTCTGTGTAAAGCCATTGTAGGACATCTCTTTCCTCTGTTTCATCTGATAAGGTCCCCCATTTTACAAAGGGAGCTATGGGAGGTATAGGAGGAGTAGATGGCTTTGGAAAATGCTTGGGTTGACTAAAGGATCTAGGAGATAAGGGCATCTTGGCTAGATTGAGGCTATGCTCAATGGAGTATTCCCCAACTCCTTTTTATTTGATGGTAATTTTCTACTCTTTGGGCCTTGATGAGGAAGCTTCAAAGGTAGAATAATGCTGCAGGGTAGGGGATGTAGATGCTCTATTGTTTGGTATGATGCAATTGGGTTTTGAAAGGATAGAGTTGCAATGCTAGAAGGGGTCATGGTCACCTTGGATGGTTACTTACTTGCCATTATGCAGGAATTTTATGCATTGGTGATAAGTAGAGGGAACAACTTTCATTGCATGAATCCATGGTCTACCTAGCAGAATATTATAGGCAAGCTCCCTATCTAGGACTTGGCACACAACATCTTTTATTATTGGTCCCACTTGTATGGGTAACACTACTGTTCCCTTGGTAGTTCTCTCCTCTTCATCATAGGCTTTGATGGTAATTTTCTTCCTTGGATCAACTACATTTTCAGAGAACCCCAATGTAAGGACAGCTTTAACGTGCAAATATTTAAATCAGCTCCCCCATCAATGAGAACCCTCTTGATGCAGTGCTTGTGGATGAAGGCGATGATATGTAGAGGGGTGTTATGGGGTTGAGACATTGAGAGGTCATCTTGTTCAGTAAATGATATGGTACTTGAGGAGGTCAGATTATTTACCATGGCCTGAAACTTCTCTTGGGCCAAGTTAGTGGGGACAGAGGTTTCCACTAAGGCTTCATTGAGAATCTCCTTGTGGGAAGGAGATAGATACAACAACTCTAAGATAGAAATGTGGGCTAGAGTCTTCTGAAGTTGGTCTATGACACTATACTGATGGAAGTTGGACTAAGAAGGTGATGGTCTTAGAGGGATGGTATTCAGCGTGACTTTACCACTGCGGGTAATGATATTGCAATCATTACGGTTAGGCTTTGATTGTTGGTTGGGCATGACCACATTGATTTGTGGGACATGCTCTAATATGCAATTGATGGTATAGTCGAATGGCACACTTGTGTAGTTGGCATTACTATTCCCACTATTCTAATTTTGCCTGTTGCGGTTGTTGTTGTTGTGACCATTGTTGTTGTTGCCATTGTTGTTATTGCCATTGTTGTTGTTGTTGTACGGCCTGTCATGATTGAGAAGTGGATCCCTGTAAGCCACATGTGTCTCATTGGAGGTATGTTGTTGGTTTTCTCCTTGATTTTGATCAAGCACATCTTGAATAACATGTTTGAGATGGATACAATTGTTGGTTGTATGTCCCCTTCCTCTATGATACTCACAATAGTCAGTGTCTTTCCAATAGTGAGGTTTGATTTGAGGCTCATAATCACTTGTTGGTGGTAGAGAGATTTCATTGTTGGCCAATAGCTTCCTTAATACGGATTCTTGGGACTCACCCAGTGGTGTGAACTTTTGCCTTGGATTTGAGTTGAACCATGGTCTTGGCTCCTGAGAGAATGTTTTATTGGGTGTAACATTGCTCGCCTCTCCTTTGAGAGTAAATATTAGTTGTTGCTTGGGAGCTGCCACCTTGGCATCAACTACTCCATCATTGACAAAATTTTTGTTTTTAGTCCAAAACTTTGATTTGTTAGTTGTATAATTGGAGGTAGGTGTGTCCTTGTATAGCTTGATTTGCCCCTTGGTGATCATAGCTTTTTCAATGAACAATCCCATCTCAATGACCTTTGAAAATGAAGTAGGGCATTGGATTTGTATTTGATAGCTAAGATCAGAGTTGAGGTTATGGACAAACATCTCCATTAATTGTTTCTTTGGTACATCATATGAGCACTTGCTTGCTAGTTGTCTCCACCTTTGTAGGAAAGTGGCAAATGATTCACCACTCTTTTGCTTGGTGTTGCATAGGTCTAGCATGGAGACTTCGTGTTCAATATTGCAAGAGAAGTGCGTGATGAATTTGTTGACTAACTCATCAAAAGATTTGATGCCCGATGGGAGCTATGAGAACCACTCCATGGCTTGACTACCTAAAGATCTAGGGAATAGTCTCATTAAGTAAGTCTCATTGTGAGCTACTTCCATGCATGCTGCATTGAATTCCCTAATGTGATCTCTATGGTCCCCTTTCCCTTTGTACTTATCAAACTTAGGAACTTTGAATTGAAAGGGAAATGGTGTCATGTTCAAACTTTTATCAAAGGGGTACAGTGCAATATCTTCCAAGGAATAGGTTTTAGTGTTTGTACCCGTCTTGAGATCTGACATTTGTTGCTTTAGACCCTTGAGTTGTTTCCTCTTTTCTTCCATAGGAGTGCTTGGATCTATGGCTTTCTTTCCTTTTTCATTTTTATCATCTACCTTTGGGTCTCTCTTTCTTTCCCCTTTCTTCATGATTATTCTCCACATTTTCTTGGATTTTGCTTATATCAAAATCTATGAGGAGTTTAATTCCAAGATTTGCAAGATAATAAAAATATTTGTGAGGATCATCATGGAGCACTTTCTCTAACAAGCGTTGGAATTTTTGATCTTGGAGGCTTCCTTGATAATCCTCATGTGAGATTTCCTCATCACTATCATGAGGGGTGATGATGTGGTTGGATGACTCAGCCATTTCAAGTTGCTTTTTGTACTGAGATCTAGTAAGGACCATGCAAGGTGACGAGGGATGAGGTGGAATGAAACTAGGGATTTTGGCAAGATGCCGATGGAGACTGCTGAGAATAGGATACTTATGACAAGACTTGGGCAAGGGACTCTTTCAATCAATCATTCCAAGTAAGATGACCGATACAAGATGGTAGCCACTAGTAAGGGTACTTGATACCTGTCTTACTATGTAGGAACTAGTTGTGCACCAAGAGCTTTAGCGAAGCCCTATGACTTACTAGGGTTACTTGAATCCAAAGTGATATGAAAAAGGGGCCTATGCTGACCTAATATGGGATATTTTGACTTTGGACTAGGAAGACCTAATAGAAGGTGAATGGGGTGACAAGTGAAAGAGAAACTTTTGATGCAAAATGGATGGAAAAATGACTGCAAGGTAAGATATGATCTCAGAACCTAAAATTAGACTGAAATGGGTATCCAAAACTGATAATTTTTTTTCCTCAAAGATTGTGCAAGTGCTCACTATCATGCATGCACTGGAACAGATGTGTTGTAGAAACTGGTAAATGCGCTGTAAGTCAGGATATATGTGCCACATTGGTAAAAGGTAAATGTGCTGTAATAGATAGTAAAAGCATTGTAAGTCACAGAAGATGCACCGTAGGTTGGCACAAATGCACAACAATAGAGGACGGATGTGTTGCTCTGGTTTTTCTCAGTATTTTTGCAATTTTTTAAAAAAATTTCTGATGTTTTTGGTACTTTGGTTGAAAGAAGGTCTCTTTGATCTAATTTTTTGAAATTATGGTAAGAAGACATAGCAAACACAAATAATATTTTTATGGTTTCTTATTTTTTGTGATTTTTTGACTCTTTTTGGACTAAAAGGAAAAATAAGTACAATCCTAGGCTTCAAATGGATTACAAGGGTTTTTGGCCACTAGAACAAAGGTGTTTAATGAAGGCAACCGTTTGAGTGGTTATACATATGGCAGCACTACTCTCTGTTATGGAGTCTCCCAGCCTACAAGGGTTGTGCCTTAGAGGGTTTTGGGGGAGGTTGGTTGTCGGTATAACACAACTTCACTCATTGTTTGAAGCTTTTTCTCCAAACACAATTTATTTATAGTGGCTTGGAAGGACTTGGCATCTAGCCTGTTACCACTTAGGGTCGTTCCTACTTGAATGAACGGTATCTAAGAGTAGGCCCCTCTAAATGAAAAACACATGCGAAAATGATATGTCTGGCATTTTGGTCACCCAAGATAGGGGAGAGCATAGGCCTGGTATCATTCCCAAAACATAGAATACAGTTGTTCTCTTCCCCTAGTTAAAATGAGAAAAACTAGATGAGCTATCTACTTGGGCAAGCACAAAACTTTGAAGTGATAGCAAGATAGCAATGGTCTAATTTCAACCAAGATAGCAATGATGAGTTCAATTTTATCCACATGGCATGAATTGTTAACTTTGAAGTGATGGTCGATCGAGATAGCAATGGTTCAGTTTTACCCAAATAGCAATGATGAGTTCAATTTTATCCACGTAGCACGAGTTGTTAACTTTGAAGTGATGGTCGATCGAGCTAGCAATGGTTTAGTTTTACCTAAATAGCAATGATGAGTTCAATTTTATCTAGATAGCAATGAGTTGTTAACTTTGAAAAGATAGCAATAGCAATGATTCAATGATATGCAAGATAGCAATGATTCAATTACCACTTTCCTAGTTAAAACTATGTGAGATTTGCATGAGCATCCATTTTACTTTCCTGTTAGAAATTGAAGTGTGAGCTAACAAGTGCAACTATATATATCTAAACTAGTACCTAGCCTGCAAAATAGATCAAGAGAGTTCCTGCAAAAGACGTTAGGGTTAGCGAAAACTCAAAGGAAAACCCTAAAAAAATCATTACCTAAATTAGATGTGCTGCTTTAGAGTCTGAATGCACAGAAACAAAGAACAGAAGCATCGTATTACATATGCGCTAAGACAAAGGTCAAAAGTGCTGAAAAATAGTTTGTATGCGACGTGTTGACAGATGTGTTGTATCAGATGGTAAATGCGCTGGAACAGTATTTATATGTGCTATAGGAATGTATGCACCATGATAGGTAATAGATGTGCCAAAACAGAGACTGTATGCACTGCAAAAATGTATGCACTGTGACAGGTAACAGATGCATGTTAGAATGTATCAGATGTGTTGTTTCCTCCTGTGTACGGCTTTCTAAAACACAAAAACTTAGTTTTTTAGGTTAAATTTAGGGCTAGGCCCCACGGCGGGTGCCAAAAACGTTAAGGGAAAATTGGATTCAAATGAATAATCAGTAATATCAAATATCAAGATACCCAAAACTCAATGAAATGGTGAACAAAGAAGATTTAATAAACAATGAACAATAACAAAGCAAACCTTCTTAATTCGTAGCTTCCATTGATCACCTATTACAATCGATCTTGCATGTATGAAATAGGGCCCTCAGAGAGTGCACTTCCTTTCTATACTTCAAGAATGTCAATTGGGAATGGCTATGATAATATCACCATGAAGATGAGCTTCACAATGATTGTAGTAGTGCGTAGTAACGAGTGTGATCACAAGCAATGAAGGAATTGGTGCCAAAGGTGCGTTGTAATTCCTGCAGAGTAATGATACTTAAAGCTTGGATGAATGAAATAGAAGAACAAGGTTCAATTTATAGACTTGGGATAATGAAGATCAACGGTATAGAAAGAATGAGAAGATTGTTAGGAAAGCACAGGTGCGGAAAATAGCTTCCCTAATGTCAATTCCAAGGGGATAATCTAGACAGGTAACTTTAATTCAAACATACAGATGAATACACCAGAAAATAGAATAAACATACAAGATAAATGAGAACAACACTGGATATACGTGGGAAAACCCTTTCAGGTAAAAAACCCACCACCACAAGAGAAACAATCTTTATTACAGTAAATTTAAAGGATTACAATAAAGACTCTAGCTATCTTGCTTGGTATCGATTCTTAAATTATACTCAGTTCACACTTTCTACACAATTATAGAATGAACAATATAATTGAAACTCTTCACACCCACAGATGTCTTTTCTCTACCTCTATTAACCACAGTCTACAAAGCAAAATAAAACATTTAGACTTTTGCCCTAACTATTCGTTACAACGAACTCAACATCGCTATCCTCCAACCATCACAACTGTCGTCTGACTGTTCACATTCAAGAGGACTCATTAGTCCCACATGCATCAAGTCGCGTTGGACACTCCAGTTTATATGCACGATCGCTCAATAAGACTATCATCGGTAATTTTGTTCCCGACGATGCCAGTCAGCACCTCATCGGAATAGCCTAGACCCATCGAGGATAACTCCACCATCCACTCTGATAGATCCTTGTCTCACCGACACCCAACACTTTGTCAAACCCTTCATTGGAATGACAGAGAACATCGGATGGACTTCCCTAAGTTGGACCGATATTAGTTCTCCTGCCGATACAAAAATCTCGCATGCCAACTCCCATCGAAGTAACTCAGAACTATTGGAGTGACTACCCAAAGTTGGGCTGATAGAGGTTCTTACACCGATGCCAAACTCCATCAGGGTGACGGGTAACATCGGAGGGACTTCTCAATGTTGAACCAATAGTATTTCTTACGCCGGTGCCAACCTTATACTAATATACTTCTCACATCGGCATGACCCTCATTGATCGGAGAAGTAACTTAAGACCATGCCGATATAGTAAGTCTACCCAATAGCTTGTCTCTTCATCGATGTGAACAAAACTATCTGTGTAACATTCATGAGTTCTACCGAAGCTCTAGTGTGGCCGACAACCAATGAAAGAAAGAGGTTCCAAGCAATAACTTGAGACACTAGGTCTCTTCAATCTCCCACTTGTCGAAGAGATTATTGCTACCTCTTAATCCTCATAGGATTACTGAGAATTATGGGCCCAAAGACCCATTGCATCTGAACACCATTTGAACTTGGCTGTGCTCATTGGTTTAGTTAAGGCGTCAGCGACATTTTCCAAAGTGTCAATCTTTTCCAGCTTCACCTTCCTATCTTCCACCATATCATGAACAAAGTGATATTGGACATCAATATGTTTTGTCCTAGCATGAAATGTAGGGTTCTTCACCAAACATATAGCACTTTGACTATCACAATGAATTTGTATCTGCCCTACATTAAAACCAACATCAGAACACAACCTCTTTAACCAAACAGCTTCTTGGCATGCACGAGTAGCTACTATGTACTCTGCCTCTGTTGTGGACAAAGTGACTACAACCTACCGCTTTCTCATCCAACTGATAGCACCACCATTTAACGTGAATACATATCCACTTGTGGATCTTCTACTATCTATGTCCCCTGCCCAATCAGAATCAACATATCCTGGAATGCTTATAGATCTCTGAGATCCAACTGAGTTTCCATGATAGAAAATAGCATAGTCAGAAGTTCCCTTCAAATACCTCATGACTCTCTTCACAGCATCCCAATGTGATCTGCTTGGATTCGCCATAAACCGGCTCAAAACTCCCACTGCTTGGGCAATGTCTGGTCTAGTATAGACCATTGCGTACATTAAACTGCCAACAACACTTGCATAAGGCATCTTTTTTATGTCGTCAATTTCATTCAAAGATTCTAGACAATCTTCAATAGATAGTTTCGTTCCCTGCAAAACTAGAACAACTAACTATTTAGAATCAGACATATTAAACTTATCAAGAGCATTGGTAATATACTTGCTCTGGCTGAGCCAAAGCTTTCTCTTAGATCTGTCCCTTTTGATTTCCATTCCTAGAATGTACTTCGCTGCCCCCAGATTCTTCATTTCAAATTTCAAGGACAACTGAGATTTTAATTCTGAGATCATCCCCTTACCATTGCCAATGAATAACATGTCATCCACATACAGTGCAATTATAATAATTCAATCACCATCAATTTTATAATAGACACAATGATCAGAATTAGATCTCACATATCCCAAAGATAGAACATACGTATCAAATTTTTGATACCACATTCTGGGAGATTGTTTCAAACCATAAAGAGACTTTTTAAGTTTACATACCAGAAGTTCTTTACATTTTACTGCAAAATGCTTTGGCTGGGACATATAAATTTCTTCTTCAAGGTCCCCATGAAGAAATGCTATCATCACATCCATCTGCTCAATTTCAAAGTCAGACGCTGCTGCAAGTGACAACAAAAATCTAATGGATGTCAGCTTAGCTACAGGAGAAAAGATTTCTCCATAATCTATACCTTCTTTTTGAGAATACCCCTTAGCAACCAGTCTTGCCTTGTACTTTTCAGTACTACCATCTGGACCATATTTCTTTTTAAATACCCACTTACAACCTACATGTTTTCTACCTTCAGGCAAGGGCACCAGATTCTAGGTTCCATTTTTCTCCAATGATGACATTTCACTATCCATGGCTTCCAACCAAGAATTTGAATTAGGTAAACTAATAGCTTCTTTCATAGTCCTAGGTTCATCAATATCAGTAAGCAAAGCATAGGCACAACTTGAATCAAGTACTGAAAATCCATACCTATCTGGTTGTCTTCTTTCACGTGTAGATCGCCTTAATGGCTGAGGTACTGGTTCAGGTTCTTGCTCTGGATCTGAATCTTCAGAGCTATTTAAACTCACATCTAAATCATCTACACTTGGTGCTTGTTTTTCCTCTTTTATAGGGGTCAGAGGAATATTAACAACACTCTTTTCTTTCTTATCTTCTATCTTCTCCGGCTAAGGATCAATAACCAAAGGTTTCAGCTCTCTAAAAATTACATTCCTGCTGTAGATTACCTTTTTAGTTTTAGGATTCCAAAGCTTGTACCCTTTAACACCAACTCAATAGCCAACAAAGATACATTTGACTGCCTTGTTATCCAACTTAGATCTTTTTAGCTCAGGAATATGAGCATATGCCTCACAACTAAAGGCACGAATATGTCTTAGAGAGGGCTTCTTTCCAGACCATGCTTCCATAGGCGTCTTATCAACCAATGCCAAAGTAGGAGAATGATTCAACAAGTAACAAGTTGTAGCAACTGCCTCAGCCCAGAACCTTTGTTCAAGACCAGCATAACTCAACATACTTCTTGCTTTCTCCATCAATGATCAATTCAACCTTTCAACAACTCCATTTTTTTGTGGAGTATAAGGTGTAGTTTTATGCTTTTTTATTCCATGATCAAGACATAATTTATCAAAATCTGCATTGCAATATTCACCACCATTATCTATTCTCAGACATTTTATTTTTCTACCAGTCTAATTTTCCACAAGATTTTTAAATTCTTTAAACTGACTAAACAATTCTGATTTATTTTTCAAAAAATACACAAATGCCCTCCTCAAGTAATCATCAATAAATGACACATAGTATCTTGATTTAGACAGAGAAAGAACATCAACTAGACCAAAAACATCAGAATGTACATAGTCCAGAACACCAGAAGAGTTATGAGAACTAGAGTAAAAAGAAACACGGTTCTATTTTCCATATATGCAATGTTCGCAAAAATCAAATTCTAGATTACAATCAATCAGCCCATCTACCCAGTTTTTGTTCTTCAAGGTTTTTAAACCTTTTTCACCTATGTGACCAAGTCTATGATGCCAAAGCATTGTTTTCTTTGTAGGAAGTTTAACTTCCATAGAGTTTGCATCATGTGTTACAATAGTAGCTTTTTCAGATTTTACACAGACATTATTATAGCACATTGGTTTAGCATCTAACCTATACAAAGTTCCAATGCGTTCACCCTTTGCTAGAACAATAGAACCTCTAGTCATCTTACAGCCACCATTCACAAAAGTAACTTGCACTCCAACATTATTAAGCTTACTAACAGAAAGTAAATTTCAAGCCAAACCTAGTATGTGTAGTACTCCATTCATTCCCTTTATTCTACCATTCAGGAACTGGGTTCTGACTCTTCCTCGGCCAACAATTTCCAGTGTCAAATCACTTGCCAGGAACATCTTCCCACTAGCATACGGTTCATACTTAGTGAACCATTCTCTGTGAGATGTCATATGAAAAGATGCTCCTGAATCCACCAGCCATACATCTTCAGATGCAGGTGTTGCCAAGGCAACAATGAAGGCATCAACATCACTCTAAGAAGAATCAGTGTCAGAGAAGTTCTTCTTCTTTTTCTCCTCTTTGCAGTCTTTTTTGATGTGTCCTTTATGCCCACAATTCCAACACTTCACCTTGGACTTTTTTCTAGGAGATTTTGATCTCCCCTCTAATTTGGACTTAGACTTCTTGCCCTTCTTCTTGTCTCTTTCCTTTGATCTACCTCGAACGGATAGGGCCTCTTTGACCATTTCAGAAGATTTCCTCCGCATCTCTTCAGATAACAGTGAGGCAACAACTGCTTCAGTTGTAAACGTGGTTGTTGTACTTGTAATAGCCATCACAAGATGATCCCATGAGTTAGGTAAGGAACATAACAGAAGCATACAACGATCCTCTTCTTCTATTTTTACACCTACAGAAGTCAACTATGCAACAATTGTATTAAATGTGTTCAGATGGTCTACTACAGATGCTCCTTCATCTATCTTCAAAGAATACAACTTCTTTTTGAGGAACAATTTATTCACCAAGGACTTGCCCTAATAAATATCTCCCAACTTCTTCCACAAATCTTTGGCTAACTTCTCCTCATGGACGTTCAATAGAATAGAATCTGCTAAACTTAATCTTATCAGTCCTCTGGCTTTCCTATTTGCCAGGTCCCAATCTTCTTGCTTCATGCCTGTAGGTTGAACCCTAGACACAGCAACCCAAAGATCTCTGTCAACCAACACATCTTCAACGTTAAGCTTCCACAACTCAAAGTTTGTGTCATTGAATTGTTCAATGTCTATTTTTCCTAATGTACTTGCCATCTTATTTAACAAAATAGACATCTACAGAACTCCCACTCACAAAACTGACACAAAAAACCCAACCTACCAACAAGGATAACACAACTGGCCAGGCTCTGATACCACTTGTTAGGAAAGCATAGGTGCGGAAAACAACTTCCCTAATGTCAATTCCAAGGGGATAATGTAGACAGGTAATGTTTAATTCAAATATACAGATGAATACACCAGAAAATAGAATAAACATACAAGATAAACGAGAACAACACCGAATATACATGGGAAAACCCTTTCGGGTTAAAAACCCATCACCACAAGAGAAACAATCTTTATTACAGTAAACTTAAAGGATTACAATAAAGACTCCAGCTATATTGCTTGGTATTGATTCTCAAATTATACTCAGTTCACACTTTCTGCACAATTACAAAATGAACAATATAATCGAAACTCTTCACACCCATAGATGTCTTTTCTCTACCTCTATTAACCACAGTCTACATAGCAAAATAAAACATTTAAACTTCTGCCCTAACTATTCATTACAACGAAATCAACATCGCTATATTCCAACCGTTGCAACTATCATCTGATTGTTCACATTCAAGAGGACTCATTAGTCCCACATGCATCAGGTCACATTGGACACTCCGGTTTATATGCATGACCGCTCAATAAGACTATCATCGGCAATTTTGTTGTCGATGATGCCAGTCAACACCTCATCAGAATAGCCCAGACCCATCGGGGATAACTCCACCATCCACTCTGATAGATCCTTGTCTCGCCGACGCCCAATGCTTTGTCAAACCCTTCATCAGAATGACAGAGAACATCAGAAGGACTTCCCTAAGTTGGACTGATAGTAGTTCTCCTGCCAATACAAAGATCTCCCATGCCAACTCCCATCAGAGTAACTCAGAACTATCGGAGCGACTGCCCAAAGCTGGGCCGATAGAGGTTCTTACACCGATGCCAAACTCCATCGGGGTGATGGGTAACATCGAAGGGACTTCAGTAGTTCTTACGTCGATGCCAACCTTATACCGATAGACTTCTCACAGTGCTATGACCCTCATTGATCGGAGAAGTAACTTAAGACCATGCCGATATAGTAAGTCTACCTGATAGCTTGTCTCTTCATTGATGTGAACAAAACTATCGATGTAACATTCACGAGTTCTGCCGAAGCTCTAGTGTGGCCGATGACCAATGAAAGAAAGAGGTTCCAAGCAATAACTTGAGACACCAGGTCTCTTCAAAGATCAATGGTATAGAAACCTTGAGAGGATGTGCGTGAATAAGAAGAAGAAAAGTGTCTCGCAAAAGCTGTTTTATTTGAATTAACTACTTTCTTTTCTAAAGATGAGACATGCTTTTCATAAATTAGAAAGTTTTTTTCTAATTTAAGAGATATTGATAAAAATAAGGTTGATTGAATAGATAACTCAACTTGTGATTTTCTTTTGCATGATTTGAGGAAAATTAAATAATAAATTATTTAATTTTGTGTGCATGAAGAATAAGACTTATTTTTAGAAGATTTGGAAGATATTTGAGGAATTAGAAGATAAGAAAGCTAATTAAATAAATAAATTTATTTAATTGTTTGTGCATGATTTGGAAGAATAAATAAAATATTTGATTATATTTTATTTTTGGAGATTGAGAGAATTTAAATAAATTTGATTAATTTATTTAAATTTGGAAGAATGAATTTGATTTAATTAAATAATTAAGAATTATTTAATTGTTTGGAAGAATTGAATTAAATAAAGGATTCTATTTAATTTTGACTTTTGAAGAGGTAATTAAATATTTTGATATTTAATTAACTTAGAGGAATATGAATCAAATAAATACATTTGTTTATTTATTTATTGATAGAGGAATTAGAAGGGAATAAATAATAGGAATATTTATCTAGACCGAATCATGTCATTTTTAGGTGTATACAGATAGAATAATTGAACTGGACACATGATATGCAAAGTTCATCTCAGACAGTAGGGGACTCAACAAAATATGGAAGGATCATTAGGAAAACATGCTTCAAATTCAAGAATACAAGTGACCCAGTGATTGCACCATGTATCAATGGGAACAACATCTTTGTAGAGAAGATTGATCATGCCAAGCATGCAGCGGAGCAATTGAACATCAGGCTGACATCAACGGTCATCAAGTCTTCATCAGTGAACCATGGACATTCTTCTTTTTTCTCTTTCTTTTATTTTATGCTTTTTCAAATGTATTTGAATATTTGGTGGTCTTATTAAGACTTGCTAAAAGTAAATATTGTAATATGTCACACCAAGGGGTGGTAATATGAAAAGTCATTTTTTGAATGTGAAAGGTCTGAAGCTTATTGCTTCCTTCATCCCTATAAGAAGGAAACCAGGACCTCGGGGGGGGGGGGGGGTGGTTCTCTAGGAATTGGATTTTGGAAAGAGACATTGTAAAGTCCTATTCTTTGAAGCATATCAATGAAAAAGTTGTATTTCTCTGGTGTCTAATTTTTGGTTCTCAATTATTTGTTGAATATCATTGATAGATTTTTTATCTAGTTGTCTCCATTTTTTTGTCTCCTTATTATGCCAATTTGATGTAGATTAAATTAGATGATTTAATTGACAAAATTTCATAAAATCCATAATCTGCTCATTATTCACCAATTAGTTTTGAAGATTCAATAATTTAGTGGTGAAAACAAGGTAATACCCACCTAGGCACAATAGAGCCTAAAGCGTAGGGAATTCTAATCATTTTGATTGATTTTGTTCATTGGCCAATTCACTTGTAAGATCTAATCATAAAGATTGGCATCCTTTTAGGGTTTTACAAAGTTGTTGATTTGGGAACTGTTGATACAATTGTTAGTCATAGTAACAGTGATAAAAATTCACAAAGCAAACCTTTATCTTCTTGAAGAATTAGAATAATTCAAAGTGAATTAATGATTCCAAGTCTCTATTGATCAGAACATGATCTTCTGATAATCTCGCAGTGGTTTGATGTGAATTTGCTATTTAATCCTTTAGGGGCATTACACATGAATTTCAAGGTAATTTGTATCCAGATATGTAGATATTTGCTCTATTTCACCTGTTCTATATAAATCTCAATAAATTGATGTTAAATCTTACAACTTCTAACTAGAATATGCAGATATTTATTCTAAGTTTGATCAATTTTCTTTTGATCTTCACTCTGGTTAAGATTGTTCATAATAATGTGCATAACTTTGATTAGTTCTTCTAAATTTAGTTAAATGTGAACTAATCTATACTTAATTGTTCTCTTGCACTTCAAATTATTCTAAATAATGTGCCTACAAGTGGATATTTATATGATTCTTACCATTCTTTTCGATTGTTCGCATGATATTTTTAATTTTACATGAGATTTTGATCAAATATGCATATGATATTCATGTATCTATGGATGTCTACATATTTTAAGTTCTTCTTTTCATTTATCAATATGTTGCAGTTGATGATGATGATTTGATGAAATTTGAAAGAAATTAAAATGAAATCCTAAAATTATTTAGAGTGAGTTTCGACAGTTGGTCGATATGCATAATTTAACATTTCATGAAAAGAGATAAAATCAAACCATGTGTTGCCAGGTCATTCCACAAATTCACACAATTGATGCTAATCTTCTATGGGATGGGACAGAAACAATATCAACAGTTGACATGCACTCCAAGTGATGCAACAAATCACCATGAAATATCAAGATGACATCCACACAAGATTACTTAGAATTTTGATTAATTGGTAACCTAAATCTCTACTTCATTCAACATTCAAAAGTATGCATATATACAATCAGTTTCAAGAAAGAACCATCTAGCTAAATAATTCTCTCTTGATTAAGCTCCTAATCTAAAAAATGGCAATCCACCTCCTTTTATAGAATGAGGAGAGGATGTGGTTACAAAAGATCCATCGATCTAATGGTCAAGATTTAATGTGGCACATGATTTCCAATTGGTAATCAATCTGGTGATGTACAACTAGCATCTAGAATATTTTGGAATCATTGACTCGGTCAACAGGATCCCTATTACTCTGCATTATCATCAGACTCTTCGTAAGTAAATAGTTCCTCTATTATTCTGCATCTGATCCCTTGGATAAGCTCATATGCCTAGATAGCTTTATCTATTTCTGATCCATCCAATACTTTGGCCTTCTTGGCTGCATATTCTTGTACCTTCAGTTGCTCTTGCAAAGCTATCCACTTGTTCGTCCGGCTATCCAACTCTTCTTTATATTTCTCTATTTTAACCTTCATCCCCATCCTTATCAATGGTACCCTCAGAAAAATGCTTAATAGGATCTTTTTCTACAAGCCTAAAATTATCTTGGAATGCCTTAGTAGCAAAATCCTCATTCTAATTTTTTACTTTTTTTTCAACTTCACCCTGAAGGGCTTCTAAAATCTCTATCTCCTCTGCTAAGAGATCATGCATCTTGACACTAATATCTGCAACCTTAGCATTGCACCTCTTTAGGATATCCACTTCAAACCTTACATCTTCACACCAATTATCCAGTTGTGATAATGTCTGAGGTGTTAAGACATTTTTGGTCATTTGGATGTTAGTATCTGTTTTCCTTATCTCTTTGAGTATAGCCAAATTCTTATCATTCTTTATCAATCTCTGGCTAACCTCTTTCTTCACTTTTTCATCCTTACCCTTTAGGTTACTTAGCAAGTCCCAATTGGATAATGACATTCTTATTTCCTGTTCATCATCAGTCAAAAATTTAGTGAACTAACTATCCATTACCTGTGCATGATGTTTCTGCACATCTAAAGCAGCTATCTCTTCTTGTGATACCAATGTCAATGAAGTATACTCTATGATATGGATATTGGTTGGTGCTACCAACCCTTTCACAAAAGCCTATAATTGGGCTACTTGTGCCTTATACATTCTTTTCTTGGCCTTCACATTCTTTATTCTTGCCTCCACCACATCAGTATGATCCCTCAATCCTTGGATCTCTTGTTCATCAATGCATGGCCCAAATTAATGGTGTTTATTTGAAATTCATCTAGCCTTATCTCTCCTTTGGCCTTATCTACTTTTGACACAACTATTTGAGATTGTCCTTGCCCTTCTCTTCTGTTTGGTTGGGTCCAATGTAAACAATGATTTGAAATTAAAGGGTTCAGTCTCTTTTGTGGATGTTCCACCTCTGATGACATCCATGAGAATGTTATTGATCTTGACCCTCCTTGGTCTGACTGCTCAATTTGAGCATCTTGTATATCTTATTATTATTTGCTTCCCCATCACAACAGGGACATGTGTATTTGCTTATTATTCTTTGTCCTGATCCTGTTGTGATGGAATGATCTCAATACTTTCTATTTTTTGATCTTAATCTTGATTAGCCTTGCCATCATCATGGACCTTTTCTTGCTCTGGTAGGGGCTGATCTAGATGTGATGTATTCTGATGCAGGAGCATCCAGTAGTGTAAGGGCAATCTTGCATCACCCAAAAAAAGATGTGTTTCAAAATTGTTGTTGTTCTTTCCATTTCTTTTCAAAACTTGTGGTTCTAGTTCCATAATCGCTTGAATAATGATGTAGAACTTTCAGTTTTTCCAAACTGCTAAAAATAGTAACTTGTTATTTTTAGAAAGTTTGCATTTGGGCACGGATTGAAGTCAAAATTTGTAGGAAGTTACATAACAGAAATATAAGACATTTGGCGAAGGAATCACGTGAAGATCATTTGCGAGCTGAAAGATATTAACGTTTCTGTTTCCTAAAAAATGCTTGAAAATTATTCAAATTCAGGTTTGAGGCACTAAATAGCCCTGTACAGGCCTGAAAATGGTTAGAACCGGCAAAGCAAGTTCTTAGTGCGTAGAGCACTTCGCGAGATTTCCAACACATAAAATGGTTCATCAATTAGAGTCCTGGATCAAAAGTTATGGCTCCCAGAAGTTGACCTATTTTTGGAGGGAGATGCAAATTTTGAAATTAGGTTGTTGGCTGCCAAAAAGACTATTAATAACCATTTTTGGGAACCTTGGGCGGTAGTAGAGTTAAGGGGGAAAGTGTAGAGTCAAGAATAGGTGGGAAAATAGAAACTCTAGCTGATTTGGGGTTACAAAAGGCAGATGATTCCAGAGTCTTAGGATAGGAAGTTGTAATGTGTTGCAACCTGTGGAGGGTTGATTCCTCTAATTGTATTTGAGCTTCTGTAATGTAATAAGTTGTCCAGATCAATAAAGAAAGTTCTATTTTTTGTATTCAATTTCTGTTGTTGTGTGTTTTGTGATTTCTTCCCTTCATCAAGTGGTATCAGAGCAAGGGTTCCTGAGTGTGTAGACAGATTGCCGATCGTGAGGCAGCTTGCACCAGGACCTGAGGTTGTGGGTTTGCTGCGGAGACCAAGATGCCTCCATGAAGAAATCGTGTTGGGAGGAATACTTTGATGGAAGAGGGTTTTAGATCCCTGCAAAGGTAGATCGATGCATTGCAAGAGGAGCTACGAAGAGGGTTTGATCTGAGAGTAAGAGAAGAAAGTGAGGATGAAGCTGAAGAAGAGCTATTTGAGGAAGAACAAGAAGCTGCAAGAGATCCTGAAGAAGTTAGGTTGTTGAGGGCCATTTTGAAGATTGGAAAGAGCCCCAGGATCTAAGTTTCTACATATTCTAGAGATTTGAATCCAGAACAGCTTATTGATTGGATCGATGACATGGAGGAATACTTTGAGTATGAAGATGTAGAAGACCCAGATCGGGTCAAGTTTGTAAAAATAAAATTGAAGGGCCATGCCAATATTTGGTGGAAGGAGGTCCAATTAGAGAGGAATAGAAGAGGAAAATGAAAGATCACCAGATGGGATCGGATGGTGGAGAAATTAAAGTAGTTCATTCCTATGGACTATGAGATGGAGTTGCTGAAGAAGCTGCAAGGACTGAAGCAAGGTAACAAGTCTGTTAAGGAGTATACAAAAGAATTTTATAAGATTACTATCAGAACTGGTCATGTAGAGCCCAACAAGGGGAAGGTAGCCCATTACATTAATGGGTTGAGGCCAAGTATTCAAGAGGAGCTAAGCCTAGTCAGAATGGCCACCATAGAAGATGCATATCAATTTTCCCTAAAGGTGGAAGAGAAGCTAAATAAAAGATTCAACAGCAAGCAAAGGGCAAGAGGTCAAGGCGGAAAGATTGGTGGAAGGCCCTATGGAGGCCGTAGTGAAGATAAAAAAAAAAGTGAAGAAGCTGGTACCAGTCAAAATCAGAGAGGAGATAATGCCTACTGCCCTCGTGAACAGAACAATGGTGAGCAAAGAGGAAGAGGAAGAGGCCGACCTAGGCAAGGACCTGGAAGTGGAGGTTTCAGAGGAACCTGTTTCCAATGTGGAGAAGAAGGGCATTGAGCATATGAGTGTCCGCAACATCAAGGAAGGACAAATAGAAGACCTGAAGGCAATGCACGAGTTGCACATGTAGATGAAGATACACATTCTGAGCATTCTGAAGATGCTGAAAGGGGAGAAACCCTAGTTATCAGAAGAACCTTGTTGAATGAGGAGAGAGAACCAAATCAGAGGAAGAGTTTATTCTATACAAGGTGCAAATGTGAAGGTAAGTGTTGTGATATTATTATTGATAGTGGAAGTACTAACAATCTTGTCTTAGAGGAGATGGTTGACAAGAAGAAAGCATCCACATCCATATCAAATTGCATGGTTGCAGAAGGACCATAGAGCTTTGGTCAATGAGCAATGTTTAGTGAAGTTCAAGATTGGTGACTACCATGATGAGGTGTTGTGTGATATCATACCAATGGATGCATGTCATATGCTGTTGGGGAGGCCATGGCAGTATGATAGGAGCACTGTCCATGATGGCCGTGCAAACACATATTCCCTAATAAAGGATGGAGTTCGTCACAAGTTGAAGCCCTTGAAGGAGGTGGAAGAAAAGGTATGCAGTACTGCTAGAATTTGCCTAGTAGATGGTAGGAATTTTTTGGAGGGTATGAAGCATGAGCATCATTGCTTTGCATTGATTCCTAAGATTAGTCAAGAGAAATGTGAAGATGTACCAGTAGAAGTTTTAGATATGTTGGAAGAATTTCAGGACATTATCTCTGATAATGTACCAAAGGGTTTACCACCAGTGAGGAAGATAAGTCATCAAATGGATTTGATACCAGGAGCTAGTTTGCCAAATAAGGTAGCCCATAGGATGACTCCAGCAGAGAGTGAAGAGTTGAATAGACAAGTTCAGGAGTTGTTGAGGAAGGGGTTGATAAGAGAAAGCCTAAGTCCATGTGCGGTACCTACAGTACTAGCACCAAAGAAATATGGAGAGTGGAGAATGTGTACAAACTCTCAAGCCATCAATAAGATCATGATCAAGTACATATTTCCATTGCCCAGAATGGATGACATAATGAACTGTTTGAGTGGAGCCAAGTACTTCATGAAGATTGACCTGAAGAGTGGGTATCACCAGATCCATATCAGAGAAGGAGATGAGTGGAAGACAACCTTCAAAACCAAAGAAGGTTTGTATGAGTGGTTAGTCATGCCATTTGGACTAACCAATGCACCGAGCACATTCATGCAGCTCATGAACGAGGTATTAAAAGAATTTTTGGGAAGTTTTGTTATTGTTTATTTGGATGATATTTTGATTTTTAGTAAGACTTGGGATGAGCATCTGATGCATATTAGAAGAGTTTTAGAGAAGTGGAGGGAGGAGAAGTTGCTGATTAATTTGAAGAAATGTAGTTTTGCAAAGGAGTTGGTATACCTGGGATTTGTTGTCTCAGAGGAAGGTCTTAAGATGGATCCAGAAAAAGTAAGGGCTATCATTGAATGGCCTATGCCAAGGAGTGCAACAGAGGTAAGATCTTTTCATGGTTTGGCAAGTTTTTACAAAAAGTTTATTAGGAATTTTAGTAGCATTTATGCACCCCTAGCTGAGACAATGAGAGGGGATAGAAAAGAGTTTAGATGGACTAAAGGAGCAGACAAGAGATTTGATACATTAAAGCAGAAAGTCATAGAATAACCTATTTTGGCACTTCCAGATTTTAATAAGGTATTTTAGGTAGATTGTGATGCCAGTGGTAGTGGCATAGGAGCTATTTTTAGCCAAGAAGGTAAGCCCATTGCCTATTTTAGTGAGAAGCTTAATAATGCCAAGAAAAAGTATTATGTTTATGATCAAGAATTTTATGCAATAGTTCAGGCTTTGAAGAAACAGAGACATTATTTGTTTCCAAAAGAGTTTGTTTTATATACTGATCATCAGGCTTTGCAGTATCTTAATAGTCAAGGGAAGTTGAACCAAAGGCACTTAAAATGGGTTAATTTTTTGCAGAGCTATACTTTTGTTTTGAAGCACAGGAGTGGGAAGTCCAACAGAGTTGTAGATGCCTTGAGCAGAAGGAAAAATTTATTGACATAAATGAAGATAGAGGTTGTTGGGTTTAATGAGCTCAAAAGTTTGTATCCTGAGGATCCAGATTTTGCAGAGAGCTGGAAAGCTTGTGTGGAACTTGTTACTTTGGACAAGACAAAATGGTTGGATTTTATAATCCAAGATGGCATGTTGTTTAGAGGAAGCCAGTTGTGTATTCCAAGGAGTTCCATGAGAGAGAACCTGATTAAGGAGAAGCATAGTGGAGGATTGGCCAGACACTTTGGTCGAAATAAAACCATTGCTATTGTTGGTGAAAATTATTATTGGCCACAATTGCAACAGGATGTGAGGAGATTTGTGCAGAGTTGCAGAGTATGTCAGATGGCAAAAGGAGAAAGTTAGAACATAGGTCTATATCAACCATTACCTGTACCAACGAAGCCATGGGATGATATTAGTATGGATTTTATTCTTAGTTTACCAAGGACACAGAGAGGACATGATTCCATTTTTGTGGTGGTGGACAGATTCTCGAAGATGGCACATTTTATTCCTTGCAAAAAGACTAATGATGCTATTCATATTGTTGAATTATTTTTCAGGGAGGTGGTGAGATTACATGGTCTACCAAAGAGCATAGTTTCAAATCGAGATACCAAGTTTGTTGGTTATTTCTAGAGGACATTGTGGAAGAAGTTGAAGACATATTTGAAGTTCAGTTCTGCACACCATCCATAGACTGATGGATAGACAAAAGTGGTGAATAGGAGTTTGGGTAACTTGCTACGATGCTTAGTAGGAGATAAGCCCAAGGGATGGGATTTGATTTTACCACAAGCAGAATTTGCTTACAACAATTATGTCAATAGGAGTAATGGTAAATCACCATTCCAAATTGTATATGGCAATAGCCCAAGAAATGCTTCTGAGTTAAGGGAGCTGGACAAAGGAGAAAAGATAAGTGTTGAAGTTGAAGACTTTGCAAAACATCTGAAGAATTTGCATGAAGAGGTGAGAAAGCACATTAATAAGATGAATTTTCAATACAAGGCTAAGGCAGATCAGAAGAGGAGGTATAAGGAATTCCAGGTAGGAGATGAAGTCATGGTTCACTTGAGAAAAGAAAGGTTCCCAATTGGAACATACAATAAGTTGAAAATGAAGAAATTTGGACCGTGCAAAATCTTGAAGAAGCATGATTCAAGAAATGCATATGAGGTAGGGTTGCCAAGTGGGATTAATATTTCCCCTATGTTCAACATTCTTAATTTAATAGAATATCATGAGGGTGGCACAAAGGATGGAACAACAGAAGAACAGTGGAGTATTCCGGCATCTACTTCAACAGAGGAGATAGAAGAGATCTTGGATAGCCGTGTGGGAAGAAGTACTCAAAAGAAGCAATATGAAGAATATCTGGTGAAATGGAAAGGAAGACCTGTTGAAGATTTTTCTTGGTTATCTAAGGCAGAGGTTGACCATTTGGGTTTTCCTCACACAAACACCTGAGATGTGACAGGGTCACTTCTCAACTTACCCTGGGTGTCTGATGCAGGAGCATCCAGTGGTGTAAGGGCAATCTTGCATCACCCAAAAAAAGATGTGTTTCAAAATTGTTGTTGTTCTTTCCATTTCTTTTTAAAACTTGTGGTTTTGCTTTCATAATCGCCTGAATAATGATGTAGAACTTTCAATTTTTCCAAACTGCTAAAAATAGTAACCTGCTATTTTTAGAAAGTTTGCATTTGGTCACGGATTGAAGTCAAAATTTGTAGGAAGTTACATAACAAATATATAAGACCTTTGGTGAAGGAATCATGCAAAGATCATTTGCGAGCTGAAAGATATGTTTCCTGAAAAATGCCTGAAAATTATTCAAATTTAGGTTTGAGGCACTAAACGGCCCCGTACGGGCCCGAAAATGGCTAGAACCGGCAAAGTGACTTCCTAGCACCTAGATCACTCCATGAGATTTTTGACACATAAAACGGTTCGTCAATCGGAGTCCTGGATCAAAAGTTATGGCTCCCAGAAGTTGACCTATTTTTGGAGGGAGATGCAAATTTTGAAATTAGGTTGTCGGCTGCCAAAAAGGCTATTAATAACCATTTTTGGGAACCTTGGGTGGTAGTAGAGTTAAGGGGGGAAGTGTAGAGTCAAGAATGGGTGGGAAAATAGAAACCCTAGCTGATTTGGGGTTACAGAAGGCAGATGATTCCAGAGTCTTGGGATAGGAAGCTGTAATGTGTTGCATCCTGTGGAGGGTTGATTCCTCTGATTGTATTTGAGCTTCTATAATATAATAAGTTGTCCAAATCAATAAAGAAAGTTCTATTTTTTGTGTTCAATTTCTGTTGTTGTGTGTTTTGTGATTTCCCCCCTTCATCATATTCGTTCGCTCATCTTGATCCTTATCATTTGTATGCACATTCTGAGCTTGTTCTTCTTGCATTTCTTCTACTTGGATGTTTTCAAGACCTAATGTCTGGTCATCTTGATGAGGTCCCTATAGTGGTTGTCTTTCATTACTCTCATCAATTTTACCTCTTATATCCATGGCTAACCCTAACACTGGCTTTTGTTTAGGCTTATCGATCAGGATATCCTATTGTGCCCCTTCAGTTTGGGCATCTTTATTTGTATCATCAACATCCTTGGGGATGTTCCCTTCTAGTTCTTGATCATTCTTGATAGTCCCCCCTTCCTTCTCCCCACTCTTAGGTTGATACATCAAATCAATTACCTTGGGGCTGGTGACTGTCTCAATGAGGACATCTAGAGGTCCCATTTGCACTTCCACCTCTAGAGACTCTACCTTATTAGTATCTTTATCTTTCATTTCTATATCCTTACCTCCCACCTCAACTTTAGTATGGTGGAGTAATATTTCAATAGGATGAGTAGTCACATCTGTGACTACATCATCATCAGTCAAATCTATTGTTGAACTCAAGGGAAAAGGCTTATTTACTTCTTTCTCCAATGATTTATTAATGGCCTCTTGTGCCATTTCAAATTTTACCTTAATGATGTTCTCAGCTGGCACACTATGTTGGAACTCCTTCACAACATTCAAAATTGGGCCCTAATGTACTCATGTCTAAACAGGAGTGGAATTGCCTCCCTCATGCTTGGGCCTTGATACCAAGAATGTCTAGGGATATTGATTCCTTAATACATCCAATCCCTTCTCTATAATGGTCCCAATTGGGCCCTTTTCTTGACCCTCCAGCATCTCCTCCATTGCAGTTGGTGCTTGTGGTGTTGAAATTGGGATAGCCACCAGTGGATTATTCTTAGGAGGTGAGGGTGGTACATACACTAATGAAACTCCCTCAGTTTTAGGTTGTTCCAAAGTCCTTGATGAATTGGACTGTGCTAGTTTGGTCTCAAGGACCTACCTCTTATGTACTAGTTGTTCCCCATTTTTATTTTCCAGCTTAATTAAGTGGAGCTAGTAAAGTTTTGTAGTTTTAAGGGCACATGTCTGTTGTTAATGAGTGTTTTGCAAAGAGAAAAATGCCATAAAAGAACTTCAGATAAATGCAATTGTTTATAATCAAGAAGAACCATACAACATTGCATATTTTAAAAGGCGTTTTCATTATTTATGAATGTCAAATAAAATGCTCCCACACAAGTTGTGGGAATGACTACCATAATGCATTAGAAAAGGAAATGATGCATATAGAAATGAAAGTATATACAAAGACATGGGATCCGTCATTGCCTTGTAATGAGGAACCCCCACAGTTGAGCATCTTCATCTTCAACTCCTTCATAGAGGTTGCCCAGCTACTCCCAAATGTCTGCAAAGAGATAGAAAATTGTGTTAAAGATCAGGATACCTAATCCTTGCATATACATCATCATTACATGCACAATTTACTCTGATAATGCATTACATCAGTCTGTAATCATCATATGTATCAAAGGAAAACAAAGAACAAATCTAAAACTCATGGTTTTGTCTAACAAGTTTATCCAATGTGCAGATATAGGTAAAGTTTCATTGTTGATTACTTCATTTAATAGTGCAGTATGTGGAGAAAATGGGCTTCCATAAGGGTTGAGCCCAACATACTCAGAGTAATGACATCAATGTAGAGATATTCGATAGACCAAGCATCATGATGTTTACAGAACATGCATGTTGCTACTAAATCAGATGTATCGAGTACAAGAGAGAAGGTACAGTCAAGTTGGAACAAATGCCATGTGGGACAGCAAAGTCAGATACCATGTGTTACTGTCATTAAGAGCCCATGATGCCATCAAAGAAACAAAGGTTTTAGTCATAGTAGAGTAACATATACAAGTACAGTTTCATGTTATAAAGAGTACAAAAGGGAACAATGGTAAGATACAACCATCACAGTGTTATTCAAGAACAATAGAGGGCATATTCTTATTCATCTACAAGAAATTGAGGATAATTTGAAACTATAACAATGTATTTCCTTGTTCACATATAACTAAATCAAGACAATATGATTATGATCATATACAGAGTAGCAAAAGTTATAGAATAGCTCATTCTTGGACAGTCATGATGTGTGCAATAAGGAATATAGGTGCAGCCATGAGAACGGACAACAGTAGAACAACTGTCTTGTATGAGGGGAAAAATCATTGTCATGAAAAGAGGACATCAGTGTACAATGAAGTAGGTATTTTTCTTTTGTTGTTATGAGGTTTCATGTTATTGATTAAGTACAAAGGAACACTCTTGTCAATAAAGTGATCACATAAAGAGCAAGTTACAAAGATAATATGTACACAGTAGCAAGTATCTGCTATCATAAATTACTGTCATCATAAGCCATATGCATATGAAAGAACAATATAGAAAGATGCCTCATGCTGAGATATACAGAAATGACTTCAAAATGAAGCAGTACAAAAAAAAAAGTGTAGAACAACAAGAGGGAATATCTTGCTATAGGATAGAAAGATAGTATGACCTTATCATGAAATAAGGATGCTTCCTATAGAGTGCCCTCTATACATGAAATAAGTCACACAAAGAGATTTTCTACAACATTGATATAATCCATGTTCAAATGCAAACCATGATCAAACACAACCACATGCCTGAGGAATGAATAATGGAAAAGCATATATACCACATCAGTGTTATTTTAGATCAACAAAGTAAGAAGATATAATAGGTGCATCCAAAGTATATATGTCTGCATATATGCATGATACATATTCCAAGCTTCACATCATACACTGTCAAGGAACTATCATGAAGTCTTCTGTCTTTGAATACAGGTGTAGTCATTAATGAGCTACCGAGATGTAATTGTAGCCTCATGCATCCAATGTATAGCTACAAATTACTCAGAAGGAATAAGACTCTTCTAACAATATTTTATGCATTTGAGACAAAGTAAATGAGTGGCTATACATACTAATCAATGGTGCTTCAAACCTCAAGCATTAACCTCTTTCATAGAAAGGATCTTAAAGTGCATACATTTTATTTGCAATGGAAATTTGATGTCATATACATGCTACAGATGCATAAAGATGCATGATAAGAACAACCATGCTTTTAAAGAGCTGATATCATTTGCATAGTGGGGTCATGAGCTAAAGATAAAGGAGGTGTTGTCTCAAAAGCTATAGGAAGGAGTCATTTTGACCGTGTCTAGATAGGGTTCTTATTGAAAAGTTGTAGATTTGAAACAAAACAAAATTTCTTTTAATGCAAATATGTGACAGTATGCTAGACGCAACCCCATGGTAATAGAGAGACAAAGGAAGATAGAGTTTTCATGTATATGAATAGGATATATATACAACTAGTCGTGATCTTTTGACCAAAGGAACAAAGAATATTGTCAGAATATATACAAAGTTCAAGAGTTATTGTGAATAATTAGATTTCTTTGTGCAAAGGTATCAGAAATGTCATAAAAAAAATCATATACAGATGAGAAGAGCATCAAGATCATACATACAAAAAGGGTTAACTTTGACATAGATAAAAGAGAAATACAATGAAATATCAAGATTTTGTGCAGATCCAGAAAATGATTACTCACAGCCTGCAAGTGAGACAAGGTTTCTTGAAGTTTTGTGACCAACCCATGTAAAAAAAACAAAGATATATTCAATAGTTTGTTGGATATTATCACTTGTGCAAATGAGGTATCAAGTTTTGTGTAGACCCAAATGAAAAGGTCAGGACCTGAAGCCACCAAGGCCTTTTTTGTGTTTGTCAAAGCAAAGACATACAAAAAATGAACAAAATGTGTATTTCCATGCTCCTGTTCAAGCTACAGAAAGAAACTGAAATACCAGATAGAGTTCGCAGCCTGTAGGGCCATATATCGACACAAAACATTAGTTTCAAGTTTTGTAACATCTTACCTGTACATTTTTGTCAAATTCTTTGAAGAAACATGCATTGAAACAATAGAGAATGGAGAGATTCATGCTCCCATGATGGCCCAAAGAGGGAGAAAAAGTTGCAAAAGAAGATGTCATAAAATTCTCAAGATATGACTATGTGGCCATGACCATAATGCTCAAAAAATAGTGAATAAATTCAAAGAAGTAGCGAAGTTCAACAAATGATTACTCACCTTCTTTTCCCTGCCGAAAATGCAAAAGAAAGACACCTTAAGAAAGCTCAAAAAACATTAGAAAATGGTGTAGATTGAATGTCCAAACCCTAGGTGATTCTTGGCAACCAGAGAAGGTTTTCCCATCAAATGCAAAGAGCAAAATGATGCAAAAAATAGGGTTTTCAAGTTGTTTTGTTTTAGGGTTGCTTTGAAGCCTTAGGATTTGATTGTGATTTTTATCACATCAAATTACATTTTCAATGCCATGACTAATGCCCATCGTGGCATTGTGGCCCTTCTACATTTGCTAACTTAGGATATTTTGGGTCCCTTTTGCATATAATGCTTAGGTATTTTTGCCTTTGAAACTGATTTGGTTACCTTTGAGATGAATACACAGTCTTGAGTATACCTTGTAATACATAAGAGAGATTTTGCAAGTGCATGGGAGATATAAGGGGTTTTATTTTCTTTTGCATGATTTAGAAATGGATACACAACGTTGTAAACAAATGATAAAGTAATGGATTATAAATTACTTTATCACTTGTGGTAAAAATGTGAAAAGCAAAGATAGACAAATCCATAACAAGTAACAAAGTAAATCTCATCAATTACTTTATCATTTTTTCACAATGTTTTATTCATCTCCAAACCATACAAAACCAAGGGATTGAATATTAATGTCCAAGTGCTTTCTTTTCTATATAGGTTTGAAATAAATTTGAAATGTAAAACATTAAGCTAAGTGGTGTGAATATAAACCACTTAGTTAATGTTAATTAAATGCAGAAATTAATGTATTTGTGTCATTTATTGTGCAAGGGCAAGTTGAGAATACTTTGAAGATGTGGTCAAGGGATGTGGTTGCCATTTATTATGCAAATGTCAAACATTTATGATGTTGTAGGAGAGGTGATGCAGAGCGGGCAGCGGCTGCGTGGACATAGTCAAATTCTGCCGACTGTCACAGTGTTTAAATCTTAATAATACTAAAAATACTGAACTTGCATCAATTATTTCAATGCACTCCCTTAAACACTATTGGTAATTTATTTTTGAATCATCAGGCTCTTTAATTCCATTGGCGCCTTGTCAAACCTTCACACCCAATGGGCTTTCACTAAACTCTACTGACTCGTTGAACCTATCGGTTCGTTGAACCATTGAACTGTTGAACCAGTTCAATGGAAGGTTCAACGTTGATAACCTCCGATGCCTTCATCGTTTCGTGGCTTCCAACCAACACACGGTTGAATCATTGAACCTTGAACCATTCAACCGATTCCAAGGTTCAACCCAAAGGTTCCTTTTCCCTTCACTGCTGATAGACTGTCACCGTTTGAACCTCTGAAGCTTTGAACTATTGAACCGGTTCAAAGGTTCAACCAAAAGTTTATCATGCTAAACTTAAACATGCCGAAGGCTTAAATCTCCCCTCCTTCGAACTGACGAACCATTGAACTTTCAAACTCAGTTCAATCAAAAGATTTTGGCACTTCAAACTCCGCTGAATAGACTTTTCTGTCAATTCACCGCCTAGCACATGATGATTCTAGGAAACAACTTAGCACATTGCACGAATTTGACCCTGCGAAAACAAAACACACAGAAAACAAAATAGAAAACCTAATCTAATATTTACAGCCATTCCACTGATTACAAAGTAATCAATCGGTGGAATGGGAAAATTTCATCCCAGCTGCAAACCCACAAATTGATTGAACAATACAGATCGAATGCAAACATAGGATCTTTATTATACTATTTTCAGAGATTACAATTCATTGATCAAACTTAGCTACAAAACACAACAAATTGTATGTTTTCTCCTCTTCTCCCTCGATTGATTTGGGCTGAGCTATTTAACCACAAAAATAGCAGTAGTACTGACTGTAACTGCCTAACTAACTAATAACCTTGTCACTTACAGCTTGACAAGTGTCCAAAAGACAAAGACAATCTAAAAATAGCAAATTTTGGTCAAACAGACCTTATTACAATATTAAATGCATAACCACCTACTAAAAGGGTAAAATTGACTAGCTGAAGAGGTACCCCTGCACCATACTCCCCGGGAGAAGGGATCTCAAGCCCACTTGAGATCAGAGTGTTGAAATCAATTCCATGTCTTCTGATATGTTCTTCAATCATCCAAATTGCTTTAGAATCAGGTTTTCCATACCAAGCCACCAAATATTCCATATATTCATTATTCCTGGTCTTCTTTGCCACTCTTGAGCCTAAAATCTACTTCAATTTTGGGGGATCATGTTTAGGAATGTCATCAGCTGCTGTATCCTATAGTGATTCTTGTTCTTCATCTAAATTAGCTCTGTATGGAGTTAAATCACACACATTAAAAATAGGTGATAAACCAAGATCAGAAGGAAGTTGAAGTTTATAGGCATTTTGTCCACATTTTTGCAAAATCTGACATGGTCCAATCTTCCTCTACATTAATTTGGTATGTTTCCCTTTTGGAATTCTTTCCTTCTTCAAATTAACCCATACCAAATCTCCAACATCAAACTATACATCTCTCTTCTTCTTGTCAGCATATGTTTTATACTTCAAGGTAGTTTGTTGGAGTTGAGTCTTAACTTGATCATGCACCTCTTTTATGGCTGCTGCAAAAGCTTCTCCATCTGCACTAACAGATTCTCCTGTAGGTAGATCTCTCAATTCCAAAATACCTCTGGGATGCATACCATACACTACCTGAAAAGGTGATTTCCCTGTACTCCTATTGATAGTATCATTATAGGAAAATTCTGCCTGTGGTAGGATATTATCCCACTTTTCTCCATGCTGTCTTGTCAAACATCTGAGTAGATTTCCCAATGAATGGTTGATTACCTCAGTTTGTCCATCTATCTGAGGATGATAGGCTGATGAGAAAGATAAATTTGTTTCAAGTTTCTTCCAAAGAGTCCTCCAAAAATGACCAATAAACCTTACATCTCTGTCAGAGACTATACTCAATGGCAATCCATGTATCCTTACGATTTCTTTGAAAAACAAATCTGCAACATAAGAAGCATCAGAAGTAGTTTTGCATGGAAAGAAGTGTACCATTTTGTCAAATCTATCTACTACTACAAAAACGCTGTCATATCCTTTTCTTGTCCTTGGTAAACCCACGACAAAATCCATACTTATGCTTTCCCATGGTCTGGAGGGAATGGGTAAAGGCTGATATAACCCTGCATTAATTGATCTGCCCTTTGCTTTCTGAAATATCACACATGTCTCCACAAATTTCCTGACATCAGTCTGCAGTTTAGGCCAATAATAATGTCTTCTAACAAGATCAAGAGTCTTGTCCAAACCAAAATGTCCTACCATAGCGCCACAATGTTTTTCTTTTATGATATTCAACCTCATAGAACACTTTGGAATACACAACTATACACCTTTGAACAGTAATCCATCCTGGATCAGAAATTTAGAAAATTCAGCATGATATCTATCTCCAAAAGAAATACATACTTGATATATCTCTCCAAAATCTTCATCAGCATCATACATGGTTTTCAAGGAATCTATACCAATACTTTCCAGTTGGATCTGATTTATTGTTAGAGCTCTTCTGCTCAAAGCATCTGCAAGAATTGGCTGTTGTGCTACCTTCTTCTTCAATGTTTCAAATGAATTATCTGCTGCCTCTGTCCAAGTAAATCTACACTTTTGTCCTCCTTTTATGGTGTCAAGCATGGGCGCACAAATATGACTAAACCCTCTTATAAATTTTCTGTAGAAGGTTGCTAACCCATGGAAACTTCTGACATCATTCATGGTTCTAGGAGTTGGCCAAGACAATATGGCACTTACCTTCTCCTTATCCATCTGCAACTTTCCTTGAGAAATGACAAAACCCAAATAGGTGATCTCTTCTTGCATAAACAAACACTTTTCCAAATTGATCATGAGCTGCTCTTCATGCAACCGTTTGAGAACCAAGTCTATATGCCTGAGATGCTCTTCCTTTGTATTGCTGAAAATCAGAATGTCATCTAGATATACTATGACAAACTTTCCTAAGAATTCTCTTAAGACCTAATTCATCAATCTCATGAATGTACTAGGTGCATTAGACAAACCAAAAGGCATAACCTTCCACTCATACAATCTTTCATTTGTTTTAAATGCTATTTTCCATTCATCTCCAGGCTGAATTCTAATTTGATGATAACCACTCTTCAAATCTATTTTTGTGAAATACTTAGCACCTCCTAAATAGTCAAGTAAATCCTCTAGCCTAGGTATTGGAAACCTATACCTTATTGTTATCTCATTTATAGCCCTGAAATCAGTGCAAAGCCTCTAAGTGCCTTCTTTCTTAGGTACTAGTACAGTTGGTACTGCACATGGGCTTAAACTTTTGCCAATCAAACCTATATCTAATAATTCCTCAATATGTCTTGCAACTTCTGCATTCTACTCTGGAGTAAGCTTGTATGCTACCTTGTTTGGAAGTGTAGATCCTGGGATTAGATCTATGCAATGGCTGATATCCCTTACAGGTGGTAGGGATCTCGGCATTCCGTCAAAGATGATGCCTTTATACTTATCCAACAATTCTTGGATAGATGGATCTATAAACCTCTATTTTTTCTCTCCTTTGATTTCTTGCTGCTCTTCCTTGTTTACTTTTAGGCTTAGAGCATAGGCTACAGCACCTTCTTCTACTATCTCTTTCATGAGCTGTTTGCCTTCTACCAGCATTACCTTCACCTCTTTTCCTTTTGATTTCTCCTCATTCTCTGTCAATGGTACTAATTCTGTCACCGAGCCATTCTTGGTGATTGTGTAGGTATTCCTAACACTGTCATGTCGTGCCTTCAAATCATACTGCCATGGTCTTCCAAATAAGAGATGGAAAGCATCCATCTTGGTGATGTCAACTAGCAACTTGTCTTTATATGCTCCGATCTAAAATTCTACCCAAGCCTACTCTTCTACAACTATTTGCTGACCTTGGGTAAGCCATGAGACCTTGTATGGGAATGGATGAGGCAATCTTCTAAGCTTAAGCTTCTCTACCATTTCATCAGATATAAAATTTTCAGTAGAACTAGAGTTAATTAAAACTTTATATACCTTTCCTCCTACTTTGCAAGTAGTTCTGAAAAGTGACTTCCTTTGTGGGGGTTCTCTGTCAGATACCTTCATGGTGGTCATTGTTCTTCTCATCATCAAAGATTCTCCTTTCTCAAGATATCCATAATTGTCAGGAGCATTCACACTTTGGCAAGCATTTGAGCTAGTTTCCCCTTGACAGTCAGATTCTTGAATTAGATTTGTCCTTCTTTCTCCCACAGAACTAGTTGCCTTTTCTGGACATCTGCTAGCTATATGGCCTTCTTGATTACAATTATAACATCTAATAGATCCTCTACCCTAAGATCTTCCTCTGAATGGTGGTCTTCTGCCTCGAAAGTTTTCTTGCTGATTGTAACTTCCTCTTTGGATTTGACTGCTATCTCCTTTGTTGTTTTCTTGATTGGATTCTCCTTGATATCTAAATCCATTTCCTCTACCTCTGAAAGGACCTCTCCCACCTCTTTGCTACTTTCCTCTTCCTCTGCTGTTCTATTCTTGCCTTCTCTTTAGTTTCTCTTTTACTTTCAGTGCCAATTAGAAACATTTCTGGACTGTATCTGGACTATGCAGATTTAAATCTTCCTGGATGTTAAACCTTAATCCATTAAGGTATCTGGCTACCTTTTCTTCCTCACTTTCTTTCACTTTTGTCTTAACACATAGTTTCATGAACTCTTCTGTGTATGATCTGACATCTAGCTCCTTCTGCTTCAAATTTTGTTTCCTCTTATGTAGTTGGATGCTGTAATCCAATGGAACATAAGCTTCCTTCACTAAAGCCACCATTTTCTTCCATGTAGCAACTCTATTTTTGCCTTCTTTCACCCTGTCATCCTGGATGAAATTCCACCAAGTCAATGCAACCTCTTTCATTTTGGGCTATTTTCACCCTCTGAAATTCTGGTATTTCCTCTGTTTCAAAGAAATTATTCAGGGAGTCTATCCACTCCATCACTAAATCAGGATCCATCTTTCCTATAAACACTGGCAAATCCAATTTCACATCCATGGTTCTCCTCTCCATGGATTTGAGGGCATTCAATAAGGGTCTCTGATCTGTAGGAACCTCTATCTCTTCCCGCCTAGGGATTTCCTCTTCATCCCTATCATCTTCTTTACCAGAACCTACTCTATCCCTCAATTTTTCCAACTCATCTTTCAATGCCTGATTCTGAGCCCTCACAGCTTTTCTTTCTGTAATCTATTTCTTTACTAGCACAACCAACTCAGCGTTGGTCATCCTTGCTGGAATTTTTGGTGATCCTTCATCATCCGACATTTTGTTGTTTTCTTATTTTCTTAGAAGATTCAACTTTTGGCTCTGATACCACTATGATGCAAAGCAGGCAACGACTGCGTGGACACAGTCAAATTCTACCGACTGTCATAGTGTTTAAATCTTAATTACACTAAAAATATTGAACTTGCATTAATCAGTTCAATGCACTCCCTTAAACACTATTGGTAATTTATTGTTGAATCATCAGGCTCTTCAATTCCATTGGCGCCCTGTCGAACCTTCACACCCAATGGGCTTTCGCTGAGCTCCACTGACTTGTTGAACCTACCAATTCATTGAACCATTGAACCATTGAACCGGTTCAATGGAAGGTTCAACATCGATAACCTCTGACGCCTTTGTCATTCTGCGGCTTCCAACTAACACACGGTTGAACCATTGAACCGGTTCCAAGGTTCAACCCAAAGGTTCTTTTTCCCTTCGCTGCCAATAGACTATCACTGTTTGAACCTCTGAAGCTTTGAACCGTTGAACCGGTTCAAAGGTTCAACCAAAAGTTTATCATGCTAAACTTAAACATGCCGAAGGCTTAAATCTCCCCTCCTTCAAACCGACGAACCACTGAACTTTCAAACTCAGTTCAATCAAAGGATTTTGGCACTTCAAACTCCGCCGAATAGACTTTTCTATGAATTTGCTACCTAGCACATGAGGATGCTAGGAAACAACTTAGCACATTGCGCGACTTCGACCCTGCGAAAACAAAACACACAGAAAACAAAATAGAAAACCTAATCTAATATTTATAGCCATTCCACTAATTACAGAGTAATCAACTGGTGGAATGGGAAAATTCCATCCCAGCTGCAAACCCACAAATCCATTGAACAATACAGATCGAATGCAAACACAAGATCTTTATTATACTATTTTCAGATATTACAATTCATTGATCAAACTTAGCTACAAAACACAACAAATTGTATGTTTTCTCCTCTTCTCCCTCGATTGATTTGGGCTGAGCTATTTAACCACAAAAACAACAGTAGTACTAACTGTAACTGCCTAACTAACTAACAACCTTGTCACTTACAGCTTGACAAGTATCCAAAAGACAAAGACAATCTAAAAATAGCAAGTTTTGGTCAAACAGACCTTATTACAATATTAAATGCATAACCACCTACTAAAACAGCTATACAATTAACCTACTGAAAGGGTAAAATTGACTAGCTGAAGAGGTGCCCCTGCACCAAGAGGTTGGCAAGTAGATGGAGGAGTTATTGAGGTGGTTTGACTTGTTTTTATTGGCATTAAAGGGCATTAAGAGGTAGTTCTTGGGGCTTTTATGATGGGTGATGACATGACCTAACTTTTTTCTCATTGGAAACTCATTTTGGAGGGTTTTTGATAGATACTTTGAGGGATTTTATGATATGCATGACCAAGGAGGTTTCTGGTCCTTATCCTATGACAACTACTTAGAGAAGTATATAGTCTTCTTCCTTGTTCATTATTCAGGAGTTCTGGCTTTTCACTTGTGCCATATTGTAATTTTTTGAGTTCTTTTGCAGAAGTGAATAGTTTTGTAACCCATTTTGAGAGTAACACAGCATTGCAACACCTTTTTTAGCAGTAATAAGCAGTTCATACCTTCCCATTTCTTCTGATATTGTGTGTCCTTAGTGTTAGGATTTTTGTGATGTTCTTTGTCCTTGGAGCTGTATTTCATTTTGGTACCTTTATGCAGGAATACGTACATTTTTGCAGGTTGTGAGATGTGCTAGTAATAACAATTAGTCTTAGGTGGTGAGAAAACATCTTTCTCCTTTAAAGGACTGTGGTTATTTAGCCTTCTTACAGATTAATGATGCAAATATTATGATTTATTGGGTTTTGTATGAGAGCCTTGATATTACTGGTTCTATAGTGTGTCAATTTTGTGTATCCTCAGACAATCTTTTGGTGCATCACCTTAGACAATAGGTTTTATTTTCATGCAATCCTTCTTACTCTTTTCTCTGCAAAGGCATTACTACGAGTAGTCATAGGTGAAGTGTCAATAGGAAGTCAGCCTTCTTCGGAGGTTCTTTCCATCATAGGTGACCCACAGGCTTGGAAAGATCCCATGTTTCTCTAGAATGCCAAGTTCTACAACTTAGAAAGGGTGCAATTTTGAGAGACAACAGTTTTTGGCACGCTTGGTGGCACCATTACAATCAAAATAGTTTTTTACACGCTCAGTGGGATTGTTGGAATCAAAATAGTTCAAATATTACATTTTTATTGTTGGTTTTGATATGCAACTAGTAATTTTTAGACCTGTAAGAGCTTAAAATCTACATATCTGGCGACTTTGAGCTCTATTTTAGTAAAATTAGTGCATTTCAACTTATGAAAAGGATACAAACCAGAAGTAGTCTTTCATCCTTTGAGTATTTGCAATTATCCCCACCTAGGAGAAGAGTGATAACAACTGAGAAACCAAGACAAATCATTTTTATTCTAGGAGAGCCAAGTCTACTCCTCCTACAGTTAGAACTCATACTACCCCAAGAATCCTAGTTACAATGATTCTCAGAGCTAGAAATCAGCCATTTGTTGCATTCAACCAAGGTAGCCCATTGAATTTAGCTTAGCATGATGACATTCCTGTAGCTGATTTGAAAAGTCCACCATATTTTAATGGTGAAGATCAAACTACTCTAGTTGAGCATATAAAAGATGTTGCAAACCTATGTGTTGTCCATCATGTGACACAAGAAAATGTTGCAATCAAATTGTTAGCAGCTTCCCTCAAAGGGAAGGCTTTGCAGTGGTTCAGAATCCTACCAATTACCTCCATAGATTCATGGGATTGTTTAGGAGAGGAGTTGTGAAGTTTATTTGAAGACAAATTAGATCATTTGTCATTGATGGAGCAGCTGTCTACAATTAAGAGGACTCCCCACGAGGTTATGTCAGACTTCAACCACCATTTTCAGAAGACATGGGATAGAATCCCACAAACAGTAAGGTCTACTACTGATCATGCTTTCTTATATTATTTGAGAGCTTTGAACAATGATATTGTTGTTATGGTTCAATCTATGGAAGGAGTTTCCTTACCACAAGCTTATGCTATAGCTATAAGAGCTAAGAAGAACCTCATACAGGCTGGTAAAATGCCCCTAGACCTCCTTTGCCAATATTCCCTGCTATTCAACCACCAATACCAATTCATGTGCCTCTTATAGCTATTATTCTAGTTGCACCAACGTTACCAGTGCCTAATATCCAGCCCAATAACCAGGAAAATGCTATTAAACCCCAATCTTTTGATTTACAGGAGATCAAACGGCTGTTACAATCTTTTGGTAATTAGATAGTGAACCTTAAGAGGCAGCAAGGTGAAAGTTTCATGCCTTATCAGCCCCCATTTTAGTCTAATTAACAAAAAAACTAGTCAAGTATGCAACCTTATCAGCCAAATAATCAAGGTCCAAGACAAGACTGTAACTCTAGGCCTTATCAAGCTTACAACCCAAATGCTGCTAGTTCCTCGAAGGAAATTGTACCCATGCAAAACAATTTAGCTCAGGACTATGACTGGTTCTTTCTTTGTAATCAGCCCCATAACCAAAGTACATGTGTCAATGGGGTGATAAACTAATCTTTGATGGTTCAAAATAGTCTAGAAGTGCAATCTAATGTGCCTGTAGAAGCTCCTATGCAGCAGCAAGAAGAACATATACATGAGACAACACTCCTAAACTGGCAAGGAGAAGAATTCTGTGGTATGAACCAAGTTGGTTCTTCAATTTCAGCCAATACATGCAGCAAGAAGAAGGCTATAGATGAAGGGAAACAGTTTGATAAAGTTCAAACTCATGTGCATCAAGTGCTAAACATGGATCAAGGTGTTTCTAGCCCATCAAATACTAAGAAGATTCAAATTTTACCAAGAAGTCAGCCTTTGGTAGGCAAGGAGCAACCTAATCCACCAGTTCAGATAGCTTTTACTCAAGGTGATGTAACTGCCCCCAAAGGCCAAGTTAAGTCAAGTACATCTACTTTTAATATCCTTGAGCATATGAAAAAAGTGAATGTATCTGTCTATGTGGGATTCCCTAAGTATCCTTGGCCAAAAAGATTTGCTTCAATCAACCTTATCAAATTTAAGTTTGTCTCAGGTGTCTAGTATAGATAAGTCTAAGGTTGTGTTGACAAATACCACTAGAAATGATAAAGAACAACAAGCTTCAAAGGTTAATCCCCCACCATTTTATGTCTCTTTGATCATAGGAGATCATTTAGTCCATAACTACATGATTGACTTGGGTGCTAGCAGTTTAGTCATGCCCAAATAGATTGTTAATAAGTTACGAATTGAATATGAGCCATTGGAGAAGGGAGTTGTTCATCTAGATGGGACTGTTGTTATTACAGTAGGTGTCATAAAGGGATTGAGTTTGACTCTTCACGCCTGTCCAAATTTCTCTATCCCATAGGACATCTATGCCATTGAGTTACCTCCTTATTTCACTATTTGTTTGTCAAGAGATTTTACTACAAAAATAGGAGGTTACTTGTTCTTAGATTGGTCTCATATGTTGTTTAGAACTAGGTATGGCACTAAGGTGACTATCAAATCAGAACCCATTACCAAGACTATATTGAGCCTTACACTCCACATCCCATCAATACCAACTTGGTTGCAAGTGAACAAGAGGAGCAGCCCGCTGTTCAAGAAGGTAGTACACAAATTGAAGGTATACCAGAAGTTCTTCTTGACGAGTGGGCAGATTTGACTCATATGGTTGGTCCATGTGAGCACCTTGAAGAGGCTAGTTTGGGTGTGTATATGATGCATGAAGCTGATTCATTTATGCCTCACATTGAAAAAAGTGCAGAACGACAAGATGGGCAGCAAGATAATGAGGTCTGGGAACTATTTTTTTGATGGCTTAAGGAGTAAAGTGGGTGCTAGTGGTGGATGCATGCTTGTTTCCCCAAAGGGTGAGAAGTACTATTCAACTTTTAGATTTTGTTTCAGCTGTTCTAACAATGTGGTTGAATACGAAGCTCTCATTCAAGGCTTGGAATGGGCAAGACAAAAGGGTATTAGCTATCTAAAAATTTATGGGGACAATGAATTGGTTGTTAATCAGGTGAGAAAAATTAATATTACAAAAAATATTTTCTTAAATCTTACAAGCATAGAGTATGGGACCTCTTGGAGGGATTTGATACATTTAATTTGATATCCATACCTAGAAATCAGAATAAACATGTTGATAGGCTAGCTACTGTAGGGGCTGAATATGACATTCCATAAGAGATTAGTAGTGGTAAGACTAATCAACATGTTAAGGTTGTTGTTAGGCCTGTTGTACCTGATAACAACATACACTGGCAAGTGTTTGAAAGTGACCAGCAGATTGTGAACTTCTTAAGAGAATAAGTTGAATTCTCTCATACTAACTAAGAGAAGCTACAACACCAGTACGGTGACCAAATCATTCAGCTCAAGAATAACAAGATGCCAAAGGGTTTGGTCACCTTAGAGTCCATTTTAAATACTGATGATGAAGCTACAAAACGTAAAGCCAGCATACAAGTTTAGCAAGATCACTATGAAGAGTTTGAGATCTTCAAGGGTAAGCTTCTTAAACTGGGCAAGGTATGTACAACAAAAGAAAAGCAAGCAATTATTCAACATTTTCAAGAATTTAGTGACATTTTTGCATGGGAGTATAGTGATTTAAAGGGTTTTGATCCCCAACTTGCTCAACATACTATTGAACTTGAGCCTAATGCCAAGCCTATTAGGCAGAAACATAGGCCATTGAATCCTAAGTTAGAGCCTCTTATGAAGAAGGAACTGAACAAACTAATTGAGAGTAGCATAATCTTTCCTATTAAGCATACCTCATGGGTTTCCAACCTTGTGCCGATTAGGAAGAAAAATGGAGAGATAAGATTGTGTGTAGATTTTCATGACTTGAACAGAGCTTCCTTAAAAGACCGTCATCTTTTGCCTTCCATGGAATAGATACTTCAAGTAGTCTCAGGATCAGAGAGGTTTTCCTTACTAGATGGTTAGTCTAGTTACAATCAGATATTAGTGAAAGAGGAAGACCAATATAAAACAACCTTCACCACAAAATGGGGGACTATGGCCTACAAGAATATGCCCTTTGGTTTGTCCAATGCTAGAGCAACCTTTCAAAAGGCTATGGATATGGCCTTTCAGGGATTAATGAACAATATTGTCTTAGTCTACCTTGATGACATTACTATTTTCTTCAAAGAGGCTAAGGATCATCTAAACCACTTGAGGTAGATTTTTGAGAAATGTAGGGAGTTTGGGATATCACTTAATCCCAAAAAGTTTGTATTTTCTATCCATGAGGGCAGATTGCTTGGTTATGTGGTATCAAAATAGGGTATCACCATTGACCCTGAAAGAGTAAGTGCAATTTTAGCTCTCCTCTTACCAGCACACAAGAAAGGTCTACAAAGTTTCATTGGTAGAATCAACTTTTTTAGGAGATTTATTCCTAATGTTGCTGATTTGTTAAATCCACTAACTGCTATGTTGAGAAAGAATGTGTATTTCAAATGGGCTAGAGAAGGAAAACTGATCTTTGAGCTTATTAAAGAGGCATTGGAAGATGCACCTACAATTTTGAATCCTAATTTTTCTAGGGATTTCACTTTGTACACTTATGGTAATATTGACTCTATTTCTGCTATGTTGGTACAGAAGAATGATTTGGGTTTGGAGCAGCCTTTAGCTTTTTTCAGTCAAGTATTGAAGGATTATGAGCTAAAGTATACCTTTGTAGAGAAACATGTGCTTGATGTTATAAGGATTTTGAAGAAATTTAAACACATGTTGTCTAATAATAAGATTAATCTAATGGTTGCTCATCCAAGTGTGAAGGAATTTCTATTGAGTAAGGATCTTAGTGATAAGAGAGTTGGTTGGGTAACTAAGGTAATGGAGTATGATGTAGACATTAAAGTTACCAAGCTAGTTATGAGCAAGGGGTTGTGTGAATTGCTTGCTGATGGTGTTATTAGCAAAGAAGAACATGAACAAGAAGTTATTCTATTGTTGCAAGATCAAGAGCAAATAGCTACTTCAGTTCCTGTTATTAGCTTGGTGCAAGAAATGGTTCATTTTTTGTAGACTGGTGAGTGTCTGTAAGGCTTGGATAAAGCCAAAAGAGGGTATTTCAGATTACAGTCTATATCTTATGTACTCATTAATGGCTTGCTTTTTAGGAAAGATTTCAATGGAGTATTGTTGAGATGTATTGAACCTAACCAAGTTGAAAGAGTGTTGCATGAATTCCATGAGGGGTCAGCTGGAGGCCATTTTTGACCTAGAACAATAGCTCTTAAGGTGATGAAGGGTGGCTATTATTGGCCCAATTTGTTTAAGGATGCACACTTGTGGGTCAGAAAGTGCAAGGAATGTGCCTTGTTTACTGGAAAGGAGAAGTTGGCAGCGTTACCTTTGCAGCCGATTCAAGTTGAACAACCCTTTATGAGGTGGGGGTTAGATTTTATTGGAGTTATAAACCCTCCATCTAGTGTTGGCCATAAGTGGGTTCTTATAGCTACAGATTATTTTACTAAGTGGAATGAAGCAGTCACACTTAAAGAGCCAATGAGTCTGTTGTTCTAATTTTTTATGAAGAGCTGGTTATCAGATTTGGAGTCCCTGAGTCTAGTATTTCAGATAATGCCCTTGCCTTTGTTGGTTCCAGGATCTCTGATTGGGCTATGAGAAATAGAATTTATTTGAATACATCCTCCAATTACTATCTGCAAGGCAATGGCTAAGCGGAATCCACCAATAAGAACTTAATTAGAATTATTAAGAAGACCATGGAGGGTAACTAGAGAGCTTGGCATACACAATTAAAGTTAGCATTGTGGGCTGATAGAATCACTCTGAAATGGTCAATGGGGCATTCACCTTTCATGTTGGTGTATGGTAAGGAAGCAAGGATTCCTATCACACTTGAGTTACCCACACTTGATTTGGTGAATCAGCTAGACATGTTAGAAGAAGGCCCTATGACAGTAAGGCTAGCACAACTAGTTGAGCTTGAAGAGACCAGGAATAATGCCATGAGAAATATAGAGCATCATCAAGCTCAAATGAAGAGGCATTTGACAAAAGAGTATCTCCAAGAATATTCCAGGAGGGCGACATAGTGCTGAAATGAGATGAATCAAAGAGAAAACCTAGAAAGCACTCTAAGTTTGATGCTTTTTGGAGTGGGCCCTATATTATTTTAGAATGTAAATAGCATAATGCCTTCCAGCTGTCTAGGCTGGATGGTGACATGGAGCCAATCCTAGTTAATGGGATTCACCTCAAGCATTGCTTCTGAGGTATGATCTTAGATGTTTGTACATATTTCATCAAGTTTTTTGTGTTAAATAAGTGTTGTTGTACAATAGATTAGATGTAGTTTTCATTTCCCTAAGTGCAGTTGTGCATAGGTTAGTTAGTTGTCTCTGGGTTTGGTTGTGCGGAAGTGATGAAACTATTGTGATGTACCACAGTTGTATGAAATAGGCAGCCATCATATGAAACAGACAATATATGTATTCACTGTCACGCATCATACCTATCTCCCTCATAAAACTCTGATAAATTACAACAGTTTGCTAAGGAGGTGTTCTTATTGACTACCCCTTCTAGTTCATTAAGTAGATATATATCATTAATGACAGTATTTTTTTGTTGGTTCATTGTCACCAACCATACACATGTACTTGATGGATTAGAAGAGGTTGCAGTCTAAAAATGAGTTGCACCAGTGGAAGGGAATGTTTTTCAAGGTTTTATCAAGTAAGAGTGACTCTATGCCCAATAGATAGTTTTAGGCAGCTGGTTTGGGTACTTTGCAAGCAAGCACCATGCAAATGTCGCTAGAAATGTTACTCATTTTTATTTTCTAGCTTAATTAAGTGGAGCTGGTTAAGTTTTATAGTTTTAAGGGCACATATCTACTATTAATGAGTGTTTTGCCAAGAGAAAAATACCATAAAAGAACTTCAGATAAATGCAATTGTTTATAATCAAGACGAACCATAAAACATTGTATATTTTAAAAGGCATTTTCATTATTTATGAATGTCAAATGAAATGCTCCCACACAAGCCATGGGAATGACTACCATAATGCATTAGAAAAGGAAATGATACATATAGAAATGAAAGCATATACAAAGACAAGGGATCCGTCATTGCCTTGTAATGACGAACCCCTACAGTTGAGCAACTTCATCTTCAGCTCCTTCATAGAGGTTGCCCTGCTACTCCAAAATGTCTGCAAAGAGATAGGAGAAAATTGTGTTAAAGCTTAGGATACCTAATCCTTGCATATACATCATCATTACATGCACAATTTACTCCTATAATGCATTACATTAGTTTGTAATCATCATATGTATCAGAGGAAAACAAAGAACAAATCTGAAACTCATGGTTTTGTCTAACAAGTTTGTCCAATGTGCAGATACAGGTAAAGTTTCATTGCTGATTACTTCATTTAATATTGCAGTATGTAGAGAAAATAGGCTCCCATAAGGGTTGAGCCCAGCATGCTCGGAGTAATGACATCAGAGTAGAGATATTCGATAGACCAAGCATCATGATGTTTACAAAACATGCATGTTGCTACTAAATTAGATGTATCAAGTACAAGAGAGAAGGTAAAGTCAAGTTGGAACAAATGCCATGTGGGACAACCAAGTCAGATGCCATGTGTTACTGTCATTAAGAGCCCATGATGCCATCAAAGAAATAGAGATTTCAATCATAGTAGAGCAGCAATACAAGTACAGTTTCATGTTATAAAGAGTACAAAAGGGAATAATGGTAAGATACAGCCATCACAATGTTATCCAAGAACATTAGAGGGCATATTCTTGTTCATCTACAAGAGATTGAGGATAATTTGAAACAATAACAATGTATTTCCTTGTTCACATTTAACTAAATCAAGACAATATGATTATGATCATATATAGAGCAGCAAAAGTTATAGAATTGCTCATTCTTGGACAGTCAAGATGTGTGCAATAAGGAATATAGGTGCAGCCATGAGAATGGACAATAGTAGAACAATTGTCTTGTATGAGGGGACAAATCATTGTCATGAAAAGAGGACAGTAGTGCACAATGAAGCAGGTATTTTTCTTTTGTTGTTATGAGGTTACAAGTTATTAATCAAGTACAAAGGAGCACTCCTATTAATAAAGTGATCACATAAAGAGCAAGTTATAGAGATAATATGTACATAGTAGCTAGTATCTGGTATCATAAATTGTTGTCATCATGTCATCATAAGCCATATGCATATGAAAGAACAATATAGAAAGATGCTTCATGCTAAGATATATAGAAATTACTTCAAAATTAAGCAGCACAAAAAAAAAGTGGAGAACAGAAAGAGGGAACATTTTGCTACAGGATAGAAAGACAGTATGACCTTATCATGAAATAAGTATGCTTCCTGTAGAGTGCCCTCTATACATGAAATAAGTCACACAGAGGGATTTTCTACAACATTGATATAATCCATGTTCAAATGCAAACCATGATCAAACATAGCCACATGCCTGAGGAATGAATAATGGAAAAACATATATGCCACATCGATGTTATTTTGGATCAGCAAAGTAAGAAGATATTGATGGTAAGAGTTGTCATTAATGTCAAAAGCTTGTTCAGTTGATGATGTAAAGTTGCCATAGTTGTTGTAGGAAATCAGGAGGACCAGGAGTTCACATCATCCTGTGTAGAGTTTACATCATCTTGTGTGTTCTTTCTGTTATCATATGGCAAGGTTTGGTTATCAACTCATGCAATGAAATGATCTTTGTTTGAAGTAATCTATATAGATGTAGATATCAATTGGAGTTAGTGATAAGGTTCTTTGATTACAAAACTCAAGTTGATATAAATGACATGTGCAAAGACAATATAGTGTTTGTAATGCTAACTTGTTAGTGTTGGAGACAGTTGTTCTTGTTTGGCATATTGGTCTTCTCAAGATGTGCTTATCTCATGACATTTGTCACAATAAAGTTGTTAGCATTGCTTTGATCTTATCTGATATCATAGTCTTTAGTTGTGAGTTGATCTCAAGAAATTCAGAGTAATGCAGAAGTTCAGATGCTTGGTGGGTTTGGCATTCTCTACAATAAGGATTGGTGTCATGTGTGGTTTGGTATACATTTGATATGGTATGATCTCAGTATTCAGTGGCATAGTATTCATTTGATCTCAGTTGCAGTTGATCTTCATGAAATCAGTGTCTGCTTCACAGTGTTTGTCCCATGTTAGTATATTCATGATTGCAATCTTTATTCCCATGATGGTATGCTTATGTTTGCAAGTGATGAGTAGTCTTCATGTTGGCATCCTCAGGATCTTACTTGTTGAGTTTGCATGGGAGTTGAAATGTTTATGGAGTTCATGATCATATGTGCAATTAGTATCTTGTATCAGGAGAATGTTATATGGCAGAGGTGTGTATTAAGAAGGTTAGATCTTCATGCTTTCAGTGACAAAACAGGGCAAAGTTTATGCTTTTGTGTTCAAGGGTTACCATTTATTGTGATAAGTGATGTCTATCACATGACAAGAATTTTCTAGGAATCATTCATAATGTTAAATGCCTAAGAAGTCCTAGTGATAACTATAACTATGATGGTTATCAAGGTTTTTATTTTCTACATGAAGATTATAAATCCTATACTATCCCTCTACTATGTGCCTAACACATCATAATTTATCCTATCTTGCCAGTCATTCATTTATGAACTTTATGTTATAATTTGTTGGTGACTGGAGATTGCAGGTTTCTACTTAAAGGATGACTAGTTGAAGCTTGTTAATAACATATGTTCACTGGCCCCATGGCCCCAATCAGTGATAAAAAGATTGTTTTTTAAAAAAGAAATGTGGCGGGGTCAAAATGTCTATGGTGGCAGAAATAATATCCATGGTGGTTTATATGTTTTGGAAAGTGCCAAAAAGTAAATCACATGATTATGGGCGCTTAGATTGTTTTAAAAAAAACCCGATGCTTTTTAAGGAGAATTTAACCTATAGCTTGAGTTTGTGAAATTGTTTTGGTTAGTTTTCAAAAAGCATTGAATTATTTTTGGAGCCCGAGTGGGGACTAAGTCTAAGATTCTTCTTAACTAGAAATAGCATCAAATGTATACCCGATACCTTGGAGGGATTAAATCTTGTTTATAAATTTTAAGAGGGCACGGGTTTGTGGGAGCCCGATGCATTAAGAAAATGCTATTTTTTCTTCCTTGAAAATTTGTGAGGAGTTTAGAAACTTTAAATAGTTTCCTTTTTAAAACTTAAGTAATTTCCTTGTAAATCTTTTTGGTCAGTCCTTTTTAAGGAGTTTTTTTTAATAAGGAGATTTTTATTATTTTTCTTTATGAAGAGATTTTTAAGAGGATGAAGTTTTTGAAGACTAATTTTTTAGGAGATTTTTTTGTATGGAGATTGGAGATTGTTTTTGAAAGGATTGTTTTGAGAATAAGGCAGATTGAGAAGATTTTTTTTGAAGAAGAATTTGAAGAGGATTATGAAAAATTTGTTTGAAGGAATTTGCAGCAGAGAAGATAATCAGATTGAAGGGTTTTGTGTTTTGGAAAATATGAAACTTCATGCAGAGATTGTAGATATGAGCAGAGAATATGAAGAGTTTTCAATAGGGTTTGATATTATATGATCCTATTTTTAGATGGTTTTATGTAGGTATTGAAAAGGTTTTCATGGAGAAGATTTGTCTTGTGAGAAAATAAAGAATTCTATTTTATGAATCAGGGAGGAAATAATGTATTGAAGTTGATTGTTAATATTTTGTGAAGATAAAGAGTTTATTTGCAGGGAGATGAAGAAATTGAAATGAAAGGTCTCAAATATGAAAAAATATTCTTTCATCTCTAAAAGGAAATATACATGGGATTTTTGGTTTCGTGAATCTGAAGAATGTGAAAGGTTTTGGATTAGATATATGTTCTTTTATTTTTGCAGGTGACAATATAAGATGCATTATTTTTGAAGACATTAAAAAGAGAAGATGAAAGGAAAAAATGATCTTCAGTGAGAGCAAATGACTATGCAGAATGTGAAAGGTGAAAAGACATCCAATTTACATATAATAGTTGTTCAGGTGCATTGATGGTATGACTTGTGAGACAGAGATGAAACATACAGAGAAATGCAGTGTTGTTGAGTGTATCTGGATGTAGGATTGATTTTGAACAGAATGAACATTTGACAGACACATGAGAGAAGAAATGTTTGGTATTAAAATAGAGAAACCCTCTGAATTCTTGTTTTCAGTTTGTTCTGTATTAGGGGTTGGTGCTCCTTGAAGCTGGTGCTTCTAAATAGTATGCCAGTGAGGCTTACAGGTCAGTGAGACCTTAACATTTGTTAGTGAGACACATATTGTAGCCAATGAGGCATGTTTTATCAGTTAATCCAGTGAGGCAGTTCTGGAGTGGTTTTTCTACCCCTGGAGGGTTTTCCACTCGTGCAATTCTTGTGTCTTGATTCATATTGATCATCTCTCTATGATTGTATGGTTTACTCATGAGTTTTGTTTATGTGTTTGACAAAGTTATGTGCATATGTGTTTGACAATTCAATGATAACTTTCTCACCTTTATGCTCTGCAAGTTAAAGTTTGAAAAAGATTTGAAAATTCACACAACACTGATTCACCCCCCCTCTCAGTGTTGTCCTTGACTCCTACAGATATAATAGGTGCAACAAAAGTATATATGTCTACATATATGCATGATACATGTTCCAAGATTCACATCATACACTGTCAAGGAACTTTCATGAAGTCTTGTGTCTTTGAATACAGGTGCAGTCATTAATGAGCTACCGAGATGTAATTGTAGCCTCATGCATCCAAGGTATAACTACAGATTACTCAGGAAGAATAAGACTCTTCTAACAATATGTTATGCATCTAAGACAAAAGTAAATAAGTGACTATACATACTAATCAATGGCGCTTCAAACCTCAAGCATTAACCTCTTTCATAGAAAGGATCTTAAAGTGCATACATTTTATTTGCAATGGAAATTTGATGTCATATACATGCTACAGATGCATAAAGATGCATGATAAGAACAACCATGCTTTTAAAGAGCTGATATCAATTACATAGTGGGGTCATGAGCTGAAGATAAAGGAGGTGCTATCTCAAAAGCTACAGGAAGGAGTCATTTTGACTGTGCCCAGCTAGGGTTCTTATTGAAAAGTTGTTGATTTGAAACAAAAGAAAATTTATTTTAATGCAAATATGTGATAGTACGTTGGCCGCAACCCCATGGTAATACAAAGACAAAAGAAGATAGAGTTTTCATGTATATGAATAGGATATATATACAGCCAACTATGATCTTTTGACTTTTGACCAACTGAACAAAGAATATTGTTAAAATATATACAGAGTTCAAGAGTTATTGTGCATAAATAGATTTCTTTGTGCAAAGGTATCAAAAATGTCATAAAAAAAATCATATACAGCTAAGAAGAGCATCAAGATCATACATGCAAAAAGGGTTAACTTTGACAGAGATAAAAGAGAAATATAGTGAAATATCAAGATTTTGTGAAGATCCAGAAAATGATTACTCACAGCTTGCAAGTGAGACAAGGTTTCTTGAAGTTTTGTGACCAACCCATCTAAAAAAAACAAAGATATATTCAATAGTTTGTTGGATATTATCACTTGTGCAAATGAGGTATCAAATTTTGTGCAAACCCAAATGAAGAGGTCATGACCTGTAGCCACCAAGGCCTTTTTTGTGTTTGTCAAAGAAAAGACATACAGAAAATGAACAAAATGTGTATTTCCATGCTCCTGTTCGAGCTACAGAAAGAAGCTGAAATACTAGATAGAGTTTGCGGCCTATAGGGCCAGATATCAACAAAAATGATGCAAAATATCAGTTTTGAGTTTTGTAGTGTCTTACCTATACATTTCTGTTAAAATCTTTGAAGAAACATGCACTGTAACAGAAGAATAGAGAAATTCGTGCTCCCATGGCGGCCCAAAGAGGGAGAAAAAGTGGCAAAAGAAGATGTAATAAAATGCTCAAAATATGACTATGTGGCCACGACCATAATGCTAAAAAAATAGTGAATAAAGTCAAAGAAGTAGCCAAGTTCAATAAATGATTACTCACCTTCTTTTCCCTACTAAAAATGCAAAAGAAAGACGCCTCAGGAAAGCTAAAAAAATAGCAGAAAATGGTGTAGATTGAATGCTCAAACCCTAGGTGATCCTTGGCGGCTAGAGAAGGTTTTCCCATCGAATGCAAAGAACAAAATGATGCAAATGATAGGGTTTTTGAGTTGTTTTGTTTTAGGGTTGCTTTGAAGCCTTATGATTTGATTGTGATTTTTATCACATCAAATTACATTTTCAATGCCATGACTAATGCCCATCGTGGCATTGTGGTCCTTCTACATTTGCTAACTTAGGATATTTTGGGTCCCTTTTGCATATAATGCTTAGGTATTTTTGCCTTTGAAATTGATTTGGTTACCTTTGAGGTGAATACACAGTATTGAGTATACATTGTAATGCATAAGAGAGATTTTGCAAGTGCATGGGAGATATAAGGTGTTTTATTTTCTTTTGCATGATTTAGAAATGGATATGCAACATTGTAAACAAATGATAAAGTAATGGATTATAAATTACTTTATCACTTATGGTAAAAATGCAAAAAGCAAAGATAGAGAAATCCATAACAAGTAACAAAGTAAATCTCATCGATTACTTTATCATTTTTTCATAATGTTTTATTCATCTCCAAACCATGCAAAACCAAGAGATTGAATATTGATGTCCAAGTGCTTTCTTTTCTGCATAGATTTGAAGTGTAAAACATTAAGCTAATTGGTGTGACTATAAACCACTTAGTTAATGTTAATTAAATGCAGAAATAAATGTATTTGTGTCATTTATTGTGCAAGGGAAAGTTAAGGATACTTTCAAGATGTAGTCAAGGGATGTGGTTGTCATTTATTATGTAAATGTCAAACATTTATGATGCTACAAGAGAGGTTGGCAAGCAAATGGAGGAGTTATTGAGGTGGTTTGACTTGTTTTTAGTGGCATTAAAGGGCATTAAGAGGTAGTTCTTGGGGCTTTTATGATGGGTGATGACATGCCTTGACTTTTTCCTCATTGGAAACTCATTTTAGAGGGTTTTTGATAGATATTTTGAGGGATTTTATGATATGCATGACCAAGGAGGTTTCTGGTCCTTATCCTATGACAGCTACTTGGTGAAGTATTTAGTCTTCTTCCTTGTTCATTATTCAGGAGTTCTATCTTTTCACTTGTGCCATATTGTAATTTTCTGAGTTCTTTTGCAGAAGTGAATAGTTTTGAACCCATTTTGAGAGTAACACAACATTGTACACCTATTTTAGCAGTAATAAGTAGTTCATACCTTCCCTTTTCTTCTGATATTGTGTGTCCTTAGTGTTAGTATAGATCTTTGTGATGTTCTTTGTCCTTGGAGCTGTATTTCATGTTGGTGCCTTTTTGTAGGAATACATACATTTTTGCAGGTTGTGAGATGTGCTAGTAATAACAATCAATCTTAGGTGGTGAAAAAACATCTTTATCCTTTAAAGGACTATGGTTATTTAGCCTTCTTACAAATTGACGATGCAAAGATTATGATTTATTGGGTTGTGTATGAGAGCCTTGATATTACTAGTTCTATAGTGTGTCAGTTTTGTGTAGTCTCAGACAATCTTTTGGTGCATCACCTTAGACAGTAGGTTTTATTTTCATACAATCCTTCTTACTCTTTTCTCTACAAAGGCATTAGTACAAGTAGTTATAGGTGAAGTATCAATAGGAAGCCAACCTTCTCCGGAGGTTCTTTCCATCATAGGTGACCCACAGGCCTGGAAAGATCACATGTTTCTCTAGAATGCCAAGTTCTGCAACTTAGCAAGGGTGCAATTTCGAGAGACAACACTAGTAAGTCATCATATCCTGGCTCCTCCCTTTCTTTCATTTTCTTTTTATTATCATAGGTGATCATGACACCTTTTGCTTTCAATTCCTTGACCTTCTTGGCCACCCAATTCTTGGTCCTTGCCATGACTTTGGTAGTAAGGACATCAATTGAAATCTCATCCCCTTGGGTCCAGTCTGGAGGCACCAATGCATCATTTTACAGTTTGTTACCCTCATACTCTGGGTCTAGAACATCATCATCATCTTTCTTGATTTGAGGAGAGACCTCTGGCTATCTAATGGTTCTTATCTGATCCAATGTTAACCTCTTATATTCTCTTTTTCTTACCTCATGCTCATCATCACAGTCTGCCCAGTAATCTTCTAGGTGCATGTTGTGTTTGTATTTCTTGTTGAACCTCTTCTCAATCATATGATAAGGATCATAATCTCTAGCCAAAGGAAACAATTGTAATTTCAAATTACTTAGATCAGACTGATCCTTTTTGGCATTATCCATGGATCCTATCATATACCAATTAATTTCTAAAGCGAATTTTCTGTATGGTCTTCCTTCTTTCCTCTTAGTACTTCAAATATAGGGAGCTGTTGTCTCACCATCTCCATTAGAACTACTTTATCTGATGGATACCTTGGTAGTATGAATGCATTCCCATTGAATCCCTCCATCTAGATATAAGAGTAGGTTTTGGACTGTATGACCCAAGAACCATATCCATCAATCATCTGAGTGGCTCCCACTAAAAAGATTTTGGCTCTATCTCCTTCCAAGGGCCTAACAATGTGCATTATAAACCAATCATTCACAATCTTGTAGTGCTGAATGGATTGTTTCCTCTTGAGCTGGGGATAATACTCCCAGGGAGTCTTTTCATGAGGCAATATGCCCATTTTCCCTATTGTTTGCAAGCCATCAAAAGTGCCCTTGGTTGCACAGGCATATACCAGATATGAGGTTATTTTGAAAACCCTATCTTATTCTTTTCTCCACTTGAACATCTTATTGTACATAGCATCACTAATAATTTTGGCCCACTGGACCTTTCCATCCTTGTTCTCAATGACCATATGGATCAGCCCGAACATCCATGACTAAAAGATTTCGTAATTCACCCTCCCATTCATTCTACTGAGTAGAAAAATCATATACTGCACCTCTACATTGAAATCATATTTATATAGATGTTGTGGCATTTAGCCACTGCTTTGGCCTTATTATCCAGATCTCTCCATCCCTGAAAAATTACCTTTCTGCAATCCTTCTGATTAAGGTCATATTCCTTGGCTAATGCCTCTAGGTTTGACACATAAATTCCCCTAGATGTTGGCAAATTAAACACCTCAGTTATACTGTCCATAGACAAATCAGAATAAACTCTTCCTTGTTTCTCAACCCTCCTTGTGACACCATTATAATTCTATGTACACTCAATCACAAGCTCCAGAGCCTCCGCAACATAAGGGAAACTAGATGCATAATACATCCCTGAAACTTGACTATGTTCTTTAATACATGATGATCTTCTTTGCTATTGATTCTGGCTCTGAATGCCTCAATGTTTGTGTTACTCGAATTGATATCCTCTGCAAATCCCTACTTGTTGTATATGCTGAATGCTTTAAGGAACATGCTCTATTTTAACTTGGCATCTCGCTTATCCATACGTGGTTGAGACATCTCGTCCTGCAATTTCATGGACATGTCTTAACTAGGGCATTCTGTAATACTAGGGTTAGCATCATTAAATCTATGAAATCAACAAACATTACATCCAAGTATACATTTAATCCATATGCACCCCTAATGTTTATTTAATTTCAACATTGTATGCCTCTTTTCAGCTCAAAATCATGGAGTATCATCGTAAAATAACTAATTAGGGCTTGATCCGTACATACCTAGTTTACTGAACTTGAATTGAAACAATGCATATGAATACCGAAGATTTTACATGCAGGTGATCCTTTGCTGTGTCAAAAAATTCATTCACAGACTCACTATAACAACTTCAATTAAGTTCTTAGGTTCTCTGTACGGGAATGTTAGCTTTTTGAATGCAATGATGAGATTGTAAAAGTAATTTATCACTTAAATCATGAAAAATCATCAGATTAGGGCATATTAATTACTCCCGAGAGGATCAAAAGAGTTCCAACGAAGAAATCATGAGTAATAGTGACAAGTGTTTATTGGCACAAGTTTGAATTTGAAAAGCCAACAACTTTTATGGGTATTAAATGCAAAAAGGTCACGCCAAGATGGAGAGAATATCACTTTTAGAATATTCATATGGAATATCCATTCGGATATATCCATATGACGTTAGCGTATGGATCAGGTCAACATCATTGACCGAAGATTCACTATTGGGCTCAAATTTGTTCTCAACAAGTCTGGACATTTGAATGGACACGTGGCATAATATCATTGGTTGGACCGTAGGACATGGATATTAAGTTAAGGTATAGATAATACAAGTGCAAAATATCCATCCAGTCCTAATGTCTGGATGACATCACAAGGAGAAAACTCCTTCATTGTAACTTGATAGAGTGATGCCATCGGGATGAGGATATTAGAATAAGGTCATGACAATAGGAGTAAGAAATATCCCTACGGCTTAATATCCTTGTGACGTCAACATGATATATCCTTAGTACTACATCGGGTGAGGTGATGTCATCAGGATATGGATATTAAAATAAGGTCTGGATATTAGTAAGGTTAATGTCCATGCGCTCTAATATCTAGGCGACATGAGCAGGATCGGAAGCCTTCACCAAACTGGGATGACGTGATGTCATCCAGACTGGGATGTTCACCCAGACATGGATATTACATTAAGGTTTGGATATTAACTTTGTATCTGGATCTTAACTAATGTCCATGCGCACGATAGTTTTCTTTCATCCATGACTTAAATTTGACATCTGCACATTGGGTGAATGTTCAGATAGGGAGTGTTACTTAGCAATTTCTAGGGATCAAGATATTAGAGTAATATCTGAATATTAAGATGATGTGAACATCCATATGACCCCTTGACCAAACTTTGACTAGGTATAACTCCTTGGTCTTAAGGGATATTGGGGTGCTTCAAAAAGCAATCCTGCTTAGAATTTTGTACTATTTCACTTGGCAGGGTGTGTGATGAGAAATTCAAACTTTGAATTTTGGACCTAGATCTCAAGGTCTAGACATGCACAAGATAAGATCCTTACATACATATGTTACTAGGTTTTACCATAGCACTCAAGAGCAAAGGGAAACAAGCAAGCCAAGCAAAAGCAAAAAGTTGGGTCCCTATTTTGCTAAGGGAAAATGGGGCATGTTGTGAAACCTCACAACAACTTGCCATCAAAGAAAACAACTAAAATTCTAATAATTCAAGAAATGAAGACAAATTAAAACATAATGTTCCATCTCTTATCAAACATAAGCATCCTAACCTTCCTGAATGATAACATATTCATCAACATAACAATTGAGAAGGAATCAGGTGTGTGCATGTGATTCATTTCCTTCATCTTGTAGATTAGTTTAAAACACCAGTAATTAGTGTTAAGCTACATAGTTTGATTTAACCCTCATACACAAACCTGGATAGAGCCTTGCTGCCAGTAGGTATCTATAGCCCTGACAAGGTTATATTTTCAATTCTCCCAAGTAGAGCCCCACTGCCAGACAGGCGTCCATAGCCTCGGTAGAGTTACTTGGATGGCCTAAGTATTTCTTTGTTTTGATATTCAATATGCTCTTTTTTTTTTAGTTTTTAATATTCATAAGATATGATCATGTAAGCTTATTTGCAAGGTATGGGCACTTGCTTGTTTAGGCTAAGAATTACAATGGTAGAAAGAGCAAATCTTTAGATTTTTCACTTAACACTACACTAGTGGCTTCAGCAAATCCAAGGCTGTTAGGTGCATTCTTGTGAGGATCTCCTTGAACAAAAGAGTTACCACTGATGAACGTGATATCACAGACCTAATTAGAAGTACCTAACCTAACATGAGCTACAACCTATGTAAGAATTTGTATTCCTTTGTTGAATTTTAACAATTTCACTAGTTTTCTGAAGTGGAAAAGTGCACTATCTTGCCTGACGAAAAAAGGATCTCAACAACACACAAACAAAGCATTCACACAAAGCAAGCTATACAAGCAACTATATAAAATATACATATAATACATGGTTTTGACCTGACCTACCTAGGATTGAAAGTAATGCTTGAGTAACTGTCCATTAACTAGCAATGTAACATCCTCACCTGTTAAACTCTTGAGCCTATAGGTGTTGTCACCTAAAATCTCTGATATTTGGAAGGGGTCAATCCACAATTTATCAATTTTTTCATTATCACCCTTCTTTTCATGGGCTTTACCCCATGATAGGACCAGATCTGAGATCCTAAAAGCTTTTACTTCGGCTATTTTGTCAAACCAGTGTTTGACAATAGCCTGATGTTTGGCAAATTGATCAATTGCCTTGTCTCTTTTCTCGTCTAAGTGCATCAGTTGCAACAACCTGACTTCCCATTTATTTTCAATACCTAAGTATTCTTGGACGAACTGTAGGGTAGGGATTTTTAGATTGACATGGAGGATGGGATCCACCTCATACACCAACTGGTAGGGAGAATTTCCTAAGGCAGTCTTAATTCTATTGGGAATTAAGGTGTCTCAACCTTTACAAATTCCTAGCATTATTCATTTAATTGTATATTTATATATTGCCTAATATTGTATTTACTTGCACATTCAGTTTGGTCACTTAGTTGAGGTGGCACAATGACATGTCATCTTACTTGGAATATGACTTGGATGGTCAAGTCAAACCTACATGGATTTGGGCGTCCCATTTGAGGTGGCACTAATATGCCATGTGTCAGCACCTTGTGGTATGTGGAAGAGGATATTCCATATGATAGAATATATGACATGTAAGAGCCAAGTTTGGAGATTCCTATGACAAGTGGGGACAAGTGTCGGTGAGTATCTTTGCATGAGGGAAAGGCATCTTTGGGTGCCCAAGTTGGGCTATGACATGTTGTAAGAGGAATTTACTATATTTAGTCTTGTATGATGGATTCTCTTACAACATTTAAGGTTGTTATGTTGGGAAAATCTATGACAGCTGTAAGATGCGTAAGAGCATCTATCATAGTCTTTTTTTAGTCTTGGAGCGCTCCATGTTGGGAAAGTCAAATCTACCATATATGACAGATGTAAGAGATGTATTTAAAGCTTGGACAAGTGTCCTTTGATGTGGGATAATGACCATGTGGCCAAGGTGGATGTCTATCTCAAGAATCTTCCAAAATATGCCTTGTATCTCTATAAAATGCATTGTTTTGGAGTTGTAGTTACATAGTGTTTTTATAGGTACTGTTATGTTGCCGAAATCACTCCAGAAACAAAATTTGAAGACTCTTTGAAGAACTTGCATTGCAAGTGTATTGTAAACTGTTATTGTTTCAAATAATACATTGTGTAGGTTTTAGAGTGTGGGGTTTTTTACCTGAAAAGGTTTTCCCCACGATACATCTTGTGTCAATCTCTTTATGTGTTGTGTTGCTGCTGTAATTTCTTATGCTATATGTTTAACATTTCTGCCATTGTAAGGATTAAAATGAATTTGCATACATTTCCACTCATTAGATTGGTGTAGGAAGTGTGTTCCATGTACCTTGCTTCCTTTCAAATTCTTGTCCTATCTACTCATAGGGTTTACTTGAGTAAAGTGTTCCACTCCCTAGGGTTCTTTTCAATTAACTTTTTAATGATATTCAATAGATTCTTATTGGTGGATTTAACTAAGCCATTATCCTGGGGGGTAGTAATTTGATGAAAAAATTAAAATTATACCATGATCAAATGCCCAACTTCAAATTTTAAGAGATGCAAAAGCAGGACCATTGTCACAAACTAGAGCATATGGGATTCCATAACTAGTGGTGATGTTGCTTTCCAAGAACATGATCACATCATCTGAGGTGCATGTCTTGCTGCTAATGGCATTTCTCCATTTGGTGTAGTAATTTGTAATGGTTAGCACATACCTGTGTCCTATAGAGGATGGAGGATTAATAGGACCAATCAAATCCATGCCCCATTGTGCGAATGGGCACATCTCCATCACAAGTTGCAATGGTTGAGCTGCATACTACTCTTTATTTGAAGCAATTTGACATGTGTGGTAGAATTTGATGTGCTCAACTATATCCTTGAAGATAGTGGGTCAATAATACCCAACCTTTAAGATAGCATGTGTGGTAGCCAGATGTGATCTATGGGTTGTACCAAACTTATCATGTAATTCAAGAAGGATTGTAGCAACCTCTTGCTTATCTAAGCACCTGATGTATATCCCTTCATATTTTTTCTTAAACAAAAATCCTTCTTTGATCATATATATTTGTGACTTGATCCTCATAGCTCTTCTCTAGGATGCTTACATATTGGGTGGACATCTCCTAGTGATTAAGACATGCCTACTATTGGAGTACCAGTCATCATGTATCTTTGCATCCATTGCATATTGTTGACTTATCAGATTGGGATCAATTTTAACAATCATTTGACTAAGGGTTTGTCCCCTAACTAATTTCATGGGAGTTATATCCATATCATACTCTTGTAGTACAGTAATCCACTTAGCTTTCTTTTCTCCTGGTTCACTTTGCATGAGGAACATCTTCATAGCTGAATCGAGTACTATTGCAATGACTTTACTTCTCAGGATATAATGCCTTGACTTCTTTACAACTCTGACTAAGGCAAGAGCCTATCTCTCTACATCCATATATCTTAGCTTGGCATCTCTGAATGGGGAGCTCATGGATGTAATTGTTTTTTCTTCTTTTGCCTCACTCCTCTAAGTTAAAACAGTTGCACATGTATGCTCTAATGCAAAAGACTATATGTAGAAATCTCTAGTGTAATCTGGACTAATCAGAACTGGGGCATCGAGAATGGCTTTCTTTATGTCTTCAAATGCTGCCTTTGCCTCTAGAGGCCACTCAATTTTAGCATCTTTTTTAAGCATAGCATTGAGAGGTCTTGCGATCTCTGCAAATCTAGTAATAAACTTCCTCACGAAATTCATCTTACCAAAGTAAGACTTCAGCTCTTTCTTGCTTCCTAGGAGTTGCAATTTCATAATTGAATCCACCCTAGCAGGGTCAATGGTTATTTGATTCTCAAATATGACATGACCAAGTAGTTTGCCTATGGTCACCCCAAAAATGCATTTCTTTGGGTTCAAGGAAATGCCATACTATTCACATTTCTTCAATACTTTTCTGAGGTCTTCTATGTGATCACCTCTGTGCTTTAAAAATATTGTTAGGTCATCCATATATATCACAATGCACTGACCTACCATCCCTCTGAATGTTATATCCATAGATCATTGGAAGGTTTCTCTAGCATTGATTAAGTCAAATGGCATGCATCTGTAAGCGAAGATTCCCCACTTAGTGGTGAAAGTTGTTTTCAATCTATCTATCTTATCACCCATTACCTAATTATATCTTAAAAAACTGTCCAGAAAGGACATCATCTGTGCACCGTTCACCATCTGGAGAACTTCATCTAGAGAAGGCAAAAGATAATTATCCTTCTCCAATGCTCTGATTAAATTTCTAAAGTCTACACATAGGCATATATCTGCATTTTTCTTTCTAACAGGAAATAGATTAACAACCCATGTTGAATGTCTGACTAGAAATATGATCCTTGTAGCAACTAGCTTCTTGACTTCCTCAAAAATAAGAGGTTCCAGTAAAGCATTCACCAGCCTTTATTTCTTCCTGAAGGGCTTAACATCAGGCTTCAAGGGAATGGTGTGAGTTATGATGTGTCATGTCCCCATATTAAGGCACTGTTTAAAATTAAAGATTTAAACAATCATGATAAGAAAACGGTGAGAAACAGTGAAATTGCCTTCTTAAACTATCAACTCGTGTAATGGAAATAATCACACATATTATATAATAAAATAATATTATTATATTAATATAATTAAATATAATATTAAATAAATGATATTATTTTATTTTATATTAATCAATATTATAATTAAAATATGATATATATTTAATGACAAATATAAGTATGAATATAAATATTATTGTTATATAAATATTATTTTAATATAATTAATATTTAATACTATATTAAATAATGTGATTATATTAAATATAATATATTAACAAGAATATATGATTATATTTATAAATATAATCATTAACAATCTAAAATAAATATATATTAATAAATCATATAAAAATAGATATTAAATCAAATATACTTATCTCAAGAAGCTTCCAGAATATGCCTTGTATCTCTATAAAATGCATCGTTTTGGAGTTGTAGTTACATAGTGTTTTTACAGGTACTGTTATGTTGCCAGAATCACTCCAGAAATGACATTTGAAGACTCTTGGAAGAACTTGCATTGCAAGTGTATTGTAAACTATTATTGTTTCAGATAATACATTGTGCAGGTTTTAGAGTGTGGGGCTTTTTTACTTGAAAAGGTTTTCCCCACGATACATCTTGTGTCAATCTCTTTATGTGCTGTATTGCTGTTGTAATTTCTTATGTTATATGTTTAACATTGCTGCAATTGTAAGAATTAAAATGAATTTGCATACATTTCCCCTCATTAGATTGGTGTAGGAAGTGTGTTCCGTGTACCTTGCTTCCTTTCAAATTCTTGTCATGTATACTCATAGGGCACACTTGAGTAAATTGTTCCACAACCTAGGGTTCTTTTCAATTAACTTTTTAATGATATTCAATAGATTCTTATTGGTGGATTTAGCTAGGCCATTACCCTGGGGGTAGTAATTTGATGAAAATTTTAAAATTATACCATGATCAAATGCCCAACTTGAAAATTTAAGAGATACAAAAGCAGGACTGTTGTCACAAACTAGAGGATATGGGATTCCATACCTAGTGGTGATGTTGCTTTCCAAAAACTTGATCACATCATCTGAGGTGCATGTCTTGCTGCTAATGGCTTTTGTCCATCTGGTGCGGTAATCTGTAATGGTTAGCACATACCTGTGTCCTGCAGAGGATGAGGATTAATAGGACCAATGAAATCCATGTCCCATTGTGCGAATGGGCACATCTCCATCACAGGTTACAATGGTTGAGCTGCATACTTCTCTTTATTTGAAGCAATTTGACATGTGTGGCAAAATTTGATGTACTTAGTTGTATCCTTGAAGATAGTGGGCCAATAATACCCAACCCTTAAGATAGAGTGTGTGGTAGCCAGATGTGATCCATGGGTTGTACCAAACTTATCATGTAATTCAAGGACTTTAGTAGCCTCTTGCTTATATAAGCACCTGAGGTATATCCCTTCATATTTTTTCTTGAACAAAAATCCTCCTTTGATCATATATCTTTGTGACTTGATCCTCATAACTCTTCTCTGGGATGCTTACATATTAGGTGGACATCTCCCAGTGATCAAGACATGCCCGATATTGGAGTACCAGTCATCATGTATCTCTGCATCAACTGCATATTGTTAACTTGTCAGTTTGGGATTAATTTTAGCAATCATTTGACTAAGGCTTTGTCCCCTGACTAATTTTATGGGAGTTATATCCATATCATACTCTTGTAGTATAGTAGTCCACTGAGCTCTCTTTTCTCCCAATTCATTTTGCATGAGGAGCATCTTCATAGCTGAATCAGGTACTACTACAATGACTTTACTTCTCAAGATATAATGCCTGAACTTCTTTACAACTCTGACTAAGGCAAGAGCCTATCTCTCTACATCCATATATCTTAGCTTGGCATCTCTAAATGGGGAGCTCATGGATGTAATTGTTTTTTCTTCTTTTGCCCCACTCCTCTCAGTTAAAATAACTACACATGTATACTCTGATGCAAAAGAGTATATGTAGAATTCTCTAGTGTAATCTGGACTAATCAGAACTGGGGCGTTGATAATGGCTTTCTTTATGTCTTCAAATGATGCCTTTGCCTCTAGAGTCCACTCAATTTTAGCATCTTTTTTCAGCATAGCATTGAGAGGTCTTACGATCTCTGTAAATCCAGTAATAAACTTCCTCACGAAATTGATCTTACCAAAGTAAGACTTCAGCTCTTTCTTGCTTCTTGGGAGTTGCAATTTCATAATTGAATCCACCCTAGCAGGTGTTTAGGGTAAAATTGGATTTTGTTAATATTTGTTGTTTAGATGTTAAAATTTGCCTCTCCACTAAACATTGAAGGATCTAGGGTCGAATGGTGAGCATTTGTTGGCAAGAGACACTGTGTGGCTTCATGAATGTTGTTATTGATGGCAACAAAGTTCATCCGACACATCTGCATGATATGGCATGTCTATATTGGAAGTCAAATTAAAGAACACTTTGGTCCAGTGAGCAAGACTAGAGTATGTAGCAAGGTCTAAAAATCAGGTCCGGATCTCTCAAAGGAAGTATCTCAGAAAAGTGCAAACTTGGGGAAGTCAAGAGGAGTACCATGACTGATACATTCTAGAAAGTGAGCCTCTGATGATGAAAGAGTGAAGAGACATGAGCACCTAAGTGTTAGGTTCCTATTTGGCAGAGTAGACTGAGGAAGACCTGACTGATAGAGCATCAGACCTTAATCTGGATGAGATATTGATGGTGATCAAGTTTCTTGAGAGATCATTCATGGTTAGCTAACATGTTTGATGACTTCTATAAGTATCTCTTTGATCCACATCACTTAGTATGCAAGGATTCAGCTGACAGATCAGAGCTTGGGAAAATATTGAGCATTTCAGATGCCGACTAGAAAGATGATGAAATCCTTGCTGCGGATATATATACCAAATGGATTTCAATGTAAAGAGGCTTGTGAAGTGTTGTGGCATGCAAAGAAAGGTAGAGAGTAGTGTGGAAGTATTTTTACAAGTCTAGAATGTGACAGGACACTAGCATCAAAGAAGAGGAAGAATGAAGTGTAGCAGATTAGTGTATTGAGCCTAACCAGAACTGAACCTCAGCATATGTAGATGCTTCACATCAATTCAAGTATCTTGTTACTTTCTTTGTACCTTGTAGACAGTGAGTCTCTTGTAGGTAGTGAGCCTCTTGTGAGCAGTGTGCTTAGGTAGTGAGCCCTAATTGGCAAGTGCCATTTTTGTACTATCTTATTCTTTTAACAGAGAATACAATCTTGGGTTAGTCACCCCGTGATTTTTTCCTTAACATGGTTTTCCACATTAAAATCATTGTGTTATGTGTATTGATGTTATTTCTACTTTCATGGTTATGTTTGCTTATATGATTTAATGTTGCACTAATTGTTAAAGAAGGACAAAAAGTTGAAGTAATTAAGATAACTGATTCACCCCCCTCTCAGTTATCAACAATTGGTATCAAAGCCAAGTTCCTCAAAATAGAGCCTAATAGCTTGAGGATGATCTAGGAATCTCAATGGATATGTATGGTATGAGGGAACAACTTTAGTCTACCTTAGATGATCTTGAGCAGTCTCACTCTAAAGTCCATGACTTAAAAGAAAGACTCAAACAAGCTGATGATTTCATAAATGAACTAAAAGAGAAACTGAGTATCTTTATGAAAAAGAGAAAGGAACTACTTCAACAATTAGCAAGTCAAAGTGAAGCCAATAATACTGATGAAGATCTGAATGAGAAGAACAAGTTATGCGAGAAGCTATCAAAAGAGGTCATTATGGTAAGACATGAAATGGAATGAGGGGTTATGAAATTCACTCAAGAAATTGAAGAGAAAAGGAAAATTGAAGATAATCTAAGACAATCTCTCAAGGAGAAGTCAGAAGACTGCCACAATATGGACAGAATAATCAAGCATCTAGAATCTGATCTTGAAGAAGCTAGAGATAATGAAGAACAACTTGTGAATTAGATTGACACTCTTAAAAGAGATCTTCAAACAACAAATGAATACAAAGAGAAATTCAAGATAAGCTCAGCTCAACTTGAAGTTCTTGAAATCCAAAAGAGAGTAGATGACAAGCAAGGCTTGGGGTATGAGAAAGGTGAAAGCTCCAGATTTGGTCAGAAGAACTCTGGATCAAGAAAACCTAGAAACAGGCCTAGAAAACCTCTGGTAAGGAAACCAAATGCTCAAAGATATCCATCCTTCAATGGATACTGCTTCAATTGCAATAAATTTGGTCATAAAGCAAATCAGTGCAGAAGAAGAATGAATCAGACTAATTCATCCTTCTCTGGACAATGGTTCAACTGTAAAAGGTATGGTCACAAATCTCATGAATGTAGAAATTTACAAATAAACAATTCATTCAATGGTAGATGTTTTGCATGCAATAGAATGGGACATATGGCTAATCAATGTAGATCAAGAGGATATCAGTCAAATATGCAAAGAAATGTTGTTTTCTAAAACTACAATAGATCCAAACATATTGCCAAATTTTGCAGAAGTAAGAATCAAGACAAAAAGGGTTTGGTGCATCACAATCAAAACCAAGACAAAGGAAAAAGAAAAGTGAATGCGGATGAAATTCAAAGGGAGATGAATAAGATTTGGGTAAAGAGAAGTACAGAAAATGTTGGGGATGGATCCACACCAGAATCTGGTGTTGATATTCCTTCTGGAAATTGAATAGATGAGCTCCGGCTCAGGGGGAGTCATAAAAGAAAACAATTTCCCCTAGCTAGTCAATTAGTGCCTGAAACTAGCACATAGAAAGTTGTAGATTGGAAGGACTCTCAGAGAAAACATATAAATAACTCTTAGTAAAGATATGAGAGATCCGCAAGGAATTTTGAAAAGGTTAAGCATCCAAGATTAATCCGGTTTGACAGTCATTCGACAAAAGCAGGACTTTCACAGTTAGATCTGGTGAAATTCAAGGTTGAAATATTTGGATTTACGGCTAGATGGAATGATTGGAGAAAGGAAGATAGATTGTCATGTACCACCAAGAACCACTCTAAATACATCCCAGTGATTTGGAAAGATCTCTCTCAGAACAAGGAAAAATAAAGCAACTGGAATGACTTAAGCTGTGCATTTATTGCAACACGGAATTAGGATTTGTATAGAAATAAAAGGGTTCTTTTGTTCATCATTTGTACATTTGCATTCAAAAAGAAGAGAAAAGGAGATCTGCAACATATTGTCTCAAACTTCTCAAAGATCAACCTTTGAAGTCGATTCATCTAGCAATTCAATCCGGCTTACTTCGTGAAACCTAAAAGTGTAAAAGGTATTTTCCATTCTTGAATATCTCTCTGTAAATCTCTTAAAGATGGCTACTCTAAATGTTGTGAAGATCACTGATAGGCCACGCCTTAAATTCAAGAAACACTCCTATAAATCTTTAGAAGTAGATCCTTTAGGCGCATTCTCTAGCATTCTGTGTGGGGTTTTGCATGTTGGAGACGTTAGGGCATACATTCATGTGAATATTGAGGAATTTGGGGAATCCAAGCTGATGGATATATATCATAAGCAGCTAATAGATGAATCATTTGAAATCAAACCTTAGTACAAAGCCATCCGAGACAAGAATTTTGGACAGTGCATTCATTTCCCCTATTTTGCAGAAGATGAATGGGTTCGGTATGTTTTGAGCAGAGTGCATGACACTTCATATGGTTAAATAGACCATTCAAGATCACAAAGGATGCCATTAGGGCAGTGACTAGATTGCACTCATCCAGTGGATTACCTACTCTCAAATCAGTCAAAAACCAAACTGTGAGTGAGGCTACTGGATCCAAATTTGATAAAAGAGAAATGATAATTGAGGATATTATAGATCCAGATATCAAGTTTGCCACCATGATAATTGGCTACAAGATATATCACTCCAGTAGAGAGAATTCTGTATCCGGAACAACAATTTACACTGCTTATGAAATGTTAGGAAAGAATGCTAACTATGATCTTTGTGAGCTCCTTCTGAACCAACTTTTGGAGAATCTACAGAAGATAAAGAAGGATAAGAAGAATTCCTTCAAATATGGTGGCTTGATACTCTATCTATTTTTCTATTACATGAATGAGCTACCTGGATCTAGTGGCTGGGTATGGAAAAATGACAAACCTGTTGCCATACAAATCAGGGATTATCTGTATGGGCTTGGTGATGCCAAGGCACAAAATACAGCACTGTAGGGTTACTTCAAAAACTTCCAAAGCTTGATGCAGGCTAGAGAGAGAATCCCCCAATCATTGGTTGAGAAATACAAGGATACAGTGTGCTTTATGGTAGACACTAATCAATGTCTAATGGAGGCAGTAGAACCAAGGACAGTCTGGATCATGCCAATGGGGTATGAAGTAGATGAGAAATTTGTAGAGCTACATGTGCAACACATGCTAAGTCAACCCAAGGATCCTAAGGTAGAAAGGTTTGGAACCTTTCAAGAATTGAGTGTTAAAATTCATGTTGAACTAAGACAGCCTGAGATCAAGAGAAAAGTGAGAAGGGAAGTAGAATAATTCACCAAGAGGCATGGAATATCTAAGGAGGCACTTGATGCTAATAGAGAGAAGATGGAAAGGGAGAAGAAAGAAAGGCAAGAGACAGAAAAAGAAAGTGCCTCGGTGCAAGCCCCCTCACGGACCAGATCATCCAAAAGCTCTACACCTACCACTTCTAAGAGTAAAAAAGCCTCAAAACTGGAAGTTCAGACATTCAGAAAGGGAGAGAAGAGAACCAAGAAAAAGGCAACAAGGTCTTATACAAGCTAGAAGGATGATGAAGAGACAGAATCAGATGAGGAAGTAAAGAAAATGAAGAAGAAGAAGAAAACATCCAGTGAACCCTCTACCGGTTACAACAAGGAAGAAAAGATAGAAGAGTTTGTTGAAAAGCCTACTCTGTCCATTGATGATGTAGTCAAAGCAGTTACTGTGGATGGGAATTTGCAACCAATAACAGAATTCTATGATGAGTATAATGATGCATATAAAAGGATCTTGGAGGAAGCCGCGGTCAAGTACTTGAACATATACAATAAAGCATTTATTGATATCATCTCTCTAATCCCCAAAAGTTTAGAGAAGGAACTTGAAATGAGAAAGGACAATGCCAAGGCAAAGGATTAGAGATTAGAGAACAGATTGCTATCCAACTTTATCCCTCTATTACTTCTCAACAAATGAACATGATCTTTAAGGACTGCAAGGATGAGTTCTGGAGCAAAGCAAGGATGAACCAGCTTATGCTTGGAGAAACTGACAAAGTGGCTAAAGAAATAGAATATATCCTTCGGAATGCTTTTAAAAGATTCAATCTTCCTGTGATAGAGGACTTAGGTGATGAACCCTCAACCACGAATGACAAAGGAGAATCTACTGAGACAGTTGCAGAAGAGACAAAGGAGACAAGTAAATAGAAAACTAAGGACTTAGATTCCTATGTTCCAGAAGAGGAAGCCCATGGAGAAGTAGACACCTCTCTTCTGGATTCCCCTGCAGACTTTAGATCAAAAGGAGAAGAAAGAATAAAGGAGAAAATCAATCAAGAAGAAGTAAAGGGAAGAGAAGAAGATCAATCAGAGAACACCCTTGGTGACAATTCTGAAGCTGCAAAAGGAAAGAAGACTTTGTCTCTGGCAAGAGACACTATAGAAATAGTTAAAGATTTCCTAACCAAAGAAATGATGGAGATTGATGAACTGCAACTGTTGCAAGGACCATTCAATTTTGATTCTCTCTCCTCAGTTCAAACAATGAAGATAGAATCCTTTACCCAAGCAAAGGTAAAAGAAAAACTTTTGAAGTCTCACATGGAAGACTGTGAGCTGATAGAGATTGCATCTAGTGTATTGGAGAAGATCATGCCATCCTTTCAGAAGGATCCTTCAGCCTCTTCATCCGGTAATCTCAAATCTCTTGTTAATACTGTTAGCACACATTTTGATTCCTTAGAGAAGTCAGCAAAAGATAAGGTTCGGAAGGAGTTTTTGGTAAAGAGATTCTCTGAAGTACAAGGGCTAATAACAAATGATAGGAAAAATATGGATATTGGGATAAAGAGCTTAGAAAATGCTCTTAAAGATGGTGGAGACATGTATAAATTTTTGCCTATCCTAGTCAAAAGTGACAAAGGATATTGAGAAGAAAGTGAAAGAGCAAGAGAATAAACTGTCAAGTTTATCTCAAAATTTTGATCCTCTCACTTCTTCCATAATAAATCAAGAGTATCGGACTATTGTAGTCATAAATGAAATAAAGAAGCTTGAGAAGGAAGAGAAAAATAGAATAAGTAGGTTAAGTGAACTTAGAGGGATAATTATCCCTAAGTTAGAGGCCATGCATGAGGCCTTAATTGATGCTCAGACCACAACCCGGACCAGTGATCCGACAGATCTAAAGAGGGGAGAAGCTTTCACATTCCTGTTGAGTGGTCACATCTCAATTTTGGACAGGATGAAGCTGAGTTGGGTGACAGAAGTTTTACAGTTGAAAAATACTTTTGCAGATATACTTAAATATATGTAAGTATAACCTATTTTTATACTTATACGACTAAGTATAGATTAACTTTTGCAAATTTTGGTGTGCGGACCCCACCCTTTGCCATTGATGTCAAAGGGGGAGTGAAGAGCAGTGAAAAATGTGGAATCCAGTTAAGGGGGAGCTCTGAAAAATGTACATAAGAATAGAGCATCAACCAAGGGGGAGTGTAGTGTGACAGTCATTTTTCACTAAGTGTTGCCATCAATGCCAAAGGGGGAGATTGTTGGAAAGAGACAATGTGTGGCTTCATGAATGTTGTCATTGATGACAACAAAGTTCATCCCACACATCCACAGGATATGGTATGTCTATACTAGAAGTCAGATTAAAGAACACTTTGGTCTGGTGAGCAAGAATAGAGTATGCAGCAAGGTCCAAAAATTAGGTCTAGATCTCTTAGAGGAAGTATCTCAGAAAAGTGCAGATTTAGGGAAATCAAGAGGAGTACCATGACTAATACATTCTAGAAAGTGAGCCTCCAGTGATGAAAAAGTGAAGAGACATGAGCACCTAAGTGTTAGGTTCCTATTTGGCAGAGTAGACTGAGAAAGACCTGACCGGCAGAGCATCAGACCTTAATTTGGATGAGATATTGATGGTGATCAAGTTTCTTGAGAGATCATTCATGGTTAGCTGACATGATTGATGACTTCTATAAGTATCTCTTTAATCTGCATCACTTAGTATGCAAGGATTCAGCTGACAGATCAGAGCTTGGGAAAATATTGAGTATTCTGGATGCCAACTAGAAAGATGATGAAATCCTTGGTGTAGATATATATACCAAATGGATTTCGATGTAAAGAGGGTTGTGAAGTGTTGTGGCATGCAAAGAAAGGCAGAGAGTAGTGTGGAAGTAGTTTTACAGGTTCAGAATGTGACAAGACAGTAGCATCAAAGAAGAGGAAGAATGAAGTGTAGCAGATTAGTGTATTGAGCCTAACCAGAACTGAACCTCAGCATATGTGGATGCTTCACATCAGTTCAAGTATCTTGTTACTTTCTTTGTACCTTGTAGATAGTGAGTCTCTTGTAGGCAGTGAGCCTCTTGTGAGAAGTGTGCTCGGGTAGTGAGCCCTAATTGGCAAGTGTCATTTTTGTACTATCTAATTCTTTTAACAGAGAATACAATCTTGGGTTAGTCACCCCGTGGTTTTTCCCTTAACAGGATTTTCCACGTTAAAATCATTGTGTTATGTGTATTGATGTTATTTTTGCTTTCATGGTTATGTTTGCTTATATGATTTAATGTTGCACTAATTGTTAAAGAAGGATAGAAAGTTGAAGTAATTAAGATAATTGATTCACCCCCCCTCTCAGTTATCAACAACATTATTATACCCTAGGTCACTTTCATATGTTGGGAAATTTGGATTAGGGAATTAATCATCAAATTTTCCTTCTCTTATGTCCAATTGACCATTAAAACTCTAATAATGCAAATATGACAGTAAATTAATGAATTACAGAAAAAGATCTTGCAGGCGGGAGTAGAATACCAAATTATAGAATACCTATTTTTGGGGTTCCAAAGTAGAACAGTCGAGGACACTAGAGCAGGCACCCAAGTCCAAGATACCTACTTTTTTAGGGAATCTGGACCTGCTTCTGACATTGATCAGCCCTATAACTTCTATTTTCTGGGATCTGTCTGTGGAGGACACTGGAGTGAGCACCCTAGTCTTGGAAGCGATCTTTTGTCTGTCTTTTCTCTAGATCATGAATCCCTGATGTCTGCCCAGCCTTCCTATAACTCCACTTTCTTTGGATACGACACATGTAACCTACAATCACAAGACTTGGTTTGGGGGTTGTGGTGTTTAGAGGTTTGCCTTAGTCAAACCTCAGAGGACACTTAAGTCTCTGAACACCATTGTCAGATAAAGAGGGCATGCCCTTGTGAGGAAAAGGCCAAAACTAAAGGAATCAATGATAAAAACACAATGATATGTCACCTTGTAGTGAAGCTCTCATGGAGGAAGATGCTCTTCATGCCATGAGGAGATTGATTCTCAAATCTACAAATATCAATACACAAAACATACAAGCCTACTTTTGCAACACAATAGAAAGCCTTCAATCACCTTGAGAATGCCTAGAGTACACAATGATCATCTAGTTGGAATCTAGCTTACAAATGAATGCCAAAGATTGCTTATATATGCATCTACAAGCACTCCCGCCAAGATATTTAAAATTCAAACTTATTGTGTCGGCAAAGGGACCTAATAGCAGTCACTAATTGACACTCAGAAATTGGGGCTGCCCCAAAATAGGGTAGGACTAAGGCGCGGGTGCCCAAGTCCTTTCCCCTTATTTTGAGTAGCGTACAGCTCAAGGGGTCCACCTAGGTCCCATTTGCCATGGAACTTAGATCTTATTCCATCGGGGTGTTAAAATATGAACTAAAATGTCCTAAATGCATGCTAAAGACCTGGGAGCTAAACCTTATGAGGGAAAAGCCCCCAAGGGGACATTTTTTGATGTTACATTTAGCCCCCACTTTAATGTATGTATAAACATGAGGCCAATACATGCATTAAAGTAAGGTCACAAACGCAACAAACACATCAAACATGGAGAAGATACACCAATCACATGGAAGATAGTAATAGACACGCAAAATACGGAGAAGACAGTTACAGTCATGTAGAACACAGAGCAGATAGTCAATGCATAGAAGACACATTAATGCATGGAAGACAGAAATGATATCTTTTCTTTTCTTTTTCTCATTTATATGAAGTGCAAATGCAAGTACTGGAAAGTAAACAAACCTCCCATAATACACAATGCACCACTATAGGGCATAGGTCTCTGTATATGGGGCAACACACATGCAAGACACACAAAACCTCCCAAAATGCATGAAGTACTACTCAAGAGCGTTGGTCTCTGCATATGGGGCAACAAACATGCCATACAAAACAAGCACGCCAAAACACACACATTTGAAGACACAGAGAAAACACGGTAGACAAGCGATGGAGTGTACCTATTTCTAGGTCCAACACCATCTCAGGCACATTACAGGCACACACCGACGATTGGGCTTTGCCACAACAATTGCTGAAGACACGCTTAAGGGTTGAGTTAGTCATAGAACCACTCCCCACCTCCACAGAGGACTTTTGATAATGACAGAATGATGGACTCTACTTCAAGAAATACACCATCCCCACCTCCACAGAGGGCTTAAGAAAAAGGATATGCTTGATATCCTACCTTCGCAGAGGGCTTACATGATTGATTGATTGATTGCAAACAAACTCAGGATGCATGATGCACTACTCAAGAGCACATGTCACTGCATCTAAGGTCAAACACATTGCTAACATCTATAATAGACAACTTACCTTATATGCCCCCACCTTAAGGTGGTTGATATCAGTTATCAACATTAAGCATGTTAAGGTATGAAGAAAATACACAAGGGAAAACCAACTTTCACAAAGCCCATGCCCCCCAGAGGTGACATGTACTTTATGATCACCAAATGTTCCCACAAACACATCCCTACAAGAAACATGTTAGTGTCTACAAGATCATGATAAACAACAACATCAATGCATATGATTAATCACACAAAGATCCAAGGTTATGCAATGAATTTGGAGTTCGTGGATAATCGTAGGGCTATATCATGAAGCTCTCTAAATCAAGTACCGCCAAGGCTAGATTCAAAGGCAAACAAAGGTGCATAGAGTAGCAGTATTGTTAAGGTTTGTAAATGTGATCGAAACATGATAAAATTCACTACGTGGAAAGAACGAGTGCTTCCACTAGCCAAGCGTCAGATAAGATATAGAACCCAATCATCATATTAGGAACTAAGTCCATTTTTTGATTGTTCTTGAAAGGGACACTAGGTCCAAATCAGTATAAATGTTTGTCGTCATCCACTCGCTAGATGGAAACACTAGAGGAAGGGAAACAATAAATAAGAGAGGAGAAACAAGTGTCTTAGGGATAGTCACATAGGAAGGTGCCCCCAAGTCACCAACCATGACGCTATGTCCATCAGACACAACACACAATAATTTAATCAAAGAGAGACAATATAGAAGAATGATGATACAAATAGAAGAAGGTTACAATAGAGGTAGTCTCCTAGTATCATGAACCTTACGAGAGAATCCGAGGTCATCCCAGGAGGCCTAAACAACATATAACACATCACGGGGGAAGCACATCATGAGAGAGATAAAGCGTTAGAGATACTTACCTGTAGGGCCCCTGGTAGGCTAGAAATTGTCTATAAGCAAATTGTTGTCATCATCTTCTCACTCCCTAATGATGCTGGATAGTGGGACATATGGTACCATAGCCAAATTCATATCTTGTTCATCATGTTTTTCAATGTTAGGATTGTCTTTGTTTGGTTGAATGTTAGGATTGATGTTTTCTTGTTGAGAGGCAAGGTTTATGGCATATTCTTGTTTTCTTCTTCTTCTTTCTCTTGTTTTTCTATTTCTCTTTCTTCGACCACTTATCTCTTGTAAGACAGGGCCTTGCTCTTTCATAGGTTTTTGCAAATTAGAAGATGAAGCACTGGGATCAAACCTCATTTGTCATGGTGGAATACTTTGTTGTTGACAATGTTCTCCTGATCCTTGTAAGGATTTCAGGGGAGGAACCTCAGCATAGGCACCTTGTCCTTTTGGTCTAAAGTTCTCTTCACATGCGGGTTGCTTGTCTTTTGTTGTTTCTTGTATAGAACGACTAGGTATTTCAGTTTTATCCCAAAAGTAGTTCAACTTGTAATGTGTTTTATGAACCAAAGGTTTATACTTGTTGCAAGGGACTGCTATTATATGGCAATCCAGAGGGAATTTTAGACAATGGTGTATTGTTGAAGGGATAGATTTCATTTCTTTTAGCCAGGGATGTCCCAATTTAATGTGAAAAATATCAGAGACAGGGACAACATCAAACCATTGTTCCACATGTTTTCCTGATAGTGTTACTAACAATAATATTTTACCCAAATGCTTGATAAAGGTTCCTGTATGTGTCTTAATCATCATGCTCGAGAGGTCATAAGAACCTTGCATTAGTTGATGTGAAAAGAGGAACTCCTTAGTGGAAACATTTTTAATGAAATTAGGATAAATAAGAGTTCCATCCACTAGGTTTCCCATTATTTTCACAGTGATGTAACAAGGTCCTTTGTCTCTAGTTGTTCTATCATGAGGTGTAAAGACAATTTCGGGCTCAAGTGCTTTTCTTTTCATGTATGGTCTAGGAGGAAACCTATTATTGTTATTGTGATTAGAGGCCATTTTTGTATTCTCAATTCAATTCCAAATCATATTTTGAAAGATTTTCAAAATTGGTGCAAAAGACAAGAGCAAAAATAGCCAGAATGCTTGATTTTTCAATACTTTTTCAATGCAAATGAATGATCCAAAGGATGTTGTAAGGATTTGAGTCAAGGGAAGAAAGTTATATGTATGATATCAGTCTAAAACAGCAATAATATCACTCTCAACATGCTCTTGATGCAAATCTAGGATAATGCCAAGTCGATTTATAGTGAAAATGTGTCAAAATAGGCACTTTTTTCACCAAAATTTAGTGTAATAGAGCATGACAAACGGTGTTGTGAGGAAAATGATTATGGACAGAAAATAATATCAGAAATATCATCCACTTAGTGCCAAGATACCCAATACAACACGCTTTTAGTACCACTTAAGGTCAAACCCTAGTGAAATTATAGCAAAAATAAGCTATTTTTCACGGTTTTTCAACTCCGAGACCTAGAAAAAGGGGTGTTGTAAGGAATTTTAGGATAAAAATAAAATAATATCAGTTATATCAGTCACCTCAATCCATAAAACTGATCACAACACACTTGGAGTGCAAACTAGGTCAAACCCTAGGGCAAAAATTATCAAAAAGTGTAGTTTTTCACCAAATCTTCACTACAAGAGCCTGTTAGAAGGGTGTTGTGAGGATTTTTATGAGGGGAATAAAATTATAACACCAATAATGTAAAAATAATTCCAAAATATCTCTCACAACACACTTAAGGTGCAAGTTTATGAAGTCGACAAGGCCAAAACTAGTGAAAATCGTTGTTTTCCAAGCCCTAGGTTTGAGATTTTGAAATAAAATGCTATGTGAATTGTTTGAAGTATGATATTTGATATAAATTACATAATCTCAGATCTGAAAATGATTTTCAAGGTTAAACATGCAAAATGCCCACGCAAATTTAATGAAAATGCACCAAAATTGCTAGTTTTTGTTGAAATTTTCAATGCAAAATTGCAAATATTTAAAATTAAAATGCAAATTCACACTAAAATGCAAGACTACAGCCAAATTTAAATTTCAATTATCCTCTAAAATCATTATAAAAATCTGATAAAAGATTTTTCCTACCAACCCTGGATTTTGGAATTACTAGGTTATATAAAATTGTCAAAATTTCCACAAAACCCTAGCAATTAAATGATAAAAATTCAACCCAAAATTTTGAATTTTTGAATTTTTCTATAGTTTATATCAGATTTGATGCAAAAATCATGAATTAGGAAAATTTAGGAAGAACTGACACAATTTAGTAAGCCCAACAATGCAATTTTTTTGAATTTTCCCAAATTTTCAATTTTTGTGAATTTTGCTCAATGCAATAAGGTGAATGACTAAATGAATGAATGAAATCAATCCAAATCTGCAGAAAAAAACTCATCAAGTTGCAATTTAAGTCCAAAAACATGGGTTCACCAAAATTTTTAGGGTAAAATTGGATTTTATTAACCTTTGTTGTTTAGATGTTAAAATCTGCCTCTCCACTAAACATTGAAGGATCTAGGGTCGAATGGTGAGCATTATCATACCCTAGGTCACTTTTAGATGTTAGAAAATTTGGATTAGGGAATTAATCATCAATTTTTCTTTCTCCTATGTCTAATTGACCATTAAAACCCTAATAATGCAAATATGACAGTAAATTAATGAATTACGGAAAAAGCTCTTGCAGACGGGAGTAGAATACCAAATTATAGAATACCTATTTTTGGGGTTTTGAAGTGGAATAGTCGGGGACACTGGAGTGGGCACCCAAGTCCAAGGTACTTGCTTTTTTGGGGAATCTGGACCTCCTTCCGACACTGATTAGCCTTGTAACTTCTATTTTCTGGGATCTGTCTGCGGAGGATATTGGAGCGAGCGCCCTAGTCCTGGAAGTGCTCTTTTGTTCATCTTTTCTCCAAATCCTGAATCCTAGATGTCTGTCTAGCCTTCCTACAACTCCACTTTCTCTAGATGCGACACCTATAACCTACAATCACAAGATTTGGTTTGGGGGTTGTGGTGTTTAGAGGTTTGCCTCAGTCAAACCCTGGAGGACACTTAAGTCTTCGAACACCGTTGTCAGATAAAGAGGGCATGCCCTTGTGAGGTAAAGGCCAAAACTAAAGGAATCAATGATAAAAACACAATGATATGTCACCTTTTAGTGAAGCTCTCATGGAGGAAGATGCTCTTCATGCCATGAGGAGATTGATACTCAAATCTGCAAATATCAATACACAAAACATACAAGCCTGCTCTTGCAATACAATAGAAAGCCTTTAATCACCTTGAGAATACCTAGAGTACATAATGATCATCTAGTTAGAATCTAGCTTACAAATGAATGCCTAAGCTTTCTTATATATGCATCTACAAGAACTCCTGCTAAGATATTTGAAATTCAAACTTACCGTGTTGGCAAAGGGACCTAATAACGATCACTAACCGACACCCAGAAATTGGGGCTGCCCTAAAATAGGGCAGGACTAGGGCATGGGTGCCCAAGTCCTTCCCCCCTATTTTGGTTAGGGTACAGCTCAAGGGGTCCACCTAGGTCCCATTTTCCATGGAACTTATGTCTCATTCCATCGAGGTGTTAAAATATGAACTAAAATGTGCTAAATACATGCTAAAGAACCGGGAACTAAACCTTATGAGGGAAAAGCCCCCAAGGGGACATTTTCTGGCGTTACAATAGGGTCAATGGTTATTCCATTCTTGAATATGACATGACCAAGTAGTTTGCCTATGGTCACCCCAAAACTACATTTCTTTGGGTTCAAGGAAATGCCATACTGTTCACATTTCTTCAATATTTTTCTGAGGTCTTCTATGTGATCACCTCTGTGCTTTAAAAATATTGGTAGGTCATCCATATATATCGCGATGCATTGACCTACCATCCCTCTAAATGCTATATCCATAGCTCACTGGAAGGTTTCTCTAGCATTGATTAAGTCGAATGGCATGCGTCTATAAGTGAAGTCCCCACTTAATGGCGAAAGTTGTTTTCAATCTATCTATCTTATCACCCATTACCTGATTATATGCTAAAAAACTATCTGGAAAGGACATCATCTATGCATCGTTTACCATCTGGAGAACTTCATCCAGAGAAGGCAAAAGATAATTATCATTCTCTGATGTTTTGTTTAAATTTCTAAAGTCTACACACAAGCATATATCTACATTTTTATTTCTGACAGGAACTAGATTAGCAACTCATGTTGAATGTCTGACTAGAAATATGATCCTTGGAGCAAGTAGCTTCTTGACTTCCTCAAAAATAAGAGGTTCCAGTAAAGCATTCACCAACCTTTATTTCTGCTTGAAGGGCTTAACATTAGGCTTCAGGGGAATGGTGTGAGTTATAATGTGTCATGTCCCCATATTAAGGCACTATTTAAAATTAAAGATTTAAACATCATGATAAAAAAATGGTGAGAAATAGCAAAATTGCCTTTGTAAACTATCAACTCGTGTAATGGAAATAATTACACATATTATATAATAAAATAATATTATTATATTAATACAATTAAATATAATATTAAATATATTATATTATATTATATTATATTATATTAATCAATATTATAATTAAAATATAATATATATTTAATGACAAATATAAGTATGAATATAAATATTATTTTAATATAAACAATACTTAATATTATATTAAATAATGTTAAGTAATGTGATTATATTAAATATAATATATTAACAAGAATATATGATTATATTTATAAATATAATCATTAACAATCTAAAATAAATATATATTAATAAATCATATAAAAATAAATATTAAATCAAATATACTTATTAATATGATAATAAGTGACCGATTGAATAGAGCTTGATTAAAGCTAAAACTTATGGGTATTGTTAATATAAAAAGAAGCGGGTATAATAAGGAGACACAACCTTATAAATCATATTCGATTGGTATAATTTACGTCCCTTGAGCAAATAGACCCCTTCATGGGATTTTTGAAGGGCAATGTTCCCTCCTCCATTGGATGGAATAATCCTACACTCTTCCTGGAATCCATTGAAGAACATTACTTGTCTTGTATATCCAACGAATACCATTCAATATCCTTTAGTTCATAATAGCAGATACAAAACCAATTAAGGGACAACAATAGTATCTATCAGTATTGATAGCATTAAAGAATTATATCTGACATTATATCAGATCTTCCATCAAGATTATTGAAGCAAATACAGTCCAGAAGTTATATCAACAAGTAAGCATCTATACATTATCATTCTTACTATATTCCTGGTCAGACTGTCATAGTCATACATGTATGAATGCATATTTACATTTCTTGCTTGTTATTAATTCATACAGGTATCATTATGATAGTATTGTGATTTATATGCAGGCATTGCTAACAATGTAAAGCATGGACAATCATATGCAATTATTCATAATAATGTATTTTGTATGCAATCAACCATAACAATATGTGACCCATTAACCTCATATGGGAGAGTGAAAGTAAAGTGCCTAGAGGTCATTCATGGGTATTTAGAGGCCTTTGTCACATGTGGTATAAGGCACCCATAGTGCAAAGGATATTAATCACATAGAGGCCTTGTCACATGTGGTATAAGGTACCCATAGTGCAAGGATTGTGAATTAATGGCCTTGGCTACCTTGATGTAAGGAATCATAAGAGTACCAAGGAGTCTCATAGAGGCCTTGACTCTAAGAGTATTAAGGATACTACTTGAGTCTAAGGATAGGAGACATTAGAGCCATGTTGATCATGATGTTAGTCATAAACAAACATAGAATAAAAGTTACACAACAACCTTTACTCATCTTGAAAGATACGATGAATTCAAAGAATTCATGATCCCAAGTCTCCATGGATTAGGTCTTAATCAACTAATGTTACTCAGTAGTTGATGTGTGTTGCTGCTTCCATTTTGGGGCCTTACATTTGCTGATCATCAGGATTCCATTTCTATAAAGATGTTGCACAGAAAGTTACTCTACACAGTGTATTTCCTCATATGATATGCTTATACTCAAATCTTTGCATAATATTTATCAATTATACATGCTTTAACTCAAATATACTATTGATTTTCAATTATCTACGAGGTAGCTGCATATTTCATATATTTTTGCTTCTGATTGTCAATTATTTGCAATTATGATGATGAATTGTTCTAAAATTTAAAAGAAATGTAAAATAATACTTCAACTTCTGATGAATCTTCAGCTATTGAGCCATATACACACTTGATACTTTCATTCAAGAGAAGAAATCAAACCATATGTTCACTAGGTTGTTCCACAGCTAAATGCAATTGATGCTAACTTCAGAGGATGATGAATGAAAATAATACATGCAAATTGATAAGCACTCCAAGGGACGTAGCAAATCAAAGCATATATCAAGAGTTCATAGACAGATTACTCATAATTTATGAATATTTGTAATCAAAATTCTCTTCTCTTTCATTAAGTATGCAAAAGACATGACATATACAACAACTTTGAAATGAGCCCTGAGATTTCAATGAAAAATTTTTAATTAAGTTTCAAATGTTCAAAATGAGGCATCCCTGCACCTTTTATAGAACAAGATGAGGGAGTCATTACAATATGATGTATGATCAAGATTTGTCTATTCAGATCAACGATATACATTTCATTGACCAAATCAACTCTTTCAATGTGGCACAGGTTGCCAGCTGGCAACCATCTAGGTAACTTATTATCTCTTAAGTACTTGATGCATGTATTTCCTTTATGGTGCATCTTCATCAGGTTCTTCATCATCATTTTCATTGTCATGATCATCACTTTCAGCGCTTTCGCTATCCTCATCATCTTGATGATTATCTTCTTGAATATGGACCTACATAGATGTCCCAATATTTTCATATGCTTACAATATCTTTTCCAATTCTTTGCCATCTTGAATTCTTGCTTCGATGATGGCATGTTTATGCACCTGATATTTGCTCTGGAGGGCCTCAAATTTATTTTTTCTGCTAATCAGGGTGTCATTATAGTTCTCCACTCTGACTTTGATTCTCATTACTTTATCCATTACTTCTTTTGTCAAGTGGTTCAAAGGGTCATCAGCCACCAGCTGGAAATTACTATGTAGAGCCTTAATTGCAAATTTTTCATCTTGATTTTCAATCTTCCCTTCTAGTTTCCCTTCTAAGGTTTCTAAGACCTCTGCTTCATAAGACATCATATCATGTAGCTTCATATTGATATTCCTTAATTTATTATTGCATCCCTTCAGCACATCACATTCAAACCTAATGTCTTTATTCCAGATATCAATCAATATGGCTGTGTTATTATTCAGTACCTGATTATTTATTAAAATCAGAGGATCAATCCTCTTTATTTCATCCAAAGCGCTCAAGGTCTTCTCCAATTGAAATGATCTCCTTCTAGTTTCCATCTGTAACTTATCTACCTTCCTCCTGGAAGTACCTAAAGAATTCCACCTCTTCAAAAAGGCTTTTACCCCTTCTTCAGCTCCATAGAGCACAGATGACATCCATTTCAACATTATTACTGATTCATGCTTCATAAGGTTCAACCTGTTGACCTCCTCTTGAGAAATTGCAGTCAATGGGACTGCTCGATCACTTGATGTGTCATCAGGGTTAATTAACCCCTTTATATAGGCATGCAGCTGAGCAATGTGCTCTTTATGCTGCTTATTTTTCTCCTTCTCTCTCTTTATCAACTGGGTCAAAGAATCAATAATATCCTTCATGTCTTGACCTTCCTGGTCCGCATTGGCAAATCCTAGGTGTATTATGTTAATATAGAATTCTTCCAGAGTGATCTTGCCTCTTTCCTTCTCAACTGTGGGGAGTGCTATTTGGACAGTTCTCCTGCATGTATCAGGATCTCTTCTAATGGTAGAAGTTAATCTTGCTTTCCTCTTAGGCTTTATTAGGGTTTCCAAAAACAATGTAGATATATCAAATTCTTGAATTTCAAAACTGGATTATGTACTTATCTCCTTTTCTAGCCAGGGAGGGACTTGGTCTCTAGATCCTGGATGTCCACCATCCTAATCATGTTCACCTTGGTCTCCAGCATCTGATATCATCTTTTGTGGTAAAGGTGACTTCCTTATTTCCTCCTCATGATGCTTCTCATGAGAGTGATCCTGTGGCGTTTCCTCCTGTTGAGGAACTTCTTTTTCTGGAGGGTGATCCTGCTGATCATTTGCATGTTGATCATGATCTTGATCTTTTACTTCCTCCAGGGGTGTCTCATCCACTTTAGTATTTTCCTCATCCTAAGGTACATTGGTATCCTTGGATATTATTTTATCTGACTTAGGTGCTTCCACTTGATCTTGCATCGCATCTTGCTCCGTACTTGAGGTATCCACCTCTTGAACCTTTAGGTCATCATGACTTGATGTTTCTTTGTCCTTTGGTCAGACTTCAACTATTTCAGGTTCAGCTGATATTTCTTGCTGTTACTAACCCATATCTGGAGCTTTATCCTCCACTTCCATCTATTTAACTTCTTCAACATTTTCTGTTCTCTCAGGTGTACTTGCTATATCTTTAGGATTTACATCCTCTACATATGTCAAATCTATTGTTGCAGGACTTGTCACCTGATCAACTAATGCATCTAGCCCTATTTGATGTGTAATCTTTTCTGGGCTCTTTTCTTTTTCTTGTTCTACCTGCTTCATTTCTTCTAATACCACTTGTACTATTGGGGTTCCATGAGGAGTTATGTGGGTGCTAGTAGCAAGGGTTTCCACTTTCTAAGAGGCGACATCTTTTACTACCTCATCATCAAATAGGTCTACAGTCTCTTCTAGTGAGACATGACTGCTTTGCACTGCTCTTGAGGTTTCTTTCATTTGCTCTTCAGCCTTCTCAGTCTTGAACTTGACTATGGTAGGAAGGGGCACATTATGCTGCAGCTCTTTTTTGAACACTTCACTACCTGCCCCCCTTATCATTATGGGGGCTTGTTTTATTTCACCTTTCATTGAAGTTATTTGTTTCTTAGGTGTGGAGGCCATCACCTGAGGTGCTTTTCTTTTTCTAGTGAGGGGTGCAGGGTTTTCTTTTTTCTCAAGCTCTTCATCTAGAGGAATATCCTCTTCTATGTTCTTTTATTGAGATGCCTAACCCTCCTCATATGTTTCAGTAGGTTGTACAGCTGGCCTCTGGATTTTTTTAGCTTTTTGTTTATCCATAGGAGGTGGTGTGGATGATGCTGATGCTTGTCTTGATCCTGATGCACCTTCAGCTGGCATCCCTATTCTTTCAATTATGACCCCTTTGGGTTCAATGTCAATTTTCTTACCTCTTGGAGGTCTCTTACTTTTATCAGGAACTGGTACTCTCTCTCCTTTAGATTTCCTCTTCTCAATCAGGAAATCATCATACTCATCTTCAGGAATCTCCTGTCTCTTCTTCTTATTATCCACCATGATGGATACACCTCTCTTCTTCAGTGTATTTATTTGTTCATTGACCCATGCTTGGGTCAGCTGCAGTATCCTTCTTGTGAATGGATCTAATGAAATATCCTCCTATATAGTGAGATCAGGCACTGATATTGTATCATTGTATATCTTCTTTTCCTCATACCCATCAGCCATTATCTTTCCATCATCCTTCTTTAGTTATACAGGTATGGAGATGCAATCAAAGGTATTGATCTGGTTAAGTGTTAGCCTTTGATATCTTCTTCTTCTAGCTTCAGCCTCATCTTCGCAATCTGCCCAGAAGTCTTCAAGATGCCTTCGATGGATGGGCTTCCCCATGATTCTTTGCATTCTCCCATATGGATCATACGACCTATCCAAAGGGAATGGCTGTAATTGCATCATTGTTAGACTAGCTATGGCATTCTTAATGTTCTCAGAGTCTGGGCACATATACCAGCCCATCGTAACTGGAAATAATACTGGTGGAAGCTTGTTACTTGCTTTGTAAGCATCCAATATTGTAACCACTTGCCTCATGAACTCCATCAGAACTACTGCATCTGTGGGGTATTTTGGGAGAATGAGGGGTTGACCTTCAAAGCCCTCAATTCTTATATAAGAGAATGTTGCATATTGAATAAACCAAGCTCCATGCCTGTATATGACCTCCTGAGCTTCCATGCTCAATCTTTTAGTTCTGTCCTCCTCCATGGTTCTGACTAGATGCATTGAAAATGCATCATTTACTAATTTGTAGTCCTGGAGGTAATTCTGCCTTTGTAGTTCGGGATAATGATCCCAAATGTGAGCATCATTGGTGCTACCACCAATCTTTCCTACAGCAGTGAATACATCAAATGTACCCTTGTATGTACATGAATAAACTATATAGGAAGTCATATAAAAAGAACATTCTGAACCTCCCAGTTCATGGTCTGATCATGTAGGGCATCACCTATCATTTTGGCCCACAATGGACTGTTGTCTGTGTAGAGGGACATCAGGATGACGCCATACATCTAGTCCTTGAAAGTTCCAGCATTTGGTTGGCCCGTTACTCAACTGAGTAGGGCAATCATATATTGGTAGTCCTCATCAAAATCAAACTTATACAGGTGCACTGGTAGTTTAGCTATCGTAGGATAAGGACTATTCTTCTCCCTCCATTGATACATTCTCTTCCTGGAATTCTTCTTATTACTTTCATATTCTACTTCTAGTTTCTTCAGATCCATGCTGGCAACTTTCTTCCCAAGTGGTAGATTGAAGGTGGTGGATAGGCCCTTGATGGATAGATCTGCATATACTCTGCCATGCTTCTCCACCCTTCTTGTGTGTGGATTATAATTTCTAGCACATTCAATAACCAATTCAGGAGCTTCCATAGAATATGGGAAACTAGTTGCATTCCACATTCCAAATACAAACATAGAACCTAGTAAGGTATCCTCTTTGTCATTGTGCATTTTAAGTGCCCATGCTGCCAAATCTGTACTTCCTTGATGTGTATCCCCTATAACTCCATACTTAAATTGCACACCCTCAGGCTGCGCAAACATCAGTTTAACGAATTCAGATTCTGACTTGTTCAACCTCTTGTCTGCCATGATTTCCTGCAATTGACGAGACTGGTCTTATAATTGGTACTTCACGTGCATCCATATACATTATATTCTGTGGCATGATGCATGTTACATTCATTCAAGATTTAATTCAGCACGATATGCATAATTCACAGCTTTAAACCATTAAATATTATACTACCTAAATATGCAGAGAACGACAGCAGGAGGGTTTCAATTACTTACCTAGTGCGCTTATCCCTCCAGTTTTACTAATGATGATCTGAAAGTGATCTTGATACTGATGATAATCACGTGCTTCATTTTGCTATAAGCTATAGGTGTCTGTAGGTACCCGTATGAAGGTTTGGAAGGTCGGCTCTGTAAATTCTCTCTTTTTCACAAGGTAAGTGTATAATGACATTTGAAATTCACTTTAAATCTCTACTTTAGGGTAAAATTAGGGTAAACCCAGGTGAATTGATTAAGAAATTGTTGATTTTCTATACGGAAACTCTGGATCTCGCCAGGTGTATTTATCATGTTCGTAATTGGGAACCACCTACTACATCTACGAGCATTTAATGTCATGGTAGTGAAAGGAGTGGGGTAATCTCTTCAAGGTAGGGTGATATTCAAACATCAGGTGATATTTGAATATCGGGTGATGTTCAAATATGATCCCACAGTGTAATATGATCATCCGCCTTTGAGCGGGAAAACCTACGTCAAAAGATGCAGTGATGTTGAAATGTCAGGTGATGTTTTAAGATGGTGATCCCCTCAACTAAAATGACCTCCTGTCAGAATATCATGGTGACGTCATCAGGATATTGGCTTAATTCATCATTGTGGTACTATGACATCATCGTCATGTTATGTAGGAAAAGTCATGTTCGAAAATATACCTCCGCGAGGTAAAAAGGATGATGATGTCATCGTCATGTTAGTTTCTTTGTCTATCAGGTTTGGATGATGTCATCAGGATATTGGTTTGGGGTGATGTTTTGTGATAGGAGGATATTCAAGTATTAGGGTGATATTTGGGAATATGACCCTCGCAAAATATATGACGCTGTTTGATGGGTAAATACCACTGTTTACTAAAATTGACGTCTGGATATTCAGAGCAAATGATTTATTAGGTGATAAAATTAGATCAGGGTGGTCTTTTATAAGATGACTGATGTTGAGAAATATGATCCTCCCCTCAGAATATCAGGTTTGACCAGATCTTTGACTCATCATAACTTCTACACCCTAAGGAAAATCAGGGTGATCCAAAAGGAAAACCTGCATGAAATTCTGTACTCTTTCCAACCATGAGGTTATCGATATGAAATATGAACTTTGATAAATTTACCTTATGATGATGATGATACTGCAACTTTCTTATGTAGGATCATCTGCATGACTTACTTTTACCAAACCGCCAAAAAGTAGAAAAAACACAAGCCATGCCAAGCAAAAAGTTGGGTCCCTATTTTGTCAAGTCAAAATGGGGCGTGTTGTGTAACCACACAACAACTTGCCACCAAAGAAAACATAGAAATTCCAATGATTCAAGTGAGGTGATCACATTCATATATAGTATTCTAACTCTTTCTAGGTATAAGCATCATAAGCTTTCTATATAATAAAGTTTCATCATGGTAATAATGCTAACAAAGGATTAGGTGTGTGCAAATGGTTAATTATCCTCTTCTTGAAAGTAAGTTAAAAACATGAGTAACTGGTGTTAAGCTACATAGTTGGAGATCATCCCTCATAGTCAACTTGGATAGAGCCTTACTGCCAGTAGGCATCCATAGCCTTGGTAAGGTTATCTATACAATCTCCCTAAGTAGAGCCCCATTTCTAGCAAGCGTCTATAGCTCCGGTAGAGTTACTTAGATGGCCTAATTTTATTTATTACTATTTTTTTTTGAAATTGTCAATACTTGATCTATATATATCTGGTGTCATCATGTAAGCTCATTGTGTAAGGTATGGTCACTTGCTGATTCAGGTTGGAGATTGTATTGGTAGCAAGGGAGTTTCTTTAGATTTATCACTTAACACCTATACTTATGTGTTCAACAAACCCAAGGCCGTTAGGTGAGTCATTGTGAAAGATTCACTTTGGTCAAGAAAAGGTACCCTAATGAAAGGATATCATAGACCTGATCATAAGTACTTCTCAAAGTGAGTCACAACCTATATATATAAGTTCTCATCACTTGAATCTTAACAAATTAGTTGTTTTCTATGATGATGAGCTGCATCATCTTGACTAACCAAAACAAAAACTCAACAAGCAAACAAAACAAAACACAAAACAAACTGTACAAACAACTATACAAATATACACTATGATACACATGACTAACATGAAGCTACTCAGGCTTGGAAATAATGTTTGAGGAATTGTCCATTGACTGGTAATGGAACATCCTCACCTGTCAAGTTCTTAAGCCTATAAGTGTTGTCTCCTAACATCTCAGAAATTTGGAAGGGAGCTATCCATAACTTGTCAAACTTATCATGGTCTCCTTTCTTCTCATGGGCTTTATCCCACATCATGACTAAATCTGATATCCTGAAGGCTTTAACCTTGGCTCTCTTGTCAAACTAGCGTTTGACAACAACCTGATGTTTGGCAAACTGATCAATTGCCTGACTTCTTTTCTCTTCCATGTGCATCAGTTGAAGCAACCTGACTTCTTGTTTATTATCTATGCCTAGGTACTCTTGTGCAAACTACAGGGTAGGAATTTTTAGATTAATAGGGAGGATGGGATCCATCCCATATAGTAAGTGGAAAGGTGAGTTTCCTAATGTAGCCTTATTCCTAGTTCTGTCTACCCATAAGGCATATTTCAGAAGTGTGTTCCACTCCCTAGGATTCTTTTCTATTAACTTTCTTATGATATTCAGCAAATTCTTATTGGTTGATTCTATCAATCCATTCCCTTGGGGATAATAATTAGATGAGAACTTCAATATGATCCCATTATCAAAAGCCCAACTTGACAACTTAGTGGAAGCAAAAGCAAAACCATTATCACTCACCAGGGCGTAAGGAACTCCATACCTGGTGACTATATTGCTTTCCAAAAAATTGATGACATCTTCTACAGTACAGGTCTTGGTGCTAACAGCCTCTGTCCACCTGGTACAGTAGTCAGTAATTGTTAAAACATACCTGTGGCTGGATGATGATGGAGGATTGATAGGTCCTATGAAATTCATGCCCTATCGTGCAAATGGGCACATCTCTATCACTGGCTGCAAGGGTTGAGCAGCATATCTTTCTCTATTAGCAACAACCTGACATACATGACAACATTTAATATGTTCAATAGTATCCTTAAAAATTGTGGGCCAATAGTATCCTTCTCTGACCAAGGCAAGTGCCTATCTTTCTACGTCCATATATCTTAATCCTGCATCTTTGAAAGGATAGCTCATGAAGGCTATGGGTTTTTCTTCCTTTTCTTCATTTCTTTGTGTTAGCACTATTGCAGAGGTATGCTCTGAAGTAAATGAATAAATGTAGAAGTCCCTAGTGTAGTCTGGACTAATCAAGACTCGAGCATCTGATATAGCCTTTTTAATATCTTCAAAAGCAACTCTAGCCTCTGGTGTCCACTCAATCTTTGCATCCTTCTTGAGCATGGCATTTAGAGGTCTAACAATTTCTGCAAAGCCAGTGATAAGCTTCCTAACAAAGTTGATCTTACCAAAGTAAGACTTGAGTTCTTTCTTGCTTGCAGGAAGCTGTAACTTCATAATGGACTCCACCCTGTCAGGATCTATGATAATCCCATCTTTTGTGATCAGGTGGCCAAGTAACTTTCCTATTGTCACCCCAAATATGCATTTCTTAGGGTTCAATGATATCCCATATTCTTCACATTTTTTTAGTACATTTCTGAGATCTGCTACATGATTTCCTCTCTCTTTAGAGAATACTGTCAAGTCATCCATGTATATGACTATACACTTTCCTATTAAGCCTTTGAAGGCTATGTCCATTGCTCGCTGGAATGTTGCTCCAACATTTATCAGCCCAAATGGCATACGTCTATAAGAAAATATACCCATTTTGTGGTGAAGGCAGTTTTCAATCTATCTATCTTGTCAACCATGACCTAGTTATAGCCTAAGAAACCATCCAGGAATGACATCATCTTGGCACCATTTACAATTTGCAGGACCTCATCCAAGGAAGGTAAAGGATAATTGTCCTTCTCTGATGCTCTGTTTAGGTTCCTGAAATCCACACATAGTCTGATGTCTCCATTCTTCTTTTTCACTAGGACTAGATTTGCTACCCAGGTGGAGTGCCTAACAAGGAATATGATCCCGACATTCAGCAGCTTCTTGACTTCTTCAAAAATTATTGGTTCAAGCAAAACATTGACAGGCCTTTGCTTTTGTCTAAAAGGTTTAGCATCTGGCTTGAGGGGTATGGTATGTGTGATGACTAATGTGTCATATGTCTTTAATTCATCATAGGTCCATGCTATGACATGTATATAATCTTTAAGAGCCTGAATGATTCCTTCTAACTCTTCTTCTATGCAAACCTTCCCTATCAGGACATTTTTCCTTTCATCATCTTGTCCAATATTCACCTGAGAATATTGTCCTCCATCAACTTTTGGAAGATCTTTATGTTTCAACATGATGTCCAGATCAAAGGCTCTTTCTAGCTCTATCATTCCTTTTGGAATCTTATTGCTGGGCAACTCTAATATTTCTTCCTCTTCCCAAACATGATCTTCTGTATTGTTCTCATCTATGATATGAGCATCAAATATATCTTTGTTGGAGATGAAATCTAAGATATGTTGATCATCATCAAACACTTGGAGGTTGGTCACATTATTAGGCACAGAAGGTACTGATACCAACTCTACTGAAAATATCTTTAGGCCTGATATGGACAAGGGCTCCAGTGTACTGGCAGCCTATGCTAAAGCATCTGCCCTATGGTTCTGTTCTCTAGGTACGTGGCTGATATTAAATGCATCAAAGTCTTCAATCAAATCCCACACTCTGTGTCTGTAATTAGATAGCCTTTTATAATTGTAGGAGTAGATTCCTCTCACCTGTCTGATTACTAATTCTGAATCTCCAAAGACCTGCAGAATTTTAACTTTCTTCTTGAGAGCAAATAATATCCCATGAATCAAAGCTTCATATTCTATTACATTATTGGTATAAGGAAACTGTAGTCTATAGGCTACTAAGTAAGACTTTCTTGATGGATTAATTAGTCTATTCCTACTCCAGCACCTTGTTTGGATTTGGATCCATCAAATCTTAGGATCCATGACTTATCTTTAGCCAAAGGTCTACTTGAACTTTCTGTCTTCTCTGCAGCTCTGGCAGCTGCTCCATTTGATATCCACTTTAACTTAGGTATTTCAGATCTTTCAGTCTTCACCTTTCCTTTCTTTTGTGAAGCTGATAGTTCTTATTTCTTTTTATCACCAGCAGGATGATCCTCTAGAGTACATAATGTATATTTCTTCAAGATATGTAAACATAGTGAGCAAGTAGTTTCTGAGTGAGGTGCCTCATGCAACCTGCACCAGCCTTCAATTAAAACATCCTGTGGAAGTCTTTGTTGTTGTGTCATCTTTTGAAACTCTTTGTTCAGAAATTCTTCAAATCTAGTCAAGTTACTACCTCTGTCTTCATCTGATAGCTTGTAATCTGATTCCATGAAACAATCACTCCTTGGGGTGATTTTCTCTTTCTTCTTGACATTTATCTGGTCATATACCAGAATTTCTTCTATGATCTAATCATGACTTTCATCTTGACATGCACTCTCTACTATTCCTGCAGGAAATAGACAATAGTCAGAATCACTATCATTACCACTGTCTGATGAACTTACCTCTGATGATGATGATGTTGCTCATACGTCACTACAAGCTTGTTCTAGGTCCATCATATCTATGCATGCTTCGCAAGTCTTCTCTAAATGTGGCTCATCATGTAATCTGCACCAACCATCAATTAAAACATCATTAGCTAGTATATTCAATAATCTACATCATTTTATTTGCTTGGATAAGTGCCTTTCAAAATTCATGAAGTGGTCTATCTCGTTCTCATTCTCAGGGTTATTATCAGGATCTACAGTTACTTCATCATTTGGAGGATCATCATCATGATGATGATGAACATCATACATCAGGATCTCTTCTATCCTGATAGTCTGAGGTTTTATGGAATAGACTCCAGGTTCCACATCCATGTACATGATCTCGTTTGTTTTGTTATACTCAGTGATCATGTGCTTCATTCTAGGCTCAGCATCTATTCTTATTTGATTCAGTATCCCTTTCCAAGGTAACCACATGTGACTGAAATCTGTAGACATGTATCCGTTTAAGATTTTTGACCAGTCTCTACTAACCAACATCCCATATGTATCAAGTATGTCAACAACCTGAATGTCAATATAATATTGGATCTTGGGATCAGATGCAAGCTACATGTGGATGTGAGTTAACTCCCCTACTACACTTACTTCTATTTTATCTAGTTGAGTGACTTTCTTCAAAGATTTAGTAGGATGTAATCCTAAAGCATTGCATATGGATAGGGGCATTACATTTGTAGATGCTCCTGAATCTACTAAACAGTTGTGCAAGTTTTTACTGAACATTCTTATGGTGAGAAGAAACAGAGGTGACTCAGTTTTGTCTCTATACAAGGTCATGTGGGAGGTCTCTACAGCTTGAACAGTAGTTGGCACCTTGTGTTTAACATTATTGTCTCTAACAACATGGTCTTTATTACTGGATTGACCTGGGGAATGATTATCCTCTCTGGGAGCAGGATCATCTAATGATTTCATAAACACCTTCTTGATGGTAGGAGTTTTGAGCAACTCTGATAGGGATAAACTAATTTTGATTTTCTTCATTTCATCAGCCAGATATGTGACTAATTTGTCAGATTCATGAGGCAGACTTACAGCCTTTGATACTATGTTTGGTGGTGATAGGTACTGAGCATTTACCTTGGGGAATCCAAGGTTATTGCTTGCCTTGGGATCAGGAGGTGTATTGAAGTTATTTGGAGGTAAAGAAGATGTCAATGGACCAGTAGGTCTATTGGCATTATTTCTTAGGTTGTAGCTATGCTTACCCGGATATTGTTGTTGGTATGCATATACCTCCTCATGTTCATTTGAAGGCTCATTTTCATCCTCAAAAGGGAAAACATAGTTTGACTCAAAAGCCATGGCTGATTCTTCACAAGCCAGTGTGTAATCTTCTTGAGCAGGCACTGTCTGTGGATAAGGATGTTGCATGTATGTCTCTAGTACTAGAGCAGTGTCATATCCACATGGAACAAGCTCATTTCCTTCTACTTGAGGCTGATTTCCTGAAGTATTTGACACTTTAGTCTAAAAACTGCTAGCAACAATTCTAAATTGAGGACAGTCTAACTCTGCATGTGCATTCGTGTTGTGAATCCTACACCAGTTAATGAGTGCTGCTTCTGCAAGATTGACTCTAGTAGTCTATTTTGGTTCACCAGGGGGCTAATTGTCCAGGGGTGATGGAAAGAACCATTGTTTGGCCTAGTGTTCCACACTCTAGGCTATCTTTGAGGGTTGTTATTGCCATTGTTGTTGTTATAATTGTTGTTATATCCCCTATCAAGATAATTTGGTCTGTCATTTGCATAGCCTCTATTCTGGTTAGGCTGAGAATAGAAATTTTGACTTCTCAAGTGAGTTATCTCAATTGTGAGCTTCCTTAACTGAGCTGATATTTCTTTGATTTCCTCTTTCTCTTCTTGAGCCTTGGCCACTACATTTTCTGTTGAAGGCTTGAAGAATGAAGATCCATTGTTGTTATGATTCTGGTCAACAACTTGAGGTGTCTACATTTGTCCAGGATACTGCAGCATTTGGCCATTTCCATTTGGAGGTGGCATTATACTCAATGGAGGTATTTGCAATGGTGTTGGCATTACAGCTGGAGGCATCATCGCTCCATTATGTTGTGGTTGGATAGGATATCTTGGATAACCAGGCAATGTGGGAAATGCTATTTTTGGAGTAGGTGTACGAGCTAACTATTGATTAACTTTAATGGCTTCTTGGAAAGCTCCTGTCAAAGTTGTGATTTCTAGATGTGCTCTCCTAATGAACATAGAGGTTAAAGGATCCAGAGCTTAATAGTAAATGCTCCTAGCAGTTGCATTAGTTACAACATAAGGAGTAACTAACTTGGATAACATTTTCTGGAACCTAGCATTAAAGTTTGCAATAGGCTCTCCTTCAAACCATTTAATTGTGGCAAATAAGTGATAATTCATTGAAGGATCAATAGGTATCTTGAACCTATCAGTAAAGGCTTTCTCTAAGACTGTCCAGGAACAAACAGAACCTTGACCAAGACTAATATACCAATTATAAGCCTCTTCCCCTAAGGAAAAAGGAAATAACCTGCATACAACATCCTGATGTTCTATTCTAGCCCTACAGCGGGCTTCTTTAAAAGTTCTGATATGATCATCAGCATCTTGATAAGGATGATACTTTGGACAGATTTTATCTAGATTCTTTGGTAACTCATGATATGCGTTGAAAGTTAAAGGCGATTCTACCATGAAGAAAGACATTGCAATAGGAGGAGGTTGAGCTTGAGGTATAACTGGCTGAGGTTGGACCAAAGGTGCACCCTGAGGAGATCCTACAGGTATATGTAAACCAATAGGAGTTACAAGAGGACGTTCTGGTGATGTGTTGGTCATGATGTTATTCATAAACAAGCATAGAATAAAAGTACATATTAACCTTTATTCATCTTGAAAGATACTATGAATTCAAGGAATTCAGGATCCTAAGTCTTCGGTGCTTAGGTCTTAATCGTCTGACGTTACTCAGAGGTTAATGTGAGTTGCTGTTTCCATTTTGGGGCCTTACGTGAAATTGTGCCATCATCATGACTTTCCTGCAGAAATTCTTTACAGAGAAGTCATATTATGTAGTTATTAGATGAAAAGGTGTAGGAATACCTCAATCTTTGCATGATATTTTCAATGGTGCATGCTTTGCATTCAAAATATGCTAAATATTTTGCGATTATCTACGAGATGTCTGCATATTTGCGTTATTTGCTTAAGATTATCAATTATTTGCAATTGTGGTAATGAAATGTTCTAAAATTGAAAGAAATTAAAGGGATACTACAATTTTAAAGTTGAATCTTCAGCTATTGATCCACATACATACTAGATACTGTCATGATGAGAAGAAATCAAACCATATGTTCACCAGGATGTTCCACAGCTAGATACAGTTGATGCAAACTTCAGAGGATGATGAATGAAAACAATACATGCAACATGATGAGCACTCCAAGGGACGCAGCAAATCAAAGCACATATCCAGAATTCAAACACAGATTACTCAAGATTTACGAAGATGTGTAATCGAAATACTCTTCTCTTTCATTAAGTATGCAAAAGACATGTACATATGCAATAACTTTGAAATAAGCCCTGAATATTTCAGCAAACATATTTCAATTAAGTTTCGAATGTTTTAACAAGGCATTCCACCACCTTTTATAGAATAAGGTGAGGAATCCGTTACAAAAGATCTACGATCTAGATTTATCAATACAAATCTACGGTCCTAATTCACTTGACTTCGTCAATGTTTACAAAAAGGCACAAGTTGCCAGCTGGCAACTATCTATACTACTTATGTTAGTATCCCCTTCATGATGTATCTTCATCATGCTCTTCAGCTGATTCATGCAGCTCATCATCATGTGCCTCAATTTCTGAACTTTCACTATCCTGATGATGACGCCGCTGCATATGGGGCTGCATACTACTGCGGACCTGCTCATATGAATGCACAACTTGATCTATCCCTCCGCCATCTTGAGTCTTCGCCTTTATGATGGCATGCTTATGTGCTTCATATTTATCCCTGCTGTTGTCGAGCTTATTCTTCCTGTCCTGTAGTGTCTCTTGGTACTTTTCCATCTGGACCTTGATCCTCATTATTTTATTTATTAATTCCTCTGTCAAAGGGACTAGTGGACCATCCGTCTCTGCTTGGAAGTTGCTGTGTACAGCTTTGATGGCAGACTCTTCATCCTGATTCTCTATTTTTCCTTCCATCTTACCTTCCAAAGCCTCCAGTATCACTGCCTCCTGAGCCATTAAATCTCGCAGCCTCATGCTGATATCCCTCAGCTTATTATTACACCTTTTGAGGACTGCACACTCAAACTGAGTGTCTTTATACCAAATATCAATTAATAATGTCGTATTATTATTCAGTACCTACTTACTGATAAGCAGTTGTGGATTTATGTTTCTTATTTCCCCTAACAGGGCCAGGACTCTCTCCAATTTTAAGACCTCTTTCCAGTCTGCATCTGCAATCTATCTACCCTGGCCTTAGAGTCACTTAGAGTGCTCCACCTCTTCAAAGAGGCCTTTACTATTTCAACAGCATCATCCAATGTGGATGACATCCATCTTCTTATTACGGATGCCTCATGTTTCATGATGTCCAATTTATTTACCTCCTCCTGAGAAATGGTAGTCAATGGGACTGCATGTTCAGTCGTGGTATCATTAGGATTGGTCAGCCCTTTGATATAGGCGTGCAACTAAGCAATGTGCTCTTTATGTTGCTTATTTTTCTCCTTCTCTCTTTTCACTTTCTGAATTAGAGAGTCAATAATATCTTTGCCCTCCTGACCTTCCTGGTCCTCATTGGCAAAGCCCAAATCTACTGTACTAATTTGAAATTCGTCGACGGTGATTTTACCTTTTTCTTTCTCCACCGCAGGTATGGCAATTTGTGCGGTCCTTCTCCCTGTTGCCGGATCTCTCTTGATGGCCGAATTCATTCTAGCCTTCCTCCTTGGTTTCACTATATCCGTAGAAAACAGGGTGGAGACGTCGAATTCCTGAATTTCAATCTCTTCCTCAACACCTACCTCCTTTGCCAACCACGGAGGCACCTGATCATGTTTCTCAACATCATCCTGATGTTCACCTGTATCTCCCATTTCTATCAACAAATGTTGTGGAGATGGTGACATCCTCAGTTTTTCTTCTTGATGTTCCTTTTGTGGTTGATCCTGCGGTACCTCCTCCTGTTGAGGGATTCCCTTCTCCAGAGGAGCATCTTCATGCTGAGGGGAACCTTGTGGTGCATCTATGTGCTGTGGGGAACCTTGTGGCGTAGCTATGTGCTGATCATGATGATCATGACCCGCCTCTGCCATTACTTCATCTGTTCCCACTTCTTCTTCTTCTTGTGGTTTATCCATTGCACCAAATATTGGAGACTCTGCCTGATGTGGTGGAGATTGCTCTGTAGCTACTACTTTTTCCGAGCCTGCAACATCCACTCCTTGTACTTTGGCAGCTAGGTCCTCTATTGCTTCTTTCTCATCAGCCCTCGCTTCTCAAACCTCTACTATAGCAGGTTCCTTCATTGTATCCTGTAGGCTTTGTTGGCCAGTTTCAAGAGCATGGCCTTCTGTTTCTGCCATCTCCATCTCTTCTGTTAGGTGGCCCTTATCAGGTGATCCTGCTGGCTGTTTAGGACTTGCATCCTGTTTCTCTGTCAGATCTACCACGACAGGACTACTCACCTCTGTTATCAATGTGTCTAGCCCTATTTCCTGAGCTATTTGCTCTGGGCTCTTTTCTTGCTCCTCTTCTGCTTGTTTCATCTCCTCAAGCACTGTTTGCATTATTGGAGGCTTGTGAGGAGTCACACTTGCATCAGCAGCAAGTTTTTCCATTTCTTGTGCAGCTACATCCTACACCACCTCGTCATCAAACAAGTTTATTGTCTTGTCTAGCGAGACATGCCGTTCCGCTTGTGTCTGGGAGGTCTCTTTCAACTTCTCTTCAGCAAGTTCAGTCTTGAACTTGACAATGGTAGGAAGTGGAACATTGTTTTGCAGTTCCTTGTGCACTTCACTACCCTCCCCTTGTGATGAAGTAGGGGGTTGGCTTATTTCACCTCATGGAGGTTCTCTGTTTCTTTAGCGGGGAAGACACCAGCACCTGCGGAGCTCTCCTCTTCCTTCTTATTATCAACGGAGTCTCCTCCTCCTCCGGCTCTTCTTCTATGAGGGTGCCCTCCACCCCTGGTTGTTTAGAAGACTGACCCACCTCTTGGGTCTCAATGATTCCAGCCTCTGTTGTCTTACTTTTCTTGGGCTTGTCCTTTTCTGGAGGGGATACTGATTCAGATCCTGACCCTGTGGCCTGCTCAACTGTAAACACTGCCCTTTCAATTATAATCCCCTTTGGTCCCTGTTCCACCTTCTTGCCCTTCGCTTGTCTTTTGCTCTGCTGCTGTGGTGGAGGGACCTTATCTCCCTTGGTCTTCCTTTTCTCCAGCAGGAAGTCATCATATTCATCTGCGGGGATATCTTGGCCCTTTTTCTTGTTGTCCACCGTGATGGCAACACCCTTCTTCTTCAATGCCTCTACTTGTTCATCTACCCAAGCTTGGGTTAGGCGTAGGGTCCTGGCAATGAATAGGTCCAAGGATATATCCTCCTGCATGGTGAGGTCAGGTGCAGATATGGTGTCATTATATATCTTCTTCTCTTCATACTCATCTGCCATTGTCCTGCCATCATCCTTCTTTAACTGTTGGGGCAGGGAGATGCAATCAAACGTTCTAACTTGGTTCAGAGTTAATCTCTAATACCTCCTCCTCCTGGCTTCTGCCTCATCCTCGCAGTCAGCCCAAAAATCCTCTAGGTGCCTCTGGTTAACAGGCTTTCCTAGCACCTTCTGTATTCTACCGTAAGGATCATATGGTCTAGTTATTGGAAAGGGCTGCAAGTTCATCTTATTCAGGGTGACCATCACCTTCTTAATGTTATCAGAGTCAGGGCACATGTAGTTGCCAATGCTGACTGGGAACAAAATTGGTGGCAGCTTCTTGGCATCCTTGTACATCTGGATCATGGTGGAGCCCTGCCTGATGAATTCCATTAATACCACAGTGTCAGTAGGATACCTTGGCAGCATCAGGGGATGTCCCTCGAAACCTTCAACCCTAATGTAGGAAAAGGTCGTGAACTGTATGTACCAGGCCCCATGCCTATATACTACCTCTTGAGCTTCCAAGCTCAATCTTTTCATTCTGTCTTCTTCCATGGTCCTTACCAGATGCATAGAGAATCCATCATTGACCAGTTTGTAATCTTTTAAGTAGTTGGTTCTTTGCAGCTGAGGATGATGGTCCCAGATATATGCTGCATTTGTGCCTGTGAGCTTCCCATCTGTAACTAAGGCATCAAAAGTGCCTCTATATGCACAGGAATACACAATATACGAGGACATGAAAAAAGCACAATTAGAACCTCCCAGGTTCATCAACTACTCATGCAGAGCATCACTGATAATTTGCCCCCACAGTGGCTTGGTGTCTGAATACAGGCACATCATTATAATCCCGTACATCCAATCTCTGAAACTCCCAGTATCAGGTTGGCCAGTAACCCTATTCAGAAGTGCGATCATGTACTGATACTCCTCATTAAAATCATATTTGAATAGGTGCACAGGAAGCTTGGTAGCTGCGTTATAGGTGTTGTTCTCAGCCCGCCACGCGTACATGTTCTTCCTCGCTGACTTCTTATTGGCTTCATACTCCCTCTCTGACTTCTTCAGGTCCACACTTTTGACTTTACTTCCCAGCGGCAATCCAAACATCTGGGAGAGACCTTTGATGGAGAGGTCTGCATATACCCTCCCATGCTTCACTACCTGCCTGGTTTGAGGGTTGTAATTCCGAGCACATTCAATAATGAGTTCCGGAGACTCCATGGAGTATGGAAAACCAGCAGCATTCCATAATCTAGATACGAACACTGCGTCTAGCACAGGACTCTTGTCATGCCCATTGTTAAGCTTGGCTGACCAGGCTTCTAGATTAGTGCTTCCCTGATGGGTGTCTGTGATTGCTCCGTAGTTAAACAGGACCCCCCTCTGAGTAGAGAACATGGGTTTGCTGAAATCCTCCTGGCATTTGACTAATCACTTCTCAGCCATGAGTACCTGCAATTAACGACAATCCTATCTCACAATAAGGTACATACATGCATGTATACATACTGCAGTTGAATTTATAAATCACTATGCCTACAGCATGAATTTCAATCATTACTTGACCATACAGGTGCATAAACCAGAACTTACATCATCGCATCAGAATAGAAACAATATGATGAGGGTTTATTCACTTACCTGGTTGTGCAGATTTCCTTTTATACCAGTAGAGTGCCGAGACGTTCTTAATTCAGCTGGTGATCACCTTTCCCTTCTGCTCGTGAGCCCAAATTGCGCAACGGTAGCTGGTATGCAGATATGGAAGCTGGTGCTCTGTAAAACAAGTTTATCACAAGGTAAATGTAAAAATGGCGGTTGAATTACCTTTTAACCACGCATTTAGGGCGCATTTAGGGCAACTCTGACAGATTAGATCATGTTCCTTGCTTATCCGTGCGAAAAATACAGGATCTCGCCAGGTGTTTCATTGGGTTCCGAGGTCGGCGGGAACCACCTACCATGGCTGCGTGCATTAAATGATAATGGTGGCAACGAGAGCGGGAGAATATCCCTATGACAGGATATCATGAGGGTAGGATGATATTCGCAAATATCAGGTTGAGTTTCAATATCATCCTCCCTCGTATTGACATTGTTATCGCGACAAGATTCGGGTGACAAAAGCACCTTTATTTCTACGTAGTACATCAGGAGGATATTTCGGTGTATCAGGTGATGTTTCAAAATATGATGATGTTGAGACAAACTTACATCTCTCTCTCTTTCAAAATATGACGTCATCCTAATATTCGCTCTTCGTATCGGAAGTGCATCATGACGTCATCATCATATTAGGCTAACATGATCATGCTTTAGAGAAAAAAAAACCTGCGACAGTGTAACTATGATGCTGATGTCATCAGGATGTATGTTCCTTCATTTTTCATATTAGGATGATGTCATCAGGATATTTGCTAAGGGTGATATTTGCATCAGGAGGATACAAAGATATATCAGGTTATATGCGAAGTATGATGCTCACGATAGATAAAACTGTTTGACAGGAAGAATTTGCTACCATTTAAAGTTGACGTCCAGATATTTGAACCGCATGACATATTGGGGGGGAGTATTTCAAATATGATGATGTCAAGACAATATGACCTTCCACTTATGAATATCAGGTTTGACTGAAACTTTGACTGTTCATAACTTTTATATCCTGATGAATATCAAGGTGATGTAAAAGGCAAACCTACCTAAATTTCAATGCTTTTTCAAAATATAAGGTCACAGAGATGAAATACGAACTTTCACAAACTAGCCTCATGGTGACTTACCTCATCATGATCTTGCAGGGTGATGCACTTCGACTTATTTTTACCAAACCGCCCAGAAGCAGACGCACAAGCCAAACCAAAAATTGGGTCCATGTTTTGCCAAGTCAAAATGGGGCGTGTTGTGTAACCACACAACAACTTGCCACCAAAGAAAACAAACAAACTCCAATGATTCAAGTGATGTAATCACATTTACATATAGTATTCTAATTCCATATGAGCATAAGTATCATGATCCTATGAATGATAAAATTTTGTCATGACAACAATGCTAACAAAGGATCAGGTGTGTGCATATGATTAATTATCCCCATCTTGAAAGCAAGTTGAAAACATAAGTAACTGGTGTTAAACTACATAGTTGGGGATCATCCCTCATAGCCGACCTGGATAGAGCCTTGCTGCCAGCAGGCATCTATAGCCCCGACAAGGTTATCTATACAATCTCCCTAAGTAGAGCCCCACTGCCAGCAGGCGTCTATAGCCCCGGTAGAGTTACTTAGATGGCCTAATTTTATTTCTGTTCTAATTTCTCTTTAAAATTTGTATTTGATATCATCATGTTAGCTTATTTGTACAAGGTACAATCACTTGCAGCTTTAGGTTGGAGATTGTATTGGTAGCAAAGGAGTCCCTTTAGATTTTTCACTTAACACCTATACTTGTGTGTTCAACAAACCCAAGGCTGTTAGGTGTTTCATTGTGACTGATTCACTTTGATCAAGAAAAGGCATCCTGATGAAAAGATATCACAAACCTGATCATAAACACTTCTTACAATGAATCATAACCTATGTCTAAATGTGATCTCATTACTTGAATCTTAACAATTTGGTTATTTTCTGGGGTGATGAAGTGCACAATCCTGACTTACCAGAACAGGGTCCCAACCAACACAACGAAACAAGCAAAATAGACACACTGTACAAACAACTATACAAATATACAATATGATACACATGACTGCTATGAAGTCATTCAGGCCTGGAAATAATGTTTGAGGAATTGTCCATTGACTGGCAATGGGAGATCCTCACCTGTCAATTTTTTAAGCCTATAAGTACTGTCTCCTAGTATCTCAGAAATTTGAAAGGGACCTATCCATAATCTATCAAACTTACCATGGTCACCTTTCTTTTCATGGGCCTTATCCCACATCAGGACCAAATCGGATATCCTGAAAGCTTTAATTCTGGCTCTTTTGTCAAACCAGCGTTTGACAACAACCTGATGTTTTGCAAATTGATCAATTGCTTGACTCCTTTTTTCTTCCAGGTGCATCAACTGAAGCAACCTGACTTCTTGTCTATTGTCTATGCCTAGGTATTCTTGGGCAAACTATAGGGTAGGAATTTTTAAGTTTACAGGGAGGATTGGATCCACTCCATATACTAGTTGGAAAGGTGAGTTTCCTAATGCAGTTTTTACTCTAGTTCTGTCCACCCATAAGGCATACTTTAGGAATGAGTTCCATTCCCTGGGGTTCTTCTCTATCAATTTTCTTATGATACTCAGTAAATTCTTGTTGGTGGATTCTGCTAAACCATTCCCTTGAGGGTAGTAATTAGATGAGAACTTGAGTATAATCCCATGGTCAAAAGCCCAACCGGATAACTTGGTGGAAATGAAGGCGGACCCATTATCACTTACCAATGCATAAGGAGTTCCATACCTGGTGATAATGTTGCTCTCCAAAAATTTAATGACGTCATCTGCAGTGCAAGTTTTGCTGCTAATAGCCTCAGTCCATCTAGTACAATAATCATTAATTGTTAAAACATACCTATGCCCTGAGGAAGACGGAGGATTGATTGGTCCTATGAAGTCCATTCCCCACTGTGCAAATGGGTGCTCTTCCATTACTGGCTGCAAGGGTTGTGCAGCATATTTCTTTCTATTGGCAGCAACCTGGCAAACATGACAACATTTAACATGATCAGCTGTGTCTTTAAAAATTGTAGGCCAGTAATATCCTGCGCGGAGGATTGCATGTGTTGTGGCCAACGCCGATCCATGTGCCATTCCAAACTTGTCATGTAATTCTGTCAGAACTCTACTTGCTTCTGACTTCTCTAAGCATCTAAGGTATATTCCTTCGTAATTCTTCTTAAACAAGGTTCCTCCCTTCATCATATACTTTTGGGATCTTATCTTTAAGGCTCTTCTCTGTGAGGCCTGCATCCTTGATGGACATCTTCCAGTAATCAGGATGTGTCTGATATCTGAGTACCACTCTTTATTGTCTTTCTCATTGATCACATATTGCTGACTAGTGATGTTGGGATCAATCTTAGATATCATCTGGCTTAGAGCTTGTCCTCTTACCAGCTTCATTGGTGTAATTTCCATGTCATACTCTTGTAATACAGTAATCCATTTAACTCTTTTCTCACCAGGCTCACTTTGCATCAGCAGCATCTTCACTGTTGTATCAGGCACCACAGCAATCACTTTGCTTCTGAGTATGTAATGTCTGAATTTCTTTACTGCCCTGACTAATGCAAGTGCCTGTCTCTCAACATCTACATATCTCAACTCAGCATCCCTAAAAGGGCAGCTCATGAAAGCAATTGGTTTCTCTTCTTTCTCTTCATTTCTTTGAGTTAACACTGCTGTAGAGGTATGTTCTGAAGCAAATGAATAGATGTAGAAATCTTTGGTGTAGTCTGGACTAATGAGGACAGGAGCATCTGGAATGGCCTTTTTGATATCTTCAAATGCAGTCCGGGCTTCTGGTGTCCACTCAATTTGTGCATCTTTTTTCAACATAGCATTTAAAGGTCTGACAATCTCAGCAAAGCTGGTGATGAACTTCCTCACAAAGTTTATCTTACCAAAGTAAGACTTGAGCTCCTTTTTGCTTCCTAGAAGTTGTAACTTCATAATAGATTCCACCCTGTCAGGATCAATGATAATTCCATCCTCTGTGATCAGGTGGCCTAGTAATTTTCCTGTTGTGACTCCAAATATGCACTTCTTGGGATTTAAAGATATTCCATATTCTTCACATTTCTTCAGTACACTTCTGAGATCAACAACATGATTTCTCCTTTCCTTGGAGAATACCGTCAAGTCATCCATGTAGATGACTATGCACTTTCCTATTAAACCTCTAACAGCTATGTCCATTGCTCGCTGGAATGTAGCTCCAGCATTTATGAGTCCAAAGGGCATACGTCTATATACAAATATCCCCCACTTTGTGGTGAAGGCAGTTTTCAATCTGTCAATTTTGTCAACCATTACTTGGTTGTATCCTGAAAAGAAGTCCAAGAAGGACATCATCTTGGCTCCATTTACAATCTGTAGAACTTCATCTAGTGAGGGTAAAGGATAATTATCCTTTTCTGATGCTCTGTTCAATTTTATGAAATCTACACAAAACCTGATATCTCCATTATTTTTCCTGACTGGCACAAGATTAGCGACCCAAGTGGAGTGCCTGACAGGAAATATTATCCTAGCATTCAACAATTTCTTAACTTCCTCAAGAATTATTGGTTCGAGCAAGGCATTGACTGGTCTTTGCTTCTGTCTAAAAGGTTTCGTATCCGGCTTGAGAGGTATAGTATGAGTTATGACAGAGGTGTCATATGTCTTCAGCTCATCATAAGTCCATGCGATGACATGTATGTAATCCTTGAGGGCCTAAGTTATTCCTTCTAACTCTTCTGGTGTGCAAACTTTACCCAACAAAACATTTTTCTTATCATCAGCTTGTCCAATATTCACTTGTGAATATTGACCTCCATCTGCCTTAGGCAGATCTTTATGTTTAAGCATATTATCCAAATCAAAGGCTCTTTCCAGCTTAATCATACCTTTGGGGATTCTGTTGCTAGGCAACTCTAATATCTCATCTTCTTCCCAGACATGATCCTCCACTCCATTCTCATCTATGATCTAAGCCTCAAATATGTCTCTATTTGAAATGAAGTTCAGAATGTGTTGATCATCATCAAACACCTGGAGATTAGTCACATTGTCAGGTATTGATGGCACTGACACCAGTTCTACTGAAAATCTCTTTAGACCAGATATAGACAGTGGCTCCAATGTACTGGCAGCTTGAGCTAGCGCATCTGCCCTATGGTTTTGTTCTCTTGGTACATGAGTGATATTAAAGGCGTCAAAGTCCTCCATCAGGTCCCACACATGATGTCTGTAATTTGATAGTTTTTTGTAGTTACAGGAATAAATTCCTCTTACTTGCTTCACAACTAGTTCTGAATCTCCAAAGACATGCAGAATCTTTACTTTCCTCTTATGAGCAAACAGTATTCCATGAATCAAAGCCTCATACTCTGCTACATTGTTAGTACAGGGGAACTGTAATCTGTAAGCTGCCAGATGGGATCTCCCAGTTGGATCAATCAAGTCTATTCCTACCCCAGCACCTTGCTTAGATTTGGATCCATCAAACCTCAGGATCCAAGGTTTATCTTTAGCAGGACATTTAGCTGAACTTTCTTTTCCCTTGGCAGCTCTGGCTGCTGCTCCGCCTGATATCCATTTTATCTTAAGGACATCATCATCCTTAAGTTTCCTTTTTCCCTCTTCTTGTGAGCCTGATGGCTTTTCTATTTTTTCTTTCCTTTCAGCAGGAGGATGTTTTTCTGAATCTGCAGCTGCACGCTTTTTTAGGATGTGTAAACATAGTGAGCAAGTTGTTTCTGAGTGAGGTGCCTCGTGCAGCCTACACCAATTTTTAATTAAGGCCTCCCAAGGAGATTTATGCTGCCGTATCATCTTCTCTATTTCCTTTTCCAAAAATTCTTCAAACTTCGTCAGGTCACTACCTTTGTCCTCATCAGACAATTCATAATCTAGTTCCATAAAGCAATCGCTCCCTGGGGTGATCTTTTCGTTCATTTGATTATTTACTTGGAGAGAGACTAAAATTTCCTCCGCTTCTGGAATAGGATGCTCATCATGATCCGTCGGTTCTTCAGTTCCTACAAAAGACAGATAAGAGTTATTATTGTCATCATCATCAAATGTAACATTTACCTCAAAATATGATGATGATGCCTCGCTGTATGTTTGTTCTAGTATCATCATCTCTAAGCATGTCTCACATGTCTTTTCCGAATGTGCTTCATCGTGTAACCTGCACCATCCGTCAATCAAAATATCATTAGCCGGTATATTTAGCAATTGACAACGTTTTACTTATCTAGACAGATGTATCTCAAAATCTCTGAAGTGATCTATTTCATTCTCATTATCTAGATTATTATCAGTTTTTATGACGGGCATGTCTTTCTAATCATCATCATCATCATCATGATGCAGCTTAAGAATCATGATCTCTTCTATTTTGACGGTCTGCGGCCTGATGCAATAAACTCCAGGTTCTACGTTTACGTACATGATCTCATTTGTTTTGTTATATTCAGTTATCATATGTTTCATTCTTGGTTCAGCATCAATTCTGATCTGATTAGGTATACCCTTCCATGGTAACCACATGTGGTTGAAATCTGTGGACATATATCCGTTAAGAGTTTTAGACCAATCGCGGCTAAGCAACATCCCGTACGTATCAGGTATGTCAACTACTTGAATATCAATATAATACTGGATCCTAGGATCCAATGCTAGCTGCATGTGGATATGAGTTAATTTGCCTACTATACTTACTTCTGTTTTGTCCAACTGTGTGACTTTCTTTAAGGATTTGGCAGGATGTAGTCCTAAGGCGTTGCAAATTGACAAGGGCATAACATTCGTTGAGGCCCCCGAATCTACCAGACAGTTGTGCAGGTTCTTACTGAACATTCTTACGGTAAGGAGGAACGGAGGTGACTCAGTTTTATCCCTATACAAGGTCATGTGGGAGGTTTCCACAGCTTGGACTGTAGCTGATGTTTTAGGCTTGATAATATTATCCTTAACAGCATGATCCTTGCCACTGGATTGGTTCGAAAAATGGCTATCCCCTTTGGGGGCAGGATCATCTAAGGACTTCATGAATGCCTTTTTGATGGCAGGGGTTTTTAGTAACTCAGACAGGGACAGGCTGATCTTAATTTTCTTCGTTTCATCAGCGAGATAGCTGACCAACTTGTCAGATTCATGAGGGGTGTTCACAATCTTTGATACTGTGTTTTGAGGTGACAAGTACTAAGCATTCACCTTACGGAACCCTGGGTTATTGCTAGCCTTAGGATCAGGAGGTGTATTGAAGTTGTTTGGAGGTAGAGATGATGTCAATGGACCAGCAGGTCTGTTGGCATTGCTCCTCAAGTTATAATTGTGCTTACCAGGATATTGCTGCTGATAGGCATGTACTTCTTCACGTTCCCTTGCAGGCTCATTTTCATCTTCAAAGGGGAAAACATAGTTTGTTTCGAAAGCTAAAGCTGATTCTTCACATGCCTGGTTATAATTCTGACGGGGTTCATTTGTGTAGGCTTCTAGCACAAAAGCTGAGTTGTATCCACAAGGAACAATCTCATTTCCTTCTGCATGAGGTGGATTTCCAGAAGTGTTAGACACTTCAGTCTGAAAGATGCTAGCAGCAATTCTAAATTGTGGACAGTCTAACTCTGCATGAGCATTAGTATTGTGGATCCTACACCAATTAGTAAGAGTTGCCTCAGCAAGATTGACTCTAGTAGTCTGTTTGGCTTCACTAGGAGGCTGATTATCCAGGGGAGATGGCAATGAACCATTATTTGGCCTGGAATTCCATACTCTGGGCTGTCTAGGTGGGTTATTGTTATTTCCACCATTATTGTTGAAATTATTGTTGTTATATCCTCTATCAGGATAATTTGGTCTGTCATTAGAATAATTTCTGTTCGGACTGGACTGGGAATAGAAACCCTGATTTCTCATGTGTGTCACTTCTGTGGTGAGTTTTCTTAATTGAGCAGAAATTTCTTTGATTTCCTCCTTTTCTTCTTGAGCTTTGGCCACTACATTTTCAATCTGAGGCTTGAAGAAAGAGGATCCATGGTTATTATTGGATAGATTAGCACCCTGAGGTATCTGGGCTTGTGCAGGGTATTGTGACACTTGACTATTTCCATTAGGAGGGGGCATGATGCTCAGTGGAGGTATTTGCAAAGGGGCAGGCATGACTGCTGGAGGTATCACTATTCCATTAGGATACTGTGTAGGATACTGCGGAGAATATGTTGCAGGATATGATGCGGGATATTGTGAATGCACGCCAGGCAAGGTAGGAAACACTATGTTTGGAGTAGGAGCAGGTATCAACTGCTGATTCACTTTGATGGCTTCTTGAAAAGCTCCTGTCAATGTAGTGATCTCAGGATGTGTTCTCCTGATGAACATGGAAGTTAATGGATCTAGAGCTGAATAATAGATACTCCAGGCAGAGGCATCAGATACTACATATGGGGCAACTAACTTGGACAACATTTTCTGAAACCTAGCATTGAAATTGGCAATAGGTTCATGCTCAAATCTTTTGATCGTAGCAAACATATGGTAATTCATAGATGGATCAATAGGAACTTTGAATCTATCAAGAAAGGCTTTCTCTAAGACATCCCATGAACCAACAGAGGCTTGGCCAAGACTAATGAACCAATTATAAGCATCTTCCCCTAAGGAAAAAGGAAATAACCTGCACACTACATCTTGATGTTCTATTCTGGCTCTGCAACAAGCTTCTTTAAATGTCCTGATATGATCATCAGCATCTTGATAAGGATGATATTTTGGACACAGTTTGTCTGGATTCTTTGGTAGCTCATGATATGCATTAAAGGTCAAAGGTGACTCCGCTACAAAGAAAGACATCACAACCAGAGGAGGTTGGGCTGATGTTGCAGCTAGCTGGGGTTGAAGCAATGGTACTCCCTGAGGTTGAACAGGAGGTGTTACAGATATCCCGGAAGGTACTTGTAAACCAACGGGAGTTACAGGAGGAGGTTCTGGTGAAGCTCCTGACGCACTAGACCCTGGAGTGTGATGAATGTCTACAGTTCTAGGTCTGAAACCTCTAACAGGTAGTTCCTCGAAGATTCCACTAGATCTAGACCTGGTATTTATCCTGTGAGCTAGGATTTCTCAATTTTGAGGTGAATTGGCCAAAACTTTGCAAATATTGGCTAGATTTCACCGGATGAAGTGATATTTGTAGTCAGATGGCTAATCAAGCTCGATATTGATGAAATATTTATGAAGATACTGCAAGTATGACAGGATATTTAGGGCATAATGACCCTAGCACGAGATCTTAAGTATCTAAAGCTTAAACTCTTCAAAGTTTGAACAGATTTACGGATCTTTAGCCAATAGTAGTGAATTCAGAATGATCTACTGTAAAGCTTGCAATATTTATGTAAGATCTGGAAATCTTCACGCGAAATGAACATCTATGAGCTTCTTACAGTAAATATTGATGTAATATTTAAAATTCACTAACGATCTGAGGTTACCTTACTCTCTGCATCATAGAACCTGAAAATAATGATGATGAACGTAGTGTTCTAGACTATGCCCTCCTTCTAGTGCCAATTTATGTTGGTCATGATGTTATTCATAAACAAGCATAGAATAAAAGTACACATTAACCTTTATTCATCTTGAAAGATACTGTGAATTCAAGGAATTCAGGATCCCAAGTCTCCGATGATTAGGTCTTAATCGTCTGACATTACTCAGAGGTTAATGTGAGTTGCTGTTTCCATTTTGGGGGCTTACGTGAAATTGTGCCATCATCATGACTTTCCTGCAGAAATTCTTTATAGAGAAGTCATATTATGTAGTTATTAGATGAAAAGGTGTAGGAATACCTCAATCTTTGCATGATATTTTCAATGGTGCATGCTTTGCATTCAAAATATGCTAAATATTTTGTGATTATCTACGAGATGTCTGCATATTTGCATTATTTGCTTAAGATTATCAATTATTTGCAATTGTGGTAATGAAATGTTCTAAAATTGAAAGAAATTAAAGGGATACTACAATTTTAAAGTTGAATCTTCAGCTATTGATCCACATACATACTAGATACTGTCATGATGAGAAGAAATCAAACCATATGTTCACCAGGATGTTCCACAGCTAGATACAGTTGATGCAAACTTCAGAGGATGATGAATGAAAACAATACATGCAACATGATGAGCACTCCAAGGGATGCAGCAAATCAAAGCACATATCCAGAATTCAGACACAGATTACTCAAGATTTACGAAGATGTGTAATCGAAATACTCTTCTCTTTCATTAAGTATGCAAAAGACATGTACATATGCAATAACTTTGAAATAAGCCCTGAATATTTCAGCAAACAGATTTCAATTAAGTTTTGAATGTTTTAATAAGGCATTCCACCACCTTTTATAGAATAAGGTGAGGAATCCGTTACAAAAGATCTACGATCTAGATTTATCAATACAAATCTACGGTCCTGATTCACTTGACTTCGTCAATGTTTACAAAAAGGCACAAGTTGCCAGCTGGCAACTATCTATACTACTTATGTTAGTATCCCCTTCATGATGTATCTTCATCATGCTCTTCAGCTGATTCATGCGGCTCATCATCATGTGCCTCACTTTCCGAAATTTCACTATCCTGATGATGACGCGGCTGCATATGGGGCTGCATACTACTGCGGACCTGCTCGTATGAATGCACAACTTGATCTATCCCTCCGCCATCTTGAGTCTTTGCCTTTATGATGGCGTGCTTATGTGCTTCATATTTATCCCTGCTGTTGTCGAGCTTATTCTTCCTATCCTGCAGTGTCTCTTGGTACTTTTCCATCTGGACCTTGATCCTCATTATTTTATTTATTAATTCCTCTATCAAAGGGACCAGTGGACCATCCGTCTCTGCTTGGAAGTTGCTGTGTATAGCTTTGATGGCGGACTCTTCATCCTGATTCTCTATTTTTCCTTCCATCTTACCTTCCAAAGCCTCCAGTATCACTGCCTCCTGAGCCATTAAATCTCGCAGCCTCATGCTGATATCCCTCAGCTTATTATTACACCTTTTGAGGACTGCACACTCAAACTGAGTGTCTTTATACCAAATATCAATTAATAATGCCGTATTATTTTTCAGTACCTGCTTACTGATAAGCAGTTGTGGATTTATGTTTCTTATTTCCCCTAACAGGGCCAGGACTCTCTCCAGTTTGTAAGACCTCTTTCCGGTCTGCATCTGCAATCTATCTACCCTGGCCTTAGATTCACTTAGAGTGCTCCACCTCTTCAAAGAGGCCTTTACTATTTCAACAGCATCATCCAATGTGGATGACATCCATCTCCTTATTATGGACGCCTCATGTTTCATGATGTCCAATTTATTTACCTCCTCCTGAGAAATGGCAGTCAATGGGACTGCATGTTCAGTCGCGGTATCATCAGGACTGGTTAGCCCTTTGATATAGGTGTGCAACTAAGCAATGTGCTCTTTATGTTGCTTATTTTTCTCCTTCTCCCTTTTCACTTTCTGAATTAGAGAGTCAATAATATCTTTGCCCTCCTAACCTTCTTGGTCCTCATTGGCAAAGCCCAAATCTACTATACTAATTTGAAATTCGTCGACGGTGATTTTACCTTTTTCTTTCTCCACCGCAGGTATGGCAATTTGTGCGGTCCTTCTCCCTGTTGCCGGATCTCTCTTGATGGCCGAAGTCATTCTAGCCTTCCTCCTTGGTTTCACTATATCCACAGAAAATAGGGTGGAGACGTCGAATTCCTGAATTTCAATCTCTTCCTCAGCACCTACCTCCTTTGCCAACCACGGAGGCACCTGATCATGTTTCTCAACATCATCCTGATGTTCACCTGTATCTCCTGTTTCTGTCAACAAATGTTGTGAAGATGGTGACTTCCTTGGTTCTTCTTCTTGATGTTCCTTTTGTGGTTGATCCTGCGGTACCTCCTCTTGTTGAGGGATTCCCTTCTCCAGAGGAGCATCTTCATGCTAAGGGGAACCTTGTGGTGCATCTATGTGCTGTGGGGAACCTTGTGGCGTAGCTATGTGCTGATCATGATGATCATGACCCGCCTCTGCCATTACTTCATCTGTTCCCACTTCTTCTTCTTCTTGTGGTTTATCCACTGCACCAGATATTGGGGACTCTACCTGATGTGGTGGAGATTGCTCTGCAGCTACTACTTTTTCTGAGCCTGCAACATCCACTCCTTGTACTTTGGCAGCTAGGTCCTCTATTGCTTCTTTCTCATCAGCCCTCGCTTCTCGAACCTCTACTATAGTAGGTTCCTTCGTTGTATCCTGTGGGCTTTGTTGGCCGGTTTCAAGAGCATGGCCTTCTGTTTCTGCCATCTCCATCTCTTCTGTTAGGTGGCCCTTATCAGGTGATCCTGCTGGCTGTTCAGGACTTGCGTCCTATTTCTCTGTCAGATCTACCACGACAGGACTGGTCACCTCTGTTATCAATGTGTCTAGCCCTATTTCCTGGGCTATTTGCTCTGGGCTCTTTTCTTGCTCCTCTTCTGCTTGTTTCATCTCCTCAAGCACTGTTTGCACTGTTGGAGGCTTGTGAGGAGTCACACTTGCATCAGCAGCAAGTGTTTCCATTTCTTGTGCAGCTACATCCTGCACCACCTCATCATCAGACAAGTTTATTGTCTCGTCTAGCGAGACATGCCCTTCCGCTTGTGTCTGGGAGGTCTCTTTCAACTGCTCTTCAGCAAGTTCAGTCTTGAACTTGACAATGGTAGGAAGTGGAACATTGTGTTGCAATTCCTTGTGCACTTCACTACCCTCCCCTTGTGATGAAGTAGGGGGTTGGCTTATTTCACCTCTCATGGAGGTTCTCTGTTTCTTTGGTGGGGAAGACACCAGCACCTGCAAAGCTCTCCTCTTCCTTCTTATTATCAACGGAGTCTCCTCCTCCTCCGGCTCTTCTTCTATTAGGGTGCCCTCCACCCCTGGTTGTTTAGAAGACTGACCCACCTCTTGGGTCTCAATGATTCCAGCCTCTGCTATCTTACTTTTCTTGGGCTTGTCCTTTTCTGGAGGGGATGCTGATTCAGATCCTGACCCTGTGGCCTGCTCAACTGTAAACACTACCCTTTCAATTATAATCCCCTTTGGTCCCTGTTCCACCTTCTTGCCCTTCGCTTGTCTTTTGCTCTGCTGCTGTGGTGGAGGGACCTTATCTCCCTTGGTCTTCCTTTTCTCCAGCAGGAAGTCATCATATTCATCTGCGGGGATATCTTGGCCCTTTTTCTTGTTGTCCACCGTGATGGCAACACCCTTCTTCTTCAATGCCTCTACTTGTTCATCTACCCAAGCTTGGGTTAGGCGTAGGGTCCTGGCAATGAACGGGTCCAAGGATATATCCTCCTGCATGGTGAGGTCAGGTGCAGATATGGTGTCATTATATATCTTCTTCTCTTCATACTCATCTGCCATTGTCCTGCCATCATCCTTCTTTAACTGTTGGGGCAGGGAGATGCAATCAAACATTCTAACTTGGTTCAGAGTTAATCTCTGATACCTCCTCCTCCTAGCTTCTGCCTCATCCTCGCAGTCAGTCTAAAAATCCTCTAGGTGCCTCTGGTGAACAGGCTTTCCTAGCACCTTCTGTATTCTGCCGTAAGGATTATATGGTCTAGTTATTGGAAAGGGCTGCAAGTTCATCTTATTCAGGGTGACCATCACCTTCTTAATGTTATCAGAGTCAGGGCACATGTAGTTGCCAATGCTGACTGGGAACAAAATTGGTGGTAGCTTCTTGGCATCCTTGTACATCTGGATCATGGTGGAGCCCTGCCTGATGAATTCCATTAATACCACAGCGTCAGTAGGATACCTTGGCAGCATCAGGGGATGTCCCTCGAAACCTTTAACCCTGATGTAGGAAAAGGTCGCGAACTGTATGTACCAGGCCCCATGCCTGTATACTGCCTCTTGAGCTTCCAAGCTCAATCTTTTCATTCTGTCTTCTTCCATGGTCCTTACCAGATGCATAGAGAATGCATCATTGACCAGTTTGTAATCTTTTAAGTAGTTGGTTCTTTGCAGCTGAGGATGATGGTCCCAGATATATGCTGCGTTTGTGCCTGTGAGCTTCCCATCTGTAACTAAGGCATCAAAAGTGCCTCTATATGCACAGGAATACACAATATACGAGGACATGAAAAAAGCACAATTAGAACCTCCCAGGTTCATCAACTGCTCATGCAGAGCATCACTGATAATTTGCCCCCATAGTGGCTTGGTGTCCGAATACAGACACATCATTATAATCCCGTACATCCAATCTCTGAAACTGCCAGTATCAAGTTGGCCAGTAACCCTGTTCAGAAGTGCGATCATGTACTGATACTCCTCATTAAAATCATATTTGAACAAGTGCACAGGAAGCTTGGCAGCTGCGTTATAGGTGCTGTTCTCAGCCCGCCACGCGTACATGTTCTTCCTGGTTGACTTCTTATTGGCTTCATACTCCCTCTCTGACTTCTTCAGGTCCACACTTTTGACTTTACTTCCCAGCGGCAATCCGAACATCTGGGAGAGACCTTTGATGGAGAGGTCTGCATATACCCTCCCATGCTTCACTACCTGCCTGGTTTGAGGGTTGTAATTCTGGGCACATTCAATAACGAGTTCCGAAGACTCCATGGAGTATGGAAAACTAGCGGCATTCCATAATCCAGATACGAACACTGCATCCAGCACAGGACTCTTGTCATGCCCATTGTTAAGCTTGGCTAACCAGGCTTCTAGATTAGTGCTTCCTTGATGGGTGTCTGTGATTGCTCCGTATTTAAACAGGACCCCCCTCTGAGTAGAGAACATGGGTTTGCTGAACTCCTCCTGGCATTTGACTAATCGCTTCTTAGCCATGAGTACCTGCAATTAACGACAATCCTATCTCACAACAAGGTACATACATGCATGTATACATACTACAGTTGAATTTATAAATCACTATGCCTACAGCATGAATTTCAATCATTACTTGACCATACAGGTGCATAAACCAGAACTTACATCATCGCACCAGAATAGAAACAATATGATGAGGGTTTATTCACTTACCTGGTTGTGCAAATTTCCTTTTATACCAGTAGAGTGCCGAGACGTTCTTAATTCAGCTGGTGATCACCTTTCCCTTCTGCTCGTGAGCCCAAATTGCGCAACAGTAGCTGGTATGCAGATATGGAAGCTGGTGCTCTGTAAAACAAGTTTATCACAAGGTAAATGTAAAAATGGCGGTTGAATTACCTTTTAACCATGCATTTAGGGCGCATTTAGGGCAACTCTGACAGATTAGATCATGTTCCTTGCTTATCCGTGTGAAAAATATAGGATCTCGCCAGGTGTTTCATTGGGTTCCGGGGTCGGCGGGACCACCTACCATGGCTGCGCGCATTAAATGATAATGGCGGCAATGGGAGCGGGAGAATATCCCTATGACAGGATATCATGAGGGCAAGATGATATTCGCAAATAACGGGTTGAGTTTCAATATCATCCTCCCTCGTATTGACATTGTTATCGCGACAAGATTCGGGTGTCAAAAGCACCTTTATTTCTACGTAGTATATCAGGAGGATATTTTGGTGTATCGGGTGATGTTTCAAAATATGATGATGTTGAGACAAACTTACATCTCTCTCTCTTTCAGAATATGACGTCATCCTGATATTCGCTCTTCGTATCGGAAGTGCATCATGACGTCATCATCATATTAGGCTAACATGATCATGCTTTAGAGAAAAAAAACTTGCGACAGTGTAAGTATGATGCTGATGTCATCAGGATGTATGTTCCTTCGTTTTTCATATTAGGATGATGTCATCAGGATATTTGCTAAGGGTGCTATTTGCATCAGGAGGATACAAAGATATATCAGGTTATATGCGAAGTATGATGCTCGCGATAGATAAAACTGTTTGACGGGAAGAATTTGCTACTATTTAAAGTTGACGTCCAGATATTTGAACCGCATGACATATCGGGGGGGAGTATTTCAAATATGATGATGTCAAGACAATATGACCTTCCACTTATGAATATCAGGTTTGACCAAAACTTTGACTGTTCATAACTTTTATATCCTGATGAATATCAAGGTGATGTAAAAGGCAAACCTACCTAAATTTCAATGCTTTTTCAAAATATAAGGTCACAAAGATGAAATACAAACTTTCACAAACTAGCCTCATGGTGACTTACCTCATCATGATCTTGCAGGGTGATGCACTTCGACTTATTTTTACCAAACCGCCCAGAAGCAGACGCACAAGCCAAACCAAAAATTGGGTCCCTGTTTTGCCAAGTCAAAATGGGGCGTGTTGTGTAACCACACAACATGATGCTCCTGATGCACTAGAACTAGGAGTGTGATGGATATCAATGGTTTGAGGTCTAAATCCCCTGACAGGTAATTCTTCAAAAGGTCCGGTGGATCGTGACCTGGTATTTATCCTGTGAGCCAGGATTTCTCAATTTGAGGAAAATTAGCTGGATGATTGTAAATATCAGTTTGACTTTACCAGCAAAGGTGATATTTATGATTAGAAACGAGATCTAATTGAATATTTATGGAATATTTGCATGAATAGTGCAAATATGAGGTGATGTTGAGGTACGGTGACTCTTGCAACAGGATATCAGGCTTCTAAGATGAATATCCTCAAAGCTTTGACAAATTTATCTAAAGTTGGCTAATCTTTGCAAATTTAGGATGATTTACCACAAAGCTTGTGATATTTATGGTTAATCGTGAAAACTTTACACAGGATGAGCATGTACAAGCTTACTACAATAAATCTTTGAGCAATACTTGAAATTCAGAGATGTTTCAGTGTTACCTTACTTCCTGTATCATCCAACCTGAACTATTAATGATGATCCTCTTGCAAGCCCTCCTTCTAGCACCAATTTATATTGATCATGATGTTAGTCATAAACAAACAAAGAATAAAAGTTACACAACAACCTTTACTCATCTTGAAAGATACGATGAATTCAAAGAATTCATGATCCCAAGTCTCCATGGATTAGGTCTTAATCAACTGATGTTACTCAGTAGTTGATGTGTGTTGTTGTTTCCATTTTGGGGCCTTATGTTTGTTGATCATCAAGATTCTATTTCTATAAAGATGATGCATAGAAAGTTACTCTACACAGTGTATTTCCTCAGATGACATGCTTATACTCAAATCTTTGCATGATATTTATCAATTATACATGCTTTAACTCAAATATGCTATTGATTTTTAATTATCTATGAGGTATCTGCATATTTCATATATATTTTCTTCTGATTGTCAATTATTTGCAATTATGATGGTGATATGTTCTAAAATTTAAAATAAATGTAAAATAATACTTCAAATTATGATGAATCTTCAGCTATTGAGCCATATACACACTTGGTACTTTCATTCAAGAGAAGAAATCAAACGATATGTTCACCAGGGTGTTCCATAGCTAGATATAGTTGATGCTAACTTCAGAGGATGATGAATGAAAACAATACATGCAAACTGATAAGCACTCCAAGGGACATAGCAAATCAAAGCATATATCAAGAGTTCATACACAGATTACTCAGAATTTACGCATATTTGTAATCAAAATGCTCTTCTCTTTCATTAAGTATGCAAAAGACATGTACATATACAACAACTTTGAAATGAGCCCTGAGATTTCAGCAAACAAATTTCAATTAAGTTTCAAATGTTCAAAATGAGGCATCCCTGCACCTTTTATAGAACAAGATGAGGGAGTCATTACAATATGATCTACGATCAAGATTTGTCTATTCAGATCAATGGTATACATTTCATTGACCAAATCAACTCTTTTAATGTAGCACAGGTTGCCAGCTGGCAACCATCTAGGTAACTTATTATCTTTTAAGTACTTGATGCATGTATTTCCTTTATGGTGCATCTTCATCAGGTTCTTCATCATCATTTTCATTGTCATGATCATCACTTTCAACGCTTTCACTATCCTCATCATCCTGATGATTATCTTCTTGAATATGGACCTGCATAGATGTCCTGATATTTTCATATGCCTGCAATATCTTTTCCAATTCTCTGCCATCTTGAGTTCTTGCTTTGGCGATGGCATGTTTATGCACCTGATATTTGCTCTGGAGGGCCTCAAATTTATTTTTTCTTCTAATCAGGGTTTCATTATAGTTCTCCACTCTGACTTTGATTCTCATTACTTTATCCATTACTTCTTTTGTCAAGTGGTTCAAACGGTCATCAGCCATCGGCTGGAAATTACTATGTAGAGCCTTAATTGCAAACTCTTCATCTTGATTTTCAATCTTCCCTTCTACTTTCCCTTCTAAGGTTTCTAAGACCTCTGCTTCATACAACATCATATCATGTAGCTTCATACTGATATTCCTCAATTTATTATTGCATCCCTTCAGTACATCACATTCAAACTTGATGTCTTTATTCCAGATATCAATAAATATGGCTGTGTTATTATTCAGTACCTGATTATTTATTAAAATCAGAGGATCAATCCTCTTTATTTCATCCAAAGTGCTCAAGGTCTTCTCCAATTGAAATGACCTCCTTCTAGTTTCCATTTGTAACTTATCTACCTTCCTCCTCAAAGTACCTAAAGAATTCCACCTCTTCAAAGAGGCTTTTACCCCTTCTTCAGCTCCGTCGACCGCAGATGACATCCATTTCAATATTATTACTGATTCATGCTTCATAAGGTTTAACCTGTTGACCTCCTCTTGAGAAATTGCAGTCAATGGGACTGCTCGATCACTTGATTTGTCATCAGGGTTAATTAACCCCTTTAGATAGGCATGCAGCTGAGCAATGTGCTCTTTATGCTGCTTATTTTTCTCCTTCTCTCTATTTATCTTCTAGGTCAAAGAATCAATAATATCCTTCCCATCTTGACCTTCCTGGTCCTCATTGGCAAATCCTAGGTCTATTGTGGTAATCTAGAATTCTTCCAGAGTGATCTTGCCTCTTTCCTTCTCGACTGTGGGGAGTGCTATTTGGGCAGTTCTCCTGCCTGTATCAGGATCTCTTCTAATGGCAAAAGTTAATCTTGCTTTCCTCTTAGGCTTTATTAAGGTTTCTGAAAACAATGTAGATATATCAAATTCTTGAATTTCAAAATAGGATTTTGTACTTATCTCCTTTTCTAGCCAGGGAGGGACTTGGTCTCCAGATCCTGGATGTCCACCATCCTGATCATGTTCACCTTGGTCTCCAGCATCTATTATCATCTTTTGTGGTGAAGGTGACTTCCTTATTTCCTCCTCATGATGCTTCTCATGAGGGTGATCCTATGGTGTTTCCTCCTATTGAGGAACTTCTTTTTCTAGAGGGTGATCCTGCTGATCATCTACATGTTGATCATGATCCTGATCTTTTACTTCCTCCAGGGGTGTCTCATCCACTTTAGTATTTTCCTCATCTTGAGGTACATTGGTATCCATGGATATTATTTTATCTGACTTAGGTGCTTCCACTTGATCTTTCATCACATCTTGCTCCGCACCTGAGGTATCCACCTCTTGAACCTTTAGGTCATCATGACCTGATGTTTCTTTGTCCTTTAGCCGAACTTCAACTATTTCAAGTTCAGCTAATATTTCTTGTTGTTGCTGACCCATATCTAGAGCTTTATCCTCCACTTCCATCTGTTTAACTTCTTCAACATTTTCTGTTCTCTCAGGTGTACCTACTATATCTTTAGGATTTACATCCTCTGCATATGTCAAATCTATTGTTGTAGGACTTGTCACCTGATCAACTAATGCATCCAGCCCTATTTGCTGTGCAATCTTTTTTGGCCTCTTTTCTTTTTCTTGTTGTACCTACTTCATTTCTTCTAACACCACTTGTACTGCTGGGGTTCCATGAGGAGTTATGTGGGTGCTAGCAGTAAGGGTTTCCACTTTCTGAGAGGTGACATCTTTTACTACCTCATCATTAGATAGGTCTACAGTCTCTTCTAGTGAGATAGGACTGCTTTGCACTCCTCTTGAGGCTTCTTTCATTTGCTCTTCAGCCTTCTTAGTCTTGAACTTGACTATGGTAGGAAGGGGCACATTATGTTGTAGCTCTTTTCTGAACACTTCACTACCTGCCCCCCTTAGCATTATGGGGGCTTGTTTTATTTCACCTCTCATTGAAGTTCTTTGTTTCTTAGGTGTGGAGGCCATCACCTAAGGTGCTTTTCTTTTTCTAGTGAGGGGTGCAGGGTTTTCTTCTTCCTCAAGCTCTTCATCTAGAGGAATGTCCTCTTCTATGTTCTTTTTTTAAGATGCCTGACCCTCCTCATATGTTTCAGTAGGTTGTGCAGTTGGCCTTTGGATTTTTTCAGCTTTTTGTTTATCCATAGGAGGCGGTGCGGATGATGCTGATGCTTGTCCTGATCCTGATGCACCTTCAGCTGGCATCTCTATTCTTTCAATTATGACCCCTTTGGGTTCAGTATCAATTTTCTTACCTCTTGGAGGTCTCTTTCTTTTATTAGGAGGTCTTAATTTCTCTCCTTTAGATTTCCTCTTCTCAATCAGGAAATCATCATACTCATCTTCAGGAATCTCTTGTCTCTTCTTCTTATTATCCACCGTGATGGATTCACCTCTCTTCTTTAGTGTATTTATTTGTTCATTAACCCATGCTTGGGTCAGCTGTAGTATCCTTCCTGTGAATGGATCTAAGGAAATATCCTCCTGTATAGTGAGATCAGGCACTGATATTGTATCATTGTATATCTTCTTTTCCTCATACTCATCAGCCATTATCTTTCCATCATCCTTCTTTAGTTATGCAGGTATGGAGATGCAATCAAAGGTATTGATCTGGTTAAGTGTTAGCCTTTGATATCTTCTTCTTCTGGCTTCAGCCTCATCTTCACAATCTACCCAAAAGTCTTCAAGATACCTTTGATGGATGGGCTTCCCCATGATTCTTTACATTCTCCCATATGGACCATATGACCTATCCAAAGGGAATGGATGTAATTGCATCATTGTTAGACTAGCTATGGCCTTGTTAATGTTCTCAGAGTCTAGGCACATATACCAACCCATTGTAACTGGAAACAATACTGGTGGAAGCTTGTTACTTACTTTGTAAGCATCTAGTATTGTAACCACTTGCCTCATGAACTCCATCAGAACTACTATATCTATGGGGTATCTTGGGAGCATGAGGGGTTGACCTTCAAAGCTCTTAATTCTTGTATAAGAGAATGTTGCATATTGAATAAACCAGGCTCCATGCCTGTATATGACCTCCTGAGCTTCCATGCTTAGTCTTTTAGTTCTGTCCTCCTCCATGGTTCTGACTAGATGCATTGAAAATGCATCATTTACTAATTTGTAGTCCTGGAGGTGATTCTGCCTTTGCAGTTGGGTATAATTATCCCAGATGTGAGCATCATTGGTGGTGTCACCAATCTTTCCTACAGCAGTCAATGCATCAAATGTACCCTTGTATGCACATGAATAAACTATATAGGAAGTCATATAAAAAGAACATTCTGAACCTCCCAGGTTCATGAGCTGATCATGTAGGGCATCGCCTATCATTTTGGCCCACAATGCCTTGTTGTCTGTGTAGAGGGACATCAGGATGACGCCATACATCTAGTCCTTGAAAGTTCTAGCATTTGGTTGGCCCGTTACTCAACTGAGTAGGATGATCATATATTGGTATTCCTCATCGAAATCAAACTTATACAGGTACACTAGTAGTTTAGCTGCCGCAGGATAAGGATTGTTCTTCACGCTCCATTGATACATTATCTTCCTAGTAGTCTTCTTATTACTTTCATATTCTACTTCCAGTTTCTTCAAATCCATGATGGCAACTTTCTTCCCAAGTGGCAGATTGAAGGTGGTGGAAAGGCCCTTGATGGACAGATCTCCATATACTCTGCCATGCTTCTCCACCCTTCTTATGTGTGGATTATAATTTCTAGCACATTCAATAACCAATTCAGGAGCTTCCATAGAATATGGGAAACCAGCTGCATTCCACATTCCAGATACAAACACAGAATCCAGCAAGGTATCCTCCTTGTCATTGTGCATTTTAAGTGCCCATGCTGCCAAATCTATACTTCCTTGATGTGTATCCCCTATAACTCCATACTTAAATTGCACACCCTCAGGCTGCGCAAACATTGGTTTAACAAATTTAGATTCTGACTTGTTCAACCTCTTGTCTACCATGATTTCCTGCAATTGACAAGATTGGTCTTATAATTGGTACTTCACGTGCATGCATATACATTATATTCTATGGCATGATGCATGTTACATTCATTCAAGATTTAATTCAGCACGATATGCATAATTCACAGCTTCAAACCATTAAATATTATACTACCTGAATATGCAGAGAACAACAGCAGGAGGGTTTCAATTACTTACCTGGTGTGCTTATCCCTCCACTTTTAGTAATGACTATCTGAAAGTGATCTTGATACTGATGATAATCACGTGCTTTGTTCTGCTATAAGTTGTAGGTGTCTGCAGGTACCCGTATGAAGGTTTGGAAGCTTGACTCTATAAATTCTCTCTCTTTCACAAGGTAAGTGTATAATGACGTTTGAAATTCACTTTAAAGCTTTACTTTAGGGTAAAATTAGGATAAACCCAGGTGAATTGATTAAAAAATTGTTTATTTTCTGTACGAAAACTTTAGATCTCGCCAGGTGTATGTATCGTGTTCGTAATCGGTGGGAACCACCTACTACATCTACGCGCATTTAATGTCATGGCGGTGAAAGGAGCGGGGTGATCTCTGCAAGGTAGGGCGATATTCAAACATTGGGTGATATTTTAATATCAGGTGATGTTCAAATATGACCCCATAGTGTAATATGATGATCCGCCTTTGAGTGGGAAAACCTACGTCGAAAGATCCGGTGATGTTGAAATGTTGGGTGATGTTTTAAGATGGTGATCCCCTCAACTAAAATGACCTCCTGTCAGAATATCATGGTGACTTTATTAGGATATTGGCTTAGTTCATCGTTGTGGCACTATGATGTCATCGTCATGTTATGTAGGAAAAGTCATGTTTGAAAATATACCTCTGCGAGGTAAAAAGGATGATGATGTCATCATCATGTTAGTTTCTTATTCTATCAGGTTTGGATGATGTCATCAGGATATTGGTTCAGGGTGATATTTTGCGACAGGAGGATATTCAAGTATCAGGGTGATATTTGGGAATATGACCCTCGCAAAATATATGACGCTATTTGACAGGTAAATACCACTGTTGTCTAAAATTGATGTCCGGATGTTCAGAGCAAATAATTTATCCGGTGATAAAATTGGATCGGGGTGGTCTTTTATAAGATGACTGATGTTGAGAAATATGATCCTCCCCTCGGAATATCAGGTTTGACCAGATCTTTGACTCATCATAACTTCTACACCCTAAGGAAAATCAAGGTGATCCAAAAGACAAACCTGCATGAAATTCTGTACTCTTTCCAACCATGAGGTTATTGATATGAAATATGAACTTTGATAAATTTACCTCATGATGATGATGATGCTGCAGCTTTCTTATGCAAGATCATCTGCATGACTTACTTTTACCAAACCACCAGAAAGCAGAAAAAACACAAGCCACGCCAAGCAAAAAGTTGGGTCCCTATTTTGTCAAGTCAAAATGGGGCGTGTTGTGTAACCACACAACAAGCCCCATGGTGGATAGTGGCAACTCTCATCTCATCTCTCTCATAGGCTATTAATGAGTGAAATATGAAGAGATAGCGAGTATGCAATATATATTGATAAAGATCATGAGTTAATAATAGATCATGTGAAATGTCATGATAGAGAATATGCAAAGCATATTGATAGTGATCATGACTAGAGTAACAAGTGAAATATTAATGATATGCAAGGCATATGGATAGTGATCATAAGAATAACATGTGAGATATGAATGATAGATAATGTACATTGAGAACAATCATAAGATTAGTAATTGTGCTATGCATTAAAAGTAATCATAGATTGATGATAGTAATGTATATTGAAAGTAACAAATGATGAACTAAAGTTATGAGTTGGAATTTGATCATAGAAATGATAAAAGCAATGTGATTATGTAAATTATATTTGTGGCTTTAAATGCAAAATGTACTAATGTTCTCTTTTTGCAAGTTGAAATTTGTGAACAAGGTAAAGAGGTTTTGATTTGTGACAAGGGGACATTACATAATGAATGTGTTATAGGTTTTTAACTCATCGTATGTCCATGCTATGACATGGATGTAGTCTTTCAAGGCCTGGGTTATTCCTACTCTTTCTTCTTTAGTGTAGACTTTACCTACCAAGACATTTCTCTTATCGGTATCATGTCCTATGTTGACAGGTTCATACTCTCCTTTGTCTGTCTTAGGGAGATCCTTCTGTTTGATCATGTTATCTAGATCAAAAGCTCTTTCCAATTCAATCATGACCTTATGAATTTTTGTTGCTAGGCAGATCAATTATGTATTCCTTATCCCAGGTATGGTCTTCTAGATTCTTCTCATCTACTATCTGGGCTTCGAATATGTCTCTATTGGCAATAAAGTCCAAAATATGCTAATCATCATTAAACACCTAAAAATTGGTGACATTATTAGGAATAGATGGCGTTGACACCAACTCAACCGAGAATCTCTTCATCCTTGATATGGGCAAAGGTTCTAGTGTACTACCAGCTTGTGCTAGTGTATCAACACGATGATTCAGTTCCCTAGAAACATGCATGATATTAAAAGCATCAAAGCTTTCTATTAAGTCCTAGACTCTGTGTTTGTACCTAGATAGCCTCTTGTAGTTGCAGGCATAGGCACCCCTCACTTGTTTTACTACAAGTTCTGAGTCTCCAAAGACATGCAAAACTTTTACTTTCCTTTTTAGAGCAAACAACAGGCCATGTATCAGGGCTTCATATTCAGCCACATTGTTTGTACATGGAAATTGCAACCAATATGCTACCAGGAATGATTTCCCTTGTGGATTAATGAGATCCACTCCTACTCTGACTCCCTATTTTGACTTGGAGCCATCAAATCTGGGGGTCCATGGCTTATATTCTATCAATGGCTTATCAAGACCATCCTTTTTTCTGTTTGCCATGTATAGCTTCTCCTACATATATCCATTTGATCATTTGTGGTTCATCTTTCACCACATTAGGATGTTTCTATGAAACTATAACATCCCCTTTCTATTTCTTTTGAACATCATCCTTTTGAACATCTTCTCTTTTTATTAACTTGATATCCTCACATCTATCATCAGGAGATTTTATAATTCTTATTTCTATATCCTTAGGAACATCCTTGACTTTATGTAATTTTTCATTTGAGCATATTGATTCTACCTTGTTCACAATGTGAAGACATAGGGCACAAGTTGTCTCTGAATGGGGAGCCTCGTGTAGCCTACACTAGCCTTCAATCAACACTTGACTGAGTGGAATTCCACAAGAATTCCTCAAACTATGTCAAATGACTATGTCTATCCTTGTCTGACAACCCATAATCATACTTAATAAGACAATCATTCCCTGGCGTGGTTGCACTTATCTCCTCACTGGAACTGATATCGTTACATGCCAAACCTCTTCTGAGTTAGGCATCAGGACATTCACCTGGTATGCCTCTTGTTCATATTCTCATGCATCTGAAGAAAAAGACAAATGATCATGATCATCAACATTAAGTAGTTCATTTACCTCTGGCAATTATGACCCGTCTTCAATGCATATTCTCTCTAATTCAATCATATTTAGACATGCTTCACATACATTTTCTGAGTGTGCATCTTCATGCAGTCTACACCATCCAGTCATCAGGATATCCTCCGCGGATGTCCCTGCTAGCTGACATTTCTAAACTTTGTCAAACAAGTACCTCTCAAATTTGTGGAAGTGATCCACCTCATCTTCATCAGTTGAGCTATAATCAAATTCTATCCTTAATCCTGCCTCTGGTACAATTTCCTCTGTCACTATATTCATGCATATGACATGACATCATCAACACTTCCTCTAATCTAACTCCCTGAGGTCTTAGTGCATATACCCCTGGCTCAACATCCACATACAATACCTCATTGCTATGGTTGTACTCAATTATCATGTGTTTCATTCTAGGTTTGGATTCAATTCTGAGTTGGTTAGGGATGCCTTTCCATGGAAACCACATGTGGGAGAAATATGTAGCCATATAACCATTTAAGCTTTTGAACCAGTCCCTACTGAGGAGCATTCCATATGTGTCAGGTATGTCGACAACCTGAATGTCTATGTAATACTGCACCCTTGGATTTGATGCAAGCTGTGTTGGCAAGAGACACTACTTTGCTTGATAGGTGTTGTCATTGATGGAAACTAAGATCATCCCAATCATCCACATATCACAATTTGTTCATACTGGAAGTCAAATTCAAAATTTGTCTAAGTATGGACAGTTAGGAACAGAACAGTAACAAGATTTAGTATTTTGGTCCAGATCTCTTCGGTGGAAAGATATTAGCCTCTGAGTATCAAGTTCTAGTTTGTTAGAGCAGACAGAAGAAGAACAGGTAGACCTTGCAGAAGATCTTGATTCTTGATGTATGGAAGTTGTTTGTTGGACAAATGGTGATGATCAATGATAGTGGCCGACATGAGTGATGATTTTCAAGAGAAATTTTTGGTCCGCACCTTAAGTTATGCATAGATCTAGCCAACAGGGCAAATCATTCATAAAAGTTCTAAGTGTTGTTGAAACCAACTGATAGAATGATTGTAGATCATGTTGCGGATATATATAGCCAATGAAATTGAATGATTCAGTATGTGTGGTGTGTTTGAATAAGGTGTATGTAAGAAGAGAAGAAATTGTAAGTGTGAATGAACACAGAATAGTAAGAAGAGCAGAGCAAAGATGAAATGTGTAAGATCAGTTTTTGCATAACTGGAACTAAAACTCTTACATGGGTAGATGCTATTAATTAGTTCAAATCTCTATCATTCTCTTGTAATGTTTCATAGGCAGTGAGCCTCTATTTGAGCAGTGACCTTTGGGCAGTGAGCCTGAATGCATGTGCATTCCCATTTGTAAAATACTTTTAATAGGGTATTAATTCTTGTGGGTTAACCCCCACCGTGGTTTTTCCCTTAACCGGGTTTCCACATCAAAATCTTGGTGTCAAATGTGTTGATTATATTTCTTCTTCTGTGTTAATGTCATATGCTTTAATGTTTGCATCACTAATCAAATTGACAGTAGGGAAAGAAGTTTTAAAGAAAGGAGAAAATTAATTTTGGTAACAAACTGATTCACGCCCCCCTCTCAGTTATCTAGGTTAATTCTAAAAATTGGTATCAGAGTGAGGTTCCTTTGAAAAGCCTAACAACTTGAGGAAAATATCTTGGAAGAAGTCTCAAATGGGTTCACTCAAAGATCAACTTCAGGTGTCCCTGGAAGAACTTGTTCAGTCTAAAGCAGAAATTAGTAATCTGAGAGGTGAACTCAAAGATGCTGATGATACCATTGAAATGTTAAAAGATAAATTAAAGAAATCTCTGCAAAGGAAAAAGGAGCTACTTCTGTAGCTATCCAGTTTACCTAAATAAAATGGCATGAATGAAGCTTTGGAAGAAAAGACAAAGGAATGTGAGATGCTGTCAAAAGAAGTTGATGTTCTAAAAATTGAAATGGAATCTGGGGTGATGAGGCAAACCAAAGAAAGTGAAGATAGGAAGAAAATTGAAGAAGAGCTGAATCAAAAACTAAGAGAAAGAACTGAAGAATATTGCAAATTGGATAGAATAGCTGGACATCTAGAGTCTGATCTACAAGGAAGTAGAGACAATGAGAGAGAACTTGAAAGGAAAATTGTCATTCTCATACATGATCTAGAAGTTGCAAATGAATATAAGGAGAAGTTCAAGATAATCTCACAAAACCAGAAGCACTGCTCGAAGGATGGAAAAAGGCTGATGACAAGCATGGTCTTGGATATGAGAAAGGTGAAAGCTCTAGATCTGGACAGAGAAATTTTCAACCAAGTAATAGGAGAGATAGAACTAGAAAACCTCTAGTAAGATAGCTTAATGCTCAAAGATATCCATCATTCAATGGAAATTGTTTCAATTGCATTAAATTTGGTCATAGAGCTACTCAATGCAGAAGTAGATCAAATCAAAATGGTCCATCCTTCTCTGGTCAATGCTTCAAATGCAAGAGGTATGGTCATAAATCCAATGAATATAGAAGTATGATAATGAATAACTCTAATGGCAATTCTTTCAATGGATTTGGACACATAGATAATCAGTGCAGATCAAGAGGAAATCAAGTTTTTAAGAAAGGGAATATTGTGTGCTTTAACTGCAATAAATCTAGTCATATTGCAAGATTATGCAGAAGTAGAAACAATGGAAGAAGAGGTCCAGTAAATAGAAAACTAGATGAGCAGCGACAAGACAAAGGCAAAGGAAAAATTGATGTGAATAAGACTCGGAATGAAACAAGCAAGATATGGGTCAAGAAAACTATTATGAATGATAGTAATAGATCCACATTGGAATCCAGTGCTGAAAATTCCTTTGGGAATTGATTTGGGAGCCTTAGCTCAAGGGGAGCAGCATTGTAAATCAAATTCCCCTAACCAGTAAGTGAATGCTTGGATTTGGCACAATAAGAAAAGGTACCTTGAATTGATTTAGAACAGTTGGAAGGATTTCTAAAAGAAAAGAGGTGGATATGGCAAATTGTGGAGTAATTTATGTGAAACTATTCAACAAACAGAGCAACCGGATGTATTAGGGCAGAGCATTTATTACAAAGACAAATTAGGTTTTGCGGAACATAAAAAGATCATTCATTCCTCATTTAGATCACTTTGCATTAGAAGAAAGCAAGAAGAGGAGAAGTGAATGAGTTCAGAGCTGAGAATTTCCAAAAATTAAAGCGCGAAGAGGATCTCCAAACAAAACCCTAATTTGCGGAACAAGGTATTTCTATTTTCTGTGAAACTTCTTGAATTCTCAATCTCTGCAAATTGCTACACCTTTACTTGTTGATGTCACTGAGAGGCCATGTCCTAAATTCAAGAAGCATCCCTATAAATCTATTGAAGTCAAGCTGCTAGGTACCTTCTTGAGTGTTCCATATGCAGTTTTACATGTTGAAGACATTAGGGCATACATTCATTGCAATATAGAAGAATTTTGGAATCTAAAATTGATGGAGTTGTTTAAGAACCATTTGAAAGATGACAATTACCAACTGAGACCTAAATTTGAAGCCCTTGAAAGTAAACACTTTCTGCAAATGATTGAATTTCTGTCTTTTGATGAAAATGAATGGGTTTGATACATCTTAAGCCAAATAAATGATGAATTCATATGGCTAATGAAACCATTTAAGATTACAAAGGATGTTATTAAGATTGTAACTAGGTTAAGCTCCTCTGGTGGATTACCCATGTTGAAAGCTATGAAAAACCAAACAGTAATTGATGATACCAGTGCCAAGTTTGACAAAAGGGCAATGACCATCAATGATATCATAAAACCAGATGTTAAATTTGCCTCTATGGTGATCAGGTACAAGATCTATCACTCCAGCAAGGAAAATTCAGTTTCTAGGACTGCAATATATGCAACTTATAAGATGTTAAAGGAGAATGCAGACTATGATCTGTGTGATTTAGTACAAAATCAGTTGGTAGAGAATTTGAGCAAAATCAAAAGAGACAAGAAAAACTCTTTCAAATATGGTTCCTTGATCATATGCCTATTTTTCTATTTCATGAATGAGGTGCCTGGAGTGCAAGGTGTGCAATGGATAAATGACAGGCCAGTGGTAATCCAGATAAGAGACCATCTATATAGTCTTGGAGATTCAGGTGCACAAAATACTACAATCTAGGGATATTTCAAAAACTTTCAAAGTCTAATGCATGCAAAGGAAAGAATCCCTAATTTAGTTGTAGAAAAGTATGAAAATGAGATATGTTTTATGGTTGACATAGATCAATGTTTGATGGAAGTTGTAGAACCAAGAACAATATGGATAATGCCAATGGGTTATGAGGTGGATGAGGAAATTTTGGACATGTATGCTCAGCATCTTCTGAGCAAACCTAAAGACACCTCTGTTGAAAGGTTTGGAACCTACAAGGAACTAAGCTTAAAGTTGCATGTGGAACTGAGACAACCAAAAACAAAAAGAAAAGTACACAAGCAAGTGGAGATGTATGTAGAAAGCATTAGGATTACAAAAGAAGCAGTGAGAGAGAATAGAGAATGGATTGAAAAGATAAAGAAGAACACTGAGCAGACTTCAGAAGAAAAAGTAGAAAGTGAGCCAGCAGTCACACCAGAGTCCCACCAAGCTCCTCAAGGAAGACAAGGAGTTCTACAAATCTTATTGAGCAACCTAAGTCCACTTCTACCAAGAAACTTGAAGCCACTCCATTCGGTGAAGGAGGAAAAAGAAAGAAAACCAAGGCCACAAGTATCCACAAGAACACAAAAGATGATGAGGAGACAGAAATAGATGAAGAAGTGAAAGAAATAAGATCCAAGAAAGCCAAAACTTCAAAGACTTTTAAAGACCAACCTTCCAAAAGAAATAAAGCCAAGAAAAAGAAAGCAACTGGTAAGTTCACTATGTCTATTGATGAAATTGTAAAAACAATCACCGTTCATGGAAATTTAAAGCCCATCAGAGTTTACTATGACAATTTTGATCAAGCAAATAAGAAAATTTTGGAAGATGCCACCATCATGTATTTGAATAAATTCAATAGAGCCCTATGGGAAATTTTACAAGAACTTCATAAAAATTTAAGGAGAGTACTGGAAATGAGAAAAGAAGCAGCTAAGGCTAAAGATCTAGAACTCATCGAGTATGTCCTCTCCACACTATGTCCTGTAATGACCAATAAAGAAGTAGATAAAATTCTCAAAGAAGTCAAAGAAAAATTTAGAAGCAAAGTCCAGATGGACAAGCAAATGTTTGGTGAGACTGAGGAAATTATAAAGGAAAAAGAGGAAATCCTGAGAAAGGATTTAGATAAAGATAAATATTATATTGTTTCAGAAAAACAAGTTGAAGAAGACAATCCTCCTGCTCCGGAACAAGAAGCTCCTGAAGAAGAAACTAACAAGAGAATTAATAACCAAAGTACTACTCTAGATCCTCTAGAATTAATCTATGAGGAGACCAATGATGGACTTGATTCATCAAATCTAAATACTGGAGAAGTTTAGGAAGAGGAATAAGTCAATCAGGAGAACATAGAAATGGTACATAGAATAGTTGATGCAGGGATAACTCCTCCACCTGATCACTCTGGAAAAGAAGAGGATATTGTTACCACACAGAGCCCTCTAGATCAAATAGCAAGAGCAAATAGGAAAGAGTCCCTCTAGAGAAAACACAGAGAAGAGTATAATAGAGAAAGAGGAAGAAAGAGGAAAGAAGAATAAGGTAGAAGAATATGGTGCAAATGTTGAAGCACCTAAAGCAGATACTGAGAAATCAGATGAGCAAAAAGATGGTTCTAAAATGGTTGCAAGAGACACTGCAGATGCAATAAAAAGTCTTCTTGAAAAAAAAATATTGAACTTGATGAGCCTGAGCTACTCCAAGGCCTAGCCAATCCAGATGCTCTCTCTCCAATTCAATTGATGAAAATAGCATCATTCACCCAAGTAAAGGCTAGAGAAAAGATGTTAAAGTCCCACATGGAGGACAATGAGCTACTGGGGCTTGCAACCAGAATTTTGGAGAAATTAATGCCAACCTATCAGAAGAATCAAAATAATTCCCCCTCCGGACATCTAAAAAATCTTGTAAGTTCAGTAAACTCACATTTTGAGTCTTTTGAAAAGTTTGCGGAGGCAAAAGTTTAGAAAGAGTTCTTGAATAAGAAATTCAGTCAAATTAAGAATCTGATAAGGAGTGATAGGTTGATACTAGGCATTAGCATAAAGAGCATTCAAAATGCTCTAAGTGATGGAGGAGATATATATAAGTTTTGCCTATCATGGACTAAAGTCAATGAGGATATTGAGAAGAAGATGAAGGAACAAGAACAGAAAATATCAGTTCTATCTCAAAATTTTGATCCTCTAATTGCCTCTCCTATAAACCAGGATGTTAGGTTATTATCTTGACAGATGAAATAAAGGGACTTGAAAAAGAGAAAAGCAATACTATGAAGAGGATGTGTGAACTCTGGGGATTGATTGCCTCCAAGTTGGAATCCATGCATAATGCCTTATCCGAAGCCTAGAATGCACTTTAGACAAGTGATCCTCTGGATTTGGCAAAGGTAGAAGCATATGCATTTTTGTTGAGTGGGTACATCTCCATTTTGGATGGAATAAAGAGTAATTGGGCCTTTGAACTTGCCCAATTAAAAACTAGTTTTACAGATATCCTAAAGTTCATGTAAATAGGATTTGATGATTTGTTGTACATATGCAGTAGTATGAATAGAATTTTTAGAGAATTTTGGCTTGCGGACCCCACCATTTGCCATTGATGTCAAAGGGGGAGTGAAGGGCAGTGAAAAATGAGGTATTTAGCAAAATGGGAGCACCAAAATAAGTGAAGGGCATGAGTGTACAGACAAAGGGGGAGTTGCACTAAGACACTTGGTCATTTTTCACTAAGTGTTGCCATTGATGCCAAAGGGGGAGATTGTTGGCAAGAGACATTGCTTTGCTTGATAGGTGTTGTCATTGATGGAAACTAAGACCATCCCAATCATCCGCATATCAAAATTTGTTCATACTAAAAGTCAGATTCAAAATTTGTCTAAGTATGGGCAATTAGGAATAGAGCAGTAACATGGTCCGGTATTTTGGTCCGGGTCTCTTCGGTGGAAAATCATGATTAGCTCTAGATCTAGGGGAGCCATTTGCATTGTCAAGATGGTCCAAATCTAGATTTTTTTCCTCCAGTGATGAAGGATTCAAAAGATATTAGCCTTTGAGTACCGGGTTCCAGTTTGTCAAAGAAGACAGAAGAAGAACAGGAAGACCTTGCAGAAGATCTTGATTCTGGATGTATGGAAGTTGTTTGTTGGACAAATGGTGATGATTACCGATAGTGGCTAACATGAGTGATGATTTTCAAGAGAAAGTTTTGGTCCACACCTTAAGTTATCCATAGATCTAGCCAACAGAGCAAAGCATTCATAAAAATTCTAAGTGTTGTTAAAGCCGACTGATAGAATGATTGTAGATCATGTTGCGGATATATATAGCCAATGAAATTGAATGATTCAATATGTGTGGTGTGTGTGAATAAGGTGTATGTAAGAAGAGTAGAAATTCTAAGTGTGAATGAAGGCAGAACAATAAGAAGAGTAGAGAAAAGATGAAATGTGTCAGATCAATTTTTGCACCTAAGTGAAATTGAAACTCTTGCATGGGTAGATGCTATTAATCAATTCAAATCTATGTCATTCTCTTGTAATGTTTCATAGGCAGTGAGCCCGAATGCATGTGCATTCCCATTTGTAAAATACTTTTAATAGGGTATTAATTCTTGTGGGTTAACCCTCACTGTAGTTTTTCCCTTAACCGGGTTTCCACATCAAAAATCTTGGTGTCAAATGTGTTGATCATATTTCTGCTTTTGTGTTAATGTCATATTCTTTAATGTTTGCATCACTAATCAAATTGACAGTAGTGAAAGAAGTTTTAATGAAAGGAGAAAATTAATTTTGGTAACAACTGATTCACCCCCCCTCTTAGTTGTCTAGGTTAATTCTAACAAGCTGCATGTGTATGCGTGTCAACTCTCCTACTATACTGACCTCTGATTTGTCTAGTTGAGTTACTTTCTTAAGTGATTTTGAATGGTGCAGACCTAATGTATGACAAGTAGACAAGGGCATCACATTGGTAGAAGCACCTGAATCGACAAGACAATTGTGTAGGTTTTTACCAAAGATCCTATGTGTGAGTAAGAAAGGGGGTGACTCAGAGTTTTCTTTATATAGGGTCATCTGTGCTACGTTAGCAGTATGAATTGAGGCTTGTACTTTTTGTTTGACAACATTATCCCTAGGTGCATGATCTCTAGTAGGGATATGACTAGGATTATGACCTGGACTATCTTCTTTAGCTACAAGTTCATCTAGTGACTTTAGAAAGGCTTTCTTAATGACAGGGGTTTTCAATAATTCTAATAAAAATAGATTGATCTTTATTTTCTCATTTCCGCAACAAGGACGTAAGCAACAAGTTTGTTAGATTCAGGCACTTGACTCATACCTTTTGCTACTACTATTTGTGGTGTGAAGTACTATGTATTCACCTTTCGATGTCCAAGATTATTGATGGCCTTAGGATCCGAAGGTGTATTGAAATTGTTAGGAGGAATGGAAGTGGTCAAGGGACCAACAGGGCAATTTGTATTGCTCCTCAGGCTGTAATTATGTTGCCCCTGATACTGTTAATATGCATGAACTTATTCAACTTCTTGCTTAGGCCCATTTTCATCCTCAAAGGGGAAAACATGATTTGTCTCATGGCTAATTCTTCGCATGCTAGGGTATAATTTTCATGTGTTGCAGTCATATGGTGATGTTGATGACTATCAGAACTATCTAGTACCATAGCTAACTCATATCCTAGGAGAACTATCTCATTACCTTTAGGGAAAGATGCATCCCCTACAGTGTTTGACACTTCAGCTTGGAATATGTTGGCTACAATTTTGAATCGTGGGCAATCCAACTCAGTATTTGCATTTGTATTGTGCATCCTGCATCAATTGGTAAGTGTAGCCTCTGCTAAATTAACCCTAATGGTCTGCTTAGGTTCAACAGGAGGCTAGTTATCTAGCGGTGAAGGCAATGAACCATTGTTAGGCCAGGTGTTCCATACTCTTGGTGGCCTAGGGGTGTTGTTATTACTATTGTTGAAGTTCCTCTCTTTGTTATAACCATGATCAGAATATCCAAATCTTTCATTATTGTTACCATACCCCCTATTAGGATATCTTTTGTTTTGCTAGTTTTGTGCATTGGATTGGGAATAGAAGTTTTGAGTTCTGAGATGAGTGACCTCAGTAGTCAACTTTCTTAGTTGAGCTAATATCTTTTTAATGTCATCCTTTTCTTCCTACACTTTGGCTACTACAGTGTCTTGATGTGGCTGAAAAAATGAACTACCATTACTATTCTGTGTAGCATCCTGAGGTGCATGTCCACGGTGTGGTATGATCCGACCATTCCCCCGAGGAGGCATAATGCAAAGTGGAGGCACTTGTAGAGGATTAGACATTACAGTAGGGGGCATTAAAGCTCCATTGGCTTATGTTTGACTAGGATATGCAGGATATCCTAAGTTAGGTGCAAGACCTAGTGTTAACTGCTGGTTAACCTTGACAGCTTCAACAAAAGCACCTAACAAGGATGTGATGGCAGGGTGGGTCCTTCTAATGAACATAGATGTTAAGGGATCTAGAGCTGAGTAGTAAACTAACCTAGCTACCTCATCATCGACATTATAGGGAGTTGTCAACTTGGAATACATCTTCTAGAATCTAGCGTTGAAGTTTGAAATCAACTCTCCCTCAGCTCTTTTGATTGTAGCAAAGAGATGACACATCATGGCAACATCTACAGGTATTTTGAATCTGGTTTTGAAAGCTTTCTCCAAGGTATCCTAGGAGTTAATGGAAGTTTGAGGAAGGCTGATGAACCAACCATATGCTTCTTCTCCTAGTGAATAAGTAAACAACCTACATACAATATCCTCATGTTGTATTCTGGCCCTAAAACAGGCCTCCTTGAAGGTTTGGATATGAGCATCCGCATCTTGATAGGGATGATATTTTGGACAAATCTTGTCTAGATTTTAAGGCAAATCATTATAAGCAACAAAGTGAAGCGGTGACTCAACAATAAAGAATGACATTGCAAGTGGTGTTGGAGGTACTACTGGAGGTGCTACGGGAGCTACTAGCAGATTAAAGATAGAAGGTCTAGGTTGACTGGGAAAATGTGGTCTAGGCCTGATCGTAGAAAATTCTTCTAAAGGACCAAAGGATCTTGACCTAGTGTTAGGTCGACAAACTATTGCTTCAAAGTTTAAAACAAACTTTGGATATTTTGATAGGATCTTCATGAAGATATGAATAATTACTCCTCAGGAGTGGATATTTATAGATGTTTAGCTTAGATGACAAGATATTTGAAGAATGCAAATATTTGACTCAAACTTAGGAAATCTAGATGACTTTCTATAAATATGTTCATAAATGTCCACAAGGATGGGATATTTATGATCAGATTACTCAAATTGTCAGATATTGGTGGAATCTTTGAGAAAATACTCAAGATTTGGAGTATTATGAGAAATTTAAAAATATCTCCTCACAAGAATGTAGGAAATGATATCATGATGCAGAGGCATCCACACTAAAACCTTGACATACAGCATGTATGTCTACAACCCATCATCATCATCATCATATTTCCCTTAACATTGTCAGCATCATCATATTTTCTCTGCCGACCGATATCCTCCTGTAGACAAACCTTCGCCCTTTCGCCTGTCAGCAACATCATCATATTCAGCTATCGGCAGCATCATCATATTCGGCAAGCGCAAACATCCTCCTGACGATCACTGTTCATCTTACCGCCAACCTCTATCTGCAGCATCATGATGTTCAACATCATCTTCATCAGCAGGATATAAAATATCTGGTTCCCTCCATATATCCTGATGACGACACTTCACGCACCTTTCCTTCGATGCTTATGTCACCCCGATATCTGACCTACTTAAACAAGCAGCATCAGGATATGACTTATCCGGTCATATTGAAACATCCTGATGATGATACTCAACTTTATGCTGATGACGAATATTCCGCCGAATATCCTCTCATGATCCACTTATCTCCCCGATGCCTTACGCCTATGCCAAAACACTTATGGTCAGCAGGATAAACCTTTATCAGGTGATATTTCAGAATGTCCTGATGACGATTATCCTGATGATGATGACATCATATGCAGTTCCTTCAATATCCTGCTGTCGGCCAAACATAACATTATCAGCCCGCGATGGTTTTATCAACCCGATCTTCTACCTTATGCCGATATACTCTTCCTCGGCAACACCTTGTAATGATCACCCCAATGCGCATTCACCTTATGCAAACTACTGCATCATGTTCACCTCCATCTACTCGGATGACGCCCGAAGTAACTGCAGGATATACATAGAAATATCCTGATGATGCCGTTGTGATGGATTTTCCAACCTTAGCAAATTTTCAATCCACCGAACCTCCTGAGGTGACCCAATCTGCTTCCTGGACAACCTTCCAGACTCTAACAACCAGTACGACCTAGCACATACCCATGCTAGGGTTCTCAACACCTCTCGACTGCGATCCTGCAAACATGCACATGAACAAACAGAAAATGCAAACTAGCCCTAAACTATGGTACATAGCCATTCCACCGATTCGACGAATCAACTGGTGGAATGGATCAGCGAATCCATGCAACCACCAAAACAACAAATAGATTACACAGTGGAATCCAAACAGAGAATGGACACAAACAGGATCTCTTTATTGATTTCAAAAGATGCAAATACAATATTCTGTCTCTCTCCCTTTGTCTCACTCTCTGCAAAGTCTGATCGATGATCTAAAACCAACCGATCCTCATGCATAAATAGGATTTCCTGCGAGTACTACCACTTGATTCCCAGCGGCTGGGAGCTTCCAAGCGGCTGGGAGGATCCAACTGAACTAACAACCTAAACAGTTGTCCAAACAAACTATCTAAAAATAGTAAAGTATGGTCAACATGACCTTATTACATGCATTGGTCTTATAAGACCTTCTTGGAAACATTAACCAGACCTAAAACAAACTAACTACCTCATGGAGGCCAGCTGTCAGGTAGGTGCTCCTGCACCATACTCCCCAACAGAAAAGAACTCATGTCCCATGAGTTAGGTTGTGGAAGTCCTCCACCTTTACACTTTGCCTTTGCAGTGTCTTGACCTGTTCCAGCTTTGTCCTCTGCTGGCTCTCGGCTGCTCCAAGACTTCTGAACTGTAACTTGCTTTCTTGCAAGTAAATCCTCATGCCTGTCAATGTAGGCCCTTCTCTCACATACCTTGTGTTTGTCAGGTTGTCTGACTGCCTCTTGAACTTCTGCAATGTTCAACTCTGTCTTTCTTTCAACCTTTATAGGACAAACAATAGTCCCAACTATGACAACATCCTTGTCATTCCTCTCAACTGGTTGCTGTTTGCAAACCTGTTTCTGAACCTGCTGCTGACCTCTGTCAGTCACAACTGAAACTTTCTTCAACCTGTTGTCCTTAACAACTCCTTTCCCTGCAGTGTCCTCAACTGCCTTTATGCCTGCTCCTATAGGCATCTGCACAAACTCCTTCTTTCCCACTAAAATGATTTTTGCTGTCTTCTATGCTGCAGCATCTTCCTGCAATGGCATCAACATAATAGTCTTCCCATCTTTCTTGATGGTGTAGGTATTAGCATACCCATCATACAGTACCCTCCTATCAAATTGCCATGGTCTACCCAACAGTAGGTGACAACATTCCATGGGCAAAATGTCACACAAAACTCTATCATGATATGCTCCAATCTGAAAATCCACATATGCCTGTTCATAGACAAAAAGTGATTGACTATCACTCACCCAAGATGCCTTGTAAGGGTTTTGATGTGGAATCCTTTCCAAATGCAGTTTATCCACCATTTCCTAAGATACCATGTTGTCTGTTGAACCAGTATCAATGACAACCTTACATACTTTACCTTTGCTCTTGCATGTGGTCTTGAAAAGAGCTCTTCTTTGCATCATATCCTTTGATGCCTGCAAACTAATTCTCCTAAGCATCAATGCTTCTCCCTCCTCAGGATATCCATAATTGTCAGGAACTCTGTCTCCTTGATAAGTGTTTGAACTTTGCACACTTTGCTCTACTTTCTCTTCTTGCACAAGTTGTACTCTCTTGTCATTCATTCTATCATTTCTGGATGATGAACCTTTGCTTTCTGGACATTTGAAAAATGGATGACCAAACTCACCACAGGTGTAACACTTTCCTGAAAATGTAGTAGAACATCTACCACCTCTAAATCTGCCTTTATTACCTTTCCATCCACCTCTGAAATCAGACTGTCCCTGTCCTTTACCAGTGTCTTCTTGACCCTCATTGGTTTGCCTTGTTGTAGGGGCTGATCCTCTTCCCCTCATATTGCTTCCCCTTCCTCTCATGGACTTATCTTGTCTTCTATTCATCTTTTCTTCAATCCTGATTGCCATTTGGTAAAAATCCTCCACATTCTTAGGGTTAGCTAAAACTAACTCATCCTGTATGTTCAATCTTAAACCAGCCAAGTACCTAGCCACCTTTTCTACCTCATTCTCATGATGACCAGATCTCATACTCAATTTATAAAACTCCTCAGTATATGCCTTCACATCCATTTCCTTCTGCCTTAAAAATTGCAGCTTCTTAAACATCTGAATCTCATAATCCTTAGGCAAGAATTTACCTTTGATCCTTGCTACCATCTTATCCCATGAAGTGATCTTTGACCTTCCTTGTTTCCTTCTCTCGGATTGTACATAATCCCACCATACCAAAGCATGACCTCCTAACTTGGTCTTTGCAATCTTTACCTTCTGATCCTCAGCAACATCTTCACATTCAAAATGATTATCAAGTGTAGCAATCCAATCCAGTAACTCATCTTCATTCAAACTTCCATTATACTTGGAAACATCAACCTTTACTTTAGGTTTATCACTCTGCACTGCCTTTAACAGTTTTGCAAATCTCTGATCTTCAGCATCCAAATCTTCAGCTACCTCTTCATACTCTTCAACAGCATCTTCATCTTCTTCTGATTCACTGTCGTCCACTTCCCTCTTTTTGTTCTTCTCCAAGGCTACAAGCCTGGCTTGAAGTGCTTCAGCAAGCTCCTTCATTTTCCTCATCTCTCTGGCATGTTTTTCCTTCATCTCCTGCAACTCCCTTGCAGTACCATTACCTTTTGGAGGCATTTTGTCAACCTCTCACTCCTCTACCTCTGTCCTTTCAGTGACAGAATCAACTCTACCTCTGCCCTTTCGGTGATAGAATCAACACACAACAGCCCAGACCTTTTGCTGAGCTCTGATACCACTATGATGCAGAGGCATCCACACTAAAACCTTGACATACAGCATGTATGTCTACAACCCATCATCGTCATCATCATATTTCCCTTAACACTGTCAGCATCATCATATTTTCTCTGCCGACCGATATCCTCCTACAGACAAACCTTCGCCCTTTCGCCTGTCAGCAGCATCATCATATTCGGCTATCGGCAGCATCATCATATTCGGCAAGCGCAAACATCCTCCTGACGATCACTGTTCATCTTACCGCCAACCTCTATCTGCAGCATCATGATGTTCAACATCATCTTCATCAGCAGGATATAAAATATCCAGTTCCCTCCATATATCCTGATGACAACACTTCACGCACCTTTCCTTCGATGCTTACGTCACCTCGATATCTGACCTACTTAAACAAGCAGCATCAGGATATGACTTATCCGGTCATATTGAAACATCCTGATGATGATACTCAACTTTATGCTGATGACGAATATTCTGCCGAATATCCTCTCACGATCCACTTATCTCCCCAATGCCTTACGCCTATGCCAAAACACTTATGGTCAGTAGGAAAAACCTTTATCGGGTGATATTTCAGAATGTCCTGATGACGATTATCCTGATGACGATGACGTCATATGCAGTTCCTTCAATATCCTGCTGTCGGCCAAACATAACATTATCGACCCGCGATGGTTTTATCAACCCGATCTTCTACCTTATGCCGATATACTCTTCCTCGACAACACCTTGTAATGATCACCCCAATGCGCATTCACCTTATGCAAACTACTGCATCATGTTCACCTCCATCTACTCGGATGACGCCCGAAGCAACTGCAAGATATACACAGAAATATCCTGATGATGCCGTTGCGATGGATTTTCCAACCTTAGCGAATTTTCAATCTGCCAAACCTCCTGAGGTGACCTGATCTGCTTCCTGGACAACCTTCCAGACTCTAACAACCAGCACGACCTAGCACATACCCATGCTAGGGTTCTCAACACCTCTCGACTGTGATCCTGCAAACATGCACATGAACAAACAGAAAATGCAAACTAGCCCTAAACTATGGTACATAGCCATTCCACCGATTTGATGAATCAACCGGTGGAATGGATCAGCGAATCCATGCAACCACCAAAACAACAAATAGATTACACAGTGGAATCCAAATAGAGAATGGACACAAACAGGATCTCTTTATTGATTTCAAAAGATGCAAATACAATATTCTGTCTCTCTCCCTTTGTCTCACTCTCTGCAAAATCTGATCGATGATCTAAAACCAACCGATCCTCATGCATAAATAGGATTTCCTGCGAGTACTACCACTTGATTCCCAGCAGCTGGGAGCTTCCAAGCGGTTGGGAGGATCCAACCGAACTAACAACCTAAACAGCTGTCCAAACAAACTATCTAAAAATAGTAAAGTATGGTCAACATGACCTTATTACATGCATTGGTCTTATAAGACCTTCTTGGAAACATTAACCAGACCTAAAACAAACTAACTGCCTCATGGAGGCCAGCTGTCAGGTAGGTGCTCCTGCACCATATCAGGCTGACAAATCCTCAAATCAAGTTGATCTAGCCCTCCTTCTAGCACCAAAAATTGTTGATACAATTGTTAGCCATATTAACAATGATTAAAATTCACAAAGCAAACCTTTATCTTCTTGAAGAATATTATTAATTCAAGGTGAATTAATGATTCCAAGTCTTCATTGATCATAACATGATCTTCTGATAATCTCTCTGTGGTTTGATGTGAATTTGTTGTTTAATCCTTTAGGGGCCTTACGCATGAATTTCAAGGTAATTTGTATCCAGATATGTAGATATTTGCTTTGTTTCACCCATTATGTATAAATCTCAACAAATTGGTGTTAAATCTTGCAACTTCTAACCAGAATATGTAGATATTTATTCTAAGTTTGATCAATTCTTCTAATCTTCACTTTGGTTAAGAATGTTCATGATAATGTGCATAACTTTGATTAGTTCTTTTGAATTTAGTTAAATGTGAACTAATATGTACTTAATTCTACTTCTGCACTTCAAATTATTCTAAATAATGTGCCTACACGTGGATATTTCTATGATTCTTACCATTCTTTTTTATTATTCGCATGATATTTTCAATTCTACATGCGATTTTGTTCAAATATGCATATGATATTCATGTATCTACGAATGTCTACACATTTTAAATTCTACTTTTGATTTATCAATATGTTGCAATTGATTATGATGATTTGATGAAATTTGAAAGAAATTGAAATTAAATCCTAAAATTATTTAAAGTGAGTGAGTTTCGATAGTTGGTCCATATGCACAATTTAACATTTCATGAAAAGAGATAAAATCAAACCATGTGTTGCCAGGTCATTCCACAACTTCACACAATTGATGCTAATCTTCTATGGGATAGGACAAAAACAATATCCACCAGTTGACATGCACTCCAAGGGATGCAACAAATCACAGTGAAATATCAAGATGACATCCACACAAGATCACTCAAAATTTATGATTAATTGGTAATCTAAATCTCTATTTCATTCAACATTCAAAAGTATGCATATATACAATCAGTCTAAAGAAAGAACCATGTAGCTCAACAATTCTCTCTTGATTAAGCTCCTCATTTACAAAATGGCAATCCACCTCCTTTTATAGAACAAGGAGAGGATGTGGTTACAAAAGATCCATCGATCTAACAGTCAAGATTTAATGTGGCACATGATTGCTAGTTGGCAATCAATCTGGTGGTGTACAACTGGCATTTGGAATATTCTAGAATTATTGACTCAATCAACAGGATCCCTATTACTCTGCATTATTATCAAACTCTTTGTCAGTAGATGGTTCCCTTGTTATTCTGCATCTGATCCATTGGATAAGCTCATATGCCTAGATAGATTTATCTATTTCTACTCCATCCAATACTTTGGCCTTATTGGCTACATATTCTTGTACCTTCAATTGCTCCTATAGAGCTATCCACTTGTTTGTCCAGCTATCCAGCTCTTTTTTATATTTCTCTATTTTAGCATTCATCCTCATAGCCTTATTAATGGTAGCCTTAGAAAAATGCTTAATAGGATCTTTTTCTATAAGCTTGAAATTATCTCAAAATGCCTTAGTAGAAAAATTATCATCCTGAAATTCTACTTTTCCTTTAGGGCTTCCAAAATTGTTTTCTCCTCTACTAAGAGATCATGTATCTTGACACTAACATCTGCAACCTTAGCATTGCATCTCTTCAGGATATCCACTTCAAACCTTAGATCTTCACACCAATTATCCAGTTGTGGTAATGTCTGAGGTGTTAAGAGATTTTTGGTCACGAGGATGTTTGTATCTATTTTCCTCATCTCTTTGAGTATAGCCAAATTCTTATCATTCTTTATCAATCTCTAGCTAACCTCTTTCTTCACTTTGTTAGCCTTACCCTTCAGGTTACTTAGCAAGTCCCATTTGGACAATGAAATTCTTAGTACCTGTTCACCATCAGCCAAAAATTTAGTGAACCAACTATCCATTACCTGTGCATGATGTCTCTGCACATCTAAAGAGGCTATCTCTTCTTGTGATACCAATGTCAATGAAGTATCCTCTGTGATTGGGATAGTGGTTGGTGCTGCCAACCCTTTTACAAAAGCCTATAATTGGGCTACATGTGCCTTATACATTCTTTTCTTGGCCTTCACCTTCTTTATTCTTGCCTCCACCGCATCAGTATGATCCCTCAGTCCTTGGATCTCTTGTTCATCAGTGGCATGGCCCAAATCAATGGTGTTTATTTGAAATTCATTTGGCCTTATTTCTCCTTTGGCCTTATCTACTTTTGGCACAACTATTTGAGTTGTTCTCCTTCCTGTAACTACATCTCATTTTATTGTTGAGATTGTCTTTGCCCTTCTTGTCTGTTTGGTTGGGTCCAATGTAAACAATGATTTGAAATTAAAGGGTTCAGTCTCCTTTTGTGGATGTTCTACCTTTGATAACATCCATTAGAATGCAATTGATCTTGACCCTCCTTGGTCTGACTGCATAATTTTAGCATCTTGTATATCTTTATTATTAGATACTTCCCCATCACCAACAAGGACCCATTTATTTTCTTGTCATTCTCCATCCTGATCCTATTGTGATGGAATGATCTCAGGATTTTTTGTTTGTTGATCTTGATCTTGATCAGCCTTGCCATCATCATGGACCTTTTCTTTCTCTGGCAGGGGTTGATCTACATGTGATGTATCTGTTGGCTCATCTTGAACCTTATCATCTGTATGCACATCTCGAGCTTGTTCTTCTTGCATTGCTTCTACTTGGATGTTTTCAAGCCCTGATGTGTAGTCATATTGATGAGGTCCCTATAGTGGTTCTCTTTCATTAGTCTCATCAATTTTACCTCCTATATCCATGACTGACCTTGACACTAACTCTTGTCTAGGCTTATCCATTAGGATATCCTGTTGTGCCCCTTCAATTTGGGCATATTTATTTCTACCATCAACATCCATGGGGATGTTCCCTTCTGGTTCTTGATCATTCTTGACAGTCTCGCCTTCTTGTTCCCCACTCTTAGGTTGATACATCAAATCAATTACCTTGGGGCTGGTGATTGTCTCAATGAGGACATCTTGGGGTCCCATTTGTACTTCCACCTCTAGAGACTCTACTTTATTAGTATCTTTATCTTTCATTTATATATGCTTACTTCCCACCTCAACTTCAGTATGGTGGAGTAATGTTTCAATAGAATGATTAGTCACATTTGTGACTACATCATCATCAGTCAAATCTACTATTGAACTCAAGGGAAAAGGCTTATTTACTTCTTTGTCCAATGATTTATTAATGGCCTCTTGTGCCATTTTAGATTTTATCTTAATGATGTTCTCAGCAAGCACACTATGTTGGAACTCCTTCACAACATTCAAAATTGGGCCTTGGTGTACCTATGTCTAAACAGGAGATGGAATTGCCCCCCTCATGCTTGGGCCTTAATACCTGGAATGTCTAGGGATATTGATTCCTTGCAATATAGTGAGTCCCTTCTCTATAATGGTCCTAATTGGGCCCTGTTCTTAACCCTCCATCATCTCCTCCATTGCAGTTGATGCCTGTGGGGCTGAAATTTGGATAGCCACAAGTGGCATATCCTTAGGAGGTGAGTGTGGTGCATACACCAATGAAACTCCCTCAATTTTAGGTTGTTCCATAGTCCCTGATGAGCTGGGTTGCACTAGTTTGGTCTCAAAGACCTGCCTCTTATGTACTAAGAAGTCATCATATCCTGGCTCCTCCCTTTCTTTCATTTTCCTTTTCTTATCATAGGTGACCATGACACCTTTTGCTTTCAATTCATTGACCTTCTTGGCCACCCAATTCTTGGTCCTTACCATGACTTTGGCAATAAGGACATCAATTGAAATCTCATCCCCTTGGGTCCAGTCTGGAGGTGCCAATGCATCATTATACACTTTGTTATCCTCATACTCTAGGTCCAAAACATCATCATCATCTTTATTGAGTTGGGAAGGGACCTCTGTCTATCCAATGGTTCTTATTTGATCTAATGTTAACCTCTGATATTTTCTTTTTCTTACCTCATGCTTATCATCATAGTCTACCTAGTAATCTTCTAGGTACATGTTGTGTTTGTATTTCTTGTTGAACCTCTTCTTAACCCTATGATAAGGATCAGAATCTCTAGCCAAAGGAAACAATTGTAAGTTCAAATTACTCAGATCAGACTTAGCCTTTTTGGCATTATCCATGGATCCTATCATATACCAATTAATTTCTAAAGGGAATTTTTTGTATGGTCTTCCTTCTTTCCTCTTAGATACTTCAAATATAGGGAGTTGTTGTCTCACCATCTCCATTAGAACTACTTTATCCAATGGATACCTTAGTAGCATGAATGGATTGCCACTAAATCCCTCCATCTGGATATAAGAGTAGGTTTTGGATTGTATGAACCAAGAACCATATCCATCAATCATCTGAGTGGCTCCCACTAAAAATCTTTTGGCTCTATCTCCTTCCAAGAGCCTAATAATGTGCATTATAAACCAATCATTCACAATCTTGTAGTGATGAATGGACTGTTTCCTCTCCAACTAGGGATAATGCTCATAGGGAGTCTTTTCTATTAGATTTAGGGCAGACAACTGAGAGGGGGGTGAATCAGTTGTCCAAAACTTTCTTGCTTTTAAACACTTGTATTCACTTAGCAGTAAAGAAATACATCAAACATAAAACATAATGCATTTAATCAAGAGCAGAAACACATCAACACATGAGACACCAAGATTTTAACATGGAAAACCCGGTTAAGGGAAAAACCATGGGGTGACTAACCCAAGATTGTATTCTCTATTAGAAGAATAGAAAGAACAAAATAGCACATGCCAATTAGGGCTCACTGCCCGAGCACACTGCTTACAAGAGGCTCACTGCCTACAAGAGACACGCTGTCTACAAAAGATTAAGTATCACATACTTGAACTAGTAAATAGCATCTTCATCATGCTTGAGTCAGTTCCATTTGAGCCCAAACCTTCTGCTCTACCTTTTGCTCTTCTCCTTGCTACCACACACTCATCTTTGACACCCACACTTGAAATGACCTTGCAATCCCTTATTTATATGCTACATCAACTTAGGAATGATCATCTAAGTCAGCTAACACTCATAAGAACATCCGCAAGATATATAATTCATCCGATCGGCCAATCACAGAAAGAACACCATCATTCGAAAGTTATTCTTCATTTCTGGGCCCCAACTCTAATGTCTTCCATCAACATGGATTGAACACGATCCAAAGACCTCCACAAGCTTTTCTGAATCTCCAAGAACATCCGCACTTCCTCTACTTACTGAAATCCTTCTCTTCTTCATCTGGGACCTCAAGAACACAATCTGCTATTGCTGTCACAAAGGAATAGATTCTTCTGGATCTTCAAACTAGGAACAAATCAAGATTACACATCATAAGGACTTCCCCAACACTCCTTCAAATCTGCAAGATTACACTATTTTCTTTAATACGGGATGATCTTCTCTGCTATTGATTTAGGCTCTGAATGCCTCAATTTGTCTATCTTATTCAAATGGGTATCCTCTACAAATCCATGCTTGTTGTATATAATGAGTGCTTTAGGGAACATGCTTTGTTTGAACTTGACATCCTGCTTATCCATATGTGTATGGATAAGCATCTCGTCCTACAATTTCACAGACATGTCTTAACTAGGGCATTATATAATACTAGAGTTAGCATTATTAAATCTAAGAAATCAACAAACATTACATCCAAGTATACATTTAATCCATATGTAGCCCTAATATTTATTCAATTTCAGCATTTTATGCCTCTTTTTAGCTCAAAATCATGGAGTATCATCATAAAATAACTAGTTAGGGCTTGATTTGTACATACCTAGTTTACTAAATTTGAATTGAAACAATGCAGATAAATACTGAAGATTTTATGTGCAGGTGATCCTTTGTTGTGTCAAAAATTCGGTCGCAGACTCACTATAACAGCTTCAATTAAGTTCTCAAGTTCTCTATGTAGGAATGTTAGCTTTCTGAATGCAATTATGAGATTGTAAAAGCAATTTACCACTTAAATCATGAAAAATCATCAGATTAGGGCATATTAATTACTTCTGGGAGGATCAAATGAGTTCTAGCAAAGAAATTGTGAGTAATAGTGACAAGTGTCTGTTGGCACGAGTTTGAATTTTAAAAGCCAACAACTTTTATGGGTATTAAATATATAAAGGTCACACCAAGATGGAGAGAATATCACTTTTAGAATATTCATGGATATGCCACATGTCCAACCGGATGTCCAGACTTGTTGAGAACAAATTTGAGACCCGATAAAGAATCTTCGGTCAATGATGGTTGACCTGATCCATACGCTGACATCATACGGATATATCCATCTGGATATATCCGTATGATGTCAGTGTATGGATCAGGTCAACCATCATTGACCGAAGATTCTTTATCGGGTCTCAAATTTGTTCTCAACAAGTCTAGACATCCGGTTGGACACGTGGCATAATATCATTGGTTGGACCATAGGACATGGATATTAAGTTAAGGTGTGGATATTATGAGTGCAAAATATCTTTGTGACTTGATCCTCAGAGCTATTCTCTAGGATGATTGCATATTGGGTGGACATCTCCCAGTGATCAGGACATGCCTGATATTGGAGTACCACTCATCATGTATCTAAGCATCCACTATATATTGTTGACTTGTCAGATTGGGATCAATTTCAGCAATCATTTGACTAAGGGCTTGTCCCCTAACTAATTTCATGGGAGTTATATCCATATCATACTCTTGTAGTACAGTAATCCACTTAGCTCTCTTTTCTCCTGGTTCTCTTTGCATGAGGAGCATATTCACAGCCGAATCGAGTACTACTACAATGACTTTACTTCTTAGGATATAATGCCTAAACTTCTTTACAGATCTAACTAAGGCAAGAGCTTGTCTCTCTACATCTATATATCTTAGCTTGGCATCTCATGAATACAATTGGTTTTTCTTCTTTTTCCTCACTCCTTTGAGTTAAAACAGTTGCACATGTATGCTCTTATGCAAAAGAGTATATGTAGAAATCTCTAGTTTAATCTGGACTAATTAGATTTGGGGCATCGACAATGGCTTTCTTTATGTCTTCAAATGTTGCCTTTTCCTTTGGAGTCCACTTGATTTTAGTATCTTTTTCAGCATAGCATTGAGAGGTCTTACGATCTCTACAAATCTAGTAATAAACATCCTCACAAAATTAATCTTACCAAAGTAAGACTACAACTCTTTCTTGCTTCTTGGGAATTACAATTTCATAATTTTATCCACCCTAGCAGGGTCAATGGTTATTCCATTCTCAGACATGACATGACCAAGCAGTTTGCATGAGGTCACCCCAAAAATGCATTTCTTTGGGTTCAGGGAAATGCCATACTTTTCACATTTCTTCAATACTTTTCTGAGGTCTTCTATGTGATCACTTATGTGCTTTGAAAATACTATTAGTTCATCCAAATATATCACAATGTACTGACCTACCATCCCTCTAAATGCTATATCCATATCTCACTGGAAGGTTTCTCTAGCATTGATTAAGTCGAATGGCATGCACCTATAAGCGAAGATTCCCCACTTAGTGGTGAAAGTTGTTTTCAATCTATCTATCTTATCAACCATTACCTAATTATATCTTGAAAAACCATCTAGAAAGGACATCATCTATGCACCGTTCACCATCTAGAGAACTTCATCCAGAGAAGGAAAAGGATAATTATCCTTATCTAATGTTGTGTTTAAATTTCTAAAGTCTACACATAGGCGTATATCTCCTTTTTTACTTCTAACAGGAACTAGATTAGTAACCTAGGTTGAATGTCTGACTAGAAATATGATCCTTACAACAAGCAGCTTCTTGACTTCCTCAAAAATAAGAGGTTCCAGTCAAACATTTACCAACCTTTGTTTCTGCCTGAAGGGCTTAACATTAGCTTTCAGGGGAATGGTGTGAGTTATAATGAATGTGCCATAGGTTTTTAACTTGTCATATATCCATGCTATGTTATGGATGTAGTCTTTCAAGGCCTGGGTTATTCCTACTCTTTCTTCTTTAGTGCAAACTTTACCTATTAGGACATTTCTCTTATTGGCATCCTATCCTATGTTGACAGGTTCATACTCTCCTTCGTCTGTCTTAGAGAGATCCTTCTGTTTGATTATGTTATCTAGATCAAAATCTCTTTCCAGTTTAATCATGCCCTTAGGAATTTTGTTGCTAGACAGATCAATTATGTCCTCCTCATCCTAGGTATGATCTTCCAGATTCTTCTCATTTACTATCTAGGCTTTGAATATGTCTTTGTTGGCAATAAAGTCCAAAATGTGTTGATCATCATCAAACACCTGAAACCTAGTGACATTATCAGGAATAGATGGAGTTGACACCAGCTCAACTAAAAATCTCTTCATCCCTGATATGGACAAAGGTTCTAGTGTACTAGCATCTTGTGCTAGTGCATCAACATGATGATTCAGTTCCCTAGAAACATGCATGATATTAAAATCATCAAAGATTTCTATCAAGTCCCTCTATTCAAAGATTTCTTACTCGTATGTTCACATCTTCTAACTTTTTAACATGGGGATTCAATTGGGCATTTCTCTTGGACATCTATCTAGAACCCGAGCACTATTCTATCAAATCCTAGTTCAAATGTCTTTCTTCTATTTTTTGTCTCTTTTTAGGGTTCTCAGTTATGCTTTCCATTATAGTTCTATGTTTATGCTTCAACAAAACTATGTGTATTTTGTAAATTCAGACTTGGGCTTGGGGTACTTACTTGAAAGAGCTTCTTCTGGTTATCGACTTGCTGCCCTTAGTCACTTGCCACCTTGATTTTTCTCGACTGCTTAATGATTTAAAAAATCCTTTTGGAGATTGGTTTTTCTATAATCAGCTATGGTTCATTGATGGCATTTGTGGCAAATTTCATATCAAGGCAAGAGTAATAAATTCATTTGAATGTGAGTCATTTGATCTATGTCAAATAGTCTTGTCAATAGCTCATCGGGATGATGACCTTTCCTTTCCTCGATGTTCTTTATTCATTTTTTATTTCCTTTAGGATTTTGGAATGACCCTAGATGGTGTCATACCGATATCACAATGTCCTCCTGAAATCACTTTATATTTGCTTGATGCCCTTTTACTTGTTATGTCATTTTTGCCTTTTGGGGGGAACTAGGAGTCAACTCACTCTGACATCCCTAAGTCTCTTCAAAATATTCTTAATGTCCTTTATTCATATGTATTATCATTTTATCAATAGGACTGGAAACCATGTCACTTTGATATCCTGGAGTCTCTTCGAAATGCTTTAGTTTCTATTTATAATCGTTATCGCTTTATCAGCGAGACACATGTAGGTGTCACACCGATATACATCAGTCCCTTTGATATCTTTTTGATGTTTTCAGAATATCGAAGAGACCCTTAACTAACTAATTCTGATAACCCTCAATCTCTTCGAAATTCTAGTCTCTTCTATTTTTGGATGTCAACCCGCTATGCAAATGAGTTACATTTTTATTGCTTCAGACTATCAAAGAGATTCAAAAATGAGTCCCCCCGATATAGGAGTTTCCCACTGATATCCCTAGTATGACTTTATTAAAGGGACCCTAAGGTAAGTCTTAATGACATGGAAGTGTTTTTTCTCATATGACTTCATTTTTTTGGTAAAGGGGACAAGGGTTGGATTTATTAGGGTTAAGACTCTGGGTCGAATGGATACATTATTTTGGGTGGGAAAATTTAAAATGGTATTCTGGGGATAATAATATGGCGTGAATAAGTTTTTACACAAATTTTTTTAGGTTTTAAAATTTTGTTCCAACATGGTCAACCTCTACTTTCAATAACCATGATGAATCTTCAATAGGCCTTCCTCTCCATTTGACCAAGTATTCTTCATAGTTCATGTTTCTTGTGCTCCTTCCTACATGACTATCTAAGATTTCTTTAATTTATTCCTTCTCTAAAATAGGCACTGGGATATTCCATTATCTATCTACTTTCCCATCTTCCATACTTCCTTCATGATATTCTATCAAATTAACAATATTGAACACAGGTGAAATACTGATCCCACTCATCAACTCAACTTCATAGGAATTCCTTGGTTCATGCTTCTTCAAAATCTTACAAGGTCCAAATTTCTTCATCTTTAGTTTATTATATGCTCCTATGGGAAATCTTTATTTTCAAATATGGACCATAACCTCTCCTCCAACATTGAATTCTTTGAATTTTCTTTTCTGATCTACCTTCTCCTTATACAGATTATTCATTTTATGGATATGCTTCCTTACTTCCTCATGTAAATTCTTCATGTGTTCTAAAAAATATTTTGCATATGTACTCCTCTTCTCCTCCATATCCATCTTCCTTAATTCTAAAACATTTCTGGTACTACTTCCATATACAATCTAGAATGATTATTTTTTGATACTCCTGTTAACTAAATTGTTGTATGTGAACTCAGCCTATGGAAAAATAAAGTCCCATCCCTTTGGCTTTTCTCCTACCAAACATATCAAAAGGTTTACCAAGCTTCTATTTACCACTTATGTATGACCATTAGTTTGTGGATGATGTGCAAAACTGAACTTCAAATCTGTCTTCAACTTCTTCCACAATTTCCTCAAAAAATATCCAACAAATTTTGTATCTCAATCTGAAACTATACTCTTTGGTAGAACATGAAGTCTAACGACTTCCTTGAAAAATATATCTGCAATATGAATTGCATCATTTGTCTTTCGACAAGGAATGAAATGTGCCATCTTGAAAAATCTATCAACCACCACAAAAATAGGATCATGACCTCTTTGAGTCCTTAGAAAACCAAGTACAAAATCCAAGATAATGTTTTCCCGTGGTCCTTCACATACAAGTAAAGGTTGATACAACCCAATATTTTGACCGTTGATATATATTGTCATTGATGTCAAAAGTTGATATCTAAGGCATTAGTTTTGTGTCTAAGGAAGAGAAGGAGTGCATAGAAGCAAAGGTGTCTAAGGCAGAAGGGAAAGAAAAACACTAAGGCATTAAGTTTTTCCCTTGGTCAACAAAATGTTTGGTTCAAAAACTTGCAAGTTCGTTGGTTTCAAATTTCGTCAGCTTGCTGATTTAGTCACTAGTAGAATTTGACAAATAAATGACTACGTGACTAAAACTTTTAGTCATGACAACTAAAAATGACTAAATTTTACTATTTTTTTGCAACACAACTATAAATGACTAATTTGATCAGCAGGTAGAAAACACAACTAAATAATTAGTCACATATGATATTAAAGTGGGTAATTAAAAAAAGAGGGAAACATGAAGTTGAGCAAGTGATAAATTAAATTTTTTATTTTTGCAAGGAGGGTTCAAACTTGCCCAGGTTTCGTTCTCTCTTTGTTATTTTTGGTAAAAGGACTAAAACAACATGGGATCTTCCAAGATGGATGCCTTCTCTACTGTTTGCTTCTTTGAAGAGGAAGGTTGCAGTGTTCTGGGTAGTTATCTAAGTTTCATTCAGCTAAGATCACAGGGCAGCTTCATGGCAACATTTTTGAGCATTTTCAATCTTCATTTGCATGGTTGGTTATTTCCTTTGCCTATTTTCTACGTTTTCTTTCTTCCTGGGGTTTCTTTGTTTCATTTCTGAGTTGCAGAAGGCAAATAAGGGAGTTTTCTTTCTTCATGTTCTTGCATGTCAATGTCTTCTTCATCCATTTGAAGGCTCTTTCCCTTATTCCCACAGGTTAGGGTTTTCTTTCGTGTTTGATATGCATTTTCAGTTTGAAATGTTGCTTTGTAGAGCTCTATTATATGTATTGTGGAGGCAACATTATGCAATAGAAGTTTTCAGATTCAAAACCCTTGCAATCTAGCCTTTGGACAATGTTTCAAATCATTATGCTTTGGGATCTAGGGTTTCAAGAGTGCAACGGAGAGACAATGGTTTTGTTTCAGGGATATTGACTTGTTGCATTGCCATTAAAGCCATTGTGTTAGGTTCATTAAGGAGGCAGTAGTCATAAAAAATGGAGACCAATCTAACTATGCATCAAAATGAGGATCTAGTCTCTTTGACAAGGAATGGGAATCAAGTCACTATGAGGTTTAGTGATTTTGTAGTGGCTATGTGCATTAAATATATAGCTTTTAATGAAGTGATTCTACCTTAAATGCAGGTCCACACCTCCAAGAGGGCACATGCAGGTGTTTATCCAAGTCTACTATAGCAAGGTATCTTCTAGTTTTGGCCAAACATTGATCCTCTTTACATGAATATTGCTCTCAACAAAACTCTGCCATTGATTCCAATGCTAAGCGATCCATCAATCTGATTTGTTCTAACAATGAGAGATTTTCTTTAATGGTAACTTTTTTTCAAGCAAAATCAAATATTTATTGAGTGGGATTATACTCCACAGACACAAGATATTAATGGTTTTCATTGTTTGTCTTTCTTGTTTTTTTATTCTTAAATTATTTTAGTGTTCTTCCTTCAAATTGATAAGATTATATATAATGTTTATTTCTACATGCAAATTAAACAAATACCTTGGCTGATACTTTACAGGTATGAAGTACTTACTGAAAATTTGATGGAACCTTCCCATATTCCATATGCACATCATGGGCTTCTTGCTCAGACATTTAGACCCATTGGTTTCAACAACAATGTAAGTTCTTAGATTATCTTGTGTAAGTTTGTTTCACATTCTTTAAAATCAAAATTTTTCAAAATGGATAACTAAGGAAGAGCTGTTGAAAATGGTAAAAGCCAATAACATTGTGAATGTGATATTGTCTTGAGATTATATAAAAATAAGTTTGGTAGTTTAACTAAGTTATTGTATTCTTTTAATGGTATATTAGATGCCCTGGAGAGTAGGCGAGCCATTGGATTTTCATGTAAGTAATCTAGACAAATCAAGTTTTGAAGGTGAATGTGAAATGGGCCCTGCAACATTTATAGCTCCTTGCATCTTTATCATGAAAAAATTTCTTCCTCCATCCACAAAGGTAGGAGCCTCTCATGCCTATTTAAACAACTAAAATGATAAAGCAAATTCAAGGCCGATGTAAATATTTGTCCTATTTTTATTGGCAAAAATTCACCTTTGACTATTGAAGTGGATGATATTTAAGAATAGCCAACTCCCAATCACTCCACTTAAGTATCATCCACTTCAATGGTCAAACAATCAATAGCAATTTTACACCTCATTCACAACAAAAAAATGTAAATATTTGTCCTATTTTTATTGGTAAAAATTAACCTTTGACTGTTGAAGTGGATGATATTTAAGAATAGCCGACTTCCAATAAATCCTGCAATGCAACTTTTTATGGTGCACGTGTTTTCCTCAACCTGTGAATTCTTACACTTGCCTTCTATTGTAATCAATATGATTTGGTAATACATTAATCTTATAAAGTTATTTCCATGATAATACAACTGCATGTAATTTTGAGCTCCATTGAGATCTGTGTGAGTCACTAGTATGTTTTAATTTTTCTAGGGAAACATTCATACTTCAATATCAAGAAGTAGGGAAGAGAAGATGAAGACTTTTGTTGTTATCTTCTTGTATTGACAGTGTTCTATATTTTAGGCGGATTGTGTAACCTTTCTAGGCTCACATGAATCCTAAAAACTTAGACAAAGTTGTATAATTGTTGATGAATCTCTAAACCTTGTGAGACCTCTAGGACTCTCTCAAGACTCTTGCACAAAATGTTAAAAAGGATTCTCTAGTCTAAAAGAACTTCACAGTCCCGGTCATGATACTATTTTGACTCATAAATCTCCTTTGTATAGGTTTAAGAGACCCTAATCTTCTATACAAACTTGTTCATCATTTGGTAGGGTTTAATGATTTAATATTACTAGTTCAAAACAACACTACTCTTGATATTCTTAGATCTCCTATTCCATGGAACTTCCTATGTTTCTACAATTTTGACATACCTTTGTCAAAGTTCAGCCCAAGTATGTAATAGTATTTAGCACTATAAGATATAGCTACTCAAGAGTCTTCATAAACTACCTCTCCTATGTGAGACTGATACAGGATCCATCTAGATCTTTATTTGATATGCCTTATCTCTTCTCATTACACTCCTTCTAGTACATATATTCATTACATAGTTGTTCATTAGACCTTTCTCCTCTTGGATTGACTTCTATATCATTCTAGATCCCTTTGCTACCTTTAGTGTAGGTCTGTCAATGCTATCTTTGCATTGTATATCTTCACAAGGTCACTATATTTATTGTCTTGATGCCCTATTACCAATCCCTTGCTTTCAATATTAAGTGTAGTCATCTCATGAGTTCCTTTAAACGACTGTCATTAAGACCTCCTTTAACATATGTGTACATGACACTGGAGATGCAAGTTTATGCTAGACCCTTTACAATGATTGTATTGACCTTATACTAGTTTAGCAAGCCTTATTTTTTAAGGTGCTCATAATGAACATGTAGATCTCACACATTCCTATAAGGTGCATGGGATTCCCTTATCATATAGACTTCATAATGTTTGTGTAGGGTTTGGTGGAGAGATCCCAACAAGTGGGTTTATGCACACTATCTTCACAACCTTAATGAGATCATGTTGACTGTCCCATACTTAAATCTCAGCGTCTTCTCATGTTTGCCAACTTTGTGATAGTCCATATTGTTGTTTACAACTTTCTAGTGCATGTCTCTATTAATAATGAGACAATCATATCATGAAAACCTCATAGTTGAAAATGGATAGAGAGATGTAAAGGTGGGTTTGGACTGTCACCTTTCCTTAGACCTCTGCATTCTTGAACTGACAGTCTTGAGTCATTGTCTCTGTTGTGCAATGTATCTCAGTCTCTTCTTCATTTTGCCCTATAGGTATTTGATGTAGTTTAAAATCCCTCTATATTCTTGTTTTTATAGTCTCTAATATTTCTTATGAATGAAAATATTCTTTAATTCAAACCTTTGTGTGACAGTGTAAATGTTTGCATGATAGTGTTGAAAGGAAGATAGGTGTGCAAAAATCGCTTCCTACACTAATCTAATGAGGAGATATGAGTGAAAATTCTTTCTAACCTTTACAATTACAGTGTTATTAACCTAAAAATAGAGATATTGCAGCAATACACAACACAAGAATGTAAGACAGAAGAAGAGAGAGACAAGATATAACGTGGGAAAAACCCTTACAGGTGAAAACCCCCACACTCCAAAATCTACACAATATATTATCTAAACAACAAGGTTTACAACACACTTGCAATGCAAGTCTTTATAGGAGTCTTCGACACTTGTATCTAGAGACAATCCGGTAGCATAATAGTACCTGTCAATCACATAATACATCTCCTCTCAAAAGCATCTGTTTATATAGAAGCTACAAGGCAAAAATGAACCTTTCTTGGAATGGGCATCCAACTTGGCATCATGGCCCAAAACCCATGCATGGGGACACTTGTCCAACATTGCAGCATGGTCATGACACTTTTCATATCACCCCATCTCAATATGGTCACCTATTCCCAAGTTGGGCGATGACAAATGCTCTTACGACTCTTATGATTGTCATAGAATCTGTCATAACTGTCATATCTTATAGTTGTAAGAAAATATGTCATACATTGACTAAAAATAGCATATTCTCTTACAACATGTCATAACCCTCCTTGGGGTGCCCAAAGATGCCTTCTTCCAAGATGCCTTGTGACACATGTCTTCACCTGTCATAGTATCTTCTATTTACGACTCTTACGCGTCATAGATTCTATCATAGGAATCTGTCATAACCGTTTCGGTCAAGATTCACTTACACACTATTCAAAATGCTAACACATGGAAAAATACCTCTACCACTAAAGGGGATGCCTACCTCCACGTGGAGTGAGTTGACCATCCTAGTCATCTTACAAATGGAGTGACAACTCATCGTGCAGATTCACACTAAATGACAAAATAGGATGTGCAACAAAATTACAACATAGGCTAAATAAATAAATATATTACAATAAATAAATGCAAGGAATTACCAAGGTTGAGACACCTTAATTCCCAACATTCTCCCACTTGTCAAACACCTTGTAAGAGCCAATGGAAATAACAAGATTTAATCGCTATAGGCCGAGAGGCCCATAGACTCTGAACACCATCTGAACTTCTTTGTGCCCACTGGTTTCGTCAATGCATCTGCAACATTCTTCAAAGTGTCTACCTTGTCCAAATTCACCTTCCCATCCTCTACCATGTCTCACACAAAATGAAACTATACATCAATATGCTTTTTTCTAGCATGGAAAGTTGGATTCTTTCCTAGGCAAATCACACTTTGACTATCACAACAAATCGTAATCTATCCTGCATCAACACCAATATCTAAACACAATCTATTAAGCCAAATGGCTTCCTTGCAACCATGAGTTTCTGCCATATACTCAGCTTCTGTCGTGGACAAATCGACCATATGTTTCTGCTTACTCATCCAACTAATTGCACCACCGAACATAGTAAACACGTAGGCACTGGTGGATCTCCTGCTGTCAATGTGACCCGCCCAATCAGAATCGACAAATCCATGAATACAAAAAGAATGCGGAGGTCTTGTAGGATTACCATGATAGCATATAGAATACTTGGAAGTGCCCCTCAAATATCTGAACACTCTCTTTACTGCATCCCAATGTACCCGTCTAGGATTAGCCATAAATCGACTAAGGACTCCCACTGCTTGGGCAATGTCTAGTCTTGTGCAGATCATAACATACATTAAACTGCCAACAACACTAGCATAAGGTACTCTACTCATGTCCTCCACCTCACTAGGAGATTTTGGACAATCATTAACGTACAACTTTGTCCCCAAAGAAACAGGAACAGACAATGGTCTACAATCTACCATGTTGAACCTATCCAACATGGTCTTCACATACTTACTTTGGCTTAACCAAAGTTTTATGTTAGCTCTATCTCTTCTGATTTCCATTCCCATAATGTACCTAGCTACACCTAGATTTTTCATCTCAAACTGTGCTAACAACTGAGACTTCAAATCAGAAATCATATTCTTACCATTCCTAATTAACATCATATCATCAACATACAATGCAATAATGAGAATGTGATCATTGTCAAATTTATAATGCACACAATGATCTGATTTTGATCTTAGAAATCTAACCAACAACACAAAGGCATCAAAATTCAAGTACCACATCCTAGGAGACTGCTTCAAACCATACAAAGACTTTTTCAAATTGCAAACCAAGTTTTCTTTACCTTTCTCTATGTAATGCTCTGGTTGTGACATGTAAATCTCTTCCTCCAAATCACCATGAAGGAATGTTGTCTTCATATCCATTTGTTCCACCTCTAAGTCATAAGTTGTTGCAAGAGATAACAAGAACTGAATAGATGTCAGCTTTGCAATGGGAGAGAAAATTTCACCATAATCAATTCCCTCCACTTGTGAATACCCCTTCACAACCAATCTAGCCTTGTACTTTTCAACACTGCCATCTGCACTGAATTTCTTCTTGAACACCCATTTGTATCCAATAGGTTTATGTCCTTCAGGTAAAGGCACCAAGTCCCTTATTTTACTCTTCTCCAAAGAAGCCATCTCATCTTCCATGGCCTCCTTCCAGGAACTTGCATCTTGCATGCCCATAGCCTCTGTTATAGTTCTAGGCTCATCAGTGTTAGTAAGCAAGGCAAAAGCACAGCTAGAATCAAGCAATGAATAACCAAACCTATCAGGTTGTTTCCTTGTTCGTGTAGACCTCCTCAATGGTTGAGGTTGAGGTTATGCTTCTTCTTCTTAACTTTCAGAGCTGCTAGAGATCTCCTCATCATCAGGTCTCATAAGGTCTGTCGGTTCAATCTTCTCAGGGGTAAAAGGAATTTGAACCACATCCTCTTTCTTTTATTTTCTTCTAGCTGTAGAACAATGGGAGAAGGTGTTAGCTCTCTAAAAATAACACTTCTGCTATACAACACTTTTTCAGCTAGAGGATCCCAAAGCTTGTATCCTTTCACACCGACACCATAGCCAATGAAAATACACTTAACAGCCTTGTTCTCCAATTTAGACTATTTCTCCCTAGGCACATGTGCATATCCTCACAACCAAAAACATGAAGATGTCTAAGTGAAGAATTCTTACTAGACCACACCTCCATAGGTGTCTTACCAACAAGAGTTGATGTAGGAGACTTATTTACTAGGCAGCAAGCAGTGGCTATGGCTTCAGCCCAAAACTTTTGTTCAAGGCTTGCTCCACTAAGCATACTCCTAGCCCTCTCTATTAGTGCCATGTTCATCCTCTCTGCAACTGCATTTTACTATGAGGTATATGGAGTTGTCTTATGTCTTTCAATCCCTTGCTCTTTATAGAACTTATCAAACTCTGCCAAACAAAACTCACCACCGTTGTTAGTCCTCAAACACTTAATCTTTTTATTAGTCTGATTCTCAACAAAAGCTTTAAACTCTTTGAACTGACTAAAGACTTGAGACTTGCTTCTAAGAAAATAAATCCATGTCTTTCTACTATAATGATCTATAAAAGATACAAAATATACAGAGTTGGAAATCAAAGGAACACTAACAAGACCAAACACATCATAATGAATAAGGTCCAACACACCAGAAGACCTATGAGAACTAGAGTAAAACTAAACATAGTTTTGCTTTCCATATATACAATGTTTGCAAAAGTCAAACTTGAGATTACAATCATCTAACTCCTCAACGAGGTTTTTATTTTTTAGGGTTTTAAGACCCTTCTCACCAATGTGGCCAAATCTCATATGCCATAACATTATCTTTTCAGTTGGAAGCTTAACTTCCAAAGCATGAGCACCCTTGGGTACCCAAGATGCAATACCATCAAAATTTGTTACAACAGATTTCTTCACTGCTGGTTTAGATGGTGGGGATGAAGTGACTACAGCTCTTTTCTTTGAGTCAGAAGAACTATTGCACTATGAATTGCATGCCTCCATCTAAAATATAGTACCTCTTCGAGTACCCTTCGCAAGCACCATAGATCCTCTAGTCATCTTACATATGTCCTTCGAAAAGACAACCTGCACACCTGTATCATTCAACAACCTTACAGAAACCAAGTTCCGTACCAAGCCTGGGATGTGCATAACCCCAGTGATCCCCTTCACTCATCCATTAGGGAATCAAATTGAGACTCTTCCATGACCAACAATCTACAGATGAGAGTCATCACATAGGTACACTCTTCCACCATCAAACTCTTCATACTTCATGAACCAACTTCGATGTGAGGTCATGTGGAATGATGCACCAGAATCAATCAACCACACATCATCAGATGCATGGGTGGCTAGGGCTATGATGAAGGCATCACCATCATCTTGTGACTTATCAGAATCTAAATCTAGGACATTCTTCTTCTTCTTTTTCTTTTCCTCTTTACATTCCTTTCAGAAATGTCTAGTTTTCCTATAGTTCCAACATAGAACCTTGGACTTTCCAGGAGATTTGGATCTCCCATGGGATTTGGATCTACCCTTCTCAGCTTTCTTGTCCTTCTTTTTCCCTTTCTCCTTAGGTCTTCCACAAACTGTAAGACCCTCTTTGGCTACTTCAGGAGACTTTCTCTACATCTCTTTAGATAATAACGAAGATACCACTTCATCCATTTTGAAAGTGGATGTGTTTCTCCCAATAGCCATAACAAGATGATCCCACGAGTCCAGAAAAGAACAAAGCAAGGTCATACAATGATCCTCCTCCTCCATCTTCACACCAATGGATGTCAACTGTGCAACTAACATGTTGAAAACATTCAGGTGATCTACAATAGATCCTCCATCCTTAGAGAATACAACTTCTTTCTTAAAAAAAGCTTGTTCACCAAGGATTTGCCTTGATAAACATCTCCTAGCTTCTTCCAAAGATCTTTCGTGGTCTTCTCCTCATGGATATTTAACAGGATAGAATCAGCTAAACCAAGTCCTATGAGACCCTTAACCTTCCGTTCTTTGAGATCCCAATCAACTTGTGTCATTGTAGTTGGTTTTACACTAGATACGGTTTCCCATAGGTCTCGATCAACAAGCATGTCTTCCATCTTAAGTTTCCATAACTTAAAATTTGTGCCATTGAATTTCTCCACCTCTAATCTTTCAAATGTGCCTGCCATCTCTTTTCTTGCAACAAGATTATAGAATACTCTATACAGACTCCCACTCAATCTAAGATCAGCTCAAAAAACCCCTACCCAACAACTAGGACCAAAGGTGATCAAGCTCTGATACCAATTGAAAGGAAGCTAGGTGTGTGGAAATTGCTTCCTACACAAATCTAATGAGGAGAGATGAGTGTAAATTCTTTTAACCTTTACAATTACAGTGTTATTAACCCAACAACAGAGATATCATAGCAATACACAACACAAGAATGTAAGATAGAATAAGAGAGACAAGATATAACGTGGTGAAAACCCTTACGAGTGAAAAACCTTACACTCCAAAACCTACACAATGTATTATCTAAACAACAAGGTTTACAACATACTTGCAATGCAAGTCTTTATAGGAGTCTTTGACACTCATATCTAGAGACAATCCAGCAGCATAACAGTACCTGTCAATCACATAATACATCTCCTCTCAAAAGCACCTATTTATATAGAAGTTACAAGGCAAAAATGAACCTTTCTTGGAATGGGCGTCCAACTTGGCCTCATGGCCCAAAACCCACACCTGGGGACACTTGTCCAACATAGCAACATGGTCATGACACTTGTCATATCACCCCATACCAATATGGTCACCTATTCCCAAGTTGGGCAATGACAAATGCTCTTACGACTCTTATGACTATCATAGAATCTGTCATAATTGTCATATCTTACAGTTGCAAGAGAATCTATCATACACTGACTAAAAATAGTATACTCTCTTACAACATGTCATAACCCTCCTTGGGGCACCTAAAGATGCCTTCTTCCAAGATACCTTGTGACACATGTCTTCACCTGTCATAGTATCTTCTATTTACGACTCTTACGCATCATAGATTCTTTCATAGGAATCTATCATAACCGTTTCAGTCAAGATTCACTTACACACTATTCAAAATGCCGACACATGGAAAAATACCTCTACCACTAAAGGTGACGCCTATCTCCACATGGAGTGAGTTGACCATCCTAGTCATCTTACAAGTGGAGTGACAACTCATCGTGTAGATTCACACTAAATGACAAAATAGGATGTGCAACAAAATTACAACATAGGCTAAATAAATAAATACAAGGAATTACCAAGGTTGAGACACTTTAATTCCCAACAAGTGTATACTTTCTACAAGACATTGTAAAGCTCAAACATGATACCCTAGAGTGTTGGTGACAAGGCTCTATATAATTTTTCATGATGGACCTCTATTTACTGTTATCATTGTCTCTTTGTAACCTAACCAAAAACTATGTCTAAAGAGATCCTCTATTAGGATTTTATATGTGATTTTTGTTTTTTGTCATGCATATCTCTAGATATGAGGTTTTCAACAAAGGTTAACCATGCTCAAATCTACTTTCAAGATTAGGCAACACCTATGTTCATTATGTTCACCCTCAGTCTTCTTGACCCTCTCCATTCTCTGTCTTATTGACCTCATATCTACAAGCCTGTCTAGAAACTCTATCTCTTTGCAATGTATCTTAGTCTCTATTCCTTTGTAGTTGTCTCCTACACATTGTCATGCAACCATGGAAACCTATCTTTGACTTGAATATGCTTTGTAAACCTTGGTCTCCCCAAACTCTGGACAGTTGGAGTGAATGATCTTGAGAGGTCCCTAATAGAGATCAAGACTATCACTACATTCTACAAGCCTATTTGATAGTCTACAAGACCATACAGAGTTTGAAGATCTTTGGAGGTTTAAAACATGCATAGATAGGCTTGATGAGAGTCTAGAGAAGTGTGACAAACCTAAAAGTAAAAATGGTAAAGATTAAGACCTCGTGATTAAGACAAAGAAAGATCGCTGTGAAATTGCATTTGCTTGAGAGTTTCTAGAGCATTTTCAAAAAATCCAATTTGTGTGTATCCTACAATCTTTGCAGTCCATGAGACCACATTTTTTTGAGGCATTCTATCAAATAGTTCATGTACCTTGTCCATGGTTCCACATTTTGCATACACGTCTACCAGGATAGTTGCAACTACAACAAATGACAAAATTCTTCTATCCTTCATGCTTTGATGGATGTCCATACCCTGTTCTAAAGCTCCCATTTTTGCACAGGCAGGGAGGATGCTGGTAAAGGTTATGGAGTCTAAATTTACACCTACCAATTGCATTTTCTTGAAAGTTTTTAATTTCTTCTCAAAAAGTTCAATTTGTGCATTTCTTGCAATCATTGCAGCCCATGAGACCACATTTCTTTGAGGCATTTTGTCAAAGAGTTCATGTGCTTTGTCTATGTTTCCACATTTTGCATACATGTCTACCAGGGCAGTTGCCACTACAACATATTACAAGCTTATTTTTTAGATTGCTTCATTTAGCATCACCAATAATCTCCTCAAGAACATTGTCCTTGTTTAAAATGATGGAAACAGTTTGCATCTATCACAACAATTTCTCTTGTAACAAACTTGGAGATAAATTTTGTAGTGTAGCAATCGACACATACTTGAAAGTTATTAGAACTCTAAAAGTTGTTCTAGGGGGTGTCCTCGGGATAGCCAGCATATCATTTAATAAATGTCCTGAATCTAGAAAATGCCCTCCTACCTTCATCTCCCAAGCTAATTTCTCCAACTTTGCATAGATTCCATTTCTGTGGATATGATCTGTCTCCCACACAAAAATAATTTACCATTTATGGCCTTCAATCCAACTACATCTAGGAATCTTTTTAACTCCTCTATCTTTCATCAATCTTCTTAACATTTGAACCTCACCCCACCTACCCACTTCTACATGGATGTTTGAGAGAAGAACATAAGTTGCAACATTTTTAGTATCCAAATAAAAAAGTAGGGTCGCTATAAATACTCCTAACCCTACATTCATATGTGATCTACAGGCACCAAGAAAACACATCCACATAGCCACAATAGATTTAAATGACATCTTAATGATATAGTTTAGAGTGTCCTCAGGATAGCTAGCATAAGGTCAACCATTCACACATAATGATCAATTGTAGGTGTAATGCAATAAGGGTTATTAATTTGATTGAAGTATGTACAACCCTCATCCACTGAACCTACATGGTTGCATGCACATAGAACACAAGCAAAGTTTACATTGTTAGGATATGTTCTGAAGTGCTTCATTAATTCAAATATTTTGAGGGCATCCATGCAAAATCCATTTTGTGCATATCCTGCAATCATTGCATTCCAAGAGATGACATCTCTTTGAGCCATTCCATCAAACAGTTCATGTTCCTTATCTATACTTCCGCATTTTGCATACATGTCTACCAGAGCATTTCCAACTATAATATCTGACAAAAATCCCCCTTCCATTATGTTATGATGGATGTCCATATCCTATTCCAAAGCTCCCATTTTGGCATAGGTAGGGAGGATGCTGGCAAAGGTTGTCGAATTTGGATTTACACTTGCTAATTACATTTTCTTGAAAGTTTCTAAATCCTTTTCAAAAAATCCATTTTGTGTATATCCTACAATCATTGCATTCCATGAGATGACATCTCTTTGAGGCATTCTGCCAAATAGTTCACATGCCTTGTCAATGCTTCCACATTTTGCATACATGTCTACCAGGGCAGTTGAAACTACAACATCTGACAAAATTCCTCTATCCATTACTTTTTGATGGATGTCCATACTTTGTTCCAATGCTCCCATTTTGGCACAGGCAAGAAGGAAGTTGGCAAAGGTTGTGGAATTTGGCTTTACACCTACCAATTGCATTTGCTTAAAAGTTTGTAAAGACTTTCCAACAAATCAATTTTGTGCATATCTAGCAAAATTTGCTCTTCCCGCATCCCCGTACACACACAAAAGTTCCTTCGCAAGGATGTGGGGAGAGCCTGCCATCCCGCACCCTCATGCCCTCACTCCTTGCAGGGCTATGGGGGAGCCTGGACTGCATAGAGATAAGTAGGTGAGGCAGCAATCACGCCAAATGAAATACCCAATAGATGTCTTCCCTAAATTTCTAAGCAGGTTCATCCTACATGGATGCATTACTTACACCTCTCTTCATTCTTCTTTCCTCCTTTATATTGCAGTCGATCAGGAGGCTAACAATATGAACACACTACCATTCAAATCATTGTACATACCATGAAAGTTTCATGCTGCCTTGTCAATCATATGAGCTCTCTCTAAGTGGTTAAAAGATTCTTTTTATCATAACATGAATCTCTATTTTTACTATCAGTCATTCATAATTGCTCATAGCAAGAGAAATTCTAACTTGCAACCTCACAGTGATCCATGGAAGATGATAGCAGTAGAGAGGGAGTTACCCCACCACCCTGCGACGGTGACTAGAGAGGCTGGTGGGTGTGTGGGTCATACCGCCACCCCACGACAACCTATGATATGACTTGTAGGTGTGCGGGTCATACTGCCATACCGCCACCCTATTCCAAAGCTCCCATTTTGGCACAAGCAAGGAGTATGCTGGTAAAGGTTGTCGAATTTGGCTTTACACCTACTAATTGCATTTGCTTGAAATTTTCTAAAGCCTTTTCAACAAATTCATTGTACATATCCCACAACCATTGTATTCCATGAGATGACATCTCTTTGAGGCATTCTGCTAAGCAGTTCACATGCCTTGTTAATGCTTCCACATTTTACATACATGTCTACCATGGCAGTTAAAACTACAACATCTAACAAAATTCCTATATCCATTACTTTTTGATGGATGTCCATACCTTGTTCCAATGGTCCCATTTTGGTGCAGGAAGGAAGGATGTTGGAAAAGGTTGTGGAATTTGGCTTTACAACTACCAATTGCATTTGCTTGAAAGTTTGTAAAACCTTTCCAACAAATCCATTTTGTGCATAGCCAACAATAATTTCTCTCCCTACATCCCCATGCACACACAAAAGTTCCTTCACAGGGATGCGGGGTGAGCCCATCATCTGGCACCCTCATGCTCTGGCTCCTTGTGGGGCTACGAGGGAGCCTAGACTGCATAGAGATAAGTAGGTGAGGCAGCAATCATGCCAAATGAAATACCCAACAGATGTCTTCCCTAAATTTCTAAGTAGGTTCATCTTGCATGACTGCATTACTTACACCTCTCTTCATTCTTCTTTCCTCCTTCATATTGTAGTCAATCGGGAGGCTAACAATATGAACACACTACCATTCAAATCATTGTACATACCATGAAAGTTTCATGCCGCCTTCTCAATCATATGAGCTCTCTCTAAGCGGTTAAAAGATTCTTTTTACCATAACATGAATCTCTATTTTCACTATTAGTCATCCATAATTGCACAAAGCAAGAGAAATTCTAACCCATAACCCTGCAATGATCCATGGAAGGTGCTGACAGTAGAGCGGGAGTTACCTCGCCACCCCACCACAGTGATTGGAGAGATTGGCGGGTGTGTGGGTCATACTGCCACCCTGCAATAGCCCATGAGATGGCTTGTGGGTGTGCAAATCATACCACAATACCACCACCTTGTTTCAAAGCTCCCATTTTGGCACAGGCAGGGATTATGCTGGAAAAGGTTGTCAAATTTGGCTTTACACCTGCTAATTGCATTTGCTTGAAAGTTTCTAAAGCTTTTTCAACAAATCCATTTTGTGCATATACCGCAACCATTACATTCCATGAGATGACATCTCTTTGAGGCATTTTGCCAAACATTTCACATGCCTTGTCAATGCTTCCACATTTTGTATACATTTTTACTAGGGCAGTGGAAACTACAACATCTGACAAAATTCCTCTATCCATTACTTTTTTATGGATGTCCATACCTTGTTCCAATGCTCCCATTTTGGCGTAGGGAAGAAGGATGCTGACAAAGGTTGTGGAATTTGGCTTTACACCTGCCAATTGCATTTGCTTGAAATTTTGTAAAGCCTTTCCAACAAATCCATTTTGTGCATATCCAACAATAATTGCAGTCCAAGAGATGACATCTTTTTGAGGTATTCTATCCAATTGTAATATTTGACAAAAATTCCCCATCCATTAATGCTTTGATGGATGCCCATTCCCTGTTCCAAAGCTTCCATTTTGGAACAGGAAAAGAGGATGCGAGCAAAGGTTGTGCAGTCTGGCTTTACACCTTCCAATTGCATTTGCTTGAAAGTTTCTAGAGATTTTTCAAAAAATCTAATTTGTGTGTATCCTACAATCATTGCAATTCATGAGAGCACATTTTTTTGAGGCATTCTATCAAACAATTCATGTGTCTTGTCCATGGTTCCACATTTTGCATACATGTCTACCAGGGTAGTTGCAACTACAACATCTAACAAAATTTCTCTATCCTTCATGCTTTGATGGATGTCCATACCCTGTTCCAAAGCTCTCGTTTTGGCACAGGTAGGGAGGATGCTGACAAAGGTTGTGGATTCTAGATTTACACCTGCCAATTGCATTTGCTTGAAATTTTCTAAAGTCTTCTCAAAAAGTTCAATTTGTGCATATCCTGCAATCATTGTAGTCCATGAGACCACATTTCTTTGAGGTATTTTGTCAAATAGTTCATGTGCTTTGTCTATGTTTCCACATTTTGCATTCATGTCTACCAGAGTAGTTGCCACTACAACATCTGACAAAATTTCTCTATCCTTTATGCTTTGATGGAAGAAATCATAAGCATTGTATTGATATCTTGTGGAGTTTTGTATTGATACCTCTATTTTCTTACAATTGTATGATGCTATATACTGCAGATACGATTGTGTCTGTGATTAAATGCACATTTCTAGCAAATTACATATATATCATTCACATTTATCATATTCAACTTGTTTCTAATTCTTATGATATAGGTGTGACTACATTATCCATGCTTGAAAACCTTAAGAACAGTATTCAACCTAACTTTTACACAAATAAGGTGTCATATCTCCTTGCCAAGAAATCTGCTAATGTATAGGCATAGAAGCAGTAAGGTATTTGAGTTAACTCATTCTTTTTTGTAAATTTTGTTGTCAAATGTCATGTTTCTCACCACTATTTGCATATAATTAAATAGAGATAAATTGGTAACACCTCTTGACATTTTACAATTGTAATTTTTTGAATGCACAAGCATAAATTAAGAATTCCAACATGGTTATATTACTAGAAGACTAAGTGTTATGACCTAAGCCACCAAAGTCCACACTCTCACTTTGGTTAGGTAGGTAGACTTGCACAAACTGACACTAGACAACATATTGCTAGCACAAACTTCATGGCACCAAACTCAAACCTCAATGGCAACACTCTAGGCCATTGGCACTCTTCCATAAATAACTTAGTTGGCCAGCTACTAGATTGGTGTTACCTAAGTTGACACATAGTATAGAGGACTATGAAACCCTAAAAAGCATTAAGGAAGCACTACAATCTTGGACAGGGTCATCACTGTATTCTAAGGCTATATGAGGAGAGTTTCTCTATCATCAAGAGATCTACAAATGGACAAAGGTGGTGACATGGTTATTGAACTCCACCAATCAAGTTGTCAAGAGTAAAGAACTCTACCAATAATTTAGGGTATGCATAGTGAACCTAGAGGTATCTCACACTTTTTAACTTTTTGTTGTGGTGACAACCATGGAGCTTGCATTGTCTTTGGAAAAGATCAATAATGAAAAGCTTCTTAGATTACATAGTGTAAGAGGAATTTTAAGATCACATGAGTGTAGTTTATTTCATGTTGAGTGTTGGTTTCTTGGTGTTATTTAAATTTTATCTTACTTTTTAAATTTGTTATTTATCTTTTGTTTCTACATTGAATTGGATGGTTTGGATTGCAGGTTGCTGAACAGTGTAATGATGCACAAATGATAGATTTCATAGAGGGTAGCTTTCTTACAAAATAGGTAATCTAATTTGTCATGAATTGGATGTATAATTTAAAGATGGTTTCTACCAATGGTTGTGTTTCTTATTTTATAATGTATTTAATGGTATATGTTTGTTTGTTTGCTTTATAGGTGGAGGATATTAAAAAAAAATTTGAATATGTTGTTAAATTGAGAAGAATTGGAAAAGGGAACGGTAAGGGAGTAACTCAACATGGCTAAGTGCATTACTATTATGACACACTTCCTAACCTACGATTTATCCATTTTGTATATCATCTAAAAAATTGTAATTCCTTTCAAGAATTAAGTTGCTAAAGAGGTTTCTTGAATATTGGTTTGGGAGAGCCTTACAAAAACACACTTTACTAACAATGAGAGTACAATGACTACCCTAGAAAGAACCTATAACTAGTCTTAAGACATCTTCCATTATGTTCATTTAATTTGGCATTCCTAGTACAAGCTATGAAAATTCTTAGAACATGAATGCTAAAGTGCATTGTTTTTTGATTGATTTATCTTTTTGCTATGTTTGGACTTACTTTTGTAAACTTGCAATATACAATGCACTTTTATTCTTTCTAAATTGAGACTAATAGTAATTTGGTTGGTTGTATTGAGGCACAACTTCATTCATGGCAGAAAAGGCAGCACCCTATTTCTCATATCAGATGGCACATTGCATATAAAGGAGGAAAGATTCTAGGGTTATTGTTGGCTACACTAAAGGAGAGAGCTTCATCTATGGGACACGTTCAACACTCAGTCATGAAGACTCAAGTAGCATAAATGAGAGAGCTTCATAAAGGAGAAAGCTTCATATATGAGATGTCATGAAGACTGAAGAAGCATAAATGATAGTGAGCAAGAGATAAAGTGCATAGTTCATGTCATAGACAAAGTGAGATGAGTCTTAAGTTGCTGTGATAAAAGGTGGTGTGTTAGTTTTTGAGAAAGGAAGGGCAGTTGGCAATGCACAAAGATCATTCAAGAAGATTACAATCATAAGGTGATGATGTTAGCATTTCCTTAAGACTTTGGAAGCAACCAGTAGACAAATTTATGAATATCCTATCAAAGACCTGACTACATACGACAGTGCATTTCCTTTGGTTGCAGTCAAGAAGGACAAGTGTTAGACTAATGGGGTGGATTAGATGACCTGTTGTAGTAGTTAGGCTAGTTCAGAATCAATTACTAACAGTTCACTTTTTGGCAAAGCATTATAAACTTGGATAAGTTTCTTTCTTGTCATTTATGTGCATTGTAACTCAAATTTTTAGTCTTGTGACTAAAAATAAACATTGTAATACTCTATTTCTAAGCATTTTTCAAGCAAGATAGATATTTTAGACTTGTGGAAGCTGTAAGAACACTTTTCTTTTAATAAAGTTCAGCAGTTTTGCCTTCTCAATGGTTATCTTTATATTGTGTACAATTGATGATTGATGTGTATTTCTATGTTTTATGTTTAAATCCTCAAATATCAGTCAATTAAAATGACTAAATATACTACTAATTGACATCAATTAATAATTAAATTGACTAAATATACTACCAATTGACAGAAATTAATGAACAATGAATAAATATGACTAAATATATGACCGATGTTAAATCAATGAATAAAAATGACTAAATATACTACCAAATCGATTGAAATGATGATTAACATTAATGACTAAATACACTACCAATGGACAGAAATTAGTGAATAAAAATGATAAATAAGTGACCAGTTAACAACAATCAATGACTAAATTAACGACTAAATATATTAGTGAATAAAAAATGACTAAATAAGTGACCAAATTATAGCAATCAATGACTAAATATACTACCAAATCAATCAATCAAAACAACCAATAAATGACTAAAAATGGTTTAGTCATCAATTTGGTTGTGTTATAAATGACTGGTAATAAACTATTAATGGTCATGTGGTCATTTATAAGCAGTTTTTAGTAGTTTTTTCAGTCATATATTGTTGTTTATGTACTAGTGAGTGATTCGCCAACATAAGAAGAGGAGGAAAGTCTTTTCTTGTTGAAGCCTTTGAAGAAAGAAAAAGTTTAAGTTATTGATAAAGTTCTCTTTTTGAGAACTAGTTCGTGAGTTCTATTTTTTGCCGATTTACCGACTGAGTGACAAAGGCATGGAGAAAAGGTGTTTGAAGTAAAAAGACTTATGATATCAGCAAAGTCTTTGTTTTGTTAACTTATTCGCAAGTTTGATTTTTCTCCGATTTGCCTACTAGCTGATAGAGGCTTGAGAAGGCAAGCTTGTAAAGTTAAGTCACTTTGGTTTGAAGAATTGGAACACGGCCGATAAAGTAAAAGCTTAAAGTATTTAGAAGTTTGTGAGTTCAGTATTTCACTGATTCACTAACTAGGCAACAAAGGGCTTAAAGAGTAAGTTCATGGTTTGGTTCTTTCACCGACTAAGGAGAAGTTGATGACAAAGTGTTAGAGGAAGTCAAAGTTTGTGGTTTGACTATTTTTTTGACTAAAGAGTTTTTGAAGACAAGGATAAGTTTAGAAGTTGAAGATTCTAAGTTATCAGGAAAATCTTCATCAGAGAAACTTTTGTTTTAGGAAGTAAGTTTGCAAGTTAGCTATTTCCCTAATTCACTGACAAAGAAGATGTAAGGCATTGATAAAAAAAAGAAAGCTTGAAAGAAAAGTTCATGATTTGGAACTTTTGCCGATAGAAGGGAAAAGGTGATGGTTCAAAGAAGGTAAAGTTTTCCAATAAATAAGACATAGGGTAAAGTTCAAAGAAACAAGAATTCACCGATAGAAGAGACAAAGGCTGAGGTTTGAAAAAAGTAAAGTTTGTTGATAAAGGAGTTAGAATCCAATGTTTGAAAAAGAGTGTTTTTGCCGATAAAGAATTGAAAGCTTAAAAGAGACCACAGTTTGAAAAGATGAGAATTTGTCGATAGAGGCAAAAGGTAATAAAGTTAAGTATGAAGAATGGGATTTTTTCTGATAAAGAAGAAGACAAAGGCAAAGTTCTCAAAAGTCAAAATTTTTTGATAAAGGGCTAAAAGCCAGAGGTTCAAGAAATGACAAATTCGCTGATAGAGGATGGTTAAGGTCACACAGTAGATGCATGGTAATGAAGGTGATGCCGAATAGCTAGATGTTTTGCATGAACAAAGATATAAATAGAACTATGACTGTGATTGATTATAGCAATAGATAAACAATAGTTGAACGAATTGAATGTATGCACAAAGCTACATGCAGAGTTTTCTTTCTCAAAATGCAAAAAGTAGAAGCATAGAAAGATTGGAGTGCACACATGTAGATGTGTGAGTGTATGCAAAGATAATTGTATACTAAAAGTGAGAGTTTTAACATGCAAAAAAACTAGAGTGCAGACATGCAGGTGGTTCAATACATGCAAAAGGGTGCATATATAAAAGTGATTGTAACAGAATAAAAGATATGCAGACTAATTGTTGAATGTGTGAGAAGATTTTAGTGTAGAGATTTAGGTGAGCAGAGTGAGAGGAGAAGATTGTATATGATTTGAATAGATGCAATTGAGGTTGATGAAGAACCAAATGGCTTGGTGTAGTCATGGCCAGAGGGTTCATAGAATGAATTGTCCAAACCATGCAGGTAGAGTAAACACAACAGAAACAACACAATTGTAGAATATAATGGAAGATTCATATACTTAGTATATAAAATAATTACAATGCTAATATGCTGGCAATATGTGGGCTACAATCAAAGGGCTCACAGGCTTAAACTTTAACATACATGAAAGATATGGCTCTGAAGTGCCTTCCACAAATCCACAAATCAAAGACTAAAACATCATAATATGAATCACTTGCTTTCCTATTCATTTAAGACATGCTTATATACCATCTCTGAACTAAAAGGATCCTCCACATTGATCTTAAAAGATGTCTAACCTGAAACATGATGAAACATGTAGAAACAAATAGGTCAGCATCCAACACTCAGCAACACTGCAAATGAAGGAAACTTGATGCAATTCTCCATGAAGGTTGGCTAGGTCCTAGATTACCTTGAATGATGTTCCATTAGGCTCTACAAGTCACTAAATTGCTATCCAACCCATTAGGCATCAACTGAACACTGACTGCTCTGCTCTGAGAAAACTGATGATCTTCTGATAGCGATAACTTTTAGTAGACAAATCCAAATGGCCTAAAATTTTAATATGATGTAGATAACATGGCATAGAAGCTAAACCCTTCTCCATATGCTTTGATATGAAGTTGCAATAAAATGTGGTACAAAATGTTAAAACTGCAAATGACTAAACTGAACTAAAAATGAAAGAAATGATAGAATGCAAATAACTTTGGTTGATGCAAGATTGCTCTGCAACTTGGGGTTCTCTTGTATCAGACACCTGGGGTTGTTGAAAAAGTGAGTCCCTCACTTTGCTTGGGCTAGAGGAAAACAAAGACGGTCTACCTCATCCTGAGAAATCCATGTTGAATCTTCTTTCAGTCTTCCTTTCCACTTAACCAAATATTCTCTGTATTGCTTGCCTCTAGTACTACATCCCATTCTGCTATCCAAGATGTTCTCTATTTGCTTTGGTGGTTGCTGTGGTAACTAATTCTTCAAACCATCTTTAATTCTATCACTTGATTCTCCCTTATGGTACTGATATAGGTCTGCAATGTTGAATAGGGGTGATAAACCAAATGTTTCGGGTAGATCCACTTCATAGGCATTTCTTGAATCAAACTTCTTAAGTATCTTACATGGTCCAAACTTCTTCATCTTCAACTTGTTGTATATCCCCACTAGAAATCACTCATTTCTCAGATATACCATCAATTCATCTCCAACTAAAAATTCTTTGTGTTTCCTCTTCACATCTACTCGCTCCTTATACTTACTATTCATCTCCTCCAAATGCTTCCTGACCTGATTATGTAGTGTCTCCATGTACCCTACGAATTCTTCTACTTTTGCACTTCTCTTATTATCCATACTGATGTCTCTCAGCTCTACTACTCCTCTAGGTTGTATTCCTATCATAATCTGAAATGGTGTCTTCCCAGTACTCCTATTCACTGAATTATTGTATGCAAACTCTGCTTGTGGTAGAATTAGATCCCAATTTCCTATCTTATCTCCTACTAAACACCTCAACAAGTTACCCAAACTCCTATTTACCACTTCTATTTGTCCATTTGTCTATGGATGAAATGTTGAACTGAACTTTAGGTCTGTCTTCATCTTCTTCCACAATGTCATCCAAAAGTATCTAATGAATCTTGTATCCCTGTCTAAGACTATACTCTTAGGTAATCCATGCAATCTCACAATCTCCCTGAAAAATAGGTCAAAAACATGCACTGCATCATTTGTCTTCTTACAAAGAATAAAATGTGCCATATTTGAAAGTTTGTCCACTACTACAAATATAGAATCACATCCCCTCAGCATTTTTGGCAAACCTAATATGAAATTCATGCTTATATCTTCCCAAGGTCTATCTGGTACTGTCAAAGATTTGTATAATCCAATATTCTGACTACTCCCCTTTTCTACTTGACAAACTCTGCAACTCTGAAGAAATTTCCTTACATCCTTATGTATCTAAGGCCAAAAGTAATGTTCACTTACCAAATCTACTGTCTTGTCAATCCCAAAATGTCCTGCTAATCCACCACTATGCTTCTCCTTGATCAAATTATCTCTCATTAAACTCCTAGGTATACACAACTGATTTCCTTTGAACAACATATCTTCCTAAATGAAATAGTCCAGCCACTTACTTCTATCTATCACAATAGGTTCCTTACATGCTTTCCATGGTTCTAAAAAATCAAGATCTTCTTCATACATGTGCTTCAGTTCTTCAAATCCCAGTACTTCTACTATCATCTCTGTTAGCAAATTCCTTCACCTTCTCAATGCATCTATAACTTTGTTTGACTTCCCACTCCTATGCTTCAATACAAATGTGTAATTCTGCATGAACTCTACCCATCTCATATGTATCTGATTCAACTTGTTGCAAGTATGTGCTAACCGGTGTTGTCATTGATGTCAACATGCTTGTGTTGTCATTGGTGTCAATTGTGTCTTTTGATATTGTTGATTGTTACTTGATTGAGTTGTCATGTTTTAGAGAAGTGTTTGAAGATGCTAAATCCAGAATTTGGTGGTCTAGATCACTGTGCAGTAGAAGTTATATTAACCAATTTGAAGACTATAATTGACAAAGTTTCTGGGTTGTGCAGAGATGTTTGAGAGAGAGAATTTTGCTTCGTATTTCTCTGTAGAGTGGTTTTAGGTGTTACGATTCTGGACATATGTTTATAAGGTACTTAGCTATCTTCACTCCAAAGGATTTGTGATTTGATGCTCCAGAAAGCAAGTTATTGTGTAGCATAGTTTGACAATGTTGTTTGTGAGCAGATAGTGAACCTTCTTCAGGTGAAAGGTGTTGCGGATGATTTTGTTGATTCTCAAGTGACTTAAGGTTGTTCATGGATGTCTCCAAATCATGTTAAAGGCTTGTGCTTGGTCTACAACTTATGGTTGTGTTTTTGGAAGCGTGTGCCTAAAGATCCTAGTGTTAACATCAGTTTGGACTGCCTGGTTGTTTACACTCTTTGCAGATGTGCTTCTTGGATTGTGGAAGCATGTTGAAGCATGTTGTTGGTGCCTGAACTCACTGTCAGTTTTTAAGCATTTTTCATGCAGGCACCTTCCCTAAAATCCAAAAAAATTTAAGTATTGGGGCCCCTCAGCATTCTTTAGCATCTGCATCATAGTTCTTGAGGTGGTGGTCTTCATGTTTTCTCCATCGGAATGAGTTTGTATATGTCTTGGCGATCATGATTGGTACCAATGGTGTGTTTTCTTCTATCGCTGTGACATGGGCCATCGAATGGATGGAGGAGTGTTTGCCCGATGGTGTTAGTCTTACCGACGAGGGTTTTGAAGGTGATCGATGTCATCGGCATAGGTTTGAGGTGTTGCTCCGACGGTGTAAGTTACACCGACGGAGGTGGGAAATCGATGTGTTATCAGCAGGTGTTGTTATGTCGGCAAAGGAGTTTTGTGCTAGGCCGACGGTGTTGGTCTGGCCGACGGGGATGTGAGATGTGCCATCGGCATGACATAGACTATCGGGTGAACGGGCAGATGTTGGACCGACAGTGGGAGGTTTGGCCGATGAGATGTTCATCGGCGTGTGTCTCGCCGAAGGTGGTGTGCCATCGGGAGGATTCATGGCATCGGCGAGGGAATTTCATGTTGCTCCGATGATGTGTGTCTGGCCGATGGGAGTGAGGAGTTTGGCCATTGGGTTGACTTCATGCTTGGTCTCGCCGAGGGAAGTGCTATCGCCATGACTTTGGCTATCGGGCGAGCCGGCGTGGGGTTCATCGATGGAGTGGTGTCTGGCCGATGGTGTCATTGGCTTGGTGTTTGGTATTGGGTGGACTATGTTTGGTTTTGCCGATGCGATGTTCATCAGCGTATGTGGAATGGCCATCGGCGAGATTATTGAGGTCGGTGGGAGCTTTCATTGGTGTGCCAATGGTCTATGTCTTGGCGACAAGGGATTATGAAGTGGTCTTCAGCATGACCTGTGTTGTCGATAGGAGAATTAGTTGTTGAGCCGATAGTGGAGGTTTCGCCGACGAGGGTGTTTTGGTGGCCATCGGGGAGAGTTAGTCTATCAGCCAAGGAAGCTTTTGGGCTGGCCGATAGACTATGTCTGGCCGATAGAGGCTTGCGGAGGTGTCGTCAGTGAGACTTGATAGATCGGCAGGGGGATTTGGGAGTTGGCCGATGGGCTTTGGGCAAAGGAGCGTGTGTCGAGCACGGCAAAATGCTCGACACTTAGTACGCATGTGACTATGTTTTTAAAGTGATAGAGGGCTCTCTGCGCTGTGCATGTTGGATTATTTTCCTACATATTTTGAACCTATGGTGAAGTGTATTTTGGCGGGAGGCTTCCGTTTGAAGGTTGCGATGGTTTTCTCGGTGGCCGCGGGTGGTTGAGCCATCAATGGCGACAGTACAGGGGTATGGGTGACGGTACAAGCGATTAAGATGCCTGATCGTGGATGAAGACTTTAAGATGGTGGCACTGGGCTCGAGATCTCCCCTGTCTGTCGCATTTAATCTGTGAAGGCCATTTTCAAATGGAAGGAATGTATCTGGCAAATTTTTGACTTCTTGCCATGTAATTAATTGCTGAATGTACACGGTTCTGTATAAATGGTTTTGGCTGTGTTACTTTTTAAAAGGTTGGAGGTTTTTTAGGCTTTCGGCTCTGACTCTGAACATAAGGTGTTCACATTTTGAAAGGCATTTTTTGCTACAGACTCGGTCCTTAGTCTGGTGTACTAATCTATCTTGGATTGTAAATGATGATTTTCTCTGTGATGACCTTCTATGCAGATTGATTTTAAATGAAAAACACCTGTGTGTGTATTGTTTCTGATTGTCTCCTATATGTCATTTGTTTTCCTTTCAAACAAGGTTGTCAAGGACTTCCAAGTTTTTCAGTGTATGCATACTGTGTGTCTGATTTATTGCGTCTGCTCAAGGAGTGGTTAAATAGGCTTTTGATCAGATACAAAGGGAAATAGATTGCATCATAGGATCTGTTAAGCATGATCATTAATGATACTCTTTCTTGGACATGTTGCTGTCAGGCAGTAGCATTATTCTCAAGTCATCTGGATATGAATTTATGTTGTCATGGGGAGACATTTACAGTCTTAGATATGACTCTGCTGCCCAGATAAGGCACTGGTTTGGGAATTTGTCTGTTCAATGGGTCTAGGAAAGTCCCATAACTCCAAACACCATTTCAACCCATCTCATCACTTCCACCTGTTAGTTGTAGGATTAGGATTAGGAACCCTTGCATGCTCTCATCCCTAACTAGACATTATGTCCAAGAATGTTGCCAACCTTGTGATTTGTTATACAAATCTTGGTCCTTACATGAGAGTATTCTGCCTGTTGCTGTCAAGTTAAATCCTTCTGTCATTGAGCTAGTCAAGGTTATACCTTTATCAAATAGGGACACCCCCCTTGGTGCGGCAGAACCAGAAGTGAAGGGGAGGAGCTCACGCAACCTCCTGTATTCAGTTGGCTGAATCTGCTTGTGCATTAGAACTGGCAACCTCTAATGTTGATTCAGAAGTAAAAACCAACACATGTGAAGATGTATTTAGGTCCGAACTAAGCTATGAAATGTTCTACCTTCATTCCTTTTCTTCACAAGATTGTTTAGGTCCATACCTAATTTGAATTGTGTGTGTTTTTTGACCTTGGAGACTATTCCAAAGGTTATAGAGTGTGTTGCCGACCTTGTTGTATGTTCCAATGTTGATGATTGATATAAATTTAAGTGTAAATGAATCGTGTGTAAGTGTAGATATGCGAAGATGAAGTTTTGTGTTGTGAGGTAGCAAAGGTGATATGTATTGTGCTTCATTAGAGCTGAACTCAGGCATGTGGTAGATGCTATTATATCAGTTCATGGAAGTGAGCCAACCCCTTTGGCAGTGAGCTTGTTGTAGTGAGCATTCTTTTGGGTAGTGAGCCCTAGGCAGTGAGCTCTTTGGTAGTGAGCCTCTTTGTAATTTGGTATTGATACTACTTTATATTGTGAGCTAATCCTCATCGTGGTTTTTCCCGTTTAGGGTTTTCCATATAAAATTTTGGTGTTTTGTTGTGCATGGTGTTGATTTGATTAAGTTTTTGTTATCTATTTTTCATGTTTAATCTTCATAACATAATTAGGGTTTAAGTGAATTGATGCGGATGTGATTATGTTTGTGAAGGCTTAAAGTTTTTGATACAACTAATTCACCCCCCTCGTAGTTGTCTTATGCATTCAACAATTGGTATCAGAGCAAGGGTTCCTTAGAAGAAAGCCTAACAGCTTAAGGTAGATCTAGGATGGCGCACAAGAAAGAAATTCCTCAGTTTGATGGAACTGACTATGCCTTCTGGAAGATACAAATGCAAATTTATCTTGTTTTTGTTGGTTATAATGTGTGGAGAATGGTTGAAAAGAATACACTAAATCTAAAGATGATCCAGAGACTACAAGTGAGATAAGGGATTATGAGACTAATGGCAAAGCTAGAAATGCTTTATTGAATGCTCTATCTAATACTAAAATGGAAAAAGTGTTGGATCTGGAAACTGCTCATGAGATTTGGAAAAAATTGAAGAGTATCTATGAAGGTGATGAATCTATTAATAAATCCAAGATGCAAAACTTGAAGTCCATATATGAAACTATGTGGATGTCTAAAGATGAGAACATAACAAGCTATATGCAAAAGGTTGATGAAGTTGTCAATGGCATCAAAGGCCTTGGTGGAATTTTGACTAATGAAGAAGTTGTGAATAAAATACTCAGAACACTTCCCAAATCTTATAGTCATAAAGTGTCTTCCATTGAAGAATTGCTAGATACGGGCAAGATTTCAAAAGATCAATTTCTTGGAAAACTGACTGCTTTTGAGATGAGATAATTTGGCACTACTGAGGGCCCTATGAAATTTGAGACTACTTTTAAAGCCAAATCAGGAAAGACTGTTAGATCAGATAAGTATTCTATGGAATTAGATGAGGAAGACTTTGATGAGATTAAGGCAAACTTTGTAAACAAAATGAAAAAGGGAACTAGAAAGTTTAGAGGTGAGTTACCTTTCAAATGTTTTAGTTGTGGTAAGATTGGCCATTATGCTTCAAGATGTCCTTATAGAACTTTGAAGATCAAGAATAAAGAAGGTAGAGGTAAGATGGTAAGGAAAAGGTACTATGTTAAAGATGATGAAGGTGTAATTGATGATGAATATGATTTTGAAGATGGTAATGCTAGTGAATGTTTGTTTATTGCTATAAAAGAACCTATTTATGCTAATCTTGTAAGCTGTATGAAGGAAGTCTAGAATAAGAGAAAGAGATTTCTACATTTCATGCTAGAAAGGAAAAGGATGAATGGATGATTTATAGTGGATGTTCAAATCACATGATAGGAGATAAGAGTAAGTTTGTCAAATTGCAAAAGTATGATGGATGACTAGTTAGATTTGGTGATGATGCAGCTGGTAAGATTTGTGGAAAAGGGTCAATTACTTTTGATGGAAAACATAATACAGATGATGTTCTTTATGTCAAAGGCTTAAATAATAATCTTCTAAGTGTTGGACAGATGTGTAACAAAGGATACAATCTGATGTTTGAGGATAATGGATGTGAGATAAGGAAAAGCTCCAGAACTATAATTATTGTTGGTAAGAAGACTTATGGTAATATTTATCATTTGAAAGGTACTAACAATTATTGTTTTTTGGCTTAGACAAATGAAAGTTGGTTATGGCATAGGAGAATGTGTCATATTAACTTTGATTATGTAGTGAGAATAAGCTCAGTTCACGTTGTAAGAGATTTACCTAAGATTGTGAAGCCTGCTAATGCCATTTGCAAAGAATGTCAATTTGGGAAGCAAACAAAGACAAGTTTCAAAAGCAAAGAACAAACCTCTACTGGCATGTTAGAGTTGGTAAATATAGACTTATGTGGTCCTACAAGAATAAGAAGTCTACAAGGTGACAAGTACTTCATGCTACTTATTGATGATTATTCAAGAATGACTTGGGTTACTTTTCTTAGAGAAAAGTTAGAAGCCCTAGACAAGTTCAAGGCATTTAAAGCAATGGTTGAAAATGAAATGGATTTGAGAATCAAGTGTCTAAGGTTTGACAAAGGTGGAGATTTTACTTCAAATGAATTCAATGCTTTTTGTGAAGAACATGGGATAAAGAGACAATTGTCTGCCCCCAGAACTCCTCAGTAAAATGGAGTAGTTTAAAGGAAGAATAAAATAGTTTAGGAAGCTGCTAGAACAATGATCAAAGAAGTCAACCTTCCAGAAGTAGCTATTTATAATATTGTCTATATTTAGAACAGAGTGCAAGGCAAAGCAAATGGAACAAAGACACCTTATGAGCTATGGTATGGAAGAACTCCTACTGTCAAGTATTTCAAAGTTTTTGGAAGTAAATGCTATATCAAAAGAGATGAAGAGTTGGGAAAGTTTAATGCTAGATGTGATGAAGGCATATTCCTTGGGTACTCTACTAAGAGTAAAGCCTACCAGTGCTACAACAAAAGGTTGAGGAAGATTATTGAAAGTGCAAATGTAAAGGTAGATGAAGATATTCAGAAAATCTTAGAGCCTGATGGATATGAGTTAGATGAGTCTACTGATACTAAAGAAGTTGAAGAAGTCAAGGACAAGGAAGTTTAGATTGATGAAGAAGAATCTCCAGAAAGAGTTCCTAAAACCCCCGAGTATGTGCAAAAGAATCACTCTGAGGATCAAATCATTGGTGACAAAAACAAAGGAGTTCTGACAAGAAGAAGAGTTGCAGAAGAACAGGTAAATCTCTATTTAATTTCAAAGGTTGAACCTAAGATTATCTCTGAAGCATGTAAAGATGAACATTGGTTCAAGGTAATAGAAGAAGGATTTATGCAAATTGAAAAGAACAAGACTTGGGAACTTGTCCCTAGGCCTGTAGATAAGAATGTGATTGGAACAAAGTGGGTTTTCAGGAATAAGTTGAATGAGAATGGAGAAGTGGTAAGAAACAAAGAAAGACTTGTATGCAAAGGCTACTCACAAGTGGAAGGAATAGACTACGAGGAAACTTTTGCTCTGGTGGCAAGAATGGAAGCTATTAGGTTGTTTCTAGCTTATGCAACACATAAGGACTTCAGAGTATATCAGATGGATGTAAATTCTACTTTTCTGAATGGTGAGTTGGAAGAGGAAGCATATATAGAGCAACCAGATGGATTTCAGCTATCAGACAAACTAGACATGGTATGCAGATTGAATAATGCATTGTATGGACTGAAGCAAGCTCCCAGAGCTTGGTATGCTAGATTAGACAAGTATTTGTTGTAGCAGGGATTTAGTAAAGGGTTTGCAGATAGTAATCTATACATCAAGGTAAGCAAAGATCAAATTTTGATTATTGAGGTCTATTTGGATGATATAATCTTCGATGGAAATGAAGGTATGTGTAAGAACTTTGCAGATGAGATGCAAAAAGAATTTGAGATGTCAATATGTGGTGAGATGAACTTCTTTCTTGGACTACAAAATAATCAAACAAATAAGGGCATTTTCATTTCACAATCAAAGCATGTCAAGGAATTGTTGAAGAAGTTTTGGATGGAAGAATCTAAGCCAATGTGTACTCCCATGACAACTGGTTGCAAGCTAAGCAAAAATGATGGATCTCCTAAGGTTGATCAGAGCAAATATAGATCAATGATAGGAGGACTACTATACCTAACTACTACCAGATCAGATATCATGCATGTAGTCTATCTTATGGCAAGATTTCAAGATCCTAGAGAGTCACATGTCATGGCAGTAAAGAGAATATTCAGGTATTTGAAGGGCACTCCAGATCATGGTTTGTGGTATCCTATGAACAATGACTTCAACCTAAGTTCCTACATAGATGCAAATTGGGCCAGATGTGTAGATGATAGGAAAAATACAAGTGGTAGTGTGTTCTTTCTTGGAGATAGAGTTGTTGTAGATTCAAGGCAGACAACTGAGAGGGGGGGTGAATCAGTTGTCCAAAACTTTTCTTTTATCTAAACACTCACATTTACTTAGCAGTATAATGATAAATCAATCATGAAACTTAATACATTTAATTCAAGAGCAAAAACACATCAACACATGAGACACCAAGATTTTAACGTGGAAAACCTAGTTAAGGGAAAAACCACGGGCTGACTAACCCAAGATTATATTCTCTGTTAGAAGAATAGAAAGAATAAAATGGCACTTGCCAATTAGGGCTCACTGCCCAAGCACACTACTCACAAGAGGCTCACTGCCTACAAGAGACACACTGTCTACAAAGGAATAAGTATCACATACTTAAACTTGTAAATAGCATCTTCACCATGCTTGAGTCAGTTCCATTAAGCCCAAAACTTATGTTCTACCTTTTTCTCTTCTCCTCACTACCACACACTCATCTTCACTAGGACACATTTGAAATGACCTTACAATCCCTTATTTATACACAACATCAACTTAGGAATGATCATATAAGTCGGCTAACAACTATAACAATATCCGCAGGATGTATAATTAATCCGGTCGGCTAGTCACAGAAAGAACACCATCATCTGGAAGGTATTTTTCAATTATGAGCTCCAACTCTAATGCGAACCACCAACATGAACTAGACACAATCCAAAGACCACCACAAGCTTGCCTGAATCACTAAGAACATCCACACTTCATCTGTTTACTGAAATCCTTCTCTCCTTTATTTGAAACCTCAAGAACACAGTCTGTCATTACTATCACAAAAGAATAGATGCTTGCGGACCTTCAAACCATGAACCAATCAAGCTGACATTCCAAAAAGACTTTCTCAACACATCCTCAAATCCGCAAAACAAGATAATGCATTTTCGGATCTCACTGGACCTATCTGTATCACTCTGCCACCACTGAACATTTGCCGGAACCAGTTTTACTTGAGCGGTCACAACTTCTTTAGATCTTCATGTGGACCTCTAAAATCTCTACTGGAACACCTTAAGACACATATCAATAAACCCTTTAATCCACATCCTCAGATTCTCAACCTATCTTGGACTTTTACCTTGTTGTCATCACTGTTCTTCACTATTCCTGATTGAGACTAATTTTCTCAATATCCTCAACACACAGCTCATCCAATCCTTATCATTAATGCAACAGGAGTATGTTGACATCAATTACAACACCGGTTAGGCCCATACTTTCAACAATCTCCCCCTTTGTCATTGATGGCAACATATGATGTGAAAAATTATTTTAACCATCAAGACAAGAACTTCTTCTTACTGTCACAACTCCTCCTATTAGCAACAACTCTTCACATGTCTTCTCTCCCTTTACTACTCCCCCTTTGATCAGAAATCACTTATTTTTCACATGTCTTCTCTCCCCCTTTGACACCAATGGCAAAGGGCACATACTTGTAATTTTTCCACTTTCAGGATCATATCTGCTGCTCCCCCTGAGTAGCAGCTCCCCATCATCAGTCCAGACCACAAGATGTGACTGTGATATCCACCAGACTAATGCATCTCAGTGCATCTTAGTTTATCACCGGAGGGGCAATAACCCCTAACTTCTTCCTTAGATAGTCAAAAGAGTCCTTAGGTAGAGGTTTAGTAAAGATGTCTACAATCTGATCCTTAGAAGGCACAAACTCCAATCTGACTTCATTCTTGTTCACTTACTCTCTCAAAAAGTGAAACTTGATAGTTATGTGTTTGGTCTTTGAGTGTAACACTGGATTCTTAGATATGTTTATTGCACTTGAATTATCACATAAAATTGTGATAGGCTCTTCACACTCCACTTGGATATCTCTTAACATTTGCTTCATCCACAACACTTGAGTACAACTGCCTGCTGCTGCTATATATTCTGCTTTAGTTGTAGATAGAGATATTGCCTCTTGTTTCTTTCTTAGCCAAGAAACCAATCTCTTCCCCAAAAAGAATGCTCCACCATTGGTACTTTTCTGGTCATTCACATCTCCTGCCCAATTTGCATCTGTATATGCATGAAGAGAGAAATCATGATCTCTAGGATACCATAGGCCATACTCAACTATCCCTTTTAGATATCTAAAAATCCTCTTGATTGCCATGACATGAGATTCTCTAGGATCAGCCTGGAATCTAGCAACAAGACCAACAACTTGCATAATATTTGGTCTAGTTTGAGTGAGATACAACAATCCTCCAATCATTGATCTATACTTTGTCTGATCTGTCTTAGGAGAGTCATCATCTTTGCTCAACTTGCATCCGGTTGCCATGGGAGTATTCATTGGTTTTGAATCTTCCATCCCAAATTTCTTCAATAATTCTTTTGCATATTTGGTCTGAGAAATGAAGATATCTTTCTTTGTTTGACTGATTTGCAGACCCAAGAAGAAATTCATTTCACCAAGCATGGACATCTCAAATTCACTTTTCATTTGATTTGCAAAAGTTTTACACATACTATCTCTTCCTCCAAAGTTGATATCATCAACAAACACTTCAACACCTAAGATGTTTTCATGATCAATTTTGAAATATAAGTTACTATCAGCAATACCTTTGTTGAAACCAATCTTCAAGAGATGCTTATCTAGTCTTTCATACCAGGCTCTTGGGGCTTGTTTTAGTCCATACAATGCCTTCTTCAACTTGCAGACCATATCACCATTATCAGATAATTAAAATTCATCTGATTGCTCAATGTACACTTCTTCCAAATCACCATTCAGGAAGGCAGACTTGACATCCATTTGATATACCTTGAAATCCTTGAAAGTAGAAAATGCAAGAAATAATCTGACTGCTTCAATTCTTGCCACCAAAGCAAAAGTTTCTTCAAAATCAACTCCTTCTATTTGAGAGTAGCCTTTGCAAACTAATCTGGCCTTATTTCTAATTACTTCACCAACTTCATTCAATTTGTTCCAGAAGACCCATTTGGTTCCAATCACATTCTTGTTTCTAGGTCTAGGAACAAGATCCTAGGTGTGATTCTTCTCAATTTGCATCAGTTCTTCTTCCATTGCCTTAGTCCAGTTTTCATCATTGCAGAATTCATTCACTATCTTAGGTTTAATCTTTGAAATCAGACAATACTCATCTGAATCTAGAGCAATTCTCCTTCTTGTTTGTACACCTTTGCTTTTGTCACCTATGATCTGACCTTCAAAGTGGTTCAGTCTTACATACCTTGGAACTTTGGGAGTCTCTTGCACTTCTAACTCTTGATCAGGCTCATTGAAACTTATCTCATCTTCCTAACTTACTGGATCAGCTTGATTATGTTTTTCAGAAGAGACTTGGGCACCTTGGATCAGAGCATTATTCTGATCATCTTCATCATACTCATAAAACCTTGAGGTTTTTTCAATTCCTTCATCAACCTTCACATTTTTAATTTCTATAATCTTTCTCAATCTCTTGTTATAACAACGGTATGCTTTGCTTTGAGTAGAGTAACCCAAGAATATTCCTTCATCACTTCTAGCATCAAACTTTCCTAGATCTTCATCCCTTTTAATGTAACATTTGCTACCAAAAACTTTGAAATACCTCACAGTGGGAGTGATCCCAAACCAAAGTTCATAAGGAGTCTTACCGGTATTGCTTCTAATTTGAACTCGATTTAGAGTGTAGACAGCAGTGCTGATAGCTTCTCTCCAATAGATCTGAGAAATATTTGCTTCCATCATCATGGTCCTGGATGCTTCCTAGATGGTCCGGTTCTTTCTCTCAACTACTCCATTCTGCTGTGGAGTCCTAGGAGCAGACAACTATCTCTTTATTCCATGTTTCTCACAAAAGTCTACGAACTCACCAGATGTGAATTCTCCTCCTCTATCAGACCTCAGACATTTCAATTTTAATCTGATTTCATTTTCTACCATAGCCTTGAATGTTTTGAATTTCTCAAGTGCTTCTAATTTCTCCTTTAGAAAAGTTACCCACATCATCTGGGAATAGTCATCAATTAGTAACATGAAGTATCTATCACCTTGCACACTCCTAATTCTTGTCGGACCACAAAGATCAGTATGAACTAAGTCTAATAATTCGGTAGAGGACGGTTCCTTACTTTTGAATGAGACTCTGCTTAACTTACCCAACTGACATTCTTTGCACAAGCTATTAGTAGGTTTCACCAATTTAGGAAGATCTCTTATAGCCTAAGTATTCCTTATTTTGATGATATTATCAAAATTTACATGACACATTCTCCTATGCCATAGCCAACTCTGATCAACTTGAGCAAATAAACAACTTTTACCAGCACCAACCAAGTGGAAGATATTACCTTTAGTTTGAGTACCGGATGCAATCTTTGTTCCAAAACTTTCAAAGATCCTGCATTTTCCATTTCTGAATCTGAGATCATAGCCTTTGTCCACCAACTATCCAACACTAAGAAGATTGTGCTTTAATCCTTCAACATATAGTACATTGTCAGTTTTGTTATTTCCATCAAAAGAAATAGTTCCTCTACCTCTAATTCTGCCAACAGAATTATCACCAAATTTTACCACTCCTCCTTCATACCTTTCCGAATCTATGAACTTATTTTTGTCACTTGTCATATGGTGTGAGCATCCACTGTCAATGACCCAATCGTCCTTTTCTTCAACTTGGGCAGCTAGAGCTATTTCTTCAACTTTTTGATTGACAGATTTAGAGGGCATTGGGTCTTCTTCCTTGATGGCAATGAACACCCAGTCACTTCTAAATTTGTCTCCTATCTCTGATTCATCATCTGTTACTCCTTCATCATCTCCTTCATGAGCATAGTAACAATTCTTTTGGAATCTTGGTCTATTAGTATTTGGCCTTGAAAATCTTTCCAACTACCTTATGCAAAATGACCAATCTTATTGCAATTAAAACATTTAAAAGGCAATTTCCCTTCATACTTACTGGATCCTCTTGGCAGTCTTTTTGTAATAAGAGCTTCAAGATGAGTGGTTTCAGCTTCTTCTTCTTCCAAGTCTTTTCTTGCTTTTTCATACCATGATAGTTTCCTTGAAGAGTTTTCTCCTAGATCAAACCTTTGTTTTCCTTTTATAGAGGCACTGGCTTTGAATGTAGATTCTATCTTTGGGGGATCATCTCCAAACTTTCTCAAATGTAGCCAATTTACCAACCAATTGATCTCTTGTGAAGGTTGTGTGAGCTCTGAATTCTTCAATTGCAGCAGCCTTGATTTTATAAGAAGCAGGAAGAGATCTGAGAACTTTGCCAACAATCTCATCTTCACTCAAGACTCCACCAGCATTTCTAATTCCACAAACAATCTCATTTACTCTTGGCATAAAAGTAGCAATAGTTTCATCATCTCCCATCTTCAGATTTTCAAATCTCCCTTTCAAACTCTATAGTCTTGCACTTTTAACATACTTGTCTCCTTCATGCAATACTTCCAACTTTTACCAAATTTCAAAAGCAGTTGGTAGGTCAATGACATTTGAGAGATCTGAATCAGATAATGCACTTAGAAGAGCCTTGATGGTCCGCATATTATTTTTAGCATCGGTGATTTCATTCACGATTTTGGACCACCCTGTGGAGGTGCATATTGTGTTGTAACCATGTTCCAGTATGCCATTCCCATACATTGCAAGTGACATTTCATGTGACCTTTCCAGAGAGTAAAATTGGTTCCATCAAATTTTGAACTGTCCTTCTTGTAAGACGACATCCTGGATCTCCTCAAGCGGTTAAGCTCCTTTTAGAGGAACATGGCTCTGATACCAATTGTAGATTCAGGGCAGACAACTGAGAGGGGGGTGAATCAGTTGTCCAAAACTTTTCTTTTATCTAAACACTCACATTTACTTAGCAGTATAATGATAAATCAATCATGAAACTTAATGCATTTAATTCAAGAGCAAAAACACATCAACACATGAGACACCAAGATTTTAACGTGGAAAACCTAGTTAAGGGAAAAACCACGAGCTGACTAACCCAAGATTGTATTCTTTGTTAGAAGAATAGAAAGAATAAAATGGTACTTGCCAATTAGGGCTCACTGCCCGAGCACACTGCTCACAGGAGGCTCACTGCCTACAAGAGACACACTGTCTACAAAAGAAAAAGTATCACATACTTGAACTGGTAAATAGCATCTTCACTAGGACACATTTGAAATGACCTTGCAATCCCTTATTTATACATGACATCAACTTAAGAATGATCATCTAAGTCGGCTAACAACTATAAGAACATCCGCATGATGTATAATTAATCCGGTCGGCTAGTCACAGAAAGAACACCATCATCTGAAAGCTATTCTTCAATTGTGAGCTCCAACTCCAATGCGAACCACCAAAACAAACTGGACACAATCCAAAGACCACCACAAGCTTGCCTGAATCACTAAGAACATCCACACTTCATCTATTTACTGAAATCCTTCTCTCCTTTATCTGGAACCTCAAGATCACAGTTTGTCATTACTGTCACAAAAGAATAGATGCTTACGGACCTTCAAACCATGAACCAATCGAGTTGACATTCCAAAAAGACTTTCTCAACACATCCTCAAATCCGCAAAACAAGATAATGCATTTTCAGATCTCACCGGACCTATCTGTATCACTCTGCCACCACTGAACATTTGTCAGAACTGGTTTTACTTGAGCGGCCACAACTTCTTTAGATCTTCATGTGAACCTCTAAAATCTCTACTGGACCACCTTAAGACACATATCAATAAACCCTTTAATCTGCATCCTTTGATTCTCAACCTATCTTGGACTTTTACCTTGTTGTCATCACTGTTCTTTACTGTTCCTGATTGAGACTAATTTTCTCAATATCCTCAACACACAGCTCATCCAATCCTTATCATTAATGCAATAGGAGTATGTTGACATCAAGACAACATTGGTTAGGCCCATACTTGCAATAGTTGTATCATGGAAAAACAAGAAGTAGGATTCAGTATCTTTATCTACTGCAAAGGCAGAGTACGTTGCAACAATATCATGTTGCACACAAGTGCTATGGATGATACAAACTCTAAAGGATATCAAGGTTGAGTATGATGATCCAATTCCTATTTTCTATGATAATACCAGTGCCATTAACATTTCAAAGAACCCAGTGATGCATTCAAGTACAAATCATATTTCTATCAAGTATCACTTTCTGAGAGAAAAGGTTGTAGAGAAAGAAGTGAAGCTTGAGTATGTGCCTACAAAAGATTAGATTTCTGACATAATCACTAAGGATCTTCCTAAGGATACATTTGAGTATCTTTGGGAAAATTTAGGAGTTATTTTCCCTCCTTTGTTGAACTATATGCATAAGGAAATGCACCAGTTTAGTATGATTTAGGAGTCATTTCTTTTCTGGATTGATTGTGGAGGCTACCTCTCAGGGGGAGCAGGAAGTGACATTGAAGAGTGTTGCAGTTAGAGGGAAGTATTCAGAGTAGTTAAGAACAAGTGCAAGTATGTGCAGTATCATATTCATGGGGAGAAAGCTTGAGAAAGGTGAATCACCCTTTGCCATTGATGTCAAAGGGGGAGAGAGTTCATGTGAAAAACAAAGAGAGAGTAAAATGTATAAAAGAAAGGGGGAGAATAAGATTAGTGCATAATTGTGTCATGATGGTTTTTCACATCATATGTTTCCATCAATGACAAAGGGGGAGATTGTTGCAAGTATATGATAACCGATGTTGTCTTGATGTCAACATGCTTGTGTTGTCATTGGTGTCAACTGTGTCTTCTGATATTGTTGATTGTTGATTGATTGGGTTTTCATGTTAAAGTAATTTAAATACCTTATAGAAGTGCTGAAAATGTTGGTATATTGCCCTTGTTGTTGAGTTTCCAAGTTCTTTTGAGAAAATTTTCTCTCTAGAGGAAACAGTGTGTTGCAGAGTATTTTGGCTTGCAGGATACTATCTAAGTTTTTGATCTGTATTTCTTATGTGTTGAAGACCAGAGTATGAGATTTAGATATATTTTAGAGAAGTGTTTGAAGATCCTAAATCTAGAATTGTGTGGTCCGTATCGCTATGCAGTAGAATTTATATTCACTAGTTTGAAGACTGTAGTTAACAAAGTTTCTGGGTTGTGCAAAGGTGTCTGGGAGAAAGTATTTTGCTTCGCATTTCTCTACAGAGTGGTTTCATGTGTTACAGTTCTAGACATATGTTTATAAGGTCCTTATCTATCTTTATTCCAAAGGATTTGTGATTTGATGCTTCAGAAAGCAAGTTATTGTGTAGCAAAGTTTGACAGTGTTGTTTGTGAGCAGATAATGAACCTTCTTCAGGTGAAAGATGTTGCGGATGATTTTGTTGATTCTCAGGTGACTTAAAGTTGTTCATGGATGTCTCCAGATTATGTTAAAGGCTTGTTCTTGGTCTACAAGTTATGGTTGTGTTCTTGGAAGTGTGTGCCTAAAGATCCTAGTGTTAACACCAGTTTTGGCCTACCTGGTTGTTTACACTCTTTGCGGATGTGCTTCATGGATTGTGGAAGTGTGTTGAAGTGTGTGAAGATGTATTTAGGTCTGAACTAAGCTATGAAATGTTCTATCTTCATTCCTTTTCTTCACAAGATTGTTTAGGTTCAGACCTGATTTGAATTGTGTGTGTTTGTTGACCTTGGAGACTGTTCTAAAGGTTGTAGAATGTGTTGCTGACCTTGATGTATGTTCCAAGGTTGATGATTGATATAAACAAATGTAAATGATTCATGTGTAAGTGCAGAGATCCAAAGATGAAGATGTTTGTGTTGTGAGGCAGCAAAGGTGATATGTATTGTGCTTCATTGGAACTGAACTCAGGCATGTGGTAGATGCTATTATATCAGTTCATGACTGTGAACCACCCCTTTTGGTAGTGAGCCCTTTTGGTAGTGAGCCACCTCTTTTGGCAGTGAGGCTATTGCAGTGAGCCCTTTGGAAGTGAGCCTCTTTATAATTTGGTATTGATACTACTTTATATTGTGAGCTAATCCTCACCGTGGGTTTTCCCTTTTAGGGTTTTCCACATAAAATTTTGGTGTTCTCTTGTGCATGGTGTTGATTTGATTTTCTATTATCTTTTTCTCATGTTTAATCTTCATAACATAATTAGGGTTTAAGTGAATTGATGTGGATGTGATTATGTTTGTGAAGGATTAAATTTTTTGATACAACTGATTTACCCCCACTCTCAATTGTCTTGTGCATTCAACACAACTTTCCTTGACTATTCAAATACTACAAAGCTTGATGGTCAATATACAACACAAATTCCTTAAGCAACAAGTAATGTCTCCACTTCTTCAAAGCTTGAATTATGGCATAGAACTCCTAATCATAAACTAAATATCCTCTCCTTACATCATTCAACTTATCATTGAAATCTCCTTACATCATTCAACTTATCATTGAAATATGCTATTGGTCTCCCCTCTTAACTTAACACTGCTCCTATTGTATTTCCATTGGTATCACAATCTACTTGAAATACTTTGTTGAAATCCAGCAATGCTAACACTGGTTGCTCTATCACCTTCTGCTTCAATAATTCATAGCTCTTATTTGCCCCTGATGTCTACTTAAAATCCTTTCTATTACCTAGATTTATGTCTTTGTCATAGGTGTGCATACTGAACTAAAATTTCTGATGAACTTCTGGTAGAAACTTGCTAACCCATGAAATGACCTCACTTATCCAATGTTCTTAGGTGTTGGCCACTCAACAATTGCTCTGATTTTCTCAAGGTCCATCTTCAATCCTTCTGCAAAAATAAAAAATCCCAAATATACCAATTCTTCCTTCATGAAACTACACTTAATGTTTATTGGCAATTTCTCTTCCCTCAACCTCTGCAACACTTGTCTGATATGCCACAAATGTTCCTCCTTTGTCTTACTAAAAATTAGAATCTCATCTAAGTATAAAATAACAAACTTACCAAAGAATTTCTTCAAAATCTCATTCATCAACCTCATGAAAGTACTCAGTACATTAGTCAATCCAAAAGGCATCACTAACCATTCATACAATCCTTCATTTGTCTTAAATGCAGTCTTCCACTCATCGCCTTCTCTAATCCTGATATGATGGTATCCACTCTTCAAGTTTATCTTTGTGAAATACTTTGCTCCACTCAAACAGTCTATAATATCAGCCATCCTTGGCAGTGGAAATCTATACTTAATAATGATCTTATTGATTGCTCTGGAGTCTACACACATCCTCCATTCTCCATCGTTCTTCAATGCTAGTACTGCAGGTACCACAGATGGGCTTAAACTTTCTCTAATCAATCCTTTCCTCAATAGCTCCTATATTTGTTTATTTAGCTCTGCATTCTCTGCTAGTGTCATCTGGTGTATTGCTTTGTTAGGAAAACTAGCTCTAGGTATAAGGTCCATATGATGACTAATACTCTAGATTGGTGGAAATCCTTCAAGCACATTATCTGATATGATATCTTGGTATTCTGTCAACAGTTCAATATCTCCTTTGGTGGTGGGTCCTCTTCCTTTCCAGTAACAGTCTTCGTACTTAGGTCTCTACACTTCTTTGGAATCAAATAAAAACACATATTCTCATGTCTCAATCCATCCAAAAATTTCCTTCCCTCAACCAAACAGATTCTAGCATTCCCATATACTTCGCTCGTAGGCTCATCTTCCAAAGGTATCAAGATATGTTTCTTCCTATTTGATGTTATAGTATAAATATTCTTTCTCCCATCATGTATAGCCTTTCTATCATACTGCCATGGTCTACCCAACAATATATAACATACATCCATCAGCATAATATCACACAATACCTCATCATCATAAGATCCTATATGAAATTTGTAGCATAAAATATTAATTTTTAGAAAAAACCCTAAAAACCTTTAATGCCACATTTAAAACTATAGAAAGATCAAAAATTAAATGCCAAAAACTATGAAAGGTTACCAAATGATTGAAATGTGGCTGCTTAGGATTTTTGCATAACTCCAATATACTTTTGGTTGAGGGAGGTAAATGAAAATAAGATAGGTTTTATAATGTTTGGGAAAATGGTTTGGGTGGTTGAATGGCTTGGTAGGTAAAGTAACAGGTTTTGGTTTATGTGAACCGTAAATAATAAATTAAGTTTGTTAATCTTAATTTATTATTTATGGGAGGATTTTAGGTTTAGTGAATAATAAATTAATTTTAATTTATTATTCATGGGATATGGTAAAAGTGAAAAGATTTAATTAATTAAATAAAATTAATTAAACCTTAGGAGATTAAGGGTGGATTAAACATTAAGAGACATTTAATTAATTAATTAAAATTAATTAAATTTCATGACAAGGAATTTATCGATTGGTCAATTTTTTACGTCTACATTTTGCCCCTCTTTGAGATGATGTAGCGAAGCAATGTCATTTCAAAGAAGATTAAAACATAGGTTTTGGATGGGGCTCAAATGGGGCTCATAAAAATGAAGGACTAGATAGATGATGCCCCCTCAAGAGGATATGCAGGGATGAAGGAGATGGATATATGCTTGAAAAAGGAAACGAAGGGAAGGAAGTGGAGTTATGTTGATTAAACTTTGAGCAACCTAATGTTTGATATAGCACTTCACATTATGCACCATGGTATAAAGACTAGAGTGATGATGTGTCAAATGCACCCAACGTAATACAACCTTGTCTAACATATGAGGAAGTAAACTTAGAGCATTTAAGTTCTAATGCACAAAAGGTATGATATGCCCTTAAATACAAAGGATAATGCAAAAAGCTATTCCAACATACACAAGATATGAATATTAGATAGAATGATATGGATGTGATTCAAAAATAAGATGAAATGATGACACACACAAGAAAGCAAGCATGCATGCACAAATGATTTAAAAACAAGCAAGGTGATTGCCCCTATCAAGCTGAAAACCAATGATCAATGGGATTGATTGATACTGATAATGATTGATGATTGATTGATAGTGTTGTTGATGTGGGAGAGATTTTTCCTGAGAACAATGTGAGGATTGTGTTGTTGATATGGGAATGATATATCCTGAGAACAACACTAGGATTGGGAATGATATATCCCATTGATGATGATGATGATGATTGATCGATCGATCAGGTTCACAACAATGCTAGGAACCAATACCATGGATGTAATTTGATAATTTGACTAGATTGGTTAACTTGATTAGTATAGATTAAAGATTGATTTGCATTTGAAGTTATTGGAATGGATTGATTTGATTTGGATGAATTTGATGAATGAAATGGTGAATTGACTGAGTTGGAGTAACTTGATTGAAGTGATTTGAAGAATTGATAGAATGAAGTGAGTGGATTGGATTTGGATTTTTATTGCTTGGGTTTTTGTTGGATATTTGATTTTTTTATTATTTTCAAATATTTGGATTTTTTGGGGATTTTAGCATTGGATTGCTTAGATAGCCTTAAGATAGATACCAATGACAAGGGAAAACCAAACCAAAAGGCAAGGAATAAGATATGATACAAGAATGAGAAATAATGGATGGGATAAATAAAAGGATTGGATGGATGGATAAGAGGATGGCCGATAGGACAAATGCAAGATTTGGATGGATAAAAGGATCGGCAATAGGATAAAGGTAGGAATATGCATGGATAATAGGATAAATGTAGGAGTATGAATGGATACAAGGATTTACGATAGAAGGAAAATGGATGGGAAAGATATGATAGATGGATGGAGGGATCGTAGGATGTGATCTCCAAGGACTACGTTGCATAGGAATAACCTGCCCCCAATCTAGACATTATGCCTTAGGACTTGGAGAGGTGATTTCTTATTAGGAAGCATGATGGGGATAATTCTTGGAAGGGATGAATGGACTTAGTAGTAGATGGATGTATGGAGGATATTCTTAGAAATGGATGGATGGAATTTGGAGTATGACAAGAGGTGTCAAAAGAATTTTTCAACATTTTGCCCCTACCCTCATCAAGATCACAAGGAGGAAGGGAAGATGGATGGTGCAAGGAGAAAGGTATGAGAGATATAATGGGTAAGGATGGCAAGATAGGATGGAAAATGATAGGATAGGATATGAGATGGGATAGATAGGATGGATAAATGTGATGGGATAGATGTGACAACATGCCCCCAATTGTAAAACACATAGATAATCACCTACACATGCTGCTTGTTTGCAAGGTTTTCATCATCGTACTTATCCAAGGTGCTTGTTTACCAGGTTTTCACCATTGGACGAACAATTTATCTTTACTATTTTGATTGATTTTTTTTAGGGGATAGTTGGATGGCATAGGTAGAAACTCAAGATTTTGTTCCCATAGAAATGTGGTAATGTCTCATGATGGATAGAAGTCACTCATATACCATTTCAAGTAGTATTATGCTCCTAGATGTTGGTATAGGATTGCATGAGAGGGAAATAGAGTAAGGAGATAGTGGATTTTGATATGGATTATGAAAGGTTCATGCAATGATGGATAGGGGATAGTGGATTATGTATGGATCATGGATAATGAATTATGATGGGGATTAGGATGGAAGGATAGTGGAGTAGGATGGAGATAAAAATATAGATAGGACTTATGTAAAAGCATGGACCATAGGAACATGATGGAAGAGATAAGAGGGATAGTAGATAGAAGATGGAGAGATGGAGGTATGTGGGAATGTTGTGGAGTGGAAGGGAACCATGACCAACGGTTGCGTACACCAAATTGGATTTTGAAACTTTTTATTGGAAGGGGGATTTGGGAGTAATGGAGATGTTCTCATAGGGGTTTGCCTATTTAGGACTTTAGGAACCCAAATGGACTTATGAATTGTAAGATTTTGTGATGGGGAGTGGGATGTTTGGCATTTTAAGATTGTGGATGCTCCATTTGAATTTTGTGCTTTTTGCTTGGGGACCCAAACCATTTTTGTTTTGAAATTGTCCTTTTGAGATGTGGACTTGGGTAGCCTTTTTGAGTTTTCATTTTTCTTTAATTCTTTGCTTTGGTGCCTTGTGGCATGAGGATTATTAGGATTTTTTGCTTTATGGGTGGAGGCATCCAAATTTTTATTTTTGAATCCCATGGGGGTATTTGTGATAGCTTCATGTTTAGTCGATGCGTGCATTTGTTGATCATGATTAGGAATTGTAGGGGATTTATGGGAATGAGATGTATGAATAGAAGGATTAATGGATTTGTGGCTAAGTGATAAGGGGATGTGAGGATAGGAATATTAGGAGTTGGAAGGAGCTCAGGTAAAGTGAATGAAGAAATGTCAGGAGTTGGAAGAAGTGGAGGTAAAGTAAATGGAGGAAGATGGATGGTCACATTTTTTTTGGGATCATAGGATGATGGAGGTGGAATAGCAACAAGTGTTTTATGGGTGCGATGAGGTGCACCTAGCTTGGGCTTGGATGGAGTGGATTTAGGAGGTGGGGATGTGGTACCAACATCTTTGGATTGACTTTCTTGAGATATATAACCAATACCATATAGTTTTGGAGAGACTTTGAAATGGATGGGTTCCAATTTACCTTGCTCATGAAGGCCTAAGCCTTTACCTTGATAATTCATTTTTTGGGAACATACGATGCGCAATGGGATGCTTATTTTTTAGGATATAAGACAGGAGTCCCTTATTGGATGAAGAAGGTGAGGTAGTAGATAATGGTTGCTCCTCTCCTAGGGAAGAACATTCATGGATGAAAGTAGCCAAACTAACAGGATATGATGGCAGTTTTGAAATAGGATCAATATGAGATGGTGAAGGAGAAATAGGATCTTGATTATGCTCGATCCAATGTATTTGTTTGATCATCTATGTTCTGGTGGGGACCAAGCATCTCATCAAGGGAAGTGGATGTTGTGGGATCATGGAGTGAAGGAGAAGTTTATTTGCTTTGAAGGAATGCCATGAAGTGAGGTGAGTGCTCAAGTTGATCAAAAATAGTTTCATACTCACTCTTATTGCTAAAATAACAATGAGGAGTAGATGGAGTATGTGGTTCTTAGGTATCTTTCTCATAGATAGTTGTGGAATTATGGATATGACCAGCTTGCTTATGGATAGGCTCTTCATCATAGATAATGTCTTGATCATAGAAAAGATATATGTTATGGATAGATTGAATGTAAAGACTTTGATCTTGATTTGGTAAGGAGCAAGGTTGACCATGCTTTGGATTTTACTCTTGACATAACTCTTGAGTTTGGATGGAAATAGAAGTCAGAGACTCTTGGATGTGCTTGAGAGGCTCTAGATGCTCAACAACATGAGGGTATAGTGGATCTTGACTTGGACTCATGGTGGAAGACGCTTCAATAGGTTCAATGAATTGTGGACTACATGATGGATGTGGAAGACTAGGCATGATGTTTGAAGGTTCTTTGGTAGTGTTTGATGACATAAGGGTAATGGTTGATTCCTTGCTAGTATCCAATGGATCACATCCTTCATTAGTATATGGGTAGATAAACAATATAATGGATGGAGAATAATGGTAGATGGTGTAGGCTTATGTGTAAGATTAGGATTGCTTGTGCTAGATAGAGTTGAAATTGGATGAGTTTTTCTTTTGCTTTTAGATTTGGCAAAAAATCTTTGGAGAAAATTGCTCAGGGATTTATTGGTGGATGGATTAGAGCTTCGAAATTTTGATGGTGGTGTTGGTGTAGGACTGGTAGGCTTTGGTATAGGTATTTTATTGGATGGTGATGGAGGTTACATATGAATGGATGGATGAGAGGGACTAGTATATGGATTGGTGTATGATTCCAAACTTGAGGTGGTATTTATCTTGTCAATAGTATCATTAAGATGACCTAAGGATTCTACAAAGTTCTCATCATCACTAGGATCTACAAAGTTCTCATCATCACTAGGATCAAATTTTGGGCCTCCTCGGAGTATGTATGGTTTTGAATTTGGCCTAAATTTGTTGATGATCACAACCATTTTGATGAATGAAGATTGTGATGAAAGTGGATTGTCATTGATGTCAAAAAGGTGTTGGTATTATAGGAGTTGTTTATGTTCTCATTTGATCAGGATATGATTGTCATGTTTGTTTCAGAATGGATTCTTATGTTCTTGATTCATATTTGATCATATCCATAGGACTTGTTTGATTAGTTTGTGTACATTCTTGATATTCACAAGACTACAAGATCAAGATAAGTATGATACAATGCATATGTTTTATGATACAAGGTTGCTGATAAAGTTCAACTTGTCGTGCTTGATAAGTGTGGGTCATTGAGGCTTGTTAATAACATATATAAGAGGTTTACAGAGACATTAATGTTGACAGAGGCTTTAATGTTTATTAATGGTTGAATCAATGGTTATCATTGTGAATTGAACATTTCACTTATTCTACTATGTTAGGATTTTGTTATCAAAATGTCTAAAATATTAAAATCCTAACTATAAGCTCTAAGTGTATACAAAGAGATTAAATGTCATAAAGTATGCACTTTATGTTATAAAGTAATGTTAACCTGCAAGAGCAGGTTATACTACTTAGAGCAACCTGCTAGAGGGTTTTAATTCATGGCACCTACTGGACCCTTCATATTCTATTTACCATTTGAATTTAGTTGAATATCCTTATTTAATTTATGGAGAGATTGATTTTTTTTAAAAGCATGGAATATCATTTATATTAGAAAGTCTTATTTAAAGGGAGCATGAAAAGGTTTCCAATGATTTTTTATAAAGCTTTGAATATAAAACATTTTTTAAAAAAAGCATTGAATATGCTTTAAGAGGGGAACATGAATAAGCCATTCCATGGCTTATTTAAAATATTTTTTATGAGCTTTTAAAATGTTCTTTCTTTTGTGTTATTTTCTAGGGGGCACATTTCAAGGAGAGCTTTAAGGAGATTTTGGAAGATTTTAAGGAGATATTTTTTTGGAATGAAAGATTTATTTCTAATTTTTTTGTGGCATGAAAGCTAAGAAGGTGGAGGATATTAAAACGTTTTTTTGGGATTTATTTTGTGAGTTTTTAACTCTTTTTTTTTGCAAATGGATTTTTTAATGAAGAAGTTGATTTTGTGCAGAGAAGAAAATGATAAATGATTTTGTTGTGAAGAGAGGATTTTTATGAAAGAGATTTTATTCTTTTTCTAAGGGCAAACATTTTTGTGAGAAGATTATATTTTTGAGAAGATGATGAGATTGATTTTTTATTGAAGATTTTTTTTATGCAGATAAGATTTTTTTTTATGAAGAATATGAAGTCTTTTGTTGTAGATTGAAGAATTTTTTTTAAGAAGACAAAGAGATTTTTTTTACAGATTATGAAAGGTCAAGATAATAAAATGGCAAGAGAGATTAACAATATACAGAGAAGATTTTCATATTGGAATGATGGACGGAAATTGTTTTGCAAAGATTTATTTTATTTTTGCACATGAATATAAAAATATTTTTGCAAATGATTTTTACAGATTGAAAAATATTGTTGAAAGGAAATGGAAAGACGATTGAAGAAAATGAATATGGAGAGGAGAGGAATTTCAAGAGATTTTTTGTTTATAATTTTATTGTAGGTGCTCTGTGAAAGAATGGGATTATAGGAATATGAAAAGACATTCAATCTTTATATAATAGTTTTTACAGATGTATTATATATGAATTTTGAGTGTGTGGTCTAATATGGAGTGAAGATAATTTTTGAAGAATCTTTTGAAAAGAAAGTACAGATGATATTGTGACATCATGTTTATGCAGGAATGAATCAAACAAGAATGAAGACTTTATGCCAAGAGAACTTACAGATTGAATCATGAAGACAATATCATGTTGATTATGTTTCTAGAGAATTGGTTGTGAATTGGTAAAGAGGCTGACATTCAGATTGGTGCAAATTCAGAGAAGAAGGTTATGTAATGGTGCAAATTAGATTGTGTTGCAATCATTTCTTGCACACCTTGTTGTATTGTTTTGATGATGGTGATTACATTTGCCAGTGAGGCTTATAGGTTAGTGAGACCTTACATTTGTCAATGAGACACGTATTGTAGCCAGTGAGGCTTCTTTGTAGCCAGTGAGTCTTGCCTAGTTAGTGAGACCTTCATGTAACTAGTGACGTTTTGAATAAGCCAGTGATGTAGTTTCAAAGTGGTTTTTATTCCCCTTGAGGGTTTTCCACTCATTATATCTTATGTTATATTTCTTATGTGTCTTCATGATCTGTGTTTAATGTCCTGATTCATGCCTTCAATATTATAATTGTACATCTGTGAGTTAATAAATAACTTTGTCTTTCTCACTCTTTATCTTGTAAGTCAAAATGATTAAAATTGTAAAATCTATACAACACTGATTCACCCCCCACTCAGTGTTGTCCTAGACTCCAACAAGTGGTATCAGAGCCAAGTTCTCTTTTTGAAGTCTAATAGGCTTGGGTAGGTTCTGGTAGTGGAGTAAAATGGGTAAGAAGAATAGAATTAAGGTCTCAAATAGATAAAAGAAAGATGTTGATCAAAAGATGGTAAAACAAGCCTCAATTAAGTCTACCAATGATTTGTTGCATATGTCACCCCTGATAATTGATACAAAGAATGGTCCAGTAATTGAGAATTTTGATAAAAAGGAAGAAATTATTGTGAATAAAGGAGAACAAGAATTTATTGAGACTAATGATGAAGATGAACAAGAGTTTGATGAAGATGATTGTGAAGTTGATTTAGAAGGTGAATTATTATGTGCCCTGGATACAATCAAGCCACTCAGAAAAGAGAATAAGAAATTAGAAGATCAACTTCAACAAGAAAAAAATTCCAAGAACAAGGTATGCTCAGATTTTGAAAATGTTTCTTTAGAATGTTTAGAAGCAAAAAATTAGATTGCAATTTTAAAGAGTTATGTTGATGAATCTAACGAAGTCATTATTAGTTTAAAGGCTGAAATTGAGGAGACTAAGAGAACAACAGAAGTCACTAAATATACCTTGGATGCCAAAACCTTTGAGTGCCATAAACTTGAAGAAGAGTTTGTTGCTCTAAAGAAAGATTTTGAAGATCATAAGATTCAGTTAGAAAAATATAAGTTTGATAAAAGTATTACTGGCTTAGGGTATGAGGTAGGACAAGCATCTTCATGTGGAACAAAATCAAACATTGAAACAGTTTTTGTATCTGCAAATGGGAAAGGATGGAGTTTTAAAGTTAGAAATGCTCCTTGGCAAAAGAGAGACTTGAATTATTATTTTACTGCTCCTAAGGAAGACAAGAAGGAAGGAAAAGATAAAGTTTCTGATGTTGGAAGAGAAATAACAAGCAGGCCTCCACCTGTCAAGCAATTCCATTCAATAAGGTATAATTATTCTCAGTTTCATGGTTATTGTTATTCTTGTCATATCTATGGTCATAGAACTAGAGATTGTAGGACTTATGCTAGAAATGATGTTGAGTGGCATAAGAATAAAATTCTTTCTAGAATGAAAAATAAGAGTTCTAATGAAATATGTTACAATTGTAACCAAGTTGGTCACATAGAAAGAGACTGTTGGACGTAGAGAAGATATGATTATGGAAGTACTTTTGGCATGTCAAAGAGATGTGATTCCTTTACTCCTCTAATTGGTTATAATGTCTCATTCTTTAAGTGTCATAATCTTGGGCATTAGGCACATTTTTGCAGGAATAAATTGAAGACATCTAGAGTAGACACCTTGAGCAAAGAAAAGAAAAAGCCTATACAGGTTTGGAGAAGAAAACAAAGTCAAGACAAGAAGGATCCTAAACTTGTGCATCTTGTACAAGTTACATCATCAGTTGAATAATTGAGAGCATGAAGTAAGGGGGACTTGTTCATGTCCTTTCAATTATTCCCAAAAGGTTTCAGGAATGAGATTGTTTGATTTGTGTATATATGTGATTAGTGGTTTGTGATGTCATATTGCAGATAAGATGTTCAAAGGTTCAAAGTACAAAGAGTTTTATGATGTTAAGTGATTTGGTTTTCTTTGTCATATCATGTTAGTACTTACAAAGATTGAGTTGTCATAGTGTTGTAGTTCAAAGTGATCTTGAGATTGTAAAGTATTGGTTGTCATGGAAAAGAGATAAAAATCTTTCAGAAACTCTTTTCAGATGTTAGCATGTGTTGGTTGAGGAAGTTGCAAATGAAAAAAATCACTTGATTTGTTTTTTCAAAGGTATTGATAATGGTTATGTTTTTATCAGATTTGCATGGTGTGGAGGATGGTTGAAAGTTTATGTTGTCTTTATCATGGAAGTTTTTGGCAAGAAAATCTCTTGGTTAGTTATCATGTCATCATGGATTGTGATTTGTGCTGATTGGTTTTATAACAAGAAGTGGTATTGTGCTTCAGGATGTAAGTTTTCAAATGTGTGGTGTCTTGTTGCTGTCAAGTTTGAAAAGTTGTTCAATATGCAGATGAACATGGACAGAGCTCTTAGATAAGTTTTAGACAACAAATTGTAAAAATGATCAGTGCCTTAATTTTTTTTACTAGTGGTATCAAAGGTTTGGGTAAGTGATATTTCAATTCTTGGTTTGTATGAAAGATAACAAGAAATGAGTAAGCAATTGATTGATATCAGCATACTTTGCTAGTCTTTTACTAATGATCTATATGAGTTATTTTTCTCAAGGGAAGATAATAGTCTTTGTCATCATATGTCAAAAAGGGGGAGAAAGAAAAATGTATCAAGTAGTTTTGCCATCAATGACAAAGGGGGAGAAAGAAAAATGTATCAGGTAGTTTTGCCATCAATGACAAAGGGGGAGATTGATGAAAGTAGATTGTCATTGATGTCAAAAAGGTGTTGGTATTGATAGGAGTTGTTTATGCTCTCATTTGATTGGGACATGATTGCCATGTTTGTTTCAGAATGGATTCTTATGTTCATGATTCATATTTGATCATGGTGTTATGATACATTGAATTGATCATATCCACAGGACATATCCACAGGACTTGTTTGATCAGTTTGTGTACATTCTTGATATTCACAAGACTACAGGATCAGGATAAGTATGATACAATCCATATGTTTTATGATACAAGGTTGCTGATAAAGTTCATCTTGTCATGCTTGATCAATGTGGGTCATTGAGGCTTGTTAATAACAGATATAAGAGGTTGACAGAGACATTAATGTTGACAGAAGCATTAATGTTTATTAATGGTTGAATCAATGGTTATCATTGTGAATTGAGCATTTCACTTATTCTACTATGTTAGGATTTTGTTATCAAAATGCCTAAAATATTAAAATCCTAACTATAAGCTCTAAGTGTATACAGAGAGATTAAATGTCATAAAGTATGCACTTTATGTTATAAAGTAATGTTGACCTGCAAGAGTAGGTTATACTACTTAGAGCAACCTGCTAGAGGGTTTTAATTCATGGCACCTATGGCCCCTTCATATTCTATTTACTATTTGAATTTGGTTGAATATCCTTATTTAATTTATGGAGAGCTTGATTTTTTAAAAAAACATGAAATATCATTTATATTAGAAAGTCTTATTTAAAAGGAGCATGAAAAGGTTTCCAGTGATTTTTTATAAAGCTTTGAATATAAAACATTTTTTTTTTAAAAGCATTGAATATGCTTTAAGAGGGGAACGTGAATAATCCATTTCATGGCTTTATTTAAAATATTTTTTATGAGCTTTTAAAATGTTTTTTTTGTGCTATTTTCTAGGGGGCACATTTCAAGGAGAGCTTTAAGGATATTTTGGAAGATTTTAAGGAGATATTTTTGGAATGAAAGATTTATTTCTAATTTTTTTGTGGCATGAAAGCTAAGAAGGTGGAGGATATTAAAATGTTTTTTTGGGATTTCTTTTGTGAGTTTTTAACTCATTATTTTTGCAGATGGATTTTTTAATGAAGTTGATTTTATGCAGAGAAGAAAATGATGAATGATTTTTTTTGTGAAGAGAGGATTTTTATGAAAGAGATTTTATTCTTTTTCTAAAGGCAAACATTTTTGTGAGAAGATTATATTTTTGAGAAGATGATGAGATTGATTTTTTATTGAAATTTTTTTTATGCTGAGAAGATTTTTTTATGAAGAATATGAAGTCTTTTGTTGTAGATTGAAGAATTTTTTTAAGAAGACAGAGACTTTTTTTACAGTTTATGAAGGGTCAAGATAATAAAATGGCAAGAGAGATTAACAAAATACAGAGAAGATTTTCATATTGGAATGATGGACAGAAATTGTTTTGCAAAGATTGATTTTATTTTTGCACATGAATATGAAAATATTTTTGCAGATGATTTTTACAGATTGAAAAATATTGTTGAAAGGAAATGGAAAGACAATTGAAGAAGATGAATATGGAGAGGAGAGGAATTTCAAGAGATTTTTTGTTTATAATTTTATTGCAGGTGTTCTGTGAAAGAATGGGATTACAGGAATATGAAAAGACGTTCAATCTTTATATAATGGTTTTTGCAGATGTATTATATATGAATTTTGAGTGTGTGGTCTAATATGCAATGAAGACAATTTTTGAAGAATATTTTGAAAAGAAAGTACAAATGATATTGTGAGATCATGTTTATGTAGGAATGAATCAAACAAGAATGAAGACTTTATGCCAAGAGAACTTACAGATTGAATCATGAAGACAATATGCTGTTGATTATGTTTCTAGAGAATTGGTTGTGAATTGGTAAAGAGGCTGACATTCAAATTGGTGCAAATTTAGAGAAGAAGGTTATGTAATGGTGCAAATTAGATTGTGTTGCAATCATTTCTTGCACACCTTGTTGTATTGTTTTGATGATGGTGATTGCATTTTCCAGTGAGGATTGTAGGTTAGTGAGACCTTACATTTGTCAGTGAGACACATATTGTAGCCAGTGAGCCTTCTTTGTAGCCAGTGAGGCTTGCCTGGTCAATGAGACCTTCATGTAACCAGTGACGTTTTGAATAAGCCAGTGAGGTAGTTTCAAAGTGGTTTTTATTCCCCTTGAGGGTTTTCCACTCATCATATCTTGTGTTATATTTCTTATGTGTCTTCATGATCTATGTTTAATGTCTTGATTCATGCCTTCAATATTATAATTGTACATCTGTGAGTTAATAAATAACTTTGTCTTTCTCTCTCTTTATCCTGTAAGTCAAAATGATTAAAATTGTAAAATATATACAACACTGATTCACCCCCCCTCTCAGTGTTGTCCTGGACTCCAACAGATTGGACTAGGTTCAAGGATGGGAATATGAGTAAGATGGCACTGACTAAACTTCAAGTGGGTTGATGACGACTTTAAAATAGATCAAGGTATGTCTAGGTCTGACAATGATTATGTAGGAAATTATTACTTGTGCTATGATGGATAGACACAAGGACAATGATCAAGAGATGGTATGCTAAAGTAGGAGATGATAAACTCCAAGCAAGTTACCCTATCCTAAGATGTTGATATGTTTCCCAACTCAAGTATGATAGACCTCAAGTGGTAGAATTAGTAAGATAGCCAAATGTTTTGATTGAAAACCAAAGAGAGCAACCTAGATGTTTTGTTTGAATGGTGATTGATATGCAAGTGTGACTAAGGATTTTGTTTGAATGGTGATTGATATGCAAGTGTGTATGATTGACTGGGATGTCTTTTTTGGATATGTAATGACTTAAGACTAAAACCCTAGAAGATTAGAATTTGAAAAATGATGCCCAAAAGACTAGATACGACTATGTCTTCACTTCTCTGTTTAGGAATAATAGATGGGTGTAGAGGGATAGTTTTGCAGTTGTTTAACTTTTTGAGCAAGGTTGAAATGTTATAGGTTCTAGATGTGATGTTTGATTGAGATTTGTTTCAAACACCCACACAAAACACAAGTAGACATAATGTTTTTGAGTTTGATCTTGATGTGAAATGGAAAACACTTTGAAAACACTTTACACAACCTAGGCTAGGAAGAGATACTACCTGCTAGATCCCCACTTGGATTTCTCTAGCCACTTAAACAAGGCAGACAGCTAGAGACTTGGTGGAACTGGCTCCCCCTTACATGGCACACACTTCTTAGGCACACCAAGTCTCATTCCCCCAAAGTGGAATTTCTACCTCTACACTTGAATAGTGAAGATGTGGGGCGGCTTCAAAATGATTGTTCCTGTGCTAGTAAATAAAAAGGATTTTGGCCACTAAATAATTGGTTTAGTAAGGGATTTGATTCAAGGTGGCCATACATGCGGCAAGATTAGATTGAGATTATTTCAATCAAGAGGCCTCCTAGTCCCTTCCTAAGAAAGGATTTTGACATGTCACGCGGACACTATGGGTGGTACTTGTTGGTATGACACATCCACACCTGTTGCTTATGACTTTCGTCACAAACACATTTTTGTATAGTAGCTCGAAAGATCTTGGATTTAGCTTGTTACCACTTGGTTCATTCCCACCTTTAGAAGTAGGGTGGAAGGCCCTCTAAAGGTATACAAAAGCAAGGAAGTACATTATTTTTTATCTTCCAAATCGCACGAAGTGCAAGGATAGAGCATACACAATGCCTTTGCCTCACACTTGCATGGGGTTCATTTTAATTCCAAATCAAAATATGTGGGGTGGTTATACAAAATGTCAAAGGAATGCTTTTGATTCTCAAGATCGCGAAGTGACGCGAGAGAAGAGCATACGTATTCAATGAAAAAATGCAAAACACAAGACATGGCAAACACTTGTTAATTTTAACCCTTGCTTATGAGGAGACAAACACTTGAGTTTATTTTTAGACCAACAAATCCAAATGTGATCTAATCTATAAAGAGAAGACACAACATTTCAAGATTAGATTCTCTGACAATCAAACCTACAACTCACTGATTAGTAGTTTGAATTTATAGTCTTCAACAAACGTAAAGCTGCAAGTAAAATGCAAAACAAATGAATCTACAAAAACCACACAAAATGTTAAACACGGTGCAAGAGAAAAATGATTGAAAGTTTGAATTTCAAATAATTAAATGATTATACCTTTCAAACGTCTTGTTCTGCTCCAAAAAGCTCAAAAGCTCACTTCTTAGACACAACAAATGTCATAAGTTTGAATACCACAAAAACAAATCCCTTTTTAATCTCTACAACAAAAAAGAAAAGTACCAAAATTGAATTTGCAAAATTCTAATGCGTATGATACTGTTAGTAATTGAATCTTTAATTCAATATTTTCAAAATAAAATTTATATATGTGTAAACAACTCCCAATTCTCTATAGACTTGTTAACCTTGCTTGCAAAAACCCATTTAAAGACTTTTTATGATGCTTTTAACTTGTTATTATCTTACAAGTCATGAGTTTATGAGACTACCAGGTTATTATTGTATGTTCTTGATATTGTTTGGTCTCTCAATTATTTTGAGTGCTGCTTTTAAAAAATCATCAACTAGATTAAAAACCACTACCATTGAATTTGCGGCCTTGTTAGCCTACTCAATTGCATGTAAAAGAGCCCAATTATCTCTCGAATGTTGATCCCTTGACATCCAATACACAACAGGGTCTAATTTTCACTCTACACCATCCCTCAAAACCCTAAACATCCCCTTTTGAACTCAATTCCTTTTCACAACATGTATATTTATTTTTTTACAATATGAGAAAATTTGGAGCACTGTGATGTTCACACAAAAAACTGGCGTGCACTAGCACTTATACCCATAGGAGGTTTTGAGAAGTATGCAACAGGAAGAACCGATGAGTTGAGAAAACTTTTTGGCATGAATTTTTGTGTATTATTAGGTTCAAGGAATACACCAATAGCAACAAATGATAAACATATTAAACTTCTACTCATTAATTAAAGAACACTAGTTTAAAACTTGACCATAGCAAAGTTTGATATTACGTTCAGATGACATCAATCGATGTTTAATGTTACTGATAGATAAACCCACAGTAAAAGAATAACCATTAAGATCATTGGTTGCAGTATGGTGAATATTAACAGATCCAAATATAGATGTTCATCTAGAGACAGTGAATGATTTTCATAGAGCTTAAATGCTAAGCATAACCAACAAACAATAAACTAATGATACCAAGCAATTAAAAGAAACGGTTAAAGCTTAACCATTAGATAAAATATCAATACTTGCACTTGTAAGAAGTTCAAAAGAGTATGCTGGTAAGAAACAACCCATGAAACAACCTATTTTACGGGCCACTCACCAGGGACCTGCAAGTAGAAGGTATTAACCAAAGAGAAAAATAATTAACAAAAGCTCAGGAAGATTATCATCTGGAACCTAAATAAGACAATACTAAAATGAATGAAAAGATAAGAGTAATAAAATGGGTAGATAAATAGTGGCAATAGTGTATAGATGGCTTGCACTGAGAAATAACAAGAAAATAGAATAAAAAGTATGTAAGAACTTCAAACTACGCAAATCGTATGGCCATACAAGGAGCCAGAAGGCTCAAAAACTAAAAAAAATTCAAAAATTTTCAATTTTTCCCCTTGCACCTGTAAAAACTCAACACCAAAGCTTACACAAACATTTGATTATCAGAAGATGGGTTCACATCAAGTTCATTTTATGTAGAATAAAATATTAATTTTTAGTAAAAACCCTAAAAACCTTTAATGCCACATTTAAAACTATAGAAAGATCAAAAATTAAATGCAAAAAACTATGAAAGGTTACCAAACGATTGAAATGTGGTTGCTCAAGATTTTTGCATAACTCTGATATAATTTTGGCCAGGGGAGGTAAATGAAAATAAGATAGGTTTTATAATGTTTGGGAAAATGGTTTGGGTGGTTGAATGGCTTGGTAGGTAAATTAATGGGTTTTAGTTTATGTGAATCGTAAATAATAAATTAAGTTTATTAATCTTAATTTATTATTAATGGGAGGATTTTAGGTTTAGTAAATAATAAATTAATTTTAATTTATTATTCACAGGATATGGTAAAAGTGAAAAGATTTAATTAATTAATTAAAATTAATTAAACCTTAGGAGATTAAGGGTGGACTAAATATTATGAGACATTTAATTAATTAATTAAAATTAATTAAATTTCATGACATAGGGAATTTATCGATTGGTCAATTTTTTACGTCTACAAAATTTTAACAAACATTGTTCACTCACCAATACCTTGTGCTCATCGTGAATCCATGCTATCTTGTAGGGTTTTGGATGTTTCAATCTCTATAGGTTTAGCTTAGTCACCATCTCCTCCAAAACCAAATTATCAATACTACCACTATCAATTATCACTTTACAACATTTACCTCCTGAATTACATCTTGTCTGGAACAAACTTTTCCTTTGCGGTGGTTCCTCAGTTTTCTCTACTTGAAATAATTCTCTCCTCATGACCAATGATTCTCCTTTCTTTGGTTTTCCAACTGAACTAGGTGATCCAACAGGTTCTTCCTCCACATAAGTTGCTCTTGCAATGTTCTTTGTCCTCTTGCTTGTACTACCCTGATGACATTTGAATGCTCTGTGTCCTTCACCTCCACACTTAAAACAAGTTCCTCTATATGATCTCTTATCAAACCCTCTTTCATCTCTCTTGTATCCCTCATTGTGGTAAGAATTGTGATTCCCTCTATTGTTGTGGTATAAATTTCTATCATCTCTCCCTCTATAGTAAGAATTATTGTCCTTTTCTTCTTTCCGGTATTGGCTACTTTCTTTGTTTTGCTCTGCATAAGGTCTTTCTCCTCTGGAATATGTTCTACCTCTTTGAAATTTACCTCCTCTACCTCTCTATCTTTGTTCATACCTCTTATTCAACTTGCCTCCAACCTTCAATGCAAAATAATATGCTCCTTCTATTGTTGTCATCCTTACCAAACTTAGTTATTCTTGAATGTTCATTCTCAATCCATTTATGTATCTTGCCACTTTCTCCTTACATGCTTCACTATGTCCAGTCCTTATGATCATCTTATGAAATTCTTCAGTACAATTCCTTCACAGATTTCTCCTTTTGTCTCAGGTTTTCCAATCTCTTCAACAATTCCAACTTATAGTCAACGGGTATAAATTGATTCTTCAACTTTGTCATCATCCTATCCCATTTTATGATCTTCTCTTTTCCTCTCCTATTCCTCTCCAATTGAACTTATTTCCACCAAATAGCAGTATGTCCTTTCAACTTAGTTTTTTGCAAATCTCACTTTCTCCAAATCTTCAATTTCCTCATATTTAAAATATTCCTCCAAGTCATTTATACAGTCAATGAATTCCTTTGGATTCAAATTTCCATTATAGTTCATTACTTCCACTCTAGGTCTCTTTCCCATATTTGAAATAGCTTTCAACATCTTCACCTAATGCAATTCTTCTTCTTCTAGGGCTTCTTCATTTTGATCAGCAGATTGAAATTATTCATCATCACTTTCAACATCATGTCTAGGGTTTAGTCCTTTTCTTCTATCTTCTTCTACATCATCTAATCTAACTTTCATTGTCCTCATCATCTTAATCATTTCTTCCATTCTTCCAGCAACATTGACCATAGCAGGCATCATCCTTGGTGGCATCTCTTCCTAGGATCCGATGCACTTACCTAAATTTGATGATCTGACTACTGAAGGTAGCAACAACCTCACAATCAGTGCTCTATTGACAAACACAAGTAGACTACCTTAGTTCGGTGATATGTTCACCACAAAATCTTACAGATTGCCTTCACTTCCCAAAGGATTCAAAACTTCACTCTAATACCACTTGGTGCAGTCATGGCCGGAGGGTTCACAAAATGAACTATCTAAACCATGCAACTAGAGTAAACACAATGGAAACAACACAATTGTAGAATGTAATGGAAGATTCATATAATTAGTATATCAAAGAATTACAATGCTAATATGCTAGTAATATGCGGGCTACAATCAAAGGGCTCACTGACCTAAACTTTAACATACATGAAAGATATGGCTCTGAAGTGCCTTTCGCAAATCCATAGATCAAAGATTAAAACATCATAATATGGTTCACTTGCTTTCCTATACATCTAATACATGCTTATATACCATCTTCAGACTAAAAGGATCCTCCACGTCGGCCTTGAAAGATCTCCAACCTCAAACATGTTGATGAAACGTGTAGAAACAAATAGGTCAGCATCCAACACTCAACAACACTCTGCAAATGATGGAAACTCGATGCGATTCTCCATGAAAGTTGGCTAGGTCCCAAATTACCTTAGCTTGAATGATGTTCCATTAGGCTCCGTAAGTCATGGAATTGCTCTTCAACCCATTAGGCTTCAACTGGACACTGACTGCTCTACTCTGAGAAAAATGATGATCTTCTGATAGCGATAACTTTTAGTAGACAAAAATCTAAATGGCCTAAAATTTTAATATGATGTAGATGACATGGCATAGAAGATAAACCCTGCTCCATGTGCTCTGATATGCAAATGTGGTAAAATGTGTTACAAAATTTTGAAACTACAAATGACTGAACTGAACTGAAAATGAAAGAAAACAAAGAATGCAAATATTTTTGGTTGATGAAAGATTGCTCTACAACCTGGGATGCTCCTACATCATGGCTGCATACTTGAATATGTAAAGGTTCACTGAGTTTGGTGCCTCCTGTGGACTGAGTTGGTGCTTAGATCAGGGGATTATAGTCTCCTTAGAGTTGGTGCTCTTAAACCAGGGGTTTGGTGACTCCTTAGAGTTGGTGCTCTTAAACATTGTAATCAATGGTTTCATTTACGAGGCTGGATTAGGACGGTAGATCCTAGCAACATTTTCTCACCATGGTTTTTCCCATATTGGGTTTTCTATGTATATCTGGTGTTCATGTGTGCATGCTTTCTTGTTGTTGATGTTATTGCACTGAAAGTTAATTTGATATGCATTCTAGAGGCTTGAAGTTTTAAGTTTTATTGATCTATTGATTCACCCTCCTCTCAGTAGATTGATTATGTTCTAACAATTGGTATCAAAGCCAAGCTCCTTGGATAAGCATAACAACTAAGCTTGATCTTGGAGATTGAACACATGGCCGGTCAAGAACAATCTCACTCAAATAAAGAATCATTGTTTGATGGAACAAATTATGAATTTTGGAGTATACGGATGGAAACCTACCTAACTTCAATAGGGTTCGATGTATGGAAATCTGTTAAGGATGGTTATACTACTCCCGCAACTTCTCCAATAGACTAGGTGGGTAAGAAGGAATGTGAGAATCATGCTAAGGCTAAGAATGCAATTCTATGTGGTTTAGCTAACTCTAAATTTGTGAAAGTAATTTAATGCAAGTCTACCAAAGAAAACTGGGATAAGCTTCAGAGCATCTATGAAGGAGATACAAAGGTGAAACAAGCCAAGTTGCAAAACTTTAAAGGAAGATTTGAAAGCCTAAAAATGAGAGAGGAAGAAAATATTGTTGATTACCTGCTCAGAGTTGATGAAGTTGTGAATGCTACAAGAGGACTAGATGAAGAAGTAAAAGAGCTAGTAATCGTTCAGAAGGTACTTAGATCTTTACCTTCTAGGTATGATTCTAAAGTCTCTACTATATAAGAAGCAAAATATCATAATAAGATAATTGTCAAGATGAGCTACATGGTATTTTTACTAGCTATGAAATGAGGACAGGTGGTACTAAGATTTCAAAGAGAGAAGTTACATTTAAGGCATTAAAGAAGGAAAATAATGTAGAGCTTATGAGACAAATGAAGAAGAGGCCAATTTTGTAAGAAGATTGAATAGAGGATCTGGGAAGTATAATGGTAAGTTACCCTTTAAGTGTTTTAATTGTGGAAAGGTTGGTCACTTTGCTGCTAAATGTCCTTTTGAAGGAAAACATAAAAGTGATGAATTTGATAGTAAGAAAAGTAACAAGCAATTCTATCCAAAGCAGAAGAATTTTTAGAAGAACAAGAAGAGTCTTTACATAAAAGGTGACAATGATTCCTCTGAAGAAAGCCCATTTCAGAAGACAACAATGAAGGTGCTCCTGAGGCCAAAGGAAATGAATTCATGTTTATGATAGTGGAGACTACTGATAAAGATCAGAACAATATTGATGTGGAAGACCCTAAGAATGAAGAAGGAGAAGTAGACTTGGAAGGAGAGCTAGTGTGTGTGTTACAAGAGATTAAGAAACTTAGGAAGAAAAACTCCAAACTAAAGCTACAACTTTAGGAAGATATGGTGTCTAATTGTTGGTATACAGATTTGTCACCTAACTCTATATTCTTTCACCCAGGAAGTGACAAATGTATCCACAGTTGAATTAGTTATAATAATACTTTACAACTAATTCTCTGCATATTTTACAAGGTGGCAGCTACCTTCAAATGATATGCAATGAATTTAAATCTACGTTACTTTTAACCAGAAAGTGATAAAGGTAATTCTTTTAACCAGAAAGCTTAGAAAGGCAATAATACTTTCTCCAATAACTAAATTTCAAAAGAAGTTCAAAGACTTCGAAGTAACCACTCAATAGAACAATAGAGAATTTCACAAATATAATATAACCACCGCCACAAAATATTCACCAAAAGATAAACATCTCATAGAAATGAAAGAAGTAGATATCCAATACTTCAATATAGATAACAGAATAACCACTAGAAATATATTCAATGAAAGAAAATAACACCCAAACATCCATAACACAAAGTTTATGCATGCCTAAACTTCACCACATGTATCTTCTATATTAAAGTAGTTGAATAGAAATAACACAACAAAATTTATCTTAGTGAGGAATCAAAGTTACCCAAAAAGATCCATACATCATAATCGAGCACCCATATATATAGTTCTCATACAATAATAGTCTTTAAGAGAATAGTTTCTTGAGGACAACCGTTTTTAAAATAATAATAATAATAAGTCTTGAAAATAAATCTTTGAGCCAAATTTGAAGAAATAACATAAAACAAAGAAAGTAATCATGCATCTCCCCTTTCGCCATCCTTGGGGTCTTCAATGCTCTCACCATCTTTCTTGTCCATCAAGGCTTCTCATATCCTCTTCTTCATTTTGTATTCCATGTACCTGGTGACAAAAATAATAATATTCTTACTACCAGGTGTGGTAGTGATATGCAATCTAGTTCTCCATTTAGCTAGAACCTTATGAATGTCATCACCTCTGGATTTAAAAGAGTTGAGGTACACCTGCATGTGGCTTAGCTTTCCTAGTGATTCTCTAGTGACAGTTTTGGGATCAGCTATCTCCTTATAAAAAACTTCTTTGAATTTTAGAGATATTTCTTTGACATCTAATATATTTTCCCCGAACTCATTTGTGATGTCCACCTCCAGGAGATTACAATCCTTTTTTATTTCAACCAATATTTTAAGATATTGACCCAACACCTTTTTGATTTCTCCAATGAAATTATCATACATCGATAATTTCCATACCAATGTATTGAACCAAGATGAGTCTATATCCTTTAGATCATTAATTAGTTTCTCCTTGATCAGAGACAAGGAATCCATGGCTATTAGCTCCAAGACATCTTTAGAAAGCGCATGCATACTACCCTGTTCTTTCCTCACTTGATGGAGTTCAATGACTAACTCCTTCCTTTTGTCAAATACCTGAGTATAAGTTAACACAGACCTACTAAGAAAGAAAAGGGCTTCGCAGGAAAGTTTTTCCATCCACTCATTAATAGCCTTGGCAAAATTTAAGTTTTTCTTTATTTGTTGTATTGTATTGGAATCAATGCCTTCAACACCAGAACTGGAAGCTCCATGAGATGAGGAAGTCACAATAGATTGAATAAAATAACTTAAAAAAAGAAATTGAGACTGAAATTAAAAATTTTCTTTTCTTTCCTCCTTCACTCTCTTGATCAAAGCACCAACAAAATAATTCGCATGATAAACATCACCTTCGAGAGTGGAAGGACCCATGTCAATGTGACTTATTTTGTAATCATCCTCCGTTATCTCATTTTCATTCAAATCCTTGATTGGATTGACAATATCTATTAACTAATGACCAAATGTAGTATCAGTTACCATTGTGGACATCCTCTTAGCTCCTTTAGGCTTTGAGGTACTTTGTAGAAACTGGGCAACTGTATCAACTTCTACTGTCATCGTTGGAATATTTTTCCTCTTCTTTTCAACTGCTTTATTTAACTAGCTAGGAGAAGACATTGACATACCAACATCTTTGTTTTTCACAACAATCTTATTCTGATCCACTAAAGGAAGAGAAACAGGAACTACTTCTTCATCCACAAGGGAAGCAGGAATATCAAATAAAGGGGGAAAGCACTATCATCAGCAATTTGTTGGAAAATAGAATCAGAATCCACAAGCATAGGTTTCACCATATTAGTTCTCTTCTTTGGGTTAGACAAAGGCAAGATGTCCTGTTCTCACATTGATTTCAATTTTATGACTTCATCTGGTCTTTCACCATCACCTCTAGACTATGAATTAGTATTAGACTGTATTGCCTCTTATCTCTCAGACACAGTATGAGCACCATAATTCTATGTAGACCCTTGCTCATTGGATCTAGATGTTCTTTGCTCATAAGGAGAGCCTACATGCCCACACCATTTACCTAGAAACCAATTCTCAATTCTTTTCAGCACTATAGCAGAACAAGATTTCAAATCCACAACCTCCTCTGATGAGTTAATTCAGGGAAGGGGTTTTGAAATCAAATTTTGATACTCAGCATCAATGACTTCTAAATTTTCTTCAATACTATCTGGGATTTGAAAAGGGAGACCAAAAACCTAAATTTGACTTAGTGTGAGTCTCATACAGTCTCTTCTTTACACTTCTCTTTCATCAATATAGTTTTCCCAGAAGTCTTCCAAATGAGGATGGTGTTCATAAGAACCTGAGCCATGGAAATTCTGATGTACATAATTTTTTCTATCAAAATTTATTATCATGGACAAAGAATGAAAATTAAATTCACTAAGGACATGCTACGCCCCTTTCGTAACATCATTAGTTTTGTAAGTGTACGAGGATAGCGTTAGCGGGAAAGCATATCCTTTCTTTCGCATGCTTTGATATTTGACATTCACAACAGACATTTACCTACAAACTTCTAGAAAAATAAGATAATCACTTGCATAGCGGGGCAATTTTGTTGGGGCCTTTTCATAACCCCCTATCTATAGATAAGTGAACCTATTAAACTAAATGTAAAAACTCCCAAACTCCATAATTAAAGCAATGACCTCATGAGAGATTCTGAGTTTAGGGTTTCCATCAAGTTTTCTCACAACAAACATCAGGAAAGCATCATTTACACGGTGGTAATCTTTCATTCCAACATCTCTAGTAAGCTATAGAAAATAGCTATACACAGGTGTGTTTAGTGTCAATGACCCTTGAGGTCTCAACCTGACCCAAACAACCTCTTGACTGGCTAAAATGTACACTAAGTATGAGCACATATGGAAAGTGGTAGTCTGTTGGAATTTAGCCAATTGCTCATTTAAAGATAACTAATGATCTCAACCCAGTTAATAAATTGATTTTCACTACATATCAACAAAATAAATCAACACATCCAGTGTTCAAAAGAATATGTAGTTGCACTCCCAACTACGCGATGTAATAGAGTGATAATGTTAGAAATTTCATCTTTGAAATGAGATCTTTTCAGTTTTGGAGGCAATTGGGACTTACCTCTTTTCTCAGATTTTAGCTAGTTTCTCTCAATTGAGTTCATGCACTAGTCTTCATTTTCCTTGAAGAACTTTAACCTCTCTGCAACAGACATATCTTCAAAATTCTCCTTTCCCAGAATCCTCAACGCACAAGAGATAACACTAGAGTTGACTTTTATCACCACAGAGTTGTCTATAGACTTGATTTATTGAGTTTCTAGGATGTATTTAGGTGTGCATGTAATCACCAAGTCAACACTCTACACAGAAGTTGGAAAACCTGTAGCATGTGCCAAGCCACTCTGCAAAATCTTTTTTGCAATCTTATTGTCTTGTTGCAGACGAGTCCAAAATTCTCCCAAGTCAATATGCCCAAGCTTAGTATCTTTTAGATTGCTCCACTTGCTTTCAATGCCCAAAGAATGAGGGGCTCCTTGATATTTAAATTTCATCCCAAATTGCAAGAGCAAAAGCACAGAGAGAAATCACTATGCATTTAGAGAATTACGACAAAGAGTAGAAGCTGGTACAATAGAGTAACTTAGATAAAATACCACCACCATAAATAATTATGACTATGTCATTATCCTGACACGACGTGCTCAGAGTGCTTTAATCAATGTTGCATTAAATTCCTGCCTTGAGAGAATGCCACCGTGATCTTCATACGCCTTCCAAAAATTCTGAAAAGACACCCATTAAATGAGTCATACACTTCATTAAATGAGGAAAGAATGCCTTGAGAAATGGAAAAATCCACCATGTTGCGGAGTCACTGAAAACCAGAACTTAAGAACCACAAGTTGGGAGTTATGAAGTTTTGAAAACCTCTGACTAAGCAACAACAAAGGGACCAGAACATAAGTGGGAAGATTCAACAAAGGAAAGCCAAGTCGGGAGGTCAAGGAGTTAGGAAACTTAAGAATTGAGTGACATAGGTTATAAAAACTTTGAAACCCGCGAATTAGTTATGATAACTTAGAAACCCGCAACTCCTTAGGGAAATACAAAGGAGACTAAGGGAAAAACAAAATTTAGTATTAAATAATGAATTAGGAATCCCAAAAGGAAAGTTTAAAACTACATGACACCAAATTTGAAATTTAGGGTAACAATTGGCTCTGAATGGGACAAGGACTAACAAGATGTAGAGAATCTAGAATGACCATGACTCAAAGCCTTATATATTGGGAAACAAAGTCAAGACAAGAAACAAACCAAAACATAAAAGAAACAAAGAAACTATGATACAAGGGAAACTCAAGAAAATCACCAATTGAACATTTTCAAGTCTTGCCCATTATAGGAAAGAGGTAAAGGGGTACCATCTAGATAAGCTAGTAGGAAAGTGTTGTCTCCAATGACCTGCTTGATCTAAAAAGGTCCTTTCCACAGAGAGTCAAACTTTTTATGTGCTCCTTTTGGTTCTCTCCTTCTATCCCAAAGTAGTACAAAATCTCCAACAATAAAGCTTCTTTGTCTAGCCCTTTTATCAAAAATTATTTTTACCATTTGCTAATGTTTGACAATCTTGTCCACAACTATCTCTCTTTGTTCCTCCAGTTTATTTAGATACATGATCCTTTTCTCCAGTGCTAACTAAAATTATTCATTCTCTATTGCCTTTTGTAAGCTCAATGCTGAAAGCTCCAAAGGAATGGGTATAGCACTGTCAATTCCATACACCAATTGAAAAGGTGACATACTAATGGCCCTTTTGTATGTTATTCTATCTACCCACAGAGCATCATATAATTTCTTGTGCCATCCCGTTTGATTTTTGTCTACTAACTTCTTGACAATGGAAATCAAATTTTTGTTACTTGACTCAGCCTATCCATTGCCTTGTGGATAATAATCAACTGAATGTGCCAAACTGATACCATAATCATAACAAAAGAGAGTAATCTCAGAAGATGAAAAAGAACTAACATTATCAACAACAATTTTCTTTGGGACACCAAACCTTACTACAATGTTTTCTTTCAAAAAAGTGCACACAACCTCTGAAGTTGTTTGTTTAACTGGAATAGCTTCCACCCACTTGGTAAAATAGTCGGTGGCAGTTAAGATATGTGTATGTCTAGCATTGGAATTGGGGTGAATAGGGCCAATGAAATCTAAACCCCATTGTTGGAATGGCTCATCAATTTAAGAGAAGTGCAAAGAAGAGACTGTATGAGACTCACACTGAATCAAATTTAGGTTTTTGCTCTCCCTTTTCAAATCCTAGATAGTATTGTAGAAAATTTAGAAGTCATTGATGTCGAGTATCAAATTTTGATTTCAAAACCCCTTCCCTGAATTAACTCGTCAGAGAAGGAGGTTGTGGATTTGAAATCTTGTTTTGCTATATTAGAAAGAAGAGACTGTATGAGACTCACACTGAGTCAAATTTAGGTTTTTGGTCTCCCTTTTCAAATCCTAGATAGTATTGAAGAAAATTCAGAAGTCATTGATGCTGAGTATCAACATTTGATTTCAAAACCCCTTCCCTGAATTAACTGGTCAGAGAAGGAGGTTGTGGATTTGAAAGCTTGTTCTGCTATAGTGCTGAAAAGAACTGAGAATTGATTGCTAGGTAAATGGCGTGGGCATGCAGGCTCTCCTTATGAGCAAAGAACATCTAGAGCTAATAAGAAAGGGTCTACACATAATTCTGGTGCTCATACTATGCCTAGGAGAAAAGAGGCAATACAGTCTAATACTAATTCATAGTCTAGAGGTGATGGTGAAAGAGTAGATGAAGCCACAAAATTGAAATCACTTGTGAACAAGACAGTTTGCCTTTGTCTACCCCAAAGAAGAGAACTAATATGGTGAAACCTGTGCTTGTGGATTCTGATTCTATTTTCCAATAAATTGCTGATGATAGTGCTTTTCCCCCTTTATTTGATGTTACCGCTTCACCTATGGATGAAGAAGTAGTTCCTATTTCTCTTCCTTTAGTGGATCAGAATAAGACTGTTGTGAAAAACAAAGATGTTTGTATTTCAATATCTTCTCCTGGCTGGTTAAAGAAAGCAGTTGAAAAGAAGAGGAAAAATGTTCCAACGATGACAATAGAAGTCGATATAGTTTCCAAGTTGCTACAAAGTACCTCAAAGCCTAAAGGAGCTAAGAGGATGTCCAGAATGATAACTGATACTACATCTGGTCATCAGTTGTTAGAGATTGTCGATCCAATCAAGGATTTGAATGAAAATGAGATAACGGAGGCTGATTACAAAATAAGCCACATTGACATGGGCCCTTCCACTCTCGAAGGTGATGTTTATCATGTGAATTATTCTGTTGGTGCTTTTATCAAGAGAGTGAAGGAGGACAGAAAAGAAAATTTGAAATTGCAGTCTCAAGTTCTTTCTTTAAGTAATTTTATTCAATCTATTGTGACTTCCTCATCTCATGGAGATTCCAGTTCTGGTGTTGAAGGCATTGATCTTCTAATACAATGCAACAAATAAAGAAAAACCTAAATTTTGCCAAGGTTGTTAATGAGTGGATGGAAAAACTTTCCTGTGAAGCCCTTTTCTTTCTTAACAAGTCTATGTTAACTACTCAGGTATTTGACAAAAGGAAGGAGTTAGTCACTGAACTCCATCAAGTGAGAAAAGAACAGGGTAGTATGTATGTGCTTTCTAAAGATGTCTTGGAGATAATATCCATGGATTCCCTGTCTCTGATCAAGGAGAAGCTGATTAATGATCCAAAGGATATAGACTCATCTTGGTTCGACACAGTGGAATGGAAATTGTCGATGTATGATAATTTCATTATAGAAATCAATAAGGTGTTGGGTCATTATCTTAAAATATTGGTTGAAATAAAAAAGGATTTTAATCTCCTGGAGGTGGACATCACATATGAGTTCGGGGAAAAGCTATTAGATGTCAAAGAAATATCTCTAAAATTCAAAGAAGTTTTTCATAAGGAGATAGTTGATCCTGAAACCATCACTAGAGAATCACAGGGAAAGCTATGCCACATGTAGGTGTACCTCAACTCTTTCAAATCCAAAGGTGATGACATTCATGAGACAATAGCCAAAGCAAATAAGGTGCTAGCTGAATGGAGAACTAGATTGCAGATCACTACCACACCTAGTAGTAAGAACATTACTGTTGTTGTCACCAAGTACAAGGAATACAAAATTAAGAAGAGGATATTGTTGTGTGGTTACACAACACGCCCCATTTTTCCTTAAAAAATAGGGACCCAACTTTTCTGGCTTGTTCTCTTTCTTTTGTGCTCTAGGCGATAATGGTAAAAGCAGCATCAATCAGTATGCATATGCCTATTGTCAGGTGTATTCGTGATCTTGAAGTCTAAACCCAAATTTCAAAGTCTAAAACTTTCCCCAGGAATCCTACCAAGTCAAAGAGTGTAAAATTATAAGTAGGTTTGTCTTTTACATCACCCTAAAATTTGTTAAAATAAAGAAGTTATGACTGGTCAAAGTCTGGTCAAACCTAATATTCTAAATCCTCAGGGTCATATTTCTTAATATGACTGATATTCATGAATATCACCCTACTTCCATTTTAACATAGAAAATCCACTATCTGTATATTTGTATGCGCACATCAAATTTATACCCGAGGGTCATCTACCCATCAAAGTACTCGCACATTCAATGGGGGTCACATTCGTCAATATGACTTATCTTACCCAATGTGACTGTGACGTCATCAACTGGCTTGACATTCGAAGGTCATCTAATTTCTAACATCTGTCATCTTTTCTAATATGACTGATCTTTCTTAACAAGATGGTGATGTCATTCTGACCTGATATATAAAAAGCTCAACATGACCGTGACATCATCTTATTTGGAGGGTGATATTCCTCAATATCAAGGTCATATTTCTTAACATCCTGATTTCCTTCAGTATGACCATGACATCATCCTTTCACATTTTAATGAAGCCCGTCCATGATGATGACATCATCATCATATCCCAATCTATGAAGAGATTCAATTAGTTAATATCCCTCATATTAACTAATGTGCATACCCAGACCTGATAGTTTTATTTAATGGAATTTAGTGAACATAAACGTATGCATATTTGTATGCATAAAGGCTTGTAAGTATCTGAGATACAAAGTGATATGCAAAGGTGCATACAAAGCTATAATCGAAGTTAATTCCAATTCAATTCATGAAAAGGTTGAGATCTAAATTTGTATGTATGGATATACAAATGGTTTAAATACAAAGGAAGATGCAACTCATAATCGAAGGGTAATTCCAATCTATTTTATACACCTTTTAAAGTTTGCAGCTGCATGATACATACAATTATATATGCAAACTGGATGAGTTCAAAAAGATAAACACTATAAACTTCAAGTTGGGATTCGCATTTGTTTATCTAGAATTTGTATTATATATACATGATCATATAAAAGGATTTTTTTAATCAAAAAATCACTCAAATGATCCTAGACCTAATCAAATATTGAAGCCATTTTAGGGCCTGATAGCATGTTTTTCAATCAATGATAGTTGACTGGACCCTCTTGACCACTATGGACATTTAAATACGCAAATTTTCACATATGCTTAATATTCATAACCTGATATATATATGTTTGCACATTCAGAGCCTGATTTAATATAAATGTTTATTTTCCTGCTAGTTATTAAATGATGATACTTAATTCTTGTTTGCCTATTGCAGGATGTTGGAACTAGTTGGAGCTCGGTTGTATGTTGTAGAGTGAAGTAGCTGAACATTGCAGAGTTGCACACGAAAGCAACATGAACCAGAGCCGAGGGATATTACCAAATATGTTGTGTGCTAGCTAGAGGGTGGACCAGGTCAAAGATGCTAGAATATTCTCTACTAGCTATGCAATTGCCAACTGGCGAGCATGTGCTATCCATCTAAACCATTGATTGTTCTGAGAGGATCCTAATCCTTGGATCATTGTAACCATTTTCTGGCCTTTGTCCTATAAAAGGGCCATGACTTGTCATAACAGAGATACACACATAGAGGTCAATCATTATATATATAAATAAATATGAAATTGATCTTGATACACTAGACAAATATATTGAATTATTAAATGCTTGTCAGGATAATGTTTCTGGATCTGAATTTAGTAGTTTTGATAGGGATAAGTTGATAAAGAAGAGTAAACAGGTGGTGGAACAATTTAAATGCACTGCTACTAATGAAGTTCCTATTATAGCAACTAATGGAGTTGTAGAAAAGAGAGGAAAGGTTGATTTCATAGCTGACTTCTTGAAATTGAATGTTCAAGTGCAAGATTGTTGTAGGACAATGGAACCAGATACCTTACTGGATGGTAGAAGTGAAGTATTTGATGAATAATTCATGAAATTTGAAGATGCAGAAAGCTTTGGAGGTGTTGTGCATGATCAGATGTCAATCTGGCACTGTTTTGAAAATGAAATAGGGGATTATTCCTATCAGTTGAATGTTAATTCACCTTTATAGTGAAATGATTTAGAAATGATAAATTTATGTATATCAGATTAAGATTATAAAGATACTCATTTAGATGTTGATGTGTAGAGAATTGAAGAGAACATTGAGACGTTTCCTGAACTTGAGGATAAACTGAACATCCAGAATGAAGAGATAGATGTGGATAAAGAGGAAGAAATAATCCATCAAGAGTCATACATCCTTCAAATCAAAGTGAGACCAGACATTGAGCTAAGCAATGAAAGTGCAAAGTTAAATGGTTCTACTTGGTGCAGGAGCACCAAGATACCTATGACTTGTTTGATTTTCAAGTTGTTTTGTTTTGTTTCATAAGGTCCTTGAGACCATCTCCATGTTGTAGTAAGGCTTGGATGCCATAAATGTAAAGGACTATGTCCAAATATCTAAAAACTACTATCATATTGTAATGGTCAACCTTGTGAAGGACAATCCTATGAGTTTTCTTGTTTGTGAGCATTGTCAAGGCATGACAAGAAGCTTCAAGCACTATCAAAGGGTTTAGAAGGTGGTCAAAAGGTCTAGTGCCTTATTCAAGGCCTAATCATTTTGTAATCTTATTTAAAGACATCTTTAGGCAACACATTTGCTGCTGCTCAAGAGGGACAGTTGTTGAAGGTAGTTTGGTAGTTCCACACCTTCCATCGACCCCAACTACCTTGCAACCAATCCAAACTATTAGGAAGACTTCTTAATACCTCAAGCATGAGGAATGTAAGGGGAAATGAAGATTGAAGTGAAATAAAATAAAGAAACATCTGTTCTCTTGCAATTTTTGTGTTTTTCTTGATGTTCCCAGCCCATACCTGATCCTATACGGAACAGTCATAGCCCAATAGCATCTTGGATAATTAGCAGGAGGAAGTATCTTTAGTTTGAATATAGATTGAAAGTTTGATAGTGGACTTGGTGGAAGAAATCATTGGTTTGTTTTAGACTATCTTAAACCCTGAGTTAGGGTTTTTATGAGCAATTCGATGGATTCGTTTTCATTCCACTGATCTTTTTCTGTTTGTGATTAGTGGAATGGATTGTATAATAGTTAGTTCAAAGGCTTGTGAAGGTTTAGGAGGTAGGAGAATGGCTTGGGTTGATTTTGCCATGTAGATGACCCAACAAGAACCATGTGTTGGGATTTAGAAAAGAACAACAGAAAATAGATGGTGACCATCGACTGTAGAAGCAGAAACTCTGTGAAATGTTAGTCATTTCTACCAATACAAGGTGTTTTAGATCCAGCAAGGATCTTGTGATAGAAGGTAGAACGAGTTCCTCCATGAAACCTACTCATTCAGCCCAGTTGACTCTGTCAGTCCTCTCTGAAGACAGTTACTCCAAGGAAGGCATTAGGTATGTTTGATATGTTATTGACTTGTCATGGGAGCCTCTAAATGAGATTGAGTTTGTCTTAATGGAGATCATTCCAAGGAGGATACTGTGACTGTCCTTCTAATGAAGTAGAAATGTTGTGACTGTCTATGGAAGGCATAATAGAAACTACTGTCCTACAAGTCTTGCACAGTGGGTATGATGGGATATTAGATTGAGTTGGGAGTCCTGAGATATGTGTCCTGAAGTCCACTCATTTTTGTGTCATGAACATGTATAGTTGTTGAGTTAAAGCCTTTCCTTATGAGAAGTATGATCTCTGTTAAAAATAGTGAACCTTGAGAGTCACTTCCTTGAGTTTTGAAGTGTTCTTCTAAATCCTTGGTGCTCTGCAACATAGTGGCATCAGAGAAAGCAAGTAGGTCCTTAAGGGAGTAGTAGGATCTTGTGAAAAATTTAAAGGTTGGTGAGAGTTGTAAAGATGCCTCCTAAGAATCAGATAGCTAGGGAGAATAATGAATTGAGGGAAGCCTTAAAGGCAAGAGAAAAAGAGTTAAGGGATAGAAGAGAACAGGATGCTGCAAGGGAAAGAGAGTTAAGACAAGTAAGAAGGGAGAATGCATCAATCTTGGCAAGGTTGGAAGCATTGGAAAAGAATCCTAGAGGGGATTAACAAGATGATCAAGAAGGAGATGATGGAGGACATGAGAAGGCAGATGAGAACACTCTTGATGATGAGTTGGATGTTGAAGAAAGGAGATTTGTGAGATTGCTTAAGGCAGATCAAGGAAGTGGAACAAAGGCAAACATAGAGTTACCTATCTATCAAAGGAAGATGGATAGTGAAGAGCTATTAGGGTGGATAGATGCCCTTGAAAATTTCTTTGAGTATGAGGAGATGAGTAATGAGAAGAAGATTAAATTTGCAAAAACAAAGTTGAGAGGGACAGCACTTACATGGTGGAGTAGTGTGCAAACAGAAAGAGTGGCTAGATGTGGAACAAGAATCACTTCTTGGGGTAGGATGAAGGATATGATGAAGGATCAATTTCTTCCATCCGATTACTCCATTCAAACAAAGAGGATGAGGTAGAATTTGAAACAAAAGGACATGGATGTTATGTCCTATACTGAGCAATTTTATAAGCTTAGTATTAGAGGAGGATTGGAAGATGAAGAAGAGAAAGTTGCCAAATACCTTAATGGGATTAGGTACAACTTGCAAGATGAAATTGGATTGACCATACCAAAATCACTTGGAGAATGTTTTTAGTTAGCCATAAGGGCTAAAGAGAGGGTAAAGAGGAAGCAAGAAAGACAAGGAGGTAGTGGTAGAGGATATAGAGGTAGGGGCAGACCTACTAATGAAGGACAGAGCAGCAATGAGAAGGGAAAAGAGTTTTCTACATATCAAAGAGGTGGATATAGAGGTGGAGGTTGGTTTGGATCAAGTAGAGGAGTATTCACAGGCAGATGTTATCATTGCAATGAAGTGGGACACACATCTTTCAAATGTCCTAAGAGGAATGATGTTGATAAGAGCAAGGAGAGAAGAGTTCACTTGGCACAAGAGGAGGAGAAGCAAGAAGACCAGGAAATATTGTCAGCCTCTCTAGTAATGGTTGGAGAAATGCTCATGGTAGAAAAAGGCAAAATGCAGCAAGCACCACAAGTATCCATTTTTAAAACTAATTTTTTAAGCCATGGAAAAGTATGCAAGTTGATTATAGATTCAGGTTCACATGATAATTTAGTCTCTTGGGATATGGAAAACATTTGATCATCCTAATCCTTATAATGCCACTTGGGTAAGTCAAGAGCAGCAAGTAAGGGTTAGTCAGAGGGCATATGTTGATTTTTCAATTGGTCCATATCATGATTCCATTTTATGTGATGTTATTTCAATGACATGTGGGCATATAATTTTGGGTCAACCATGGCAGCATTTGAGAAAGATAATTCATGATGGTTATACTAATAACTATTTGGTGCACAAAGATGGTAAACAGTTTAGATTAATCCCTTTACCTTGTGGAGACAAGAAGGAACATGTTACTATTTATTTTGGAGAGAAATTGAAGTTGGATGTGTAGGTTAGATGGCAGTTGTAGCAGAGAAAGGTTTATGACAGTCCTAAAGGACAGCAGATTTGGAACTTACATTGCATCAAGGTTGGAGACATTGACTACCCTATAAGGAGGTAGAAGAAGGAAGGTAGATAGTAGATAGTACAGGGAGGAATAAATCAGAACTTCAAGATGGGAAGAGCAGAAGCATTGCAGCAGTAGGGTCCTAGGCAAGGACACCAAAACATGTTTTATGATGCTAACATTGTTTATAAGAGCCATGTAGGTTGGAGAAGGAGAAGGATAACCCTGGGAGAGTTCATGTTTCCTATCACAAATAAGAGGAACATTTCAAAGAGACTACAAGAGGTTTGGAGCAGATCACATGCCTCTTGGGACAAGAGTCTTTATCATGTTGGGGAGTATGGTGCAGAAGCACCAAGATACCTATGACTTGTTTGATTTTCAAGTTGTTTTGTTTTATTTCATAAGGTCCTTGAGACCATCTCCATGTTGTAATAAGGCTTGGATGCCATAAATGTAAAGGACTATGTCCAAATATCTAAAAACTACTGTCATGTTGTAATGGTCAACCTTGTGAAGGATAGTCCTATGAGTTTTCTTGTTTGTGAGCATTGTCAAGGCATGACAAGAAGCTTCAAGCACTGTCAAAGGGTTTAGAAGGTGGTCAAAAGGTCTAGTGCCTTATTCAAGGCCTAATCATTTTGTAATCTTGTTTAAAGACATCATTAGGTAACACATTCGCTACTGCTCAAGAGGGACAGTTGTTGAAGGTAGTTTGGTAGTTCCACACCTTCCATCGACCCCAAACCTTGCAACCAATCCAAATTGTTAGGAAGACTTCTTAATACCTCAAGCATGAGGAATTTAAGGGGAAATGAAGATTGAAGTGAAATAAAATAAAGAAACATCTATTCTCTTGCAATTTCTGTGTTTTTCTTGCTGTTCCCAGCCTGTACCTAATCTTGTATGGAATAGTCATAGCCCAATAGCATCTTGGATGATTAGCAGGAGGAAGTATCTTTAGTTTGAATATAGATTGAAAAATTGACAGTGGACTTGGTGGAAGAAATCATTGGTTTGTTTTAGACTGTCTTAAACCCTGAGTTAGGGTTTTTCTAAGCAATTTGATGGATTCCTCTTCATTCCACTAATCTTTTTCTATTTGTGATCAGTGGAATGGATTGTATAATAGTTATTTCAAAGGCTTGTGAAGGTTTAGGAGGTAGCAGAATGGCTTGGGTTGAGTTTGCTATGTAGATGACCCAACAAGAACCATGTGTTGGGATTTAGAAAAGAACAACAGCAATTAGATGGTGACCATCGACTGTAGAAGTAGAAACTCTATGAAATGTTAGTCATTGCTACCAATACAAGGTGTTTTAGATCCAGCAAGGATCCTGTGATAGAAGGTAGAATGAGTTCCTCCATGAAACCTGCCCATTCAGCCTAGTTGACTCTGTCAGTCCTCTCTGAAGACAGTTACTCCAAGGAAGGCATTAGGTATGTTTGATATGTTATTGACTTGTCATGGGAGCCTCTAAGTGAGATTGAGTTTGTCTTAATGGAGATCATTCCAAGGAGGATACTGTGACTGTCCTTCTAATGAAGCAGAAATGTTGTGACTGTCTATGGAAGTCATAATAGAAACTACTGTCCTGCAGGTCCTGCACAGTGGGTACGATGGGATATTAGATTGAGTTGGGAGTCCTGAGATATGTGTCTTGAAATCCACTCATTTTTGTGTCATGAACATGTATAGTTGTTGAGTTAAAGCCTTTCCTTATGAGAAGTCTAATCTTTGTTAAAAACAGTGAACCTTGAGAGTCAATTCCTTGAGTTTTCAAGTGTTCTTCTCAGTCCTTGGTGCTCTGCAACACTACCAAACTCTCTTATTTCAAATGCAGTTAAGGTGCCAAGCAACTGATCTTTGGTAAATTGGTTCAAATTTTGTAATTCTTCAATAGTACAAAACTTATGATTGTAAGCTTTAGGAAGAGTTCTAAGTACCTTCAATATTACTTCTTTATCATCTATATTTCCACCAAGTCCTCTGATGCCATTAACAACTTCTTCCACCTTTTTCAAGTAGCTTGTAATGTTTTCATCTTCAGACATTCGCATTGTCTCAAACATGAGCTTCAAATTATGTATTTTAGCTTGTTTGACCTTATCATCTCCTTCATCAATACTTTTCAACTTTTTCCAAATCTCATTAGCAGTTTTCAAATGCACAACTTTCACCAATTCAGAATTAGTAAGACCACTTAAGAGAGCATGTTTTTCCTTACCATCAATTTCATGAGCTTTGATCCCATCTGCAGTGCTTACACCTGTAATGTAGAAAAAGAGGGTTTGTTGATTTAAGGTATAGTTTAGTTACATCCTCCTTTCACCACATACATTCAAGGACATTTAACTAAGTAGAATCACAACTTTTGTAAGAGGATTCAGCTATAGGTTATTTGTCACTTGGAATGATATGGAAATTTTGAAATTACTTATTAATGTGTTAACTTAAGCCCGATTATGCACAAAATGCTAATTATGCAAAATCATAAATAAACAAATGAATTAGGACAAATGCTAGCACACAAAGGTATTAAATTCAGATTAGATACATACCCGATTTCAAGATACAGGATGTTGAAATGTCAGGGACAAAGGGGCAGGCACCCAAGCCCAAGGCAGTATTTTTGTAAGGGATTCCTGGAACTTGTTTGCTACTGATCACCATTGTCTTAGAGATTTTCTGCTCTACAAATCCGGAGGGCTTTGGTGCAAGTACCCAAGCCCTAGTAGTGCTCTTTTCAGACTTCTTTCTTCAGATCTAGGATCTTCACACTCTGCTATAGACCTATGTAACTCCATCCCACAGAATACAACACCTATCACCTGCAATCAAAAAAATGGGGTTGGGGTTGTGGTGTTTAGGAGCTTGCCTCAGTCAAGCCCTAGAATGGCATTCAAGCCTTCCAACATCATTGTTAGAGAGAATGCATGTCCTTGCAGGATAGAGGGAAAAGCAATGATAAGATAAATGAATTGAAACACAAATAGATATCACCTCAGAGGTGTAGCCCTCAATGACATGAAGATATTTCACACCATGAGAAGATGAAGCCAAATCTGCAATAACAAACACAACAAGACAAGTCTGCTCTATAACACAATGAATGCCTTGAATGCTCTATGATCTTCTAGTTTGCAAATGAAACCCTAAACATGCTTATATATGCATTCCCGCTTTAATTTCATAATTCAAACTTGAGATGCTAACAAGGGAGACCTTTAACGGTCACTTTGTCGACATTTAAAATTTAGGCCCTGATAAAATAGGGCAAGGATTAGACACAAGTGCCCAAGCCCAAGGTCCTATTTTCAAGGCTTGGTTAAGTTCAATGAGGTACCCTTAGCCCCGTTTGACATGGGTTTCCAGGGATTTTGCATCGGGAGTTAAAATGAATATGCATGATCACTAAAAAGAGAGTCGGGAGCTAAACTTAGGAGGTAAAAGTCTAAGGGGGACATAATAACACCATTCTTAGGTACAATGTAATTAGACTCAACAGACTTCCAGATCTCATAACCAAGGGAAATCATAAAAGCTTCCACCCTTACTTTCCAGAGTGCGAAGTCAGATCCATCAAACAAGGGAACATCCTTCTTATGCGTCATCCCAGATCTACCTCAAGATGTTAAGCTCTCCTCAAAGGAACCTTGGTCTAATACCAATTGTTGAATGAAAAAGACAACTGAGAGGGGGGTGAATCAGTTGTATCAAAAATTTTAAACCCTCACAAACATTCAAATCCATGTTAACCTTAAATCTTGTTATGATGATTAAGCATGAAAAAAAAATAACAGAAACTAAATCATAACAACACCAAACACAAGACAACACTAGATTTTACATGGAAAACCCAAGAAGGGAAAAACAATGATGAGAATTAGCTCACAATATAAACTAGTAGCAATACCAAATTACAAAGGCTCACTGCCAGAGGGTTCACTGCCCAAAAAAAGAAAGGCTCACTGCCAAAAAGAAAGAAAGGCTCACTGCCAAGGACTCACTATCCAAAAGAAGAAGAAAGAAGAGGAGGCTCACTGCTAAGGATAAACTGATATAATGACATCTACCAAATGAATGGGTTCAATTCAAATGAAGCTCAATATTCACCATAGCGCAAACATCATCATTGCTGCAACACTGAAAGATAGTAGACACCTTCTGCTCACTGAGTCTAGTAGCCTAACACATGAGAGTTCTCACTGCCTTAATCAAATTCACATCACAAACATCATGTTCCTCACACACGCACATACTCACGAATCCTTGACACTTATTTATACCATCATCAACCTTGAAATCATTCTCCAAGGTCAGCAACACATCTTAATTCATAAAATTCAAATTAGGTCTAGACCTAAACATTCCTGCAGTGAAAAGGAATGAAGGCAAACCACTTCACGACTTAGGTTGGATCTAAATCCATCCAAGCAGGCTACACAACACTCACACAATCACCAAAGTGACTCCGCAATCAGCACAAACATCCAAGGTCAGCCAAACGGTGTAAACATAAGGAATTCTTGATTACACGCTTCCACAATCACAACAACTTGCGAACCACATGCCAAGCATCAACATGATCTAGAATATTTCATGAACATCCTGGAATAACCTGAGAAGCAACAAAGTCCTTCGCAACAACATTCACTTGCCACATACCGTGGTCCTGTATATCTAGCGAACTCAAATATTTATGTCATACACAGCAACATTAAAAGTCAACTTCCAAAGCACCAAATCATAAACCTTCTAGATTGAAGATAGATAAGGACCTTATAAGCACACATCAAGAACTATAACACCTGAAACCGCTCTGCGAAGAAATGCGGAGCAAAACACTTTCTCCCAGACACACTACAAACACTATCAAACACTATTCTCAAAGTGGTGAACATAACTTTCACTGCACACTGAACTAGAGCACCAAATTCTAGATTTAGCATCTTCAAACATTTCTAAACAACATATCCAAACCACACACTCATATCTCCAACACAAAATAAATGCAGAGTAAAAACTCAAACAACATTCTGTAAGCTAGAAGACTTCTTCAACACACTGTTTCCAATATTAATCAAATTTTCTCAAAAGCACTTGGAAACCAAACAACAAAAGCATATTCTCAACATCTTCAGTACCTCTACAAAGCAATCAAATCACTTTTTTAACACACCAACTCAATCAAATAACAACAACCTCATTAGAAGACACAGTTGCACTAATGACAACACAAGCTTATTGACATCAATGACAACACGAATTAGCACATACTTGCAACATGTACTTGTACACTCTTCTCCAAATATCTTCCTAGGTTAAGCTCTCACATGTGTGAAGCCTTGGGATGAGGTGGTACTTGGTCAAATCTTCATCCCCAAACCTAGGAGAATGGAAGGAGATGGTGACAAGTCCACCATCTCTCTTCCCAAAACTTACCCACGCCACTTCTTTCTCAAGGAACTTGGGAGTCATCTAAATCACTCAAATTTCAAAAATTCAAATCCCAAAAGACCCCCAACCCCAAGGTACATGACCTAGGGACTTAAAATCAATAAAATATTCATGAAAAGACCTCTCAAACCTCCTCAAACGTGACCCCAAATTTTAAATTCCAAAATAAGACACACAAGCAACCAACTCATCACCCATGCCAACTCATATTTACACATAATTTTAAAAACCAAAATAATCGTAGTAAATAAATCACATTACACATTATACGTTTACAAAAGACTTTAGTCTCCATATAGACTAAGGTTTCTAGTTGACCTCCAAATTTCCATTGGTCATGGAAGGTAACTATACATCTCAATTGCACACGTTAATTTGTCCAATAAACATATATAGCCGAGGCAACTTGAATTAAATTCCAATTATAATCATATTCAATGCAACCATCTATACTCTAAACTATAATCAAAATCCATATGAATGTCAATTACATATCAATACAATTTCAATCAACATTCCATGATATCTCTTAATGTCATCACGTATGCATCATAATGGTCTATCAACACATATATCCAATTTCAATTAACCTCAACTTGTTTAATAGCATAATCCATAACACATAATTAGACAACATATATGATCAATCAAGACATACCTCCATCACATAAAATCAACTATGATAAAGCTATCTCATAATTAGGTCACCATCACCAATTGTAATTAAATAATTAATCTAATCAAATGAACAATGTCTACTATAGTCTGTCCAAATATCATAATCCAAAAATACATAGTATAGTATCTAGGTATCCTAATAATAATAAGTCCAATGTCCAAGTATAACAACCATAACATGATTAAAAGAGCAACTCAGTATGCCATAAATGAATGTGCCTCACACAATAGTTATACTAATATAGTCAGGTGTTATACCAGTGCTTGTGGGAGTTGTAAAATGGCAATGAAGATACAAAATGGCACGCAAGTGGAATGTTATATACTATAGGATGTTGTAATGCAAATCAATGAAATAGCATGAGAAATTTATGAGAAATAGTATGACCTATTTGAATCTTGAGGTTTTGTACATAACAATATACAACCTTGGTGCAGGCCATAAAGGAACCTAGTAATGCAATATATGATACAATAAGTGTTTACCTATGGCACAAAGAATCAAGATTAACGGACTTTTGAAGCTTGTATTTAGGGTGAGACTCGGTAGATGTGACCAATGACATGTGACAACATAGGAGGTTGCAAAATGAATTTTAGCATTGAGTCCATGCCATTAGTGGAGTGATGCCAAGCTATCTATTGTGGGGTCCACACGATAAGTGTAGTGTATAACTTTATAAAATAAGCCCACTAATATTAAAATCCAAGACTATGTATTAATCTCCGTCCACTTCATTAAATTAAGCTCAATCAGTGTCTATCAAGATTTCTAATGAGGCAATGCTATTGGTTGATCAAGTTCATGCTAGAGGTTGGGACCCACCATGAGGTGTTTGGTATAACTCTTAAATAAATCCCATGGTATTAAAGGTAAGGCTTTTATATTCTATGTTTATCTTGCATCATCTTAACAAGTTCATCCTACAGTCACCAAGGCTCCATAGAAAAAGAAGAAGATGCCACAATTAAAACTCCCACCATTGGTTGGAGGATGGCGAGGTAAAGTTGTTAGATGATGTTAAGAGTCCCATGCCCTCACTAAATTAAGTCCACATGTCATAAGTAGAAGGTTTCATATTCTATCTATAGACCTAAGACTGCCAGTGAACTACATTTAATTTGATTTCTTATGTCCAAAGTTAGCAAAGTTTGGAATCCAAAGGAAAACTAAAATTGAGAATACAAGCAAATTTTGGTTAAATTCCTAGTTATCACACTTGCTTAGTATATCACCTTAAGTATAAAGGTTCTTGTGATCACATGTCATTACCATGGCCTTGTGAGTGACCTACATATTTAAAACTTCCAATAAACTATGTTGTAGGCACACCCTCATCTATATTTTCATGTTATATTGGTGTTATAAGGATGTATAGACCTATCTATCCCATTATAATGTAGTTGAGAGGTGAGCTCAAATTTTGTCAACAATAAATTTTGACATTTGTATACTTATCTCAACTATGGTCTTTCATGTTGGGCTCAAGGAATCTTAATAGTTATCGTATGGCTATGCAAGGATGTTATACATAGTTCCTTTGGATCAATCCACATCCAAATGGTAGTGTCTAGCTTGGTGAGGGAAACAAATGATGAGCTTTAGTATCTTGTGTGGCTACATAAGTGGGCCCAAGATTTTGGATTAAGCTAGAATTCTTATTATCTCTCAAGTCCATGGGAAAAATAATATTTTATTAGGACATTAAGTAGATAGAGCCAGCAATTGGAGCAAAATGTATGTCCTCTTTATCAAACTCATGGGTATTTGATGGCTTGTTGCAAGACCACACTTTTTTACTACACAATTGATTAATAGCTTAATGTTGTAGTGTCATAAATTGTTGTTGCTTACAATTTCACACTAGGTTTAGTGTGATGTTTAGTGTATGTGTTTACCTCGCTTATGATATGCCTATTTTAACACATTGACAACTGGCATTTCAAGGGCCAATTTAGAGTTGGACACTAGTGTCTCGCCTGTTGTCTCTGAAAGAGTTTGAATTTGATTGTCTTGTACAATGCACCTTGTTGGCCTTACCCAATCGGGCCCCTGAAAAGTCCTTAGGATTCATATATAAACAACATGATAGGCACATGAATGATCTATGAATATCACTTCTCTATTTACAAGCTATCTCTCTCTACAAGATCTCTATTTGTATGCAGTACCCCTTGGAAGTCTTTGAGGAAGCTTCTTCCTCCTTCATCAACTCCTTGTGGACAATTCATGGTACGACATCAATGCAACAAGGGATTCACATTTATGGTAACTCTATTTCATGGTATTTTTTATTGCAACCTTTATCATTTGGTTTGTCTATGTTCATTATAAACATGCACTCTCTATCATAATCATCATTGCTATTGTGGAGGTGGGAACACCAACACAAGGTTTGATTGAGGCAAGCCCCTATACAACACAACCTTTTTCCCTCTTTTGTGTGTGCAGGTTAGGATCAAGAGTTTCAGGCACCAACGAGTGACAGGAAGACAAAAGACACAAATGTTGTAGGATAGAAGTTTCATCTATGTAAAACCCTAAGGACACTAGCACCTAACACTAGTGTCCTGCCTGGACAACCCCGTATTTTAGTACCAATTTCCACCTAATCTGCTTCTTGTTGTTTTACTCTCAATTTCTACATATCTATCCTATAACTCCTATATGCTCATCAGGATTCTATAACAGAGCTCTAGTATCATCAACATTTTTCCCCAGTTTTCGGTACCAGGTTCCTCTCTCTATTGCCTTCTTAGATCTACTTTTTGTTTCTATACATTTATTTCATAACACCTAATTGTTGTTCATTTAATCCATTTGATCACTTGTAACCTTAGATCTTGCTATTGTTGAATCAATCTTTACAATCACAACAAAGGAACAAAACCCAAACAGCTTGGCTCTCCCTTGAGGACTATAGCCAAGCATAAAGTTTTTTGTCGACTTGTGTTCCAATGTTTGATGGGAAAATTGATCTAGTTAGTTCATAATTGATTAGGTCATCTTTTCCTATCTTACAAATGTTAGTAACAAAAAATTGATTTGTTTTCTAATAACCTAGTTGGCATGTTACATATTAGTACTAGCATACATTAATTATACTTAGGGACTCATAGTTGACTCAATTAAGGATTATGATCCATATTTGGTTCACCTATCCCAATGTAATTAATGGGTTAAGAGCATAGTATGCCTCCCCTCTTCAAACAAGTGATGTCCTTGATGCAGAGAGAAAATAATAAGAATAAGAGCAATGTAGAGTACCCAACAGACTTCACAAGATTCTACTGATCCTCCAATGGGATTGGGATTTCAAACCTATACCCTGTTCTACAAGCCTATCTTTCTAGGTTTAAACCCTCAATAGACCTATTTGGGTACTTAGTATGGCAATGCTCTTTCTTAGTGCCTTCTAGCACTTCTTTAACCTTCAACAAGTCCAATGGGGTTTCATCAAACCCTCACCTTTCTGTGATAAACTCAACAAGAACAACTTTCACTAACTCGGGTTTTAATAGTCCTACTTGACAGTGAACAACTTAGACTTGCATAACTTTCACATATAATCAATTTATGAATTTTCCTTTGGAGGATACCTGTGTTGGGAATTAAGGTGTCTCAACCTTTGCAAGTTTCTAGCAATTATTATTTAATTGTATTTATTTTTTGCCTATTATTGTATTTTGGATGCAAATCATATTTCGTCACTTTGTGGGAGTTGGCACGGTGATGTGTCATCCTACATGGAAGGTGACCACATGTATTTTTTGTCCTCATATGAGGAGATAGGCATTCCACCTTGTGGTAGAAGATTTTTGCCATGTGTCAGCATCTTTCGGGTGTTGTAAGAGGTTTATGACGCGTAAGAGTTATGACAGATTCTTATGACAGAATCTATGACATGTAAGGGCCAGAAATGGAAGATTATATGACAAGTGAAGATAAGTGTCCGAAAGCATCTTGCATGGGGAAGTAGGCACCCAAGTTTGACTATGACAAGGTTGTAAGAGAATCTGCTATTAATAGACAGTTATGACAGATTCTCTTACAACTGTAAGAGTTGTCATATATGACAGATTTTATGACATTGTAAGAGCATTTGTCATACCTTAATTGGGTAAATTTGGGGTGCCCAAGTTGGGGGGTTGTAAGGGATGAAAGAGAATCACTTACAAGTGTCATACACATGTTTTATGGCCTTGGAAATTGGGCCACATGGATTTGGACGAGTTCCTTGTGTGACTTGCTCTAGAAGCTACCTCCATTGTACTACTTCTCTATATATACAGGTGTTTGGAGATGGAGTTTGTATTAAAGGTTTACATGTACTGTTATGCTATCGGATTGACTCCAAACATGAGTGTCAAAGACCATTGAAGCTTGCATTGCAAGTGTATTGTAAACATTCTTTCAGATTTGTTAATACATTGTGCAGGTTTCTGAGTGTGGGTTTTTCACCTGATAAGGGTTTTCCCCACCATAAATCTCTATCTCTCTTCTTCTGTCTTCTTTCTGGCTCTTGTGTTTTGCTGCAATATCTCATGTTAATGGTTTAACATTGATGTAATAGTTAGGATAAATTTGAATTTGCATAGCCCTCTCCTCAATAGATTAGTGTAGGAAGCGTTTCCGCACACCTAGCTTCCTTTCAACTTGACCAATGACATAAAGAAGGTTTTTACCCATTTTTATGATTTTTCAATGGTTCACACAAAAGATGGATTTTTTGTCTTGTTGGAAACCCTAGGTCTACAACAGGGCAGTGAAGGCTTTTAGCTTGTTTCCTTGTACAAACCACCATGAAATCTCAACAAAACCTATGCATTAAACCTGCAAAATAATATTCTTCAAATTTCATGCACTTCCAGACTGGTACAGGTCCGTACATGTTTGTACATAACTATTTTCTTGTTGTATCTCAAAAAATTGTCAAAACATGAAGAAAAGTAGGGTTCTTGAAAGGAAAACTACCTCATTTCCTTCTTGGAGCATTCTTCTTCCTTATTTTCATGAGAACAACTTTCCAAAATAGTTACAAATAAAAATATATATGTTTTTCCTTAAAACCTAAGTACATTGCCTTAAAACTTTGAAATGACTGCCCTACTTCACAACCTAGCCTTGAAAAACATTGTAAAGAGACCCTACATGGTCTTTCATGGTCTTTTAAGACCTTATTTACATTCACAAACCTAATTTTAAGGTTGAGGAGCAAATCCCAACCTTTTAACAAGCCAAAAATCCACTAGAAATTCAAATTTGCATTTTGGTGGGAAAATCAAAAATTGAATTTCTAGGCCTATTTACACAACTTAGACCATTGGAAATAATCCCAATGGACCTCCTAAGACCTATAAACACTCAACTAGGACTCTTAACATCAAAATGATCTATAAAAACATCACTAGAGTGATGCTCCTACATCAATCCTTAATGTGATCAATTATGGATTCTTTTGCATGTAACATTTTTGACAAGAAAATTCTTCCATTTGAGTTATCATGTTCCTTATCTTTTTACCATCTATCAAGAAAACTAATAATTTATTGATAGATTTTAAGGGAATAACCAATATCTTGTTCTTAGGTGAATTGTGAAACTAAAAACTTAATAACAAAGTTTAAGTGAATGTTAAGCTTATATTAAAAATACACATTACACAAAAGTGAGTGTCAAAATTTAGTTCAAACAAATGCACATGCATACAAAGTGAATGCAAAAGTTAGTTCAACATATACTTCACACACATGTGCATGCATGCATGTGCACTCATGCTATGTACACTACAATTCAAACAAAGTTATTTCAAATACAGATTTGACACTAAGTTAGTTCAAACACACATTCCACACACAAAGTAAACACTAAAGTTCAAACATACACACACAAATGATAAGGAGATCAAATCCAAGTGAATTCCAAGGTTCGCTCAAACACACATTCCACATATATATGAATGTTAACTCAAAAATACACACACACAACCATTCAAACACACACAACAATTGAATCAAAAATAGCTAAAACACACACTTGATATGCACAAAGTTCACACACACACATGCAAACCACACACATGCACATGCACGCACGTCACACACATGCACACACACACCACACACACGCACATGCACACCACACACACACACACGAACACACATGCACATGCACACCCACATGCACACACGCATGCACACGCGCACGCACACACCCACATGCACACACACACCCACACACACATGCACACATGCACACACACACCCACACACACAACAAACACCCAGCACACAACAAACACCCACACACAACAAACACCTAACACACACCCACACACACACAATATACAACCACAGCCACAAAACACACACTCACACGCACACCCACACACTCACACATACACTCACACGCACACCCACACTCACACTCACACCCACCCACGCACACAACAAACACACGCACACACCCACACGTACATGCACGCACATGCGCACACACCCACACGTACACACACACACCCCCACACCCACACACACACACACATAACCACACGTACATGCACACACACACATCCACACACACACAACCACTCACACACACTCACACGCACACACACAACAAACACCCATCACACACCCACACAACCATAAAACACACCCACAACACACAACGACTCACACACACAACACAACCACAAAACACACCCACACTCAGACGTGCACACACACCCACACATGCACACCCACACACACCCACACTCAGCCACACACACATACCCACACATGCACACCCACACACACACCCACACCCACACCCACACTCACACTCACACTCACACACACACCCACACCCACACACACACCCATACATACCGGCCCACACACACAACCACCCACCCACACACACACACATTTTCAAACAAAGATAGCTAAAACACACACTTGATATACACACACAACAATTCAAACAAGGATAGCTAAAATACACATTTGATATGCATAAAATATACTAAAGTTGAAACATGCCAAAATTCAAGCACACACTTGACACACACATAGTATGCTAAAGTTCAAACATATTTCACGCAAATTTGGTTCACACATTCCACACATACAAAGTAAACACTAAAATCTAATCACACACAATTCAAACAAAGTTAGCTCAAACACACACTTGATATGCACAAAGTATGCTAGAGTTCAAACACATTTCATACAAAGTTAGTTCAAACACACACTTGACACACACATAATATGCTAAAAATAAAACATTCCAAATTCAAACACATTTCACACAAAGTTAGCTCAAACACACATTCCACACACACAAAGTAAACACTAAAATCAAACAAAGATAGCTAAAACACACATTTGATATGCACAAAGTATGCTAAAGTTGAAACATACCAAAATTCAAACACATTTCATACAAAGTTAGTTCAAACACACACTTGATAAACACATAATATGCTAAAATTAAAACATTCCAAAGTTCAAACACATTTCACACAAAATTAGCTCAAACACACATTCCACACACACAAAGCAAACACTAAAATTTAAACACACACACAAATGAAAGTTGGATCAAATCCAAGTGAATTCAAAGCAAAAAAATACATACTACACAAAATAAGTGTCAAAATTTATTTCAAACAAATGGACATCCATGCAAAATAAATGCTAAGTTAGTTCAAACACAGACACATGCCAAGTACACTACGATTCAAACAAAGTTAGATCAAACACAATTTTGACACACACAAAGTATGTTAAAGTTCAAACACACAAATTTAGTTCATGCTTAACACACACAAAGTATACTAAACTTCAAACATGCCAAAGTTTAAACACACATTCCACACACACAAATTTAGTTCAAACACACACAGATGATCAAATCCAAGTGAATGGTGAAATCAAACACATTTCATTCAAAGTGAATGCTAAAGTTAGTTCAAAAATAGACACACATACACAAAATGAGTGCTAATGTTAGTTTGGACAAATGCACACATATATGAATTGAATGCCAAAGTTAGTTCTTACATGTATTTCATGTACATAAAATCTAATGTCAACATAGACATTTATACATGTATATGTCCACACATCCACACACACAAAGTGAACAATAAGTTTCAAATAAAGTTAGTACAAACACACACTGAAGTTCAAAAACATATTTAACACGAAATAATAAGTGCAAAAAAAATGAATGTCAAAGTTCAAACATACACTTCATACAAACAACAAGTACATACAAAGTAAATACACGCACACACACATAATTCCAAATTTCAAACACCAAACACATGCTTCAAACAAAAGTTTGTGAATGCCTAGTTTAAGAATTCTTCTCACAAAAGTTCAAATTATAACACAAAAAAATTGAATGCCAAAGTTCAAAACAAATAAGTTTCACAAAATGAGTGGATGCCTAATCGAAACACACTTCATACAAACAATAAGTGGGTCAAATAAAAGTTTAAAGTATGCTTCATACAAGTTAATGCAACAATAAGTGGAACAAATAAAAGTTTAAAATTTGCTTCATACAAGTTAGTTCAAAAGTCAATTCATACAAAGTGAGCAAAGTGAATGTCAATCAAAAATTTAAGTGAATCAATTTTTTTTTAAATATACTTCTCACAAAAGTGAAAAGACAAACAAAAAGTAGATGCCAAAGTGAAGCACATTAAACAAAGTAAATGTTAAAGTTCAAACATACATTTCACACAAACAATAAGTCCACACAAAGTTCATGAATGTCAAACATCAAACAAAAGTTAATACAAAGTTTCATTAATGCAAAAGTTTAAAACACACTTCATACAAAGTTTGTAAATGCAAAAGTTCAAAGCACTCTCCATACAAAATTCATCAATGCAAATATTTAAAACACACTACATATAACATGAATTCCAAACAATAGGTGGATCAAATCTAAGTGAATGTAAAAACACACACTTCACATAAACAATAAGTAAATCAAATTCTACTTGAAAACTGAATTTCAAACATGCAATTCACACAAAAGTTCATGAATGCTACTTCTACTTTAAGAAAAAACATTAACACAGAAGTTCATGAATGCTAGTTTAAGAAAAAACATTCTCACAAAAGTTCAAAATATAACATACAAACAAAATTGAATGCTAAAGTTCCAAACAAATACTTCACAAAATAAGCGGATGCCTAGTACAAACACACTTTATACAAAGAAAACATACTTCTCACAAAAGTTGAAAACATACCCTCCCCATCCTCAAAAATTTGCTTCATACAAATTAGTGCAAAAGTCAATTCATACAAAGTGGATGTAAATTAATTAAAAATAAATTAAGAATAAGAAGTTTTCATGCATTGGAAATTAAAAGATCATCAAAATCAAACTTGGAAAAAAAACAATAAATGTAGTTAATGTAGTTTATGTAGGCTACGTAATAAAATTAAAATTAAAAGTGTAGCTCAACATAGTTAGGAATTAGAATATTGTACTAAAAATTGATGTTATTATGATTATCAAAACTGTAATTAATATTGTAAAGAAAATTGATTTGTCATTGTGCTATTTGATTGCCTTATGATTTGTTAATATTAAATGTTGTTAGTACCAAAGTGCTAATTATATGTTGTTAATATTGTGATTCTAATAAAACATTAAATATTAGAAATATGAAATAAAACCACCACACCTAACTATAAAAGACATTGACCTTTTAGGAATGACCATGGCCAGTAGGCATTCCCTCTAGCCTTTGGAAGAAGCAGTTTGGCCCCTTCCCAAAAAAATATTTTATTAAAATTAAGAATATCTTTACATATTACATTTGTAGAAATCCTTCTCACTTCAACAACTAATCCAAAACTTCACCACTATAAATACCCTCTTTCCAAACTTTTCTTACTTGAATGATTGCTCACATATAATCCACCTCTGTATTCCCTGATAAAGTACAACTAGTGAGCAATATAATTATCCAAATTTACCTAGAAAATAAAACAGTTAATTAACATAGCAAATACACTGCATGGTGGAAAAATACTTAAAAAATAATTTTACATAACATAAAAAAAATTAACTATATCTTTTAAAAAAGAATACTACCAAGTAATATGCTCAAATGAATATGAAAATGAATTCCAAACAACAAACAATATGACCAGTAGCCTCTCCTTTTTTCAACACTCATCTACACTTGTTAATACAACAAATTTCACAATAAAATAAATGCTAAAGTTTAAACTAACTTGTTAATTTGAGTGGAAATACAAAAAAATAGAGCTGAAGGAGACCCACCTAATTCAAGCTGCAATATGTTAGTTGAATATCGATCCATTTCATTTTCTGGAGAAAAAGGGCATAGTCCCAAAACAATGAGGATAACATATATGAACAGAAAACTCCAAGAGAAGCTCCACATTGAGAGAGTGAAGAGGGGTCATGGATGTTAATCAATAGTACGAAATAAGAAAATAAGACTCTCTCCATACTAACAAACCAAAAATACAAAGCACTACTAAATAGTAAAATTAGACTTAAACAAAATAACTACCTTCATTAAAAATTAGTTAGAACACAAGAAAATCAATTACACTTCATTGAAAACTAAAAAGTTCAAATATTTGTTGTTCCTCAACAAAAGTATCATCAGTTGAGAAGTCTTGACAACAAACGTGATATCTTTCTAGACAAAAAAATGTTTCTAATATGTATGATCTCCAAATCAGAACAGTTGGAAAGATTGTAAGGCAATTCTTCCTTAAGCTTATTGTCATTCAGGTGCAATGTTTGAAGCTGGCATATATGAACATAAAACTCCAAGAGAAGCTCCACATTGAGAGAGCGAAGAGGGGTCATGGATGTTAATCAACAGTACGAAATAAGAAAATAAGACTATCTCCATACTAACAAACCTAAAATACAAAGCAATACTAAATAGTAAAATTAGACTTAAACAAAATAACTACCTTCATTAAAAATTAGTTAGAACACAAGAAAATCAATTACACTTCATTGAAAACTGAAAAGTTCAAATATTTGAAATTATTTTACTACAGAAAAAAAAACTAACCATTAGTAGACACAGTATTTTGGATGGTATTTTGCTGGATAATTTGTTATTGGACAGAGCCAGAAATGATATAAGCAGCATGCTAGCAAAAAAATGACAATATGTTGAATATTTTACTGCATTGTGAAAAAAATGACAATATGTTGAATATTTTACTGCATTGTGAGAATGATTTCACAATGAAAACAAATTGTACATTACAAGGGAGCTCATTTGCACTTGCACTACATGAATTAGACTCGTTTACTTAAGAACCTTCACCAAAAACAAAAGAAATGTGGGTAGACAAAGCAAGCTAACACATGGGCAGGTGGAATGTATCTTGTAAAAACATTGTTCCTCAACAAAAGTATCATCAGTTGAGAAGTCTTGACAACAAACGTGACATCTTTCTAGACAAAAAAATGTTTCTAATACGTATGATCTCCAAATCAGAACAGTTGGAAACATTGTAAGGCAATTCTTCCTTAAGCTTATTGTCATTCAGGTGCAATGTTTGAAGCTGATACAGTCTGCCCATTGCGGATGAAATCTCTCCTTCAAAAGCAGTATTTTCTAGGTTCAATTTTCTAAAGTGAGCAATTGGTTATACTGGATTGTATTTTACCAAATAATTTGTTATTGGACGGAGCCAGAACCTGAATCTTAGCAATAAGTATACCAATTTGGTTGGGGATAATCCCAATGAGTTTATTAAAGATAGGTTTAGTGTTTTCAGGGCCTATGAGGTCTAGGGTCATATGTCCAAATTAGGGGAAATTAACCTTCTAAATTATTGTATGATTTGATTTAATTTACCAGAATCAGTTATAGCAGACTTTCTTCAAATGGCATGCCTCCTCTTCTTTGGGTTGGGTGGTTACTTCTAGTGTTGTTAGTTCAGTTTAGAAAGGTGTTTGGGTTTTTTACTGGTAAGTCTCGATACTTTTTGTATCTTCTGAGTGGATCAAGTTTAACTCTTGTCAATTCAGTCTATAATAATGCCTATCTTTCTTAATTCGAGCGAGGGCCCCAATCATTAATCTATCAAAAAAGCATTATGTGATAGCAAAAACAAAAATGCAATAAATACCATGTCAGTGGAACTAGCATGTTAATGTTGTGATACAATATTAGAATTTACAACTTTCTGACAGACCTAAAACTTAACAACCTTCTGGTCACTTGAGCCTTTTCCATTGTAACCTTCAGCCCCAAGATGGATTTATATTGCAAGCATTTATTGCAGATTGATGAAGTCAAGATTGTCCATCTAGGCTATCTTCAACATCATTAGTCGCATGGCCTAAACATCCCCTTAGCCAATTGAAACCTGGGTTTGTTCTTTCTAGTTACAGGTTAAGAGAAACCACCATATTCCTTTGGTGATAGGATTGATAGAATTTGTTGTTTTCGTTTGCTCCAAGAAAAAATTGAAGAGCAATTTATTGTGATAATTTTTTTTTTTTTTTGTCTAATAATAGATTTTGGGGAGGTACCACTATTTGTATAGGGGCTCAAGAGGTTCCCTTTCCCAGGCTTTTGTTATCACAAAAGAGGTACTTGGTCCTTTACCTTCACCTTCATGAGGTTCTTATTTTCAAACATCTAGCCTCACTAAGTACTAAAAATACCAGGTTGATTACTTCCATTCGATCTCTTCAAGCCATTGGAGGTGTCAATTGCCCTTTGGGTACTTAAGTTTTACACACAAAGGAAGTTACTATATGCTTTCAAATGTCAAATTTGGCTAACAGTTTTAAATAAAAGCTTTGTCCTGATTCATATTCCAATTATAAGAGTATCTATCACAACCAAAATCATTTTTCAAAAGACTTGAATTATCCAAGAACTACGTAGACATTAATTTACTCTAAATACCAACTGGGAAAAAATGTGTTGGCCAATTGAAATATAGTGAAATCTTACCGTACGAGAAGTGTATGCCCATGAATTTTGCCAAACCATGGACCTTTCTCCTCCATTTTCAAAAAATATTTCAAACATCTTTGTAAAATTTTGCCCTATACTTCTGAGTCCCAGATCCTTCTTCTCAACTATGGATGTCAGATACTAGAAAGCAATTTCCTCACATGGAATGAGGAGTCCCATATGATGGTCAAATCCATACTGTTCCTCAGCCTTATCAAGCAATGCCCGGAATAGAGAATGATTCAAATATTCAGTGGGGATTATAAAACTACAGCTTTCACTACCAACATAGATTGCACAGTGGCCCTTTGGGACATCGATGGGGAGAGAACCACATGATCTGCCCATGAACTCATCTGTAAAGCTGAAATACCTTGTGCTCTTTGAAGAACGAGAATACACAGCTGCCTTATGGGTATTGACAAATCTAGACAGGGATTTGGTTATGTGCTTCACAAGCAAGACTTGGGAATTTCTCTTTATCCTGGCCATTACAGAATAGTTAAACGAAGCAAAAGGAATTGAGCTGCAAACTAAGGCTACAAACCTAGATAGCAATAAGGGAGTTTGAGGAGAAAGAATGCTTTGGTGGCTAAGATGAAGAATGTGTGTGTATATATAGCAACCAAAACTAAGATCCTGCCCAACAGAGATGAAGATGATATGATTAGATTACAACCACCCAATAAGATGAAGAAATAAGAAATATGACTAGCATATTATGAGGAAATGGTTAAAAAAACGAAAGTGGTCCTAGGTTTCTATACATAGAAATTTTAATGGTGGTACCTTTGTCATTCTAACCTAAAATAAAGGTAGAAGGGCCAGGCAGGATGGTCTATGTTATCACCAAATTTTGAAACTTCAAAATTTGAGTGCTACTTTAGTGAATTTTCAATAGAATGCTTGAGACTACTGGACAATCGGTTTGCATATAAATGCATTGGACAAGTTAAAAATATAAAATGCTAGGCTTCTCTAGTGTTGGTATGTATCTAGTTTACTTCTTGATGAATTGATGTGGCTATAGATTTACAACACACACACAAAACAAATTTCAAGGGTTATCTACAGGTGGTTCATACTTTGGTTGGATGTGATTAATTCATGTATCTTAGGCCAGCATGAAAAGTGTTTGGCAGACAAATTGTTTTAGCGTTTAAGCATTAGGATCCTACTGGTCTCCAAAACATCAACGCTCATACGAGGATTATTTATTGGTTTCTTGATTGGGAGATGTATTGCTTATCTACCACCTTTTGAGCCCTTCAGTTAAATTAGTCAATGAGAAGGGCAAGTATTGATGCGGTCTTTGTCTTGCACAAATGTGCACCATGGATACAGTGAGGTACAGAGTTGAGATCTTATCAGTTTTATGGACAGGATTCATTGACCATTTTATTTATGTGGTTGTATTATATGTTAAGGTATGTTCTTAATATTAGAAAAGAAATGGCTATTGACTGAACTGGAATGTCTAATGTGGGCGGTGGTTTTAGTAAGATGTTTATCATACATATCTACATTTGTTGTTCATGATCAAATGTGCATGTTTCAAAAACATGCATGATTAAATAATACTTTATGTACTTAAGCCTATCTTATTCTCTTATTGTGTTTAGCCACATCTGATCATCTTAAGGCGGTTGTGTTCAGCCAATGCACCCATTTTGATTTACTCAGAATTCTCCATGTACTTCATTAATTACTATTAAAAGGGTTCTCTTTATCGACAGAAAAGCCAACTTTATATAGACAGTGTACATTGCATATAAAGACACTGAAAGCATTTTGCTTTCCTATAATTGTGTGCAATGTCTATACTTTGGAGATTAGTGCTTTGTGAAAAGTTTGTAATTAATTATAAGATAATTCATTAATTAGTATGTGTTCTATCTGAATCTATCAATGTTTAACTTTGATTACCATCTATATTTCCAGTCCTGCTCTTGTTTCACCCACAGTATTCCATATACAGTCATGACTATCTAGGAATCATAAAAATCAAACATAGAGAAATTTTCAAACTACTGGGCTATAAAATAGACAAGTAAACAACCAGAGAAAATGAAGTCGCAAGATACATCAGTTTTCTTTGGAGAATAACCATCAATGATTTTATTTAAGAAGATGCAAACGACAGACAACAGACGCCTCAAGAGGCTGTGATAGTTTAGTATGCAATTCAAGGAGAATGATAGATGGTTCTTTTGCCCCACCCTTTAGCCAAAAGATTTATCCAGTTGGACAAGGACAAAGAGCAACACCAAGAAGAAAGTGAGATGTAGAGAGTGTTGCTAACATTAACAATTTCATGGATATCAAGCTAAGCTGGTAAATTCAAGCAAAAAGCATCTAGACCTACTACCATAGTACTCAGGTAGTGATGCAAGGATTATAGCAGATGGGCTTGAGTTTATGATACTGCTGCTTCAAAAAGTGCTTATGTCTAGCCATACCGAATGCAAACCTGGAACTGCCGACTGGTGAGGCAAGCCATGATGTTCATGAAGAATCGTATATTTAGCCCACATCCAGAAGAATCTCTCAAGCTTTGTTGTGAATTTTGTAACGTGTCTAGACAAGTCAGAGGCTATCTCTTGCTCTTGTGAACAGGACATGGATGGTCGCAAGGAGATAGAAGCCATAGCAGATCTCAAAAAGAAACTCTGCCTATTCTTACCAAGAGGGATGTAATCATGCAATTCTGGCAGGTCAAGATCTTTCTGGTCAAAACTTTATACTTCAGCCTTGAGAAAAAAAATGAGAACTGCAGAATGTTGACCAATACTCGACTCTTAGTAGAAATGGCAGGTTTCAAGAACAGCCTTCAATGACAATAGCAATGATCAAGAAAGAGCAGAAAGTATAGTTTTCTGATTTGCAGTTTAGGGAGTCACGGAAGATTTTTTTTTTCCACTGAAGGTTGAGATATGTTTTAAATGTTCTAGTTTGATAAGTTTTTTTAATTTTTTTATGAAATTAACTATGCATGCATTGCTGAAGAAGAGGTTCAAATTTTCAAGAGGCAAGATGAGATTCGTGCTTGCCTTATTTAGTTTCACTCGCAATTTTCCTAAAATCTCCAAAAATGATAGCCAAACCATAGCCTCATTTTAAAACTACTTCTATATAGCATATGCTCTAATGGATACTCTCATCAATTCTAATTATTTCCAATTCAATTTCCTCTCCCATCTTAGTTTGAAACCATTAACAAGCAAGCCCTCGTATTCTGAAACTATTTACAGGCATATTCTGAAACCACTTACAGGAAAATACTCTTGCTGAGTATGAAAAGGTGAGAGTAGGGCTTGAGTGATTCTTCCTAGGATAAGATGTACTCAGTCAGTAGGACTGTCTGGCCTCCTAAGACCACTGTGCTCAAAAATTCTTTAGTAGTAAGGAAGAAATCCCTATGCAGGGGGCTTTAAGATGTATTTTTATGGAGCTGGAGGTTGTATGAGATGAGGGAAAACCTGCTACAGGATAAATTGGAATCTTATCCTGGAATATAGGAGTCCTTACATTATAGTTCTCAGATTTCTTGCTGCTACCTTTGGGGTAGGGTTGGAAATTTCGCCCAACAGTTTAAGGGTTTTTTGTTGCCTGGTGACATTAGAAGGCATCTTGTTGCCTGGTGACATTAGAAGGCATCTGCAATTTTTTAACAATAGCTGCTACTAAAAAATTCCATGGAACCACCACCTTACTAAAAATTCTGAGCTAAAAATTTTAGCATTACCTACTGCTATAAAATCCATGGGACCACCTGATTATCAAAGGCTCCTGAAAAATCTCAGCAGCCCCCCACCATGGGCCCACAGCCTAAAATCCCCCCCTCCATGGCACCATATCCTAACATTGCCACTACTAGCAGGGGAGAAGGTAACTAGGATAAAGGACACAGAGCCAACAATATCACAGTCAGAATCAAAACTAAACTATATCTCCCACCCACCCCCAATGGCCAACCAACAAACAAATACTCAGTGCAGAAATTGGGTGCCTAACTATCCTCTCTACAGAGCATTCTGTCCATTTCTAAGTCGGTGCTCCTTTCATAGGAAGGTGAGTCAGAGGGAGGGATCTAGATGGATAGGTCAATCAACATTGCCTTCAATTTGGCCCAAATTAAACAAGTCATCTATTCTCTCTCTCTCACAGAGTGTCCCCTGTATACTACTTGCTTGGCTATTCAAATTTCAAACAAACTAGCCATGTCCATGTAGAATTAATGCAACTGAATGCTAAAGGAAAGCCCACAGTAGTGAAGAATACCTGAAATCTGGATTAAGAAGAAAATCATCTGCATCTGCCACCTCCTCTGCTGCCGCTGCCGCTGCCGCCATAAAACAAAGCCAAACAAAAATACAAGACCAAACCAAAAAATGCACTCAAAGACAATAATATGGACTGACCAGCGTGCACGCTGAAGCAAAAGACTCAAGCCAAACACAAAAATATCAAACAATTTCATAAAACACAGAGAAACAAAAGTGTGTCAAACAATTTCACCAAAAATTCACAATAGAAAAATAAACAGAACCAAGCAAGTCATAAAGAATTCATCGATGAAGAAGCTTTTCACTCCTTCCCTCCTCCTAAAACGGCCTTCATCTGCATTTTCCCTCCCTCCTCAACCTCTAACGGCGTTCCCCATTTTTAATAGTCCTCTGATTTTGGCGCTCTCCTCAACGACATTCTTCACTTTGAACTGCTTTTTGCTTTTTCTCCCAACGGCTCTATGGTGTGGTCAGGGCTTAAATTTGACAGTCAACCTTGCTTGTCAAATTTTTTTTTATGACAGTTATCTATTCAATGGTGCCTTTAAAATACTGTGACATACTTTAGTATAAGTAAATTATATAAAAACCAAATATATATATCATCATAATCCTATATAATTTTTGACAGTTTGTCCAAAATCTCTCCTTTCATATGATACGGTCTTTTCAAAATTTCAGTTGTATTTGACAATTAAAATGCCTAAAAACAACTATACAACTGTCAAATTTAAGCCTTGGGTGTGGTGTGTCATTTTGGTTTTATTACCTAGACTTTGATTTTGTTTTTCATACACACAAACTTAAATTTGAAATTTATATATTTGTAGAGGAACAAAATTATTATAAATGGAAATGTTAAGTTAGGCCAATTAAAAAGAATGCATCGCCCTAGATTAAATAAACAATGATAAAGTATGTAAATAAATTAATATTATTTTAGGAAATTAATTGTAAGAGAAATTATAGAAATGAGTGGAAATAGAGGTCGGGGAATGGACCTAGCTTTACACAAGAATATGTCATTTGTCAATTTGTAATTGTATTGAGCCATTCCATGGAAATGGGACCGGAATTAAATAGAAATTGTCATGGTTATGCAATTTTCACCATTACAAAAGCACTCTACACAAATAATTTAGGCTAATTAAAGAAATACAATCAATTAGGCATAAATTAACATAGATTGATTAGAGTCGAAACAAATAATTGTAATAAATTCAAAAGGAATAAATGGGACGAATGAGAGTACCTAACCCTAGAACTGATGATGGAAGAGTGATGTATTAATTTGTCATCTTTAGTTCATATTAATGGCCTTTGTCAAAAGACTATCTCAATTTTTGTGTTTTTCAAAAAAAAACTTTGCAGTTCACTTTTCACCATCGTGAGTTTGATCATGATCATTGCAAACTTAGTTTGTCATACACGTAAATGATTTTTTACGACACTTGAAAAATTATTCACGTTCATCTTTCAAATAGTTGAACCTATCAAGGTGCTGCCTAGGGACACTATTAGGAGTTTGCCGACTCAATAGGTGAACAAATTTTCCTTGATGTCCTCTATTTCCAGGATCATGTTTCAATGCATAGATGGATGTCTTTAAATACCATGACATTGCAACATGTCTTGAGCATAAACACGCACATGTTAAGTCATCTCATAGTAACTGGTAGAAAGAGGTGAGAAAGTTCAAATTTGAATTTAAAGCTTTTGATTTTAGGTTTATTCTTGCATGCCTCGAGATTGAACTTGAAAAGAGCCTAGAAAGAAAACATATGTGGGTGAACAATTTGGATTCTTTTTATGTGTATGTAATTATACCAAATGAAGTCTTTTCACTTTAGGGTAAAAGCAAGAAGTTGGGTCCACATGTAGGGGAAGTCGCGCGAATGAAAAATTCCTGACAAGAACGGGCACCCGAACCTAAACGGGTGCCCAAGCCTAAATGGGTACCCGTTAGTAAATGGGTACGCTTTATAGAACGAGTACCCGTTACTAAATGAGTACCCATTTCAAAAATGTATATATATATATATATTAAAAAGCCACTGTGGACTCATTTTCCTCCACAGGCTGATAGGGACAACAACATAGCAGAATGGGTACGCGTTGCTAAAGGCCAAGTGCCAACATAGTTCCAGTGGTTTTTTTGCCCAATCACCTCCTCCCGCCACCTCGTCATTTCTAAAGACCTCCAGGTTGGTTTTTTGCTTGTTTTTTATGTATTTTTTTTATGATTGTAGGTTTAAATTGAAAAATTAGCGTTTAAGTAAAATTATGTTGTATGTTTTGATAAACCCTAAAACTATGTTACTATAAACCCTAAAATGCTACTTGCATAACTATAAACCCTAAAATTATGATCAATAAACACTAAAACTTCAAACTATAAACCCTAAAATGCTATATCTAACTATAAACCCTAAAACTTCAAACTATAAACCCTAAAATGCTATATTTAACTATAAACCCTAAAACTTCAAACTATAAACCCTAAAATGTTATATTTAACTATAAATCCTAAAACTATGAACTTGATAAACCCTAAAACTATACTTCAAACTATAAACCCTAAAACTATGAACTTCATAAACCCTAAAACTAAACTATAAGTTACCCTAAAACTATGAACTTGATAAACCCTAAAACTAAACTATAAATCCTAAAACTTGAGACACACTAGGTTGCATCCCAACCATGAAGTTATAGAAATAAAAAATAGCATAACTCATAAGGATCCAATAACATGATCTATGCACAAATAATCATCTCTTACACAATGACAAGGGTTGACATAGGTGGGCATTACACAAATAGATTTCTTATTGAAATTAGTAGGCTAATGAGTAGATAAGAGTTTGAATCCTAACTTAATAGAGTAGTCCCCACTCAGCTCAATAGTTTAGATTAAGGTGTCCTTTTTGGAGAATAAATTGAGTCTATATCCACTTATTTTTTTGGTTAGGTTTAATAATGTAATCTTATTAGTAGTATCTATTTCTTCATTAAACTTTTTCCATTCCCTACTGTCATTAGCATTTGTCCAGTAATTAGCCACCAAACTACCATACCTCTTTGTCATCACTTCTTCCAACCTAGCACAAGGATGACCAACATTCAAAGAAGAACTTAGGATCTAGGGGTCTTCCAAAAACTTGGGAATAGTGTAACATACCTTCTCATATTACTCAAATAAACTCAAGAATTTTCAAGGAAGTAAATAAAGATGGTAAACGTGAGAGATAATTTTTTAAAAAATATCATTTGTAGAAGCACAAGAAATAAAATACAACTTTCTACATAATTTCAACCTTGAAATCATAACATAATCAAATCTACAATCATAGTGAAATCCTTTCACTTTACATTTACAATACATAAAATATACATGGCTTAAAGAATAGTTTTGCCTCATAAATTTGACTATCATAAGCCATAACATGGAGTACACTGCATCTAGAATGTTGATATCTGTCTTCACAAGCCTTAGCGAGTCTTCTGCTTCAGAGGGAGAGCATCATCCAAATGCTTTACCTCCAACCATAGACCGGCGGTCCCCCGCACACCTTCCTTCCTGGAAGTGGCCCTACCCTTCATGAAGGGTATAGATATAAGGAACTAACAAATGTTTATCATCTAAGTCGTAGTGTTGTGTCCTACATAACTTCAATCGACCATACAACTCTAGACCCCTTCTAGCTAAGTATGATCATACTGATTGGTCATGCCATCTAGACACACACCTCTAACTCCACTTAAAGACTCTCACCCTACAGTTTGAATTTCATCATTTAGTACTCTAGACACAATCTTGTTTGTACTAAAAATTCATTCTAGTCAATCTGACTTAGAACTAATCCTCAACCTAGGATATACATGCAATATATATATATAGTCTTAGTAGTACTTTCATCAAATTTAAGTTATTCTAAGGTAGAGTCAAAACTTGGTTTTATGCACCAAAGATGTTGATATTTGAGTCAGAGAGAAGAGTGACAGAAGGTCGTAGAATCTAGAAATTACAAGTATGCAAGGAAGCAGTATCTTAAAAGGTTAGAATTACCTAAACATATATATATATATATTAAACCATAAACCCTAAATCCTAAACCATAAAACCTAAACCCTAAACCCTAAACACTAAACACTAAACACTAAACCCTAAACCCTAAACCATAATCCCTAAACCCTAAACCATAATCACTAAACCCTAAACCCTAAACCCTATGCCCTAAACCATAAACCCTTAACCCTAAACCCTAATCACTAAACCCTAAACCCTAAACCCTGAACCCTAAACCCTATAACCTAAACCTTAAACCCTAAACGATAAACCCCAAACCCCAAACCCTAAACCCTAAAACTTAAACCATAAATCCTCAACTATAAACCATAAACCATAAACCATAAACCATAAAACCTAAACCCTAAACCCTAAGCCCTAAACCACAAAACCTCAACCCTAAACCCTAAACCCTAAATCCTAAACCCTAAACCCTAAACCCTAAATCCTAAACCCTAAACCTGAAACTAGAAACCCTAAACCCTAAACCCTAAACACTAATCCCTAAAGCCTAAACCCTAAACCCTAAACAATAAAAACCCTAAACCTTAAACCTTAACCCCTATACCCTATACCCTAAACCCTAAACCTTAAACACTAAATGATAAACCAAAAACCATAAACCATAAATCCTAAACCCTAAACTCTAAACCATAAACCCTAAACCCTAAACTCTAAAGACTAATCCCTAAAGCCTAAACCATAAACCCTAAACCCTACACCTGAAACTCTAAACCCTAAACCCTAAACCCCAAACCCGTAACCCTAACAAGAAACCCTAAACTGTAAACCCTAAACCATAAACCATAAACCATAAGCCCTAAACAATAAATCCTAAACCATAAATCAAAAATCATAAACCCTAAACCATAAACCATAAACCATAAACCCTAAACCCTAAATCCTAAACTATAATCCCTAAACCCTAAACCCTAAATCCTAAACCCTAAACCCAAAATCCTAAACGCTAAACCCTAAACCCTAAACCCTAATCCATAAACCCTAAACCCTCAACCCTAAACCCTAAACGCTAAACCCTACACCATAAACCCTACACCATAAACCCTAAAACATAAACCATAAACCATAAACCATAAACCCTAATCCCTAAACCCTAACCCCTAAAAACCCTAAACCCTAACCCCTAATCCCTAAACTCTAAATCCTAAACCATAAACCATAAACCATAAACAATAAACATTAAACCCTAATCCCTAAACCCTAAATGCTAATCCCTATACACTAAACCATAAACCATAAACTCTAAATCATAAACCATAAACCATAAACCATAAACCATAAACCCTCAAACCTAAACCCTAAACAATAAATGATAAACCATAAACCATAAACCTTAAACCCTAAACACTAAATCCTAAACACTAAACCATAATCCCTAAACCCTAAATCCTAAACCATAATTGCTAAACCCTAAACCCTAAACACTAAGCCCTAAATCATATACCATAAACCCTTAACCCTAAACCCTAAACCCTAATAACTAAAACCTAAAACCTAAACCATAAAAACCCATAACCTTAAACCCTATACCCTAAACCGTAAACCCTAAACCCTATACTCTAAACCTTAAACCCTAAATGATAAACCCTAAGCCCTAAACCCTAGACCCTAAATGCTAATACCTAAACCCCAAACCCTACACCCTAAACCCTAAACCCTAAACCCTAAATCATAAACCATAAACCCTAAACCCTAAACTGTAAAACCTAAACCCTAAAGTAAACCATAAACTCTAAACCATAAACCAAAAACCCTAAACCCTAAATCCTATACCGTAAACCCTAAACCCTAGAACCTAAACCATAAACCATAAAAAAACCCTAAACCCTAATCCCTAAAGCCTAGACTCTAAAACCTAAACCCTAAACCTGAAACCCTAAACCCTAAACCCTAAACCACAAACCCTAAACCTGTAACCCTAACAAGAAACCCTAAACCCTAAACCCTGAACTCTAAACCATAAACCATAAATCCTAAACCATAAACCCTAAACCATAAATCAAAAACCATAAACCATAAACCATAAACCATAAACCTTAAACCATAAACCCTAAAGCCAAAACTCTAAATGCTAATCCCTAAACAGTAAACCCTAAATAATAAACCCCAAACCCTAAACCCTAAACCAAAAACCCTAAACCCTAAACCATAAACCCTAAACCGTAAAACCTAAACTCTAAACCGTAAACCATAAACCCTAAACCCTAAACCCTAAACCAAAAACCCTAAACCTAAATCCTATACCGTAAACCCTAAACCCTAGAACCTAAACTGTAAACCCTAAAAAAACCCTAAACCCTAATCCCTAATCCCTAAAGCCTAAACTGTAAAACCTAAACCCTAAACCATAAACCTGAAACAATAAACCCTAAACCTATAACCCTAACCAGAAACCCTAAACCCTAAACTTTAAACCATAAACCATAAACCCTAAACCATAAATCAAAAACCATAAACCCTAAACCCTAAACCCTAAATCATAAACTATAATCCCTAAACCCTAAATGCCAAACCCTAAACCCTAAACCTTAAACCCTAAACCCTAAACCTTAAACCATAAACCATAAACCCTAAAGCTAAAACCCTAAATGCTAATCACTAAACACCAAACCCTAAACCATAAACCATAAACCATAAATCCTAAACCATAAAACCTAAACCCTAAACCATAAACCATAAACCATAAACCCTAAACACTAAACCCTAAACCCTAAACCATAATCCCTAAACCCTAAACCCTAAACCACAATCGCTAAACCCTAAACCCCAAACACTATGCCCTAAACCCTAAACCATAAACCATAAACCCTTAACCCTAAACCCTAAACCCTAATCACTAAAGCTTAAACCCTAAACCCTATAACATAAACCTTAAACCCTAAATGATAAACCCTGAACCCTAAACCCTAAAACCTAAACCATAAATCCTCAACTATAAACATTAAACCCTAAACCATAAACCATAAAATCTAAACCCTAAACCCTTAACCCTAAGCCCTAAATCCTAAAACCTCAACCCTAAACCCTATACCCTAAACCCTAAACCCTAAACCCTAAACTTGAAACCAAAAACCCTAAACCCTAAACCCTAAACCCTAAACCCTAAACCCTAATCCCTAAACCCTAAACCCTAAACAATAAAAACCCTAAACCCTATACCCTAAACCCTAATCCCTAAACCCTAAACGATAAACCAAAAACCATAAATCCTAAACCCTAAACTCTAAACCATAAACCCTAAACCCTAAACTCTAAACCCTAATCCCTAAACCATAAACCATAAACCTAAAACTCTAAACCCTAAACCCTAAACCCCAAACCCGTAACCCTAACCATAAACCATAAACCATAAACCCTAAACCATAAACCATAAACCCTAAACCCTAAATCCTAAACTATAATCCCTAAACTCTAAACCCTAAATCCTAAACCCTAAACCCAAAATCCTAAACACTAAACCCTAAACCCTAATCTATAAACCCTAAACCCTCAACCCTAAACCCTAAACGCTAAACCCTAAATCATAAACCCTACACCATAAACCCTAAACCATAAATCATAAACCCTAAACCCTAAACCCTAAACCCTAAACCCTAAAAACCCTAAACCTTGAACCCTAAACCCTAACCCCTAATCCCTAAACCATAAACCATAAACCATAAACAATAAACATTAAACCCTAATCCCTAAACCCTAAACCATAAACTCGAAACCCTAAACCCTAAATGCTAATCCCTAAACACTAAACCATAAACCATAAACCCTAAACCCTCAAACCTAAACCCTAAACAATAAACGATAAACCATAAACCCTAAACCCTAAACACTAAATCCTAAACCCTAAACCATAATGCCTAAACCCTAAATCCTAAACCATAATTGCTAAACCCTAAACCCTAAGCCCTAAGCCCTAAATCCCATACTATAAACCCTTAACCCTAAACCCTAAACCCTAATAAATAAAACCTAAACCATAAACCATAAACCATAAAAACCCATACCCTTAAACCCTCTACCCTAAACCCTATACTTTAAACCTTAAAGCGTAAATGATAAACCCCAAACCCTAAGCCCTAAACACTACACCCTAAATGCTAATACCTAAACCCTAAACCAAAAACTCTAAACCATAAATCCTAAACCATAAACCATAAACCCTAAACTGTAAAACCTAAACCCTAAACTGTAAACCCTAAACCCTAAACCCTAAATCCTATACCGCAAACTCTAAACCCTAATCCCTAAAGCCTAAACCCTAAAACCTAGACCGTAAACCTGAAACCCTAAACCACAAACCCTAAACCTGTAACCCTAACCAGAAACCCTAAACCATAAACCATAAACCCTAAACCCAAAACTCTAAACCATAAATCATAGACCATAAACCATAAATCAAAAACCATAAACCCTAAACCCTAAACCATTAACCCTAAACCCTAAATCCTAAACTATAATCCCTAAACCATAAATGCTAAACCCTAAACCAAAAACCATAAACCATAAAAAATAAACCCTAAACCCTAAACCTTAAACCATAAACCATAAACCCTAAAGACAAAACCCTAAATGTTAATCCATAAACACTAAACCCTAAACCATAAACCATAAACCATAAATCCTAAACCATAAAACCTAAACACTAAACCATAAACCATAAACCATAAACACTAAACCATAAACCATAAACCATAATCCATAAACCCTAAACCCCAAACCCTATGCCCTAAACCCTAAACCATAAACCCTTAACCCTAAACCCTAAACCCTAATCACTAAAGCCTAAACCCTATAACGTAAACCTTAAACCCTAAACAATAAACCCCAAACCATAAACCATAAACCATAAAACCTAAACCATAAATCCTCAACTATAAACCCTAAACCATAAACCATAAACCATAAACCATAAACCATAAAACCTAAACCCTAAACCCTAAGCCCTAAACCCTAAAACCTCAACACTAAACCCTAAACCCTAAACCCTAAATCCTATACCCTAAACGTGAAACCAGAAACCCAAAACCGTAAACCTAAAACCCTAAACTCTAATTGCTAAACCCTAAACCCTAAACACTAATCGCTAAAGCCTAAACCCTAAACCCTAAATAGTAAAAATCCTAAACCTTAAACCCTATACCCTAAACCCTAAACCCTAAACCCTAAACGATAAACCAGAAACCATAAACCATAAATCCTAAACCCTAAACTCTAAACCATAAAACCTAAACCCTAAACTCTAAACCCTAATCCCTAAAGCCTAAATCATAAAGCCTAAACCCTACACCTGAAACCAGAAACCCTAAACCTGAAACCAGAAACCCAAAACCCTAAACTCTAATCGCTAAACCCTAAACCCTAAACACTAATCGCTAAAGCCTAAAGCCTAAACCCTAAATAGTAAAAACCCTCAACCTTAAACACTATACCCTAAACCCTAAACCCTAAACCCTAAACGATAAACCAAAAACCATCAACCATAAATCCTAAACCCTAAACTCTAAACCATAAAACCTAAACCCTAAACTCTAAACCTTAATCCCTAAAGCCTAAATCATAAACCCTAAACCTTACACCTGAAACTCTAAACCCTAAACCCCAAACCCATAACCCTAACAAGAAACCCTAAACCCTAAACCATAAACCATAAACTCTAAATAATAAATCCTAAACCATAAATCAAAAACCATAAACCATAAACCATAAACCATAAACCCTAATCCATAAACCCTCAACCCTAAACCCTCAACCCTAAACCCTAAACCCTAAATCATAAACCATAAACCATAAACCATAAACCCTAAACCCCAAATCCTAATCCCTAAACCCTAAACCCTAAACCCTAAAACCCTCAACCTTAAACCCTAAACCCTAACCCCTAATCCCTAAACCATAAACAATAAACAATAAATATTAAACCCTAATCCCTAAACCCTAAACCATAAATCCTAAACCCTAAACCATAAATGCTAATCCCTAAACACTAAACCATAAACCATAAACCATAAACCAAAACCATAAACCCTCAACCCTAATCCCTAAACAATAAACCATAAACCATAAACCCTAAACCATAATCCCTAAACCATAATCCTAAACCATAATCGCTAAACCCTAAATGCTAAACCCTAAGCCCTAAATCCTATACCATAAACCCTTAACCCTAAACCCTTAACCCTAAACCCTAAACCCTAATAACTAAAACCTAAAACCTAAACCATAAACCATAAACCATAAAAACCCACAACCTTAAACCCTAAACCATAAACCCTAAACCCTATACTCTAAACCCTAAACCCTAAATGATAAACCCCAAACCCTAAACCCTAAACCCTAAACCCTAAACCTTAAACCCTAAACCAAAAACCCCAAACCCTAAATCCTAAACCATAAACCCTAAACCGTAAAAAAACCCTAAACCGTAATCCCTAAAGCAAAAACCCTAAACCCTAAACCCTAAAACCTAAACCCTAAACCCTAAACCTGAAACCCTAAACCCTAAATAGTAAACCACAAACCCTAAACCTGTAACCCTAACCAGAAACCCTAAACCCTAAACCCTAAACCCTAAACTCCAAACCATAAACCATAAATCCTAAACCATAAACCATAAACCCTAAACCATAAATCAAAAACCATAAACCCTAAACCCTAAACCCTAAACCATTAACCCTAAACCCTAAATCCTAAACTATAATCCCTAAACCCTAAATGATAATCCATAAACCCTCAACCCTACACCCTAATCCCTAAATCATAAAGCCTAAACCATAAACCATAAACCCTATACCATAAACCATAAACCATAAACCCCACACCCTAAACCCTAAAAACCCTAAACCTTAAACACTAAACCATAAACCCTAAAACCTAAACACTAAACCATAAACCATAAACCATAAACTACAAACACTAAACCCTAAATCATAAATCATAAATCCCAAACCCTAATCCATAGACCCTAAACAATAAACCCTAAACACTAAACACTAAAGCATAAACCCTACACCCTAAACCCTAAGCCATAAACCCTAAGACCCAAACCCTAAACACTAAACACTAATCCCTAAACCCTAAACACTAAAAACCCTAAACCTTAAACCTTGAACCCTAAACCATAAACCATAAACCATAAACCATAAATCCTAAATCATAAACCCTAAACCCTAATCCATAAACCCTAAACCCTAAATCCTAAACTTTAAACCATAAACCCTAATCCCTAAACCATAAACCCTAAACCCTAAACCCTAAGCCCTAAGCCCTAAGCCCTAAACCCTAAACCCTAAACAATAATCCTTAAAACCTAAATGCTAAACCCTGAAAACCCTAAACCTTAAACCATAAACCGTAAATCATAAACCCTATACCCTAAACCCTAAACCCTAAACGATAAACCCTAAACCCTAAACCATTAACCATAAAACCTAAACCCTAAACCCTGAATCCGAAAACCTAATTGCTAAACACTAAACCTGAAACACTAAACCCTAAACCCTAAACCCCAAACCGTACCCGTAACCCTAACTATAAACACTAAACCCTAAACCCTAAATCAAAAACCATAATCCCTAAACCCTAAACCCTAAACTATAAACCATAAACCCTAAATTCTAAACTATAAACCTTAAACCCTAAACCCTAAACCCTAAATGATAAACCCTAAACCATAAGCCCTAAACCATAAATGAAAAACCATAAACCATAAATCCTAAACCCTAAACCCTAAATCCTAAACCCTAAATTCTAAACCCTAATCCCTAAAGCCTAAACCCTAAACCCTAAAAACACTAAACCTTAAACCCTCAACCCTAAACCCTAAACCTAAACCTAAACCTAAACCCTAAATGCTAATCCCTATACACTAAAACCTAAACCATAAACCATAAACCCTAAACCCTAAACACTAGACGCTAAGCCCTAAACAATAAACCATAAACCCTAAATCCTAAACCCTAAACCCTAAATCCTAAACCCTAAACCCTCAACCGTCAACCCTAAACCCTCAACATTAAAACCTAAACCCTATACCCTATACCCTAAACCCTAAACCCTAAACCAAAAACCCTAAACCATCAACACTAAACTATAAACCGTAAACCATAAACCATAAACCATAAACCCTAAATCCTAAGCCATAAACAAAGAACCCTAAACCATAAATTGTAAACCATAAACCCTAAACATAAACCATAAACTATAAACCATAAACCTTAAACCTAAATTCTAAACCCTAAACCCTAAACCATGAAATCTAAACCCTAAACCGTAAACCTTAAGCCCTAAGCCCTAAACCCTAAAAACCCTAAACCCTAAATCCTAAACCCTAAACCCTAAATCCTAAACCATAAACGTTAAACAATAAACCCTTAACCTTAAACCCTAAACCCTAAAATCTAAACCCTAATCCCTAAACCCTAAACCCTAAACACTGATCCCTAAAGCCTAAACCCTAAACCCTAAAAACCCCAAACCTTAAACCCTAATCCCTAAATCCTATACCCTATACCCTAAATGATTAGCCCTAGAACCTAAACCCTAAAACCTAAACACTAAACCCTAAACCCTAAACCCTAGACCATAAACCCTAAACCCTAGACCATAAACCCTAAACACTAAACCATAAACCCTGAACCCTAAACACTAAACCCTGAACCATAAACCATAAACCCTAAACCCTAGTCCATAAACCCTAAACAATAAATGCTAAACCCTAAACACTAAACAATAAACCCTAAACCCTAAGCCATAAACCCTAAGACCTAAACCATAAACTATAACCCCTAAACACTAATCCCTAAACCCTAAACCCTAAACCCTAAAAGCTCAACCCTAAACCCTAAAAACCCTAAACCCTAAATGCTAAAACATAAACCCTAAACCCTAAGCCATAAACCCTAAGCCATAAACCCTAAGCCCTAAACTCTAAACCCTAAACCCTAAATACTAAACCCTAAAGCCTAAAGCCAAAACCCTAAACCCTAAAAACCCTAAACCTTAAACTCTAAACCCTAAACCCTAAACCCTAAACCCTAAACATTAAACCATATACCCTAAACCTTAAACCCTATACCTTATACCCTAAACCCTAAATGATAAACCCTAAAAACTAAACCCTAAATCCTAAACCCTAAAACCTAAACCCTAAACCGTAAACCGTAAACCATAAAACATAAACCATAAATGCTAAACACTAAACCCTAAACCCTAATTCCTAAATCATAAACCCTAAACCCTAATCCAAAAACCCTCAATAATAAATGCTAAACCGTAAACACTAAAAAATAAACCATAAACCATAAACGCTAAACCCTAAACCCTAAACCATAAACCATAAAACATAAACCATAAACCCTAAACCCTAAGCCCTAAACACTAAACCTTAAACCCTAAGCCATAAACCAAAAACCCTAAACCCTAAATCGTAAGCCATAAACCTTAAACCCTAAACATAAACCATAAACCTAAACCATAAACCCTAAACCCTAAACCATGAAACCTAAACCCTAAACCCTAAACCCCAAACCCTAAACCCTAAACCCTAAACCCTAAGTCCTAAACCCTAAAACCTCAACCCTAACCCTAAACCATAAACCATAAACCCTAAAACCTCAATCCTAAACCCTAAACCTTAAACCATAAACCCTAAACCTTAAACCCTAAACCCTAAACCCTAATCCCTAAACCCTAAACCCTAAACACTAATACCCAAACCCTAAACCCTAAACCCTAAAAACCCTAAACCTCAAACCCTAAACCCTATACCCTATACCCTAAATGATAAACCCTAAAACCTAAACCCTAAACACTAAACTCTAAACCCTAAACAATAAAGCCTAAACCCTAAACCCTAGACCATAAAACATAAACCCTAAACCCTAAACAATAAACACTAAACCCTAAACCCTAAACCATATACCCTAAACCCTAAACCCTAAACGCTAAACCCTAAACACTAAACAATAAACCCTAAACCATAAATCCTAAACCCTAAGCCCTAAACACTAATCCCTAAAGCCTCAAGCCCAAAGCCTAAATCCTAAAAACCCTAAACCATAAACCCTAAACCATAAACCCTAGACACTAAGCCCTAAACCTTAAAACCTCAACCCTAAACCCTAAAAATCCTAAACCCTAAACTCTCTACCCTAAACCCTAAGCCATCAACCCTAAGCCCAAAACCCTAAACCCTAAACCCTAAACACTAATCCCTAAAGCCTGAAGCCTAAAGCCTAAAGCCTAAAAACCCTAAACCTTAAACCCTAAACCCTAAACCCTAAGTCCTAAACCATAAAACATCAACACTAAACCCTAAAAACCCTAAACCCTAAACCCTAAACCTTAAACCATAAACCCTAAACCCTAAACCCTAAAACCTAAACACTAAACACTAATCCCTAAACCCTATACCCTATACCCTATACCCTATACCCTATACCCTAAACCCTAAACCCTAAACGATAAACCCTAAAACCTAAACCCTAAACCCCAAACCCTAAAGCATAAACACTAAACCATAAACCATAAACCCTAAACCATAAACCCTGATCCCTAAACCATAAACCATAAAACCAAAACCCTAAACCCCAAATCCTAAATCATAAACCATAAACAATAAACGCTAAACCCTAAAAAATAAACAATAAAGACTAAACCCTAAACCCTAAACGCTAAACCCTAAACTCTAAACCCTAAACCTTAAACCCTAAGCCCTAAACCCTAAACCCTAAACCCTAAACACTAATCCCTAAAGACAAAACTTGAAACCCTAAACCGTAAAAACCCTAAACCCTGATCGATAAACCCTAAACCCTAAACTATAAACCATAAACCATAAACCATAAACCATAAAAAAAAAACCATAAACCATAAATCCTAAACCATAAACCCTAAACCATAAACCATAAACCCTAAACAGTAAACCATAAACCCTAAAATCTAAACCAAAAACCCTAAACCCTAAATCCTAAACCATAAACCCTAAACACTAAAACAAAAACCCTAAACCATAAACCATAAACCATAAACCATAAACCCTAAATTATAAACCCGTACCCCATAACCCTAACCGTAAACCGTAAACACTAAATCAAAAACCATAATCCCAAAACCATAAACCATAAACCCCCAACCCTAATCCCTAAACCCTAAACCCTAAACCCCAAACCCTAAACCCTAAACACTAAACCATAAATGCTAATCCCTATACACTAAACCATAAACCATAAACCATAAATCATAAACCCTAAGCCCTACACACTAAACCCTAAACCATAAACCCTAAACCATGAACCCTAAACCCTAAATCCTAAACCCTAAACCCTAAACGCTAAACCCTCAACCGTTAACCATAAACCCTAAACACTAAACCCTAAACCCTAAACACTAAACCCTAAACCCTAAAACTAAAACCTTAAACCCTAAACCCTAAAACCTAAACCCTGATCCATAAACCATAAACCCCCAACCCTAAATCCTAAACCCTAAATCCTAAACTCTAAACCCTAATCCCTAAAGCCTAAACTATAAACCCTAAACCCTAAACCATAAAAACCCTAAACCTTAAACCCTAATCCCTAAACCCTAAACCCTAAACCCTAAACACTAAACCCTCAATGCTAATCCCTATACACTAAACCCTAAACCATAAACCATAAATCATAAACCCTACACGCTAAACCCTAAACCATAAACCCTAAACCCTGAACCCTAAACCCTAAACCCTAAACCCTAAACCCTAAACACTAAACCCTAAACCCTAAACGCTAAATACTAAACCAAAAACCCTAAAACCAAAACCTTAAACCCTAAACCCTAAAACCTAAACCCTAAACAAAAAACCCTAATCCATAAACCCTAAACCCTAAACCTTCAACATTAAACCCTAAACCCTAAACCCTAAGCCCTATACCCTAAACCATAAACCAAAAACCCTAAACCCTAACTCCTAAACACTAAAATCCAAACCCTAAACCATAAACCATAAACAATAAACCCTAAACCCTAAACCCTAAACACTAAACCCTAAACCCTAAACCCTAAACCTTAAACCACAAACCATAAACCATAAACCATAAACCTTATACCATAAACCCTAAGCCCTAAGCCATAAACTAAAAACACTAAACTGTAAATCGTAAACCATAAACCATAAACCCTAAACATAAACCATAAACCGTAAAACCTAAACCATAAACCATAAAACCTAAACCCTAAACCCTAAAAACCCTAAATCCTAAACCCTAAACCCTAAACCTTAAACAATAAACCCTAAACCTTGAACCTTAAACCCTAAACCCTAATCCCTAAAGCCTAAACTCTAAACATTAATCCCTAAACCCTAAACCCTAAACCCTAAACACCAAAAACCCTAAACCATAAATCCTAAATCATAAACCCTAAACCATAATCCATAAACCCTAAACAATAAATGCTAAACCCTAAACACTAAACAATAAACCCTAACCCATAAACCCTAAACCATAAACCATAAACCCTAAACCATAAGCCCTAAACCTTAAACCCTAAATCCTAAGCCATAAACCCTAAGCCCCAAACCCTAAACACTAATCCCTAAAGCCTAAATCCCAAACCCTAAACCCTCTACCCTAAAAACCCTAAACATTAAACCCTAAACCCTAAACCTAAAACACTAAGCCCTAAACCCTAAAACCTCAACCGTAAACCCTAAAAACCCTAAATCCTAAAGCATAATCCCAAGACCCTTAACCCTAAACCCTAATCCAAAGAACCTAAACCCAACACCCTAACCCTAACCCTAAACCCTAACCATAAACCCTTAAACCCTAAACCCTAATCCCAAGACCCTTAACCCTAAACCATAATCGCAAGACCCTAAACCCTAAAAACCCTAAACCTTAGACCCTAAACACTAAACCCTAAGTCCTAAACCATAAAACCTAAACACTAAACCCTAAAAACCCTAAACCCTAAACCATAAACCCTAAACCCTAAACCTAAAACCCTAAACCTAAAACCCTAAAACTGAAACCCTAAACACTAATCCCTAAACCCTAAACCCTAAACCCTAAAAACCCTAAACCCTATACCCTATACCCTATACCCTATACCCTAAACGATAAACCCTAAAACCTAAACCCTAAACCCTAAAGCATAAAGCATAAACACTAAACCCTAAACCCTAAACCCTAAACCCTAAACCCTAAATCATAAATCATAAACCCTAAACCCTAATCCATAAACCCTAAACAATAAACGCTAAACCCTAAACACTAAACATTAAACCCTAAACCCTAAACGCTAAACCCTAAATTCTAAACCCTAAACCCTAAGCCCTAAACCTTAAACACTAAACACTAATTCCTAAAGACTAAACTCCAAACCCTAAACCCTAAACCCTAAACGATAAACCCTTAAACCCAAACCATAAACCATAAACAGTAAACCCTAAACCCTAAATAGTAATCCCTAAACCATAAACGCAAAACCCTGAACCCTAAACACTAAACCCTGAACCCTAAACCCTAAACACTAAACCCTAAACCCTAAACCCTAAACCCTAAATCCTAAACCATAAACCCTAAACACTAAAACAAAAAACCTAAACCCTAAATCCTAAACCATAAACCTTAAACCATAAACCATAAACCCTATATCTTAAACCCTAAACAATAAACCCTAAACCCTAAACCCTAAAATCTAAACCAAAAACCCTAAACACTGAATCCTAAACCATAAACCCTAAACACTAAAACAAAAACCCTAAACCCTGAATCCTAAACCATAGAACCTAAACCATAAACCCTAAACCATAAACCATAAACCATAAATCATAAACCCTAAACCTATAACCTGTAACCTGTAACCCTAACCCTAAACCCTAAACCCTAAATCAAAAACCATAATCCCAAAACCATAAACCATAAACCATAAACCATAAATCCTAAACTATAAACCATAAACCATAAACCCCCAACCCTAAATCCTAAACCCTAAACCCTAAACTCTAAACCCTAATCCCTAAAGCCTAAACTATAAACCCTAAACCCTAAACCTTAAACATTAAACCCTAAACCTTAAACCCTAATCCCTAAACCCTAAACCTAAACCCTAAACACTAAACCCTAAATGTGAATCCCTATACACTAAACCCTAAACCCTAAACTATAAATCATAAACACTAAACCCTACACACTAAACCATAAACCCTAAACCCTGAACCCTAAACCCTCAACCCTAAACACTCAACCGTAAACCCTAAACCCTAAACACTAAACCCTAAACCCTAAACCCTAATCCATAAACCATAAACCCTAAACCATCAGCATTAAACCCTAAACCCTAAGCCCTATACCCTAAACTATAAACCAAAAACCCTAAACCCTAACTCCTAAACCCTAAACCCCAAACCATAAACCATAAACCATAAACCATAAACCATAAACCATAAACCCTGAACCCTAAACCCTAAACCCTAAATGCTAAATACTAAACCAAAAACCCTAAAACCAAAACCTTAAACACTAAAACCCTAAACCCTAAAAACCCTAAACCTTAAACCCTAAACACTAAACCCTAAGTCCTAAACCATAAAACCTCAACACTAAACCCTAAAAACCCTAAACCCTAAACCCTAAAACTGAAACCCTAAACACTAATTCCTGAACCCTAAACCCTAAACCCTAAACCCTATACCCTAAACCCTAAACGATAAACCCTAAAACCTAAACCGTAAACCCTAAACCCTAAAGCATAAACACTAAACCCTAAACCCTAAACCCTGATCCCTAAACCATAAACCATAAAACCAAAACACTAAATCCTAAATCATAAACCCTAAACCCTAATCCATAAACCCTAAACACTAAACGCTAAACCCTAAACACTAAACATTAAACCCTAAACCCTAAACGCTAAACCCTAAATTCTAAACCCTAAACCCTAAGCCCTAAGCCCTAAACCCTAAACCCTAAACACTAATTCCTAAAGACTAAACTCGAAACCCTAAACCCTAAAAACCCTAAACCCTAAACGATAAACCCTTAAACCTAAACCATAAACCATAAACCATAAACCCTAAACCCTAAACCCTAAATAGTAATCCCTAAACCATAAATGCTAAACCCTGAACCCTAAACACTAAACCCTAAACCCTAAACCCTAAACACTAAACCCTAAACCCTAAACCCTAAACCCTAAATCCTAAACCATAAACCCTAAACACTAAAACAAAAACCCTAAACCCTAAATCCTAAACCATAAACCCTAAACCATAAACCCTATATCCTAAACGCTAAACAATAAACCCTAAACAATAAAATCTAAACCAAAAACCTTAAACACTAAATCCTAAACCATAAACCCTAAACACTAAAACAAAAACCCTAAACCCTAAATCCTAAACCATAAAACCTAAACCATAAACCCTAAACCATAAACCATAAACCCTAAATCATAAACCCTAAACCTGTAACCTGTAACCCTAACCCTAAACCCTAAACCCTAAATCAAAAACCATAATCCCAAAACCCTAAACCATAAACCATAAACCATAAACCATAAATCCTAAACTATAAACCATAAACCATAAACCATAAACCATAAACCCCCAACCCTAAATCCTAAACCCTAAACCCTAAACTCTAAACCCTAATCCCTAAAGCCTAAACTATAAACCCTAAACCCTAAACCTTAAAACCCTAAACATTCAACCCTAAACCTTAAACCCTAATCCCTAAACACTAAACCGTAAATGTGAATCCCTATACACTAAACCATAAACCATAAACCATAAATCATAAACACTAAACCCTACACACTAAACCATAAACCATAAACCATGAACCCTAAACACTAAACCCTAAACCCTAAACACTCAACCGTAAACCCTAAACCCTAAACACTAAATACTAAACCAAAAACCCTAAAACCAAAACCTTAAACCCTAAACCCTAAACCATAAATTATAAACCCTAATCCATAAACCGTAAACCCTAAACCATAAACCCTAAACCCTCAACATTAAACCCTAAACCCTAAGCCCTATACCCTAAACCATAAACCAAAAACCCTAAACCCTAACTCCTAAACCCTAAACCCCAAACCCTAAACCTAACCATAAACCATAAACCCTGAACCCTAAACCCTAAACCCTCAACCGTAAACCCTAAACCCTAAACACTAAACCCTAAACCCTAAACGCTAAATACTAAAACAAAAACCCTAAAACCAAAACCTTAAACCCTAAACCCTAAACCCTAAAACCTAAAACCTAAACCCTAAACCATAAACCATAAACCCTAATTCATAAACCGTAAACCCTAAACCATAAACCCTAAATCCTCAACATTAAACCCTAAACCCTAAACCCTAAGCCCTATACCCTAAACCATAAACCAAAAACCGTAAATCCTAGTTCCTAAACCCTAAACCCTAAACACTAAACTCTAAACCACAAACCCTAAACCATAAACCATAAACCATAAACCCTAAGCCCTAAGCCATCAACTAACAACACTAAACCGTAAACCATAAACCATAAACCATAAACCCTAAAACATAAACCCTAAACCATAAACCATAAAACCTAAACCCTAAACGCTAAACCCTAAGCCCTAAACCCTAAAACCTCAACCCTAAACCCTAAAAACCCTAAATCCTAAACCCTAAACCTTAAACAATAAACCCTAAACCTTGAACCTTAAACCCTAAACCCTAATCCCTAAAGCCTAAACCCTAATCATTAATCCCTAAAGCCTAAACCCTAAACACCCCAAACCTTAAACCCTAAACCCTAAATCATAAACCCTAAACCCTAATCCATAAACCCTAAACAATAAACCCTAAACCCTAAACACTAAACAATAAACCCTAACTGATAAACCCTAACCGATAAACCCTAAACCATAAACCATAAACCATAAACCATAAACCATAAATCTTAAACCCTAAATCCTAAGCCCTAAACCCTAAAATCTAATCCCTAAAGCCTAAATCCTAAACCCTAAACCCTATACCCTAAAAACCCTAAACATTAACCCCTAAACCATAAACCCTAAATAGTAAACCCTAAGCCCTAAACCATAAAACCTCAACCGTAAACCCTAAAAACCCTAAA